>JAZGQO010000014.1:29047500-29672500 GCA_036850965.1 Patella caerulea | reverse complement strand
CTAGCATCTGATTGACTTTAAACATTATTTTTCCAAGATATTAACCATCGTTAGAGCTTTAACTAAGAAAAGTTCAATCAGTTGAATTAGCACAGTTAATTTTATAATCCATGGCTAGGAGACATAAGCGTCTTTTCCATTTGTTTTCTTTTCCAAGGGCACAATAATCTTGCAACAAGATTATCAGAAGTTGAAAAAATTAGAAGCAGACATAAACCATGTTGTATTACATTCCAGTCATAACATTCTGGTGTTTTATAGATCAATGATAATTACTTGCAAAAGGTCTGGGAATTTTAACATTATACACAGTTTGAAACTCTTCCAATCTCCTATAAGTTTTGTTTACAGTAAATAATAAGAATGGGAGGTTCAAAGAAACTGTAAATCTTAATAGCTGTTGTTGTATGAAGCTCTGTATGTACTTGATTCAGGAACTGTTGTCATTAACCTACATAAAATACTCTTACTTTTTACTTATCTTTCATTTGTTTGATTAGAGATAATGTTTCAAGGTTAGTTACAAACATGTGCACAAGAAGCTATTGAAGTTATTGAAAGTTACCCATTTATTTTCATCAAAGATTCATTTTTGTACTCCCACATTCAAATTACTAGTTTTATTGCTCTTGTTCACTTTCTAAATTATTGTAAATGGTCTGCTTAACATTGATATGCATTGTTCAAATTAGTGATGTAGTATTGGATTTACTTAGACAACTTAGCATCTGTGCGCCCAGACAACTTAGCATCTTTGAGCCTATGGTTAGTTTCCTGGCAACCTGTTTTACCAATGTTTGTGTTGATTAAGAACAGAATGGTGCAACAAATTTGTTATTGTAAGATTTGAGTATGAAGTGTGACAGACATAATGTACCATAGTACCCAATATGTATTTGTACGACACATACACATAAATTTAGTTTTGTTTCAAGGTCAGAATTTGATGTTTATTGCAACTGTTCTCCACATGTTATGTTCATTATTGTACCAAATTATACAAATATTCTATCCGAAATATTTATAATGGGCAAATTACATGTTTGTATAAACGAAAATACTGTTAAAGTATTCAAATAGGTTTATACCCAAATTTTTCGTGGGATTATCAGTGTAAAATCCGAGTGATGCTACGTCTGTAAGATGTGTTCAGATAATTTGAACATATAACATAGAAGTGATATCATTTGTTCTAAAAATAGTAACCATAACCTGCCTCGTACATGACAACACACTGCTTATAACTAAGTTTAGAGTAGTTGACACAAAACAATCTGAAGCTTTTAGCAGGTAATCTTGTATTTTTCATACACTAACATTGAAAAAGTAAGCCTAAAGATATATATATTTACTTTACAGATTCTGAAAAAAAATTGGGATAGAATGCAAATTTAATATGTAAAATAAAACTGTACGAAGAATTGCTTTTTTAGCTTGTTCTCTGTCCATCTCTTCCAAAATGTGTGCATATTTTGCATGATGACAACCATCTGATTGATTTTCAATAATTATTGTAATTTTAGACACATTGTTTATGTTCAAAAGAAGTCTATTTATTTTCAGCAATTTTTGATAATTTGAATGGCAAGACACTGGTCTCTTCTAAGAATGTCCTTGGAAGGTGAAAACATTGCTATGTAGCCAAAATTCTCTCCCTCACATTTCACAATTAACCCAGTAGTCTCTAAATGACAGAAGTGGTATTAAGACCATATTTTAAACCCCATTCTAATTCAAGTCACATTCTGAATAAACACTTATGTGAGAAGTTTGTTTAATAAAACAAGAATTTAGAAGTAATACTAATACTGTATTGAATTGCTACATTTTATATTTACCCTTGGAGGTATATGTATACACATTCCTACAAATTTGTGATAGTCATTCTACAGTGACCTTGATTACCAGCTAATTCTTAGCACATATTTTACTATTACATCGCAAATGTTTCTAAATTTAAACAAAGGAGCCATTTAACTTTTAAGAACTTTTATTTTACCAGGCCCCGAGTTCACAAAACATTCTCAGGCTTAAATTGAGAATTTGCTCAAAATTGTTCGCCTTATTTTAGCTAAAATATAGACCATTATAAAACTTTTGTTGGTTTAATGTATCAATTACCCTAAAAAGAACTGTATACAAAGTTTTGTGTTTCTAGATGAAAGATATTTCTTATAAACAGTGATTTAAAGTTGAGTAAATTCTCAACTTAAGTCTGAGAATGCTTTGTGAACTTGGGGCCTGGTAAATGAAAGAAATATGAATTCATGTTGCTGAATTATTTTTTAGGAAAGCATTTGGGGTAGAAAATTTAACACAACCGCCATTGTGTAGTATACTTACAAAACGAATAATTTGAGTTTAAACTTTGATTTTTGTGATCATTGCAAATATGATAACATACTTTCAGACCTATTTAAGTCTATACTTTGACTTGCAGGGACCATTACGAATATGATATTATACTTTCAGAAAATAAGTTTTAGAGGGTCAAACTTATTCTACTCAAATCTACATGTAATTAATTGAAGTATAAAATATGATATCCTACTTTCATATGGAAATAAGTTCAAGGATGACCTATCGTGGGAACACATCTTTTTAATTTGACTGAAAAATTGTTATGTTTCCTGTTTGAAATTCCTTTGGAAAAAACAAGAACAAAATACTTGTCATTCTTTCACACAGATTTATGACACGTGTTAGGGTTTACTTTTATCTGTTTTGACTTTAAAATACCTGAAAGTATTTGTGACACAAGTGATTGGATTGGTTAAATGGTATAATTATAATGATACAATAGCTTCCCATAGTATTGTGTAATACATAATCTAAAAATTTCAAATTATTAACAATGCAACTTAATTCATGTCCCTGCTTTCTATTTGATGTTATGAGATGTTTAGAGATTAATTCTATCGTGACATGGTTATTTACATGTTAATCTTAAAATATGTATTATTGATTCACTGTTATTCTTGATAATTAAAGTATTTGGCGATCCGATATTTGTTTAAAAATATAAATGAAATGGTGATTAATGTCCTACTTTTCGAAACCAAGTGGGCTAATGAAGAAGGGCATTCACCTTACAGTGTACAATGGGGGACATTTTGCCTCGACATCAGATCTATGGCCTTAGCAAAATAGCATGTTTTATTCTTGTGAATAATTTTGTCTGGAAGTATTTTAGCTGATGAAACTGAAAGTTGGTTATACCGTTATCATCCATTAGTCATTATAGAATAATATTACGTCCTGGATAGAAAAATGTGCCATTGTTTCATGAAAAATATTTTGTAAGTAAATTATTATTTTTATCTGTTCTGTAAGAAGTATATTTATAAAGTGAAAATGTTGGTTGTACCACTAATAATTATAAGAACATAATATTACGTCTTAGCATTGTTTGTAATTCAAGAATAAATTGTACCACATATTGGTCTGTTCTGTAAGAAGTACATTTAACATACAACATCATAGCATGGTTTCTAATTCTACAGTAAATTGTAGTCTTTATCCATTCTATAAGCTTACATTGTAAGTAATTATAATTAATTAATCAAGGTGTAAACTATTGATAGGGTTTATTACTCAATTACATGTATATAATCTATTTACAATAGGATTAAGCATTATTTATTGATAGAGATTTCTAGATTTAGTGGCAAGTAATCAATAGACTGGTCTTATACTTGAATAGAATTAGGTCAACCTTTCGACCTATATGTTCATTTAACATATATTATAAATCATGAATATGTATGCATAATGCTTTGGTTCGATTATTGTGCATGCTTGGATCAATTATTCTTGTTGATAAGAATTATATGTGTGGCGGCTGTGGCCTAATTGTTGAAATCAATCGCCAGTATTAATAACTTAAATTTCCTTTATAAACACTGGATAAATTTGTTTTAAAGAAATATTAATACTTCAAAGGTCTGGATCAATTGGTAACAAAATGATTTGAAGATTTGGATTTTTTGTTAAGAAAAAAAAAACAGTTTGTAGACCTGGATCTGTTGGTAACATAATTATTTTGAGGTCTGGATCTGTTTAAGAAATAATTTGGAGGTCTGGATCAGTTGTTTAGAATAAAAAATAATTTGAAGGTATGGATCAGTTTGTGAATAGATTATTTTTGTGTGATTTGAAATTGTATACTAAAATTAACAAACATTTGTGTCAAACATTAAGATGTTCATCCCTACAATTTAATAGGAGAGAGTAATGGTTATTTTGAGTATGATATTACATCTATTTTCTTGGTGAGAATAAAAGCATTCTGTATGAAGGTTATGTCTTGACAAATTATTACTTATATATCTTTTTATAGTATAGCACGCATCCTGAAAATCGTCACCATATTTCTGAATGTCAATTGCCACAGACTACAAACAGGTTATTGAGACTTAACTTTATAAAAGCAGTTCCAAATTCCACAGAATTAAATGCAAAAATATAAACATTTCATGAAGATACAAGTTTTATTCAGAAAAAGATATATTTCTAATAATACGGCCCCTTTAACACGTTCAAAACAAATGTGCGTGGATGTTAAACCTAACAGTCTTTGTATCTGAAGACGTAAATTATGATTCAGAGTATAACAGACATCAAAACATGTGGACAGTGGACTAAAAGGATAGTGACTGTTTATCCTGAATACACACATCGTGTTGTTTTTAGAGTGAAAAATGTCAATTTGTACCATGTTTAAGCACTCAGCTAGTACAGGTACATGAACTTAAATTTTGTTTACGATTTGACTACAGAGTCTTCTATCGTCTATGAGGATGCTTAGTATTGTTGTTCCGCAATAGTCATTGTAACATATTGCAAGTCAAGGTAAGACAAAAAAAATTACATTGATAATTTTCTTTAGCTCTGTAGAACCAGGAAATGATTTCAAACTGCGTATTAAAATTGCTTCGAGTTGACAATAAGCCAAAATGCTTAATTGAGGATTCATTTAACCTACCTCTAAATTTGTACATGCAGAATATTTGGTTTTAAATACCTCAATTAAACTTTTGATTTAAAACTTGAAAGATATACAAATAGATTCCCTCGAGAAATTAATGCTTTAAACAAAATAATGAATCTAGCAATTGAAAGAGAAAGGAGTGACAATTATTTCTCTTATTGTAGTAAAGGCAACTATTTCTTTTATTATGTCTCTTATCTACACATGCCTTTTAACTAGATTAATGGGTGGGTGTATTGACTAGATATCATAATACAGTACAGAGACTATTATACATACAACATGTATTGACATGATTTTAAATAGCTCATGTCAGAAATTTTTCATTTCCTAGTGTGGTTTATGTCTGATGACACTGATGTTTTGATGAAATAAAGTGCAGAGCCATACCTCAATAATTTACCCACGTCCACAGGAGTGATTCATTATTACATGTGGTGATCATTGTCTAAGTCCAAATTTGGCTCGTCTGTGAGAGATTTATGAAATTGACAGTGAAAAACAATGACTAGAGAGGATATTACTGCTGAGAGATATTTCTTGTTTTAACAGTGATTTTCAAGAATATTATCTTTTTATAAATCACAGATATTTGTTTTTTTCTATCAGGATATAATGAGAATTTTAAAGGTACATGTATATTACTTGAATTTTGTATTTTAAGAAAGATTGAAAAAAGATTTTTATTTGCAATATTTGTTTCACACTTACAAATACAAATTGATTTTGGGAAAAAAAAAAGTTTTTACTTTTATCATACAACAGATGAAAGTTGATCAATTGACTGTTGATAAGTGAATGTAGGTTAATATCACAGAAGCAGATGCTTACAATATTTATCAATACAAGAGTTGGCATACCTGTGTAACAGAGTGTTACATGTAATTCTACTACCTGGTTTTTGAAGTATATAATGGGTTTTAAAGTAGATGACGTACAAAACACATTTGAACAATTACCACAGGAATATCTTATATTCACTGACATATATTTAGTGTAAAGATTAACAGATTACATGTTTAACAGATTGCTAGTTTTATTGTGTGTAACTGGATCTTGTTGTTTGGACAATTATTTATCGATTCATTTCTGTAATTATCAGGGTCCATTTATAAATTACTTTATTTTTGTTTAGGAATAATAATAATATGTGTTGAATATTTGAATTATAATAACAATATCTTTTCAAATATTTGTATTTTAATAACAATATCTGTTCAAATATTTGTATTATAATAACAATATCTGTTAAATTTTTGTATTTGTATTATTTATGACTAGATTTTTGTTATTATTGATTTCAATATTAGTCTTGAAGATTATTGTGTGCATTTAATTAACTCCAAATGTTGAATGAAAGTTCAGTGGATTTAGATAGACTGCTGAGATGTTTGTGAACACCTTTCTCACCCGTCAACACCCTGCACCATGAATTCAAATGTTAATAATAAATCCTGTTTGCAATGCGATTAGAAATAAATTAATAAAAGCAGTCCTTATATACCTTATTCTCTTGATGTTTAATTGAAATTCAATGTATGATCAGGAGCAATATATATTTCTGAAAAGAAAAAGAAAATCAATAATTATTGGAACCATGCCCTTATTAGAACAGACTTATCTGAATTTCAAACAAGTTAATTTGTTTCCTTATTTCACACAATTGTTTTCTTTAATCCACTCACTGTATTTTTAGTAACAGAGTAATTGGTGATAGCCTTTCATTTGCTTTCATGTATTTGTTTTTAAAAATAAACATTATAAACCGAATCTTAATTGAGCCTGATGTCTTTTCATCCCAATGTTTTGTCTATTTTTAGAGCACTGATAAAGGATCAAATGTCACTTCCCATATGGACAGAGTAAAACGATTAATTAGTCCTGGTACTAAGAGAAAATTGATTGGAAATGCAGCAAACAGAACTTTTGGTGTATCTCTGGATGAGTTGGTCAAAAGAGCAACAGATGGATGTCGTGTACCTATTATTGTAAAGAAAACTTGTGAATTTATTGACAAAAATGGTAAGAAAACAAAAATATTTAATAGAAGAACCAAAACAATTGCAACCAGATGCAGATTGAAAGACCATAAGACAAACACACAGACACTAGTAAGACAAAACAATGTTATTGGACCAGAGAAAACTTGCCTGACACTGACATCCTTTAATTCATATTCTCAAAGCAATGGCAAAAATCATTTTCAGCTCATCGATCATTGCCACTCTTGATAGCACGAAAGACTTTATTAGGAGCCATTATTCATGGGATACAAATGCAAGGTTTCAGAAGAAAATTTGTTCTATGTGTATCCTACTTACAAGTATAGACTGTAAGTGAATTTAAAGACTGAAAACTACTAGTAATAAGATGAAACATTTCACCGTAGTAGTAGTTAATAAGCTTTGGAACGCGCACTTAATTGAAACCTACATCTATTTGCTATAAATAGTTTCAATGAAATTGAAGGTCATTCAGTATTAACTTCAAAAGATTTCATAGTGTTACTTTCAATTTTCCAATAGATAAATTATAGGTTTGTGCCAAAAACAACATCTTCTGAAAGAGAATTTCAATTAGAAAATTCATTTTAAATTTTATTAGTTAAACTCATTAGACACATGAACTTAAAGCCCATCCTGTAGTAGGCCCTATATGTCTGTTGAATTTTGGCTGTCATTCAAATATTTTCTCCATAGTAAATATCAGAAATACCACCACCTTCATAACAATATTTTCATAACATTTTCAGTACTTTAGATATGATATTTGACAAAACCTTGGTCTCTTTATCATTGTTATTGAATTGTACATTATGTAAATACGCAGTGTACCTAATGATGTGGGGAAAGCCTGTAGGTTAAAGATATTTTTATCCAGTATGGGTCATAGAACAGAATGTCAGCTTATTTACTGTTGAAATACCAACAAATCATGTTCTATTATTTACACATGTCCAAGTCTTTGTTTTTCCATCCCAAAAACATTTTATATGTTAATGATGTTCTGATGTTTCACACATGATTCTGCAATTTTTCTTTTTTTACTAGTGTTATTCGATTTGATGTAAACCTGTAATATTGAAATTAAATCAAATTCCCCATTATGTCAGTAGAAGGGATACTTTAGATTTATACACAGTGTTTACAGTCATGAGAGGAAGAATCCCATTGATTTTTAACTATTTCTGATAACTACTGCTAGAATTATGGCCCTTGATTATTCTATCTGGCGGATAACGTTAGTATCTGGTTGAATTTAAAATTATACAGTATTTACTGTCTTGAGACAAAGAAGCCAATTGCTTTTTAACAATTTCTGATAAATACTACCAGAATTGTGGCCTTTGATCACTTGAGAAATCTTGTGGATATACTTGAGGCTAAAGTTAATATAAATTTATACATTGTTTAAGATCATGACATGAGAAAAACAATCAAACTAAATTCTGATGATTTCAGATAGTTACTTATATAATTGGATGTTACTCGTTATCTGGTTTTAATGTGTTTTAAATGTTTTCATTAATGACAAAAGAATTCTTTCTATTTCTCCCCCACCTTTCGAAGAAAACAGGCGACTATGAACTAGGGTCTGTCCGCCACACTTTTTGGGACACAATGACTATTCTTCTAATTGAACTAGAATGTTCAAATTTGATTTGGGTGTTTATTAGGTGAATGCCTTGATGGAGTTCGAAGATGAGCAATTTCTGTTTAAGCTAAGCAGAGAAAATTAATTAGATTGTTTGAGACAATAACTTTGGTTCTATTTGATTGAAAATTAGTATACATGTATGTTTCATTATATCAATACCTTAACTAAGTTCGAAAATGAGAAATTCGTGTTTAGACCAAGCAGTTATAAGCAATTTTATTGGTTAAAACTTTGGAACATAACAACATGTTGTTGATGTTCATTCGGCTAATTGACTGAGTCCGATTATTAACATTTTCTGCTAAAGCTAAGCAATTTCATGGGTCGATGCATTTGGGCAAGATAACTTCCATTCTAACTTGTGGAGTGTAATGAAACTCGGTCTATAGTTTCACTACCAGGTACTTCAAAACCGTGACTGAGTTCGATCGTGAACATATTCTACTTAGACTAAGTAATAGTATAGATAATCAGTTTGATTGCCGGATACTTTTCAAAAAGATAAATGTGCAATTAATTAAAATGTAATCATTTATTTATTTTGGGATATCAGCCTTGCCGTTGGCCTGTTTTTTTTTCTTAAAGCAAGTATATTATTTTGTAGGTTTGGATCAAGAAGGAATATTTCGAGTTAATGGCAGTGCTAGAATTGTAGAAAAAATTAAATCATCATTTGATCAGGCCGGAGATGCTGATTTGGAGGAAGATCATGATGTCATGGCAGTGGCTAGCACCCTTAAATTGTTCCTACGTGAAATGACTGACTCGACTATTCCCGAACGAATGACCAATCAATTTGTTGATATCTATGAAGGTAGAATTTCAAATTAATAATAATATTAATATTAATATCTATGTTTTAATTTGGTAATCAGGAGTACAGTTTCAAATTGAATACGGTACAGTTTCACTATATATCTGTACAGTGCATACAAAATAGATGGTATCTCTTGGCTTGGATTTAGATGGATTGTAAAGAGGTCCTTCAAAAGATTTAACCAACACTTAAAGTTGGTGCTGGCTTATTTATATCTTTGTAAATGGAGCCATTTCTGAACTAATAAACATAGAGATTCAACTTTGATAAATATTGAACTGTGCAATTGATTTAAAATCTCTCAAATGACATTCAGTGACATCGAATCTCAAATTTGACAGTAACTGACCTGATGTCCTGTTAATTAAGTGATTAATTTGAAGTAATTAGTGACATGTGATTTCCCTTTCAGCTAATCAAGTTGACAGTGTCAGATGTATTCAACAATTAAAGGTGGCATTGAAAGAATTACCACTCAACAATTATAACTTGTTGAAGTTTTTAGCTCAGTTTTTAGTCATAGTCGCACATCATGAATATCTGAATAAAATGAACTCCATGGCTCTAGGAATTGTGTTTGGTCCTAATTTGTTCAGGTAAGCTAGTCCTTTTAATTTCTGTGCTCAGAAAAAAATTAATCAGGTTGTCAAAGTTTTTCAGCATGTTTTTATATTTTGCCGATAATCTTTTGTTTTTGATAATTTGCTAACACGAACAGTAGTCATATGCTATAGTCTGTGCTGGAAGTGGACGTTAAATAAACCTATTTCACGCTCACTTGCCAAACAATATGACTACTGCTATTGATAAGCTTGGCAAGATAGGAAACATTTATAGCAAATTGAAATAGAACATGGATTTTGATATTGATAGTTGCAGGACATGATGTAGTTGGCTCGTATTAATTCTAAATCTGTAATCATGATCAAGTAAACTTCGTCCATCTCTGCCATTTAGAACAAAGTATAGATCGATTTGATTGTCTGTCATTTTGATTAAAGCGAAGTCCCAGATATTACAAGGCATCCATTGATACCAGTAGGTTTAAAAGTATGCAAAGCAAATGTTAAATATTGATAAGCTAAGAATTCTGGCCCTTTGCCTATTTATAATTGAGTAATTTGATGACTTGCAAAATTATGCTGACTAAATTTGCACTTTGACATTTAACATTTGATTTTTTTATGTCCAAATCAAACCTTGCGTGTTTAGTCTATTTTTAACTTGATAAATGTGATAGATTATAAAGAATTACCATGTTAATAATGACTTGTGGTTATATTGTGGACATTACGTGATGGTGTATTGTTAGTAATGAATAGCATTATAAAGGTCATGAATGTTTGATTACTAGTTTGCTCTACCACATTATGTACTCTGCACCATTTCCTTGTCTCTAAATTATATATAACCTTAATCTGATGTTTTTACCAGCCTGTCATCAGGTGACAAATAGCAGACGTGAGTAGCAGACACAATCACTCAATAATAATGAATAATTCTTACTGACATGATCCTATTATGTATAACATTAATCAGCAGATTGATTTGTTGAGTAAGCAGAATATATTGCAACTGTTGTTTAAGTGCACAAATACTAAAACTATTGAATAGCCAATCTATAGCTATCTTTAAGAAAATATTGAAAACCTGTTTATTTTTTGAGGCTTTACGTTGATCTACATTTACTTCTTAATCTATGTTGTTGTTTCTGTGTTTTATGTTTATTATTTATCTTTTAGAATCATTTGTTTTAATTTAGATGCTTTTATCATTGAGTGATCAAATTGTATTGTTTGCAAAATTTGAGATCAACATACCTATCAAGTCATTGCAGAGATACAGACAATTTAACTTTCAATTTATGAGTCATGCATATTTTTACAAGTTCAGTGTGCTTAGGTGCAACATACCTCCAAAGTTGACCACTTTTCGGTAATCAGAGCAATGTTAACTAAATTTATTTTCTTGGTAAGAAGAGTGAAAATGCCTCTTCAATCCCGAGTAATAGCAAATAAACTCGAGGAGCCTAAAGTTTAAGATACTGCCAGTTGTTTTGATGTCTACTGGCTACTAGAATATAAAAATCTGTGGTAATGTGTTATACAGGTAATTTTGTAAAATATAATTTAACTCATTACATATATAATGTCCTTAGTAGGTAATAATACATATTTATATATCTATTTACTTATCTTTTAGATGTGGTCAAGGATTAGATGGATTAAAGGATCAAGGTGTTATTAATCAGATTACTGCCAAGTTTATTACAGATTATGATACCTTATTTAAATTGGACTATGAAGACTCACCTATAGTCCTGTGGGTAAGAAAATCTTTCAGTAGTTATATCTAAGCCTGTTACATTACCCCAAACTAGTATAATTGGATTAAGGAATTTGTAAGTAATACTAATTAGTAAGTTTGGACGTAAACATTAAAAAAATGATTTCTGTTTGTTTTTTTTTTTAGGAAAAACGCAGACAGAAAGTTGCCCCACCTCGGCCGCCACCTCCAAAGTTAAGTGTTCATATTGAAGAAATGAGACCAGTTCCTTCCCCTAGAAAGGTAGAAAATATGATTATAGCTTTATTATGGGTATTAAATGAAAGGTTGTTTTAATCATGAAACCAGTTGCTTATCATGAATCGTTGCTGTTTTAATAAGTCTGAATAGATCAGAATAGTAGGAGGTTAAACCCCATTGTATTTCCTTCGACTTGGAAAGTAGAAAACATGATTATTTTATAACTTTAATGCAGGCTTTATATGAAAAGTTATATTTGATATTATTGTTTAATAATCGCATGACATAGTCTGAACTGATGATACAACAGATGTTGCAATTTAATTTCCTAAAATAGTTTATGACGTCTGCCTGATGCAATCAAAACCAGTCATTGAATATCGTCAGTGAGTTGAACAACCTAATCTTGAATACTTTTAATCTTGCATCGGCAATTGACCTTTATTTATTATTGATAAATTCAATAATGATGATTTCCATCACTATTATTATGACAGTTTCAAAAGATATTGCATCATGATTAAAAATGTTGTGATATGTGACATGGTGATAACTGATTGTATTTTTCCACAGAATAAGGTGAAAAATATGACAAGGTCAACAAGTATTACTTCACCTTGTGATTTATGACATATTGTGATAATTGATTGTATTTTACCACAGAATTAAATGAGGAATTATTGCATCAAGGTTATAAACCTTGTGATTATTATCATGGGGTTAACAAGTATTACATCAAGGTTAAAAAACTTGTGATTTGTGACTTTTTGTTGATGACTGATTGTATTTTTCTACAGAATAAGATGAGAAATTATGAAAGTAACCAGTATCAAGATGATTGGGATACAAGTGATGACTCAATTGGAGCAGTACCTTCTATAAATAATATACTGGCCAGTCCCAGAACGTTAGCTAGTGATGACGAGTTTGGTGGACGCGCATCTCCCTTTGCTTTAGATAGGTTAGTCTTACTATTAGATAAATGTAAATACATGTAGATAGATAGATAGATAGATAGATTTATTACTATTTTAAATCATAATAGACCAGGAAAAGAAGTCAACAACAATTATGTGGATACTCTTCTCATAAATTGAGGTTATGAATTTTATTAAATGTGTTTTAATTCAGTGTTAGGTAATTGTATTGTATATATTGTTATATTTTATATTGACAGTGAAGGATACAGTATGGTCGAATCTCCTGTTGTTACAGCCAGAACTTCAAGGTAGGTTTCTTACATACTATTGGTATATAGGCATTAGTTGTCTGTGGCATAGCAAATAAACATGATTTCTGGGCATTTCCATTTTCATTGGTCTATATTATTTTTATCCATTTTTCCCAAAAATCTGAAATTATATTTGGTTTTAAAACAGAGCTGTAGAGAAAGCTATCAGTGATACTATTACTGGTGTGATGATGTTTGGTGATGATGATTTTAGTGTTAGTCCCGAGAAAGATAATTCATCATTTGCTACTGACTCAGGTATTTATTATTGTAATTCAGTAATATCATAAAAAAAAAATAGGTAAATACTGGTCAATATTTGATTGGAAAGCATGGGAAAATGTCTTTGAAAAATGTAACTAGATAACAGCATACAGAACGTATGGTACTCTATTTTTTTTAGGTTGATATTTCAATGTCAAGTATGTGGACTTTCGATCCTTCAATTGGTCATCTGTCTTACCTCATGCGTTTTTGGTAACCTCTTGTTTGCTCTCACTGCTGAAGAACCAGATATTGAAATTAAAATCTAGCAGTTGTTAGTCCCAAAATGACCTAGTTTGTTAGGTGGACATTATACCCCATTTCTTACATTATGCTATAAATAGTTTTATAGTTAAATAGATAATTTATTATGATTTGACTAAATGATTACTCTCCAAGATTAAAATGCTGAGTCATGTCATGATAATAATTTACGTCGATATGATTTCAGATGTTAATTCACAAGGCCAGTCTTTCTATGAACAGGATGATGGGTAAGTTTTAGGTTCATCATACATTTGCCTTGATTTGACAACCAACTTACATCAATGAGGGTTGAATGAAATCTATTGCTGATATGTGATTGTTTAAAGATCCATTTTGATTAATTTACATTAAAATCTGTAGTAGTTAACAGTGGTCTCTTATCCAAAGCAGGCCAGTGCTTGATTTGTCGATAAGTAGGATATTTTGAATATGATATTTATATTCATATTGAAAGTCAAAATTGCTCATTAATTTTTCTGTAAAGTAGAGATCTGCAGATTTCAAGAAATGCTGGGATTTTACATCTAGACCTTTAGATTGTTGTCAGTATTATTTATATTTACGTTCCTTTTCTTTAAAATTCTAGCTCATCAGTGACCAAAGTTATTTTCTTAGTTGATTTTGTAATAATGACAGCAACGAGCCACTGTAGCTATTGCAAGTTCTTACAACTGAAAAAAAAAATTGGGGAGGGGTGGGGGCTGCCCTTGCTTTAATTAGCAGTGCATGACTTGTTATCGTGGGAGATTCCACTGAAGATTTTATTTATGGTCCCGTTATTCCAGTCTTTGACAAAAGACAACGAAACAATCAAATTAGTACTGTATTTCCATAGTCTGGTGGCCAGTTTTGTAGACCATGTTTATTTGAAATGGATTAATTAAAGCATATTTTAGGACCAATCTTTCAAATATATGTTACACTTATTGTAATTGGTAGCATGAATATTCATGACATTGGTATATTAATGAGTAACATTGTAATAAGGTAAAGCCAAGTCGTTTTCTGTATATCCAATATGTTGTAATGGGTGTGGCTTTGGGAATAAATATGAATAGATATATATTATGGTCTGTGAGTCAATGTAATTATTTATTTTCTGTGACAGTGATGAAACATTAGGTCCGAGTATACAGATAACAGATTTAATTCATCAGTTTGAGAATAATAATGATACTTTTGGTGTAGCAGACGTTACATTTGATAATAAAACCAAACAACGACCAACTTCTACAGCTTTTGAATTTTTTGAGAGTAAAGGTGTTGTAATAGTACAGGTAAACAGATTTTATTCTCTAGAAATTGATATGAATTCTTGAATTCCTAAATCTGTTAGTTCAACTTTATTCACAAAACAAAATATTGTTTTAAGTTCATTGATATATATAGTTTAATTGTTTTCAATTTGGTATTTTTATAGAAGCATTTTGTTTTTCAAAAAAATATTTGTCATGGCTTTTATTGTAATTCGGAAAAGATTGCTTCATTTAAGGATTTAACCTTTTCAACCGTTGATACACTGTATCTAATTGATGAATAACTGCAGCCATGTAACAAGTAACATAAATTAACCGTCTTGTGCGGTTACTTCAGACTAAAGACAGAGACGATACTGTTATAATCTTAGTTCCCCTAAGAGGCCATTTCTTTACGACATACAGAATTGTGTGCTACATTAAGATTACCTTGCAGTAAGAATATATGATGTTTTATTCAGTGACACAAAATTTGCACCTAGCTGGAGTGAGCATAGAACATGAAACTGAATGCTATAGAACTAGAACTTTCTAGCTTACAACTGTGTCATGTCATGTATTCTGGTATTTAGTGTGATTCTTACATGTGTATATTTACATACTTGATATTTATATAATATTATATATTTATGAAATAAAGGTGACTTGTCGGTATATCATAGATATCTGCAAGTAATTTCTTGAAATTGCATATATAAAGATATTTTTTCCAAAGGAAGTCTCATAACAGTTTCATTATAAACACAATATTTGGGAGGTGGTGGATAAAATTTATTGTTTACGTACAAATGCTATAGAGTTTGTAAGACAAGCCCAAGAGAATTATCTGACTTTTTACAGACATGTGGGCCTAGTACTTGGTATTGAAGATATATCTGTAAAACATTGAATATTGGTAACATGCCATAATCACATATACATATACCGGTATATAAACAATATCAAAACCATTAACATTGTTTTGGAACCTTTATCTACCAATCCTGTAAAAATAAATCAAAAGTTTTAGAAGTTGAGGATGGTTCATGTATAGGATGTTTGAAAGTATAATCAAGTTATTGTTTTACCAGAATGTGAAGAAAGTTGTTTGTTGCATTTTCAGGCACAGGATCCAATGTCTAAATCATTGACTGTCTCATCAAAAAATCCTAGGTAGGTACAAACATTATTTTATTTATCCCTGCTATGTAAGTTGTACCAGTGTACTTACAGGGTTTGTCTAAACATCTAGGCATTTTGTTTGGAAGAGGCTTAAAGATTAATCGGTAAAATACTTTGGTCATTTTGAGACAAGCGTATGCTGATTTTATCTAATTCCAACAATCAAGGATTCTTTAATAAACACACCAAGAAGTGTTGAATGGCTGAACGGTTAGCACATGCCCGCTGTATCATAAGGTCTATCATTGAGTCAACTGGCCTGGTTTCAATTCCTCCCCACTACTAAAGACCTCTACGCACAAGGAAATTATTGAATTAAAACTGAACCAAGTGTTGGTCCCAAAATAACCTAGTTTGTGTCGTGTGGACGTTAAACCCCATTTCTTTCATTCTTTTGTACACACAAATCTGTACATGCTTTTAATGTATTGAAATTTTCAACAAAACATAATTCACAAGATGATGGACTTATGTTGCCTTACTGTACTTACTTGTGTTTGTACTAGTGTACTTACTAGTATTAAATAGTGTATTTACCAGTGTATCATATCTGTATCATGTTTTATTGTAGTCCGTTTGTAGATGACGATGATGTAGATGCGTTTGAAACAGTAAAACCAGATAATCTTCTACAAGGGGTAAGTAAGCATTTTGATGTATTTTGTTTACTACAGGTTAAAAAGATGACAATAGATTTTCAAGTTTTTTTACACTTAAATAAAACATATAATTAACAGTAATTATTGCGCTTTAAGGTTAATTTTTATGAAGTTCTTATCTATGGTATGTTATCTATAAGATTTTACCGGTGTTGGTGGTGTTGCTTTGTTTAAATCATCCCCAGTGGATGCTATTTGTTGCATTCACAGATTCAACTTTCACAAAATTTTTGTTTGCAAGTGTTTCAAAATCTCTCAGCAATTTTATATAAATTTTGTGTGCTTGAACTAACCCATATTGAAAACAAAAAGGTAGAAATGTTTGAATGGGAATGATATATTATTTGTTATTTTACTTTTAGTTCAAGAAACCAAGTGGACCAGTAAGAAGAACACCAAGTCGTAAAGGTAGAAGAAGTTTGGAGAAAGAAGAGGAGGCATTAGATGATTTGTTAAAAGAAACTGAGATAGTTTCCAAAAATAACCCTAGTAAACCAGACAGTTTAAGCAATCATAGTATTCGATCAGATATTGATTTCTTACTCCGAGAAGAGAAAGAGAATATAAAACAAACAGCATCACCTGATCGCTCACCAGGAAACAGTAGAAAACCATTTATACCTCCATTAGATTTAACTATTCTACATGAACATGTTGATAGTTCAGGTACATTACACACTTCTGAAAAATAACATTCCTTCACATTCCTTAAAATCACCTTGAAATAGATGTCCATAACATCCCTCTAAAAACCTTTTGCTGATTCTCCACCTTCAATTAAAAAGCTGTCTGCGCTATCCCACTGAAAAATGGCATTCAATAAATACATTGAAAATTATATTAGTGAACTCACAACTATTCCTTTTATGTTATGTTGATGAACTAGCCACTTGCTACCTGATCCCCCTCAGAAATTATGTTAATTAGTTACCCCCACACCACCTCTTAAAAATTTATAATGATGAACTCAACGCCTCATCACCCAACTGTAATCTCTTTATCTGATCTTACCTAATGCCTCCTTGAGAGTTGAGTAGAACTCCCCATCCTATTTCCTGATAAATAATTGATGATATGTATACATATATTTGAATAATTACAGACCCAATACCTGCTATGAAAGCCCAATCTATGGGATATATACCAGTACAGAATGAGTGTGATAAAGAGAACGAGGAAGAACCTGATCCTAGTGTTATTCTATCACCTAGAAGTAGTAAACTTAAAAAAAAGAATGGGTAGGTATTATTATCATTCCATCCATTGTAGATTTCATGTAATTAGATTTGATTGCATAGTTTTATATAATCCACTTTATAGAGATACGTACAGTGATGCCAAAATCAATTCAATTTTTAGTTATTCAGGATCTCCCGATAAAAAAATAGCCAAATGTCAACAGAAATATTTTAAGAAGAGCATCAAATTATTTTTTTTAAAGGCATTTTTCCCCAAAGAAACCAGAAAAGTTTTAAAGGCATTCTTGAAGAACAAAAATTCAATTGGTTTTGGCCTGATGCATGTTTTTCTAATAGTATACTATTTACTTAGGATATTCATATGTAGAATAAATTGGGTTCAAGTGTGATTTGTGCTCCTCCTCCTCCCTGTTTAGTTTTATTATTAAATATACATGTAGCTTAGATTACAAAATAGAAGGTCAGAAACACTGCATTTATTTGTTTTATTATGAGGAATTTGACAATCAAATCTGATTGATCTAAGTTGTTATTGTTTAAACTTAGTAGAAGCATACAGCATATAGAAGCTAGGGGGGATCTCATCTGGCAAAGGATTCGAACTCAAAATTTAAATAAATTTGGTGGAATTTCTGTTACATATATATTCTGATTTCTAAACACTGAATTTATCAAATCCATAACAAATGCAACAATAGAAAATCAAGATAGTTATGATTGTTTCATAATAATGAAAGCTTCATGATGGCTTCACAACCATGACAGTTTCAAAGTTACCATGACAACTTCAAAGTAATAACCAGCATAGCTTTAAAGTAACTCTGAAATAAACCTAATAGCTTCAAAGTAACCCCAAAGTAACGATAGTGATAGCTTCAAAAGCAACCATGATAGCTTTCATATAGTAGCTTGAAAATAACCATGATCGTTTCAAAGTTACACTGTTAGTTTGAAAATGACCTACATGTAGGCCTGTACATGTATAATGTTTTAAAGTGATGTTAAACCTGATGCCATTGTAATGTACACAGGAATGTCAATCCATAGACCATTAGCCATGCCTTTCTTTTCTCTTAAGTATAAAAGGAAAGTATTTATTTAAAGAGTAAAACTTGTACTTAATAGTCTATACTATATATATAGTTATAGCTGGCTGTATGAAGATATTGAAATAGATGTAGAGGAGGCACCAGTTTCTCCTGCAGCTTTTCATATGCAAGGTTTTAACAGGTGATAAATAATATACACCTAATACTATATATATAGTTATAGTACCTATATAGATAGATTATATGTGCAATTTATCGGATTTATAGGGTATATTCATATACATTACTAACCATAGTTTTGGTTTATCGGATAAACAGACATTGTCAGAATCATATTTTTTGTTGGTACGGAACAAGGATTCTAACTTGAATTTTTCGTTATTGAGAACGTTGTATACTTTATCGAAAGTATTGTAATTACAGGACCGGAATCTGTGTCATGGTCTGAACTCTGAAATGATATGCACTGTGCTTGCTCCTCAAAACAACCAGTGTATATCATCTGTTGTTTACTGGTATTAGAGTAATAGAGAACTAGGACTGTTTTTAAAGTAGTTTATGCTTTTGGTGTTGGTAATATCTTCTAGATTTGGTGATCCATATTTACATGTACTTAGAGCTAGAAATCATATTTAGAAATATTTTTTTATTCATGGAATTAAAAAGTAATAAATTATTGTTTTGAAGTATTTCTACATTTCACAAACGTAGAAATTTATTGTTTTTTTTGTAAAGATACGCAGATTTTAGTAAAAACATAATCATTGTTATGATTTTATGTGTAGTCATAATTAATGAATTAATGATAAAGTAGAGCTATATTGTAATAAAAGTAGAGCTATTAGATATTATTATAAACTATATGTTTTTAGTTGGCTACCTTACGATGGAGATGTAGAAGAAGCACCTATGTCACCCAGTGCTAAAACATTCTCCGAGCAAACCAGGTGATTTTATTATCAATAACATATAACAAAAAAATATCACTGGCCTGGCACATATCAACACTTATTTTTATTTTTTTGTTAACAGAAATCTTTATTTTTTTTCCGTTTTAATTTCTGTAAAGCAGACAATGTCTGTTCTTGTCTGACTTATAGTCTGTTTATTCTTAAAATGGTTTGGGTGTGTGTTTTGTGATTAGCCTTTTCTGTGTTTGGTGAATTATTTTATTGTATCGTCAAGTACAGAGATTGATTGTCTGGAATTCTGGGAGAGGGTAATTTGTTTACAGTGGTGAAAAAATTTCTGTTTTGTGTGGGCAATGGCTTTTTTTTTTTGTTAAAAATAAAAGTATGTTCTTAGATAAGATAAATTAAAAAAGACTCTTAACAGATGTGGATATATTTAAATTTTGAACACAATTGCAGCAACAATTGTTCAAATCAAATAACCCACAACTTGTAAAATGAATTTTGATTGTAAGTGTTCTTTACTCTGAATAAAATATCTTGGATTCAAGTCAAAGGATGGGTAACACTTGCCGAACAAGTATTTCAGAGGGTATGAAAAATTGAGGTCCACCTGTGTATATATTTTTGGTGCATGTAAAAGAACACATGACTGAAGGAATTTGATAAAGTGTAGGTGTAAATGCTGAAGTCCAGGCACAATTCTCCTCCCTAGAATTGTTTAAAGTGAAAATATTGTGTGGAGATACAGTCAAGATGCATTCTCCATGCAGAATTTATCATCACTATTGAATATGCATTCTTAAGTATACATGAAATTGATTATATATGTATAAAATTCCAGTAATTTTAAGATAAACTAGAAATGTATTGTAACCTTTATGAATTTTAGATCAAATGAATCTTGTTCACGTAAGGAAGCTCCTCCATCACCCAGTGCTAATTTAATGATCAATCAGTCATTTACAAGGTGATTTTTAAATAGTATAGTATCTGAGATTATAATTTACTTACCATAGCATTTCTAATCTTAATTAAACACAGATTTTTAACACTCTGTAGATTTTTCATTTAATATTTTTATCTTCAAACCAATACTTTGAGCATGGTAAACAAGATAAAAGTTGACTACCATAGATTCCTCCATCATTTTTGTTTTAATGAATCTATCAGGCATGATGAATGACATTGACAACCTTTTCTTACAGGAACAATTTTTTTTCTCAGTGCATTAGAGCTTTTTAATTAATTAACAAATTGTTTATAGTTATTCCATGAATTTTCAGCATTTTTATACGCCCACATTTTCATGTGGACGTATTATGTCGTCGCCCCTGTCCGTCCGGATGTCCGTCCGTCCGGACGTCCGTCCGGACGTCCGTCCACAATTTGTTTGTGGACTCTCTACAGGTCACAATTCTTATCCGATTTTGACGAAACTTGAAATATAGGTTTATCCCCAAAAGATCTCGGCTGCTTTCGATATTGGCATGTATCGGATCAAAACTTCATGGATTATGGCCCCTGATTGTACGAAAAATCACGTTTTTAGCTTGTGGACCCTATAGAGGTCACAATTTTGAACCGATTTTGATGAAACTTGACATGCATGTTTGTAACCCAAAGATCTTGGTTCCTTTCGATATTTGCGGCTATCGGAATGTAATTTCCTGAATTATGGCCCCTGATTGTCCGAAAAATCACCCTTTTTAGCTTGTGGTCCCTCTGGAGGTCACAATTATTATTTGATTTAAAAAACCGTTTGATTATATCACCGTTACACCCTAAGGAAGGTTGAGTTCGAATTTCGGGAAAATCGGACGAAAATTGCCATACAAAATGGCCGCCGTTTGTACGCGAATACTGTTAAAAAATGGTATATCAAGGTTGTGGACCCTGTGGAGGTCACAATTTTGATTCGATTTTGATGAAACTTGAAATTCATGGTTATAACCCAAAGATCTTGCTTCCTTTCGATATTTGCGCATATCGGATCGTAACTTCCTGAATTATGGCCCCTGATTATACGCAAAATCGGCTTTTTTTTAGCTTGGAGGTCACAATTATTATTCGATTTAAAAAAACGTTTGATTATATTACCGTCACACCCTAAGGAAGGTTGAGTTCGAATTTCGGGAAAATCGGACGAAAATTGCCATACATAATGGCCGCCGTTTGTACGCGAATACTGTTAAAAAATGGTATATCAAGGTTGTGGACCCTGTGGAGGTCACAATTTTGATTCGATTTTGATGAAATTTGAAATTCATGGTTATAACCCAAAGATCTTGCTTCCTTTCGATATTTGCGCATATCGGATTGTAACTTCCTGAATTATGGCCCCTGATTATACGGAAAATCGCCTTTTTTTTAGCTTGGAGGTCACAATTATTATCCGATTTAAAAAAACGTTTGATTATATTACCGTTACACCGTGAGGAAGGTTGAGTTCGAATTTCGGAAAAATCAGACCAAAATTGCCATACAAAATGGCCGCCGTTTGTATGCGAATACTGTTAAAAAATGGTATATCAAGGTTGTGGACCCTGTAAAGGTCACAATTTTAATTCGATTTTGATGAAACTTGAAATTCATCGTTATAACCCAAAGATCTTGGTTCTTTTCAATATTTGCGCATATCGGATCGTAACTTCCTGAATTATGGCCCCTGGTTATACGCAAAATCCCCCTTTCTTTAGCTTGTGGTCCCTCTGGAGGTCACAATTATTATCCAATTTAAAAAAACGTTTGATTATATCACCGTTACACTGTAAGGAAGGTTGAGTTTGAATTTCGGGAAAATCGGACCAAAATTGACAGACAAAATGGCCGCCGTTTGTACGCGAATACTGTTAAAAAAATGATATATCATGGTTGTGGACCCTGTATAGGTCACAATTTTAATTCAATTTTGATGAGGAAGGTTGAGTTCTTATTTCGTGAAAATCGTACCAAAATTGCTGGACGAAATGGTCGCCGTTTGTACGCGAATAGTGTAAAAATATGGTATATCATGGTTGTGGACTCGCTACAGGTCACAATTCTTATCCGATTTTGATGAAAAGTCACATTTCTAGGTTGTGTACCGTCACACCATAATCATTGTCGGTTTCGAGTTTCATTAATATCAGACTGGAACTGACCAACTAAATGGCTGGTCCCAATACAGTATGAAATACAGGACTTAAAGATGTAGGAAAAATCACTTTCGGTATTGCTTGTTCTCTGTCCATCTCTCGAAAATGTGGGCGTATCCTGCCTGGCAGTGCCAGCCTATCTTTATTAATTGTATATATGTAAATGTATGCATTGTGTTTCAGAAATATTGTATAGTGTTATTTCCTTAAGTTTTGCTCAGTGAAATATGGCATGTATGTGAAATTTCTTATTGAACTTATTTCACAGCAGTCTTTTGTAATTACTAAATGAATGAACAAATGTAATTACTTATTTATTGTAATTAACCCGTCCCTGATGTCAATCAGTGTGTTGTATAAACACAACATTAACTAATCAGATAATCTCCTTGTCACAATACAAAACTTTCTCAGACAATCTAACAATTTACTAAATTATCAATTCTGATCTTCATGTTTTGTGTGAACAAGATATTCTTTTTTCTGGCTGATGATATTATGTAAGCTCAGTGACCCGAGAAAAGTTTCATTCATAAACCTTAGAGAATGGAGATAGTCCAAGAAGATGCAGAGATTAATTATTTTTATGAAAACTGTACACTTTGTGACTTCAACAAGAAAATACTATTTAGTTTAAACTATAAAAAATAGGCCTGTTTTTAAATGAAGACATTTAATTGGAAATTGATACATATATTCTTACATTTTATGAATGTTTTGTATTTGTTCTGCTTGTGTAGTTAGTGAGCCAGCTAACAATGATATTACCCAGCATATTTTACTTTATTTAGTGCTAGTTTATTTTTTATATAGTTAGTCTCCCTTATATTTCAGCTATTTTCCCTGTGGTAATTTACAAATGAGCTTTAGACTTGTTTTATTTTATGTACTGAGTGATATTCATTAACCAGATTCTTCATGAATTAGTTTGATTTTAATCTAGATGGGATAAAGCAATGAGTGAAGGGATATTAGCCGCTGCTGGCTTTTAATGAAACCCCTGATATGATAAAGGTTTAAATTATTGAAACCTATGAATATTTTAATAACAGAGAAAAGAGGGAAATAAAGGGTTTCATTAGTTTGATTATTTTACATAATAATTTTTTTTTGTGTGTTTATTTGTAGTGTGGCATTGAATACAGATATACCACCATCGCCACCTGTGGATCAAGATAGATACCAAAAACATGGGTTAGTTTAGTGTGTTTTGTGATTAGCCTTTTCTGTGTTTGGTGAATTATTTTATCGTCAAGTACAGAGATTGATTGTCTGGAATTCTGGGAGAGGGTAATTTGTTTACAGTGGTGAAAAATTTTCTGTTTTGTGTGGGCAATGGCTTTTTTTTTCTTTTTTTTAAAAATACCAAAATCATGGGTTAGTTTATCATTCACTATTACAGACATCTTTATACGAGTGATTATGAATCCCTTGTGAATTACGATAAAGGGAATATCAGGCCAAAACTTGTTCTGTTCTGTATTTACAAAGATTTCACAGATGATTTAAACTAGCCAATCACTCACCTAAGTGTTGGGTATAATCTTTTGATGGGCCTCTTTACAATGCACTTGAATCGATAACATTTTACAGTGGGTTAAGCAGTGAAAAACTAGATGTTATCCAGTGCAAATGACACTAATTCAATTTAATGTGAAAAATGTGGCAGAAGAATGGTTGTCACTGGTGTGATTAACTGACTAGCCAAAAATGGTGTGATTCTATTATCCATCAGAAAGCCTATTTATCAGAAAGCCTATAGTAAATATTAGATGTTTTTAAAATAGTTTTTTTTTTTCTTTTTAGCTCTGCACCAGATGATGAAATAAGTCTCAAACTAAGACAGTTAACAAAGAAAATTCAAGGTATGTATGAGTCAATCATGCATTGATTATCCCCTCTTATGTCGTTTTAAATTTAGATATTGTTTTATTGTTCTCACTTGTCACAAACCATGTCCCTGATATGACACATGAGTAAGAGTCCATTCTGGAAGCGGGGGTGTCATAGCCGAATAGTTTAATGCATGTTAGTCCTGAAATGACCTAGTTCAAGTTCAGCAGGGCTGCCGACAACCAGTGTCGCAGTGAAATTTGCGGTACATATTTTATCCATTGCTAATCAAAAATAAAATTAAAATCTAACGTTTTTGATTCAGAGTTACTGTGAATCATTAATGTGCTTGTCATGTCATTTGGGAATACTAAACCGGAAATTAGGAATCAAGTAGTACCACTCATGTTGCAAGACATGTCAATTTCGTGTAAATATATCAGTCTTCAATTTGAAAAAAATAAATCCAGTGTGTCCCCCACATATTGTAAAATGAGAAATCAAAGTAAGAATTTTCGTAAAATATTATTGTTTATATCAAATGTCTAGTTAAACATGCATTATGCAAGAGCAAAATCTGCCTGTTGCGGGTCTTTCTTTAGGCTTGAAATGTTATAAAAACTTTTGATTCGACATATTTTCCTTCTTGATTTACCAATGAAAATGGATAACCGAGACTACTGGTCTGTCTTATCCACTTTATTAATGATGACTGAGGCTAAGCGGAACGTTCATTTGCTTAGTTCTAAGTTCACAGTGGATCAATTTGACTGTAATTTTCAGCAAATGGCCTTTACATTCGCTAGTTTTTAACTATTGTAGTGAGAACTGCCAACTCGTTATCTTATCTCCCATAATGTATCTTTAATAAAATTTATTCGTTAAATTCCGCGTGTGTCCAATTGAACAAAAATAGTAACACACGATAAAAAGCAGACGAAATTGATTTTTAATGAAGATTTGTAACATAACAAAGAATTAACAATTAAAATAAGTGGGGCTTTAGGAGCCACTGTCAAATTTGCAGAACTCCTTGTATATAGTTCACGTTTTCAGATGTTATTTGATTTTCCCAATAAAATGATATATATTATTTTTCAGTGTTCAAAAAGAAAATCAAGAACTTTGAGGAAACTTTTGAAAGAGATCATGGCTACAGAGTAAGTTTGTTTTATTTATTGCTTTAAAGAGGAAAAAAAAAACAGCTGCATATTGATTTATTTGAGCTATAACTTTATTGTTTTTATTGAAAACAATGAAAGGATAATGTGAATCTTATGTTATTTTATTTTCAGCCATCACAGAGTGAAAAGGCTAGTAGACCAGAAATAAAGAAACATATGCATGAACTATCCAAAGCTAGAAAAGATTTAAAAAGTAAGTATCTGTAAATATATTTATTTAATCACTTCTAAGCATTCAATCTAGTCCAGGTTAACAAGGCATTGTTTGACTTAAGTTAAGAATTTACTCAAATTTGTTAGATTTATAGTCTGAAAATGCTTTGTGAACTAGTTACTTGAGCTGTTGTTTCACTTATATCTGCCGGTCTTGACAAACAGTGAAATTAACTGACTACGTAACTTAACTGCCAGTTAATTCATATGCCATCTATTTAGAATTTCTAAGAATTTAAACTTAAAGCTCAATAATATAGTTAAATAGTTTTACATGTAAATTGTATAAAGTTGTCATATTCTTCAGGAAAACATCTTGGTAATCAGTCCTAAACAAAATATGCCAAAAACAGACCATGTAGCATAATTTTGATGTGATAGCACAACATTTCATATCGAAGAAATGTATTTCAGCCAATTTGTTCTTTAGTCGTATTTTATTTTAGATTATTTTCATTTCTTGTTTATTACATTTAGAATTGAAAGAAGAGGCCGAAATGGGTAGTCGTAGTCGGCATGGTAGTGGAGCTTCATCGTCTGGTGAAAGAAGTGATCCACCAGCTAGTGTTTTATCATCATCTATACAACAAACATTAGAAATGTTATTGAAAAGATTGGAAGAAAAACGAGCTGAAGCAAAAAGACCAAATGATATATCAGTAAGAATGTTGTAACTTACCTAGAGATAGATATTCACCATAGTTTTCTGTAAGAAAGGCATTAAGGACTGGTTTCTTAAATAAGCACTGAGCCACTGTGGCTCAGCGAGCATGACACTGGCTTTCTAAACAATAGGTCCAAGGTTTGATGCAGTTGATGGCTGGAAAATTCCTCACCAATTTCCAGATTGAAGTGCAGGGTGGAGAACCTGGCAGAGAAATGCATATAGTCATTCAGGTGAAATGAAAAATCTGAGGTCAACATGATTGTAAGCTAAGATCTCTAACGTAATAGTGGGTGCAAAATTATACCCCTGGTCTCAAAATAGCAGTTGTCATGAGACATTAAACCCTATTTCATTCCATTTATTCTAAATTGAAATTATCGAGGGTCATTATCAAGCATATTATGATCAGATATATTCTATTTATCCTGAGTAATTGTATGATATAACCAGTTGTAATGGAATTGTAATGTTATTTGTGTGATTTTCTAGATGATGATAAGAGAACAGGTACAAGAAGAAAAGCTGGCTATACAAAAATCACTTCTGCATTTTGAGAATCTGTTTGGGCGCCCAGTAAGTAATCCAGGAAACCATAAATTTTATACACGAAAATCTTGACCACTGTACCCAATTTAAATTCATTTGAGTTCACGTCTGACAGTTTCTGTACAAATTCATTGCTCCAAATACACTTGGTGGATCATATATTTGATCAAATGTGTGCTTCTGTGGATGGTACTAGTTACAGTTTTTAGTATTGATATATATTCTAGACAGCGGCTGTCATTTTTATATAGTAAATGTATTATAAAAGTAAATGGAGATAGCTTATAGATCTTACTTGGTTTGGTCAGATGAATAAATCATAAAGATGTTGGGGACAAGACAATCCTTGAAATATGTATGCGATAACACATTTTTATCTTCAATTCAAAATCGTGAGGCTGTGGCAGACATGTTGTGTGGGGGTATTTATTCTAGGATTGTCCTGGATTGTATTATTTATCCATCAAAACAGACATCCATCTTGAAGTTCACCCAATCCCAGCATGCTCCAAGGCCTTTTATTTACAAGGGAAACAACTCTATATATACCACAATGGTTTTGAGAAGGTTTCAGACCACATTTAACTAATTAGTATTAATCTACTTTGATAAAGTAGAATAGTGAGCAAGTAATAGGGGCCATATGACAGACAATATATGCATATTATTATATTCTGTGATGTTTTTTAGACAAATAAAATGGAGAAAGATTTAATGCGACCACTGTATGATAGATATAGATCTGTTAAACGAATTCTCGCAAAACCCACATCTGTAAGTAATTTATTTCATTATCTTTTTAATATTTCAAACATCTCACGTCCTGATTTCACAAAGTTCCAATTTCAGAAGGTTTATGTTATCTAAATTTCTGTTGTAGAGTGTGGATTTACTATCTGCAAGCTTATATATAAATATAGTAATTGAAAATTGACACAACTTTGATTTTTATGTGCTATTATATCTGTCAAAAGATCTCATCCTAGCTAGCTTGAGGATTGGCCTTTCTGTCAACTGATATGCCCCAAAATTAATATTCTCAAAGAATTTAACCTTAAAACTCTGTTATCTGGCAAAATGTTGAACTGATAACGTAAAACATTTGATCAAAAGTTATTGTTTTTTCCTAGACTTGAATCTTGGTATTTATATATATATATATATATATATATATATATATAACATGTTAGTATGTGATAAATCCTGCTATTTAAGAACTGTCCACCTTTGTAATTATTATAGTTATAATCTGTTTTTATATTAAAGCCGAGAGATACAGTTGAATTAGAGACAGTACCAGAAGACCAGCCTATAGAAATAATGTCAGCTACACCCTCAAGTTCTTTTGTAAGTTTTTACTCGCTTTCTTATTTATAGCTATTAACTGTTTAAGAGATTTTGAATCCTTTGCAACACCAATATTGAGAATGTTGAGTCTCTGCAAGAACTATCAGTTCAAAAATGGGACGATTCTGGGTTTTTTTTTACGAAAATAAGATGAATCTAAAAACAGTTTGCTAGTTTATCATAAAACGCACAATAAAGAAATTGTTTAATTGTCCTCTTTTCATTGTGCTATGAGAAATTTGAGATTTTCTTAATAAAGACCTGTTTTGTTTTTAGCATTCTCCATTAAGAATTCCTACAGCAGAAGAAGAGGAAGAAGAAGAAGGAGATGAATTGGGTACTTTACAGTTTGCTGTTACTAGGGATTTTAATGTATTAAAAGATACTGTAAACCCTGCAGATAGTAAAGAAACAATATCACCAAAAGTTAAAAAGAAAAATGTACAGTTAGCTAATACAACCGAATGGAAATCTACCGAATCGAATCTACATGAACTTGATGTGTAAGTATAATTAGCTATATAATCTCTGAGTGGCATTTAAAATATCAGGCATAGAAATCTATCTGTCAGACAATTTACCTGCCAGGGAATTCAAGTACACATTGCCTGATTATAGACATTGACTGTAACATATATATATATTGAAAATAGGTTACATCTCTGGAATTATTCAGTAATTTAATTTATAAAAGAACATTGCTCACATGAGGTTGTTTCTCAAGATCCCATAAAACAAAATGAAATAAAAAATGGGCATCAGTCTACAAAAGATTTTTAGCTTGGAAGTATTGTGTATTCTCCCTGCATAGTGGAGAGTTCAGAGGTTGTACATTATGTAGTCTTAATTTGGATCAATATTGTTATATTTGGATCATTGAATCTTGGGATGTTAACAGTTACATCTGGGTGAAAAGGAAAAAAACATTCTCCAGCCTAAAATTCCAATCTTTTCTAGATTACTCAAAAAAGCAGAACTACAACTAAAGGGATACAACTTGTCTCAACTTAAATATAAAGTTTCAGACCACAATAATATGGAATCTGCCACAATATGACAATATTATGTGTCAATATCACGCTTCATTTGACACTCATGTCAAAATGAAATTCAGTTTCCTTATTTCATTTTGAAGACAAAGTTACTTCATTTCCACAAAGTCATCAACCAATGTCTTGACTTCACTTTAAGGAAACTGCAGTTCAATCACATTTTATACATTTCATAACATGATTAATAATATAATTATTTACTAGACACGAACTACATGATGAACTACACAGAACTAAAGCTGATAAAAGAAAAATGAGAAAACAATTACGAGAGTTTGAAGATGAATTCTTTCAGGAACATGGAAGGTAAGGATTTTTACTTTTGGTGATTTTTTTAAAACCCACATGGAAATTTGTTTGTATATTTAAATATTTGATTAGGTTGAGTCAGAAAAGAGAAAACAACAATATCCATATAATAATATTAATATGGAGTTCACACTTCTACAATTTATATCCTTGTGATAAATGCTAGTTTGTATCTCTTCCCATAAAAATAACAATCAGAATATAGTATTAAATTAGAAAGGTTTAGTAAAACGTAAGCATTTTCTGTGCTATCAGTTATTTTTATGAATTTAAATAATCTTGATTTTGATAGATAAAGATATATAATCCTAATTTTAATACAGTAGAAAGTTAAAGACTGTAATAACTGATGTTTATTTGTTTCAGAAAAGTTCAGAAAGAAGACAGAACACCATTACAAGAAGAATATAACAGTTATAAGGTAAATTAGATATAAATTATAAACAGTATTCGATTAAACAATTTGTTTGATACATCAGCCACAGATAATAAGTACTCGGATAGTAAATGAACTGGAGCGTTTATTGCTTGAAAATAAATATATTCTACTCTAAGTCAGTAGATTCCGTCAAGGTTATAGCCTTAAATATTTTAGAATAATCTTGTGGTTGGACTGAGGCAAAGTTATGATTTGATCGACTTGAAATTTCCATTCATTAGATAAAAAACCTTTTACATTTCAACAATATTAGCTAAAGTTATCCCCTGATTATAGTGCTTGGAAAATCTAGAAACTGTTGATTGGTTTTTATACATGCTCCTAGTACCCACAAAAGAATAAAAATGTGACGACCTTTACAGGCTGCTTATGTGATGTAGCTGCTGTTGGCATAAGTTCTGTTGTCTTAACTACATACTTTATTAAATATCAAGTAATATTTCTAAATGTATCTGATTTTTATATTTCAGCAAGTAAAAGCAAGATTAAGGCTATTGGAAGCTTTAATTGCAAAAAACAATTCCTTGGAAGCTTAAAGCGATATAGATATTGTTGATTAAGTTATTGTATCTGTGTAATCAACTAAACTCTGGTTTATAAAACGGATATTAAGTGTTGTGTATATATATATATGCAAATTAGACCTGTATTATAATATATAAACATATCTACATGTATTTAAAGCAATATAAATGTAGAGCTATATTATATTTGTGTATTGTTTTTAAAGGACATTGAAGTAACTGTGATATGAATTGTGATATGAGATTGTTATATATAGTTAAGTCAAATTTTCATGCCTAATCCAGATACCACCCCACCCCTCTTCTATATTTGGCCAGTCATCAGTGCTATTTGTATGTGTTATATAAAAATCTATGTAAAAGTCTTACTAACAGCATTGTTATTAATTAACACAAAGCATTAAAGAATATATTACATATCGTAAATATAAAATAAATGGTACATTATATTTGTATTTCCGATTTCCACAGTACAGCTATGATTAAAAACATACCAGTTTTCAAATGGATGCTAATTTTCAAATTATGAGAAATTGAGACTTCTAAGTTAAAAATAATTATTGGTTTGGGGTTTTTTTTGTTGTTTTTTTTTTAAGCCAAATTTATCAGTTCAACAATAAGATAGAGTTTATTACCAGATCTTATCAATTACAGATCTGGTATATTTTTGTTTGGTTATTTTGATAACTCTATTTCTCGTGCATTTCAAGTTCAGGTACCAAGATAGCAAAAATAAGTATATAATACTTTGATAAAATGATAAACCATTCTACCTACCTGATTTTTTTCAACCACTGCAACTGGAACCAAGCTGTTTATTTTATTTGGCCCAAGAAATCAAATACAAAATTTGATCACTAATTGCTGCAAATAATATGTTTTTGTAAAGAAATGTGTTAAATTGCATGTCGATTTTTATAAAAAATACATGTAAATATAATGTGAATAACTTGATTGACTATTGTTGAACTCTAACTATGTTCCAATCATTCCGTAATTATGGTAAGTAATAGTTACTAAATTAAAGATGGATATGTGTCCAAGTATTCAATCATCAATCAATACCTCATTTGTATGCGACAAGACGTGGAGTCACCAGCATAATTTATAAGGGTTTTCTCTAGGTACTCTGTGTTATTGAAAATAAAAAAATATGTTTGTCCTCCAAAAAGGATCTACCGTAGTTTATCTCTCTTTTCAACTTAAAAACGATGGTCAAATCATGGTTTTCTACTTGTCGGCTCTAAAAATAATATAGATACAGATTTGAGAGTTGAAACTTGACTTTTATTATCACTGTTTTCTAGTAATAAACTTGTAATTACCATAAATATAATGATTGGAACACAGTCTACGATACAATGTACACAGTATTCATCTCTCTATCAGGGTATAGAAGATAAACTGCATAATTTATATATACAATAGTTTGTCATGTTTAATGATTTCTTTTACAAAAACTAGCATAATTATTATTATTATTATTTTACAAGAAATTTTCAATCCATATACTTATTACATGTAAATACTGTTCATTCATGTTACTTATCTTTTTAATACATACAATATACATACATTATTTTATTAATATTATAATTATCCTCAGGAATTAATTTTCATTACTTTTTCGACATTCTAAATTAGTCTGGAATTTAAAGTGTTGATATATAGTGTATACCCGGTGCAGCATTCTTAGATGACTGGTAGACTACATGGCTAACTAATGTATTTTTAACCAAATAGAAACTTGACTGCATTAGTCAAAATCTTTTTAATAGTATCAATACATGTTAATCTGAAGAATATGTATTTGATGTAATTTATTAAATTGAAAGAGATTTATTGGGAGTAATAAAAGTGTATCAGTAGTTGGATTTCAGATGTAAATAGAATGATTATGATAATATCTTATCTAAATTTAAAGAGTTTAAATGACTGTTATAATTGGGCTTTTTTTTTTTTTTAAATAGCTAAGTTTTTAACTCAATACATCCAGAGTCTTCGACATTGCAAACAGTAATTATTTGCATTGATGTTGTAATCTGAATGGGAAAAGATGGGCTTCTGATATCCAATATTTTAGGAAAAATAAACATTTTACTTGTACAATAATGCGTTTCAGTGCCATTTGAATCAAGGGACTCAAGAACAAGGCTAGACATATGCCACAAGTCATGTCAAATGATGACACATATTCTTATCTGGGGAACATACGCTAGCGGCTAAAGTTTCGCCGAACATAACTGATTTGAAATTAGACTAAAAGTGAAACGATTGAATGTAAATCAGTTTATATAGATTCATGTTACATTATTATATGCGTTTCAACTCATTTGTGTCAATTTCTAGGTCCCAAGTATTAGCGATTTAGCTACTTTAATCCAATTGTTATGTTAGCTAAACCTTAGAATTAAAGATAAATATTATATTTATCTCAAGAATATCTTGTGCCATATTCCATTTCATGAATTTTATTCACTTGCATGAGAAATATTCTTCTTACTTATATAAAAGTTGAATTAATTATAGAAGTTCTGAAAAGAAATTAAAATTTAATTTGATGGATGCGTGATTCCAAGTAATTTGTGCCGTTAGTGAAAGTGATTTGAGTTGAGTATGAGACACTAGCCAAGTGGTTTTGTTATTACAGTAAGACAGCTTTTAAAAGCTTGTTACTTGTTTTATGGGATCATAAAAGTTTTATTAGTAGGGTTGTGAAGTGTATATAATTGTATTTTTATGTTTTATATATTTGTTATGTATATGTAGTGTTTGTAAACCATCTACTTACATTCTAGTGCCATCACTGTACAGACTTATCTTGTATGCCTTTGTTTATTCTCGCCATATTTATTTTGTGTGTTTAATGGAGTAAGCAATAGTAGGAGTCATTGATTTGCAGGTGAAAGATATATTTTTTTCATTTGTCAGGGCAATTTTTATTTTTGCAAAGTAAGATTTGTTGGAGATTAAATCATAATTTGATGATCATCTTATTCTAAAAAAAACGAAACTTATTTCCCTTATATTTATTTGTCTTCCATTTATTTAGACATCAAATTCTCTAACCTGAAGTATTTCCTTTGAAATAAATTTTTTCTCTGACCTGAAGTATTTCCTTTGTTTTAAAGTAAATTCATTGATTTCATTGTACATATGTTTAGACAACATGTATAGGCTTTATTATTAACCAACTTTATATTGTGTATTGAAATCATTCACAAAGATGTACATGTATTTAGAATACTGTTCACAAACTAGGTACAAAGAAAGAAATTCAGCACCCCCTTGAAATTTACAAATGACTCTTTTGCGGGCTTCGGCAGTTTCAGTCCAAACATGACATTCATCATATGTGTAACCAGTTATTCTAAAATATAAGGGGATGCCTATATTTTTTTCTTTGTATACCAATTCACTTTATCATATGATATAAATATATATATGTAAATGCTATTGTTAATGTAAATATAAAGTGCTATTAAAACTTAATATTTTATAGGGGGGTAGCATTGCTTTTATTATAACCATCACCAGTTTGAAACGTACATATATATGGTATAAATAGTTTTCTGAAAACCAAATCATCAATAATTTCACACCATCAAGCAATTTAGTTTAATTAGTATTCAAACCAACAATATTTGTTTTGTTTTTATTGTATTTTGTATTGTTTGATATAATTTATACTGGTTTTTATTTACTATTATACCTACAAACAATAATCATTCATTAATAATATACCATGTAGTTAACATTGACAAAGGTTTCATCCAGCTTTTTATTTATATTTAGCACATTATATTGATTTCATTTATAGTTTAAAGATGTCTCAAGTTTATTATTCAAAAAAATTGTCCCTTTAAACACAATTGGGAAATCCTTTTTACAATTTTTTTTTTTTTTTTTTTTTTTTCGTTAGACAAAGTTTTTAATTCATTTTCTTTTAAATATCTATTTTGAAAATAATAGAAAAGTTAGAATTTGATGTTATTGGTTTGGTTTTGCATTAAGGTAATGTTTCTATTTTTTTAAAATTTAACACAAACAAGAATTGTTTTAAAGAGTATTTTAGAGTTAGTAGGTCTTAGATCTGTAAATAAAAATTATTTTCCTAAAGATGTCAAGGAATAATGTAATTGTTGAATTTGGTTTATCATTTGAACATAAAATTATTGATATGTTTATTAATACTTGTTTTATTTCTTTAGTTCATTTGGATAAAGGATGAGACTAAGGTTATGTGGGGAAAATAGTCCAAGGTTGTTTTTTTTTTTAAGAGGTCTTTTTCGCCAGCATAGCCAAAGTCAAGAACTTTATCTTGAAAACGCCTATCTTTACATGTAGGTAAAATGAGAATATTTCAGAATTTCAGTAAGAAAAACCTACTCTTGAAGAATATTCTGTTACAGGCTTAAAGAAAAATTTTCCTTTATAGGTTTATAAATCTGGAGAATTTACGACTTGGAATATTTTACATCCAGGTGTCTTGATCAGTGCGAGTCAGATGAAACCAAAGAGTATGGTAGGTTAAATGTGAAACACCATAGATTGATACAGTTGAACGATATAGACAACCCAGTCAGTCCATATCCGTCCACCAACAAAAAATAATTGCAGAAACACTTTTCTACGATTCTTTTATTTTATTAAACCACAATATATATCTTTGTTAAGATGAGCCATTGTAATAGTAATAGTCATTGTATATATTATCATCCAATCACATAAATGGGTCCGTAGAAGTATTTATCTAGGGTAAACCCTTACTGAGAGTTGCTCACTCATCCAATTCTTGGGTGTGGTTCCTGGCTTTAAATTTAGCAGAGCACTAAACCAAACATGAAGAGATAATTCTGCCACCAAAAATAGAATTTTTAAATGGAATAAAATATTTGAAAAATTACTTCTAAAATTTGCCCCAAAGACTCAAGTAATTCATCCTGCAACATATACACCCCCCAAAAAGCATACAGTTGTTCAATTTGCTTATCATAACAATAAAAATCAATGCTCTGCATTATATAACAATAATTCAAGTGTATAGAAAGTATCTGTTTTTGCGTTTATAAATATATCCAGCTTATGCTGTTAAAAATAAATAAAATTATTGGACATGATTATCCAGCCGTGTCTCCTTTTTCCAATTCTTCCGCAAAAAACATAAGTTCATTATCAGATAGATCATTGGTTTGTGTTTTATTTTGTAAATTATATTCAGCTTGTTCTACAGCCGTAATGAAATCGTCTTCATCTGAATCAAATAAATCATCTAAATAATAGGATGGTAAAATTTCTTGTGGAATATCTTCATCTGTAAAAAATAACAGCTATATTTAGAAGCTGATTAACATCATGTACAAGGCAGAATATAGACAATATTACCAAGCTGCCCCAGCTCTGTGAAGGGAGGAAATATGGATTTACTAGGATGTTGATAAGGGACTCTATCTCTGAACAAGATATTTGTGATAAGAGAAATAAATTATATGCATAAAATTGCTGCACACCTCTAAATATTGATAACATTTCTCCTTATGACAACGATTCCAGCAGGATTCATCAAAAATAATCTGACATAAAAAGAATAAGGTTTTGGTGGCACCAGCAATAACTGCATAAAATGGATGCATGACTATAAATTCTAAACAGGCATTTTGTGAAGTTTGCATATCCTTAAATAATTATACATTTTATATATTAGGCTACTCGAATACCTTTTGATTTAAAACCTTGTAGTTTACAGTCTGGATCATGACATTTCTGATAATAAACACCTTTCTTTAAATCAACCACAAACCTGAAATATAGAAAATACTTTAAAATAAACCGAACAAAAATTACACTATCTTCAATCAAGCAAAAATATTTCGTATCAAACTAAGATTAGATAAAGGCTGAAATTTCTCACTATAATAGTTATAAAATAGATAATGTAAAGAGAACAGTTGGAATTTCAATCAAATTACTTCAATCTAGCTGAGAAATCCTCATTTTAATAACACCGTGGCCTTGATTGAATTAACGCTGTTACGGTAATAAACAAAGTCTTGATTTTCTTTTTTAAATTAATATCTAAATATTTGTTGTCCTTTCTTTTTTTAAATGGAAACAAAAACTAACATCAATGTTATTGATTTACTTACATAATGTTGTTACTTTTATGTTGTCTACCAATATTATAACACCATCTATATCTACCTATATCATATATTAACAATTCACCAGCAGTAAAATATGTCCAGTGTCTTATAACACCTTTCTTATTATCACCATTCACCAGTTGATATATAAACATATCTATCTCAGGATATGGGGAACACTCATTTCCTTCTATAGTCTCTGAAAATAACATGATTGAATGGCATTAATTGTAATGGTAAGCACACAAGGACCTCACACAGAAAGAAATTTGACAAACAAACAGACACGACAAAACTGGAGATTTCAAGTAACCAAAAACAAAAGCATATTTCAAATCAGTTGAATGGATCTGGGTCCCCTGGGGGCCAGCCGAAAGCGTACACTGGAATAATGGTTTACTTATATCTACCTTAGATTTATCAGCAACCTTTTGTCTACAAATTTGACCTCCCAAATAATATGGGCGACACCAATATAAAATTTATTCTTATTGAGACAAATTTTGTTTTAAAAAAACCCATCAAAAATCAAATTGGTTTGTTGTAATTGTACTACCAGTTCATCAAAAAATTGTGTTTTACTCCCCTCAAGACAGTAAATGTTAAACAAAGGAGTTAAATGTCTTATTTCAGTGAAAATAAAGTGGTTAACTGAGTTATCTGATGTTTTATTTAATGGTGGAATAAGATCTATATGTATATTAAATTTCAAAATATTAAATGGACGATTTTGATTATTGATTTTATTCTTGTTTTTGAACACAAAATCTTTTCTATAGCACCACTGGCTTCATACACTAATACAAACATACCTGCAATATTTTTCTCCGTGTTATTTCTTAAATTGAACATCTTATCAGCTGTTTCTCTTTTGTCAAAAGACAGAATTCGTAAACTATCTGTATGGCTGTATCAAATACAAAATTAAAAATTGTACAACTTATAAACAGTTAAATTACAGCGTTGTTTTTAATGATTAAGTAGTCAGTGACACAAAGTCTAAAATCAATGTCAACAATTTGACAAATCCCACTGGACAAATTTAATATAAGAAAAAATTTAACAGTTCCACAGTCAAAATGTGGACAGTAAGATTTGCAATTTATCAAACGAAAATTCAGAAAATCAATAGGGTTTATGGCCCAATGAACAATTCCTGCTTATGAATTCTTCGTTTTACTGTCGGTCCTCTTCTTAATGTTAATTCAAATGTAATAAATCTCTATCTTGTGGCTTTTTAAAAGAATTGTGGACGGACAGGCAATGTGAATATATAATATAACATATTATATCATACCTGACATTAGATATAAGAGAATCTATAAACAAGAGTTCATCTATTTCTGTATCACCAACATTACCAACTTTATATTTGTTATCTTTAGCTAGAAGGAGTGGATTTCTCTTTCCCAGTTTATTAGATAAATACAGACGAAAATTTCGATTCTTTGTGTAAACACCTTAAAGAAAAAAGAAAACAAAAATGAGGAAAAACAAACCATCACAAAACCAAACAAACAATTAATTATTAATACCGACTGTCTACAGACCTATCACCATATTAATCAGAGACAAGTTTTATTTTTAACTCTCAAATGTAAAATACCTCAACAAATACCTCAATTTGATTTCTTTTGTCTTGAATGTACTCAACTGACAAAAATACTGTTCCAAATGAATTTAAGTTAAACAAAATTGGGTTTCATCTTACGAAACATGGCAATATTTGGAGAACTCTACATATTTTATCCCGTACTATGGACCAGGAACTAAAATGATCAACGTCATCTTGAAATCATGATGTTATATCCAAAATCTAAGTCAATTAAACAAGCACCATAGTGCTTGGAACAAGCATGCAAAGTGTCATGTTGATCATATTTCAGTTGGTGGAGCCATAGGCTTTTTTTCAAACAGTGTCGCCCCCTATGAGAAAGATGAGAAGTGGTTGAGATCCAGATCCTGGTCCAAAGATCATGTCAGTTTTGACCCACCTGTATCACAAACAAATGTAACATCACCATCACATGATTTATACACTAACAATGATTTCAAATCATCAACATTAAATTCTTTCATTAAGTCAGCTTGTATTTGAATATTTTCAGATGTTTTATTATTTCTACGTAATGCATCAGTAGATGTGGTACTGTTACATGTAGTTGATTCCAGATTAGTTGACTCCAGATTATTCTCTACATCTTTTGAAACAGATTTTATTGATGATAAAGCATTAGATTCCTGCTCAACAATTGTCTGTTTTTCTCTTGTTTCTACATCATTTTCTTCTTCTATATCTAAAGAAAGATCTATACCAGAATCTGATATATCATGACTTGTCTTACATGGTTTTACAACTTCTTGTAACCTTTTCATAATAAAACTCACAAAATAACCTGAAAAATACAAAATGAATCCATTGAGTAGTGTGTGTTGGATCAGAAGGTCTGCCATTGAGTCAAGTGGATGTGACAAGGAGTAGGGTCACCTGTCCAACCTTGAGGGTTTTCTTCGGGACCTTCTGTTTCCTCTCACCACTAAAGAACCCTTCCTGTCACCGAATTACTAAAATAGCCATGAGAAATTTAATATTTTAGCAAAAATGCAAATTGCACATTAGACTAAGATATATTAAAAGTATCATTATTGCATAAGTTTTATGCTGACCTGACTTACTGGAACTTAAAACATACTAAAACTTTAAAATTAGTTTAATACCTACCAGCTTCTATGTTGTTTCTGAAGGCCACATTACTTAATTGGAAAATAAGGTGGCGGCTGAATTTTCTATCAGTGCTGAAATAGGATATGATATGAAATCAATCTAACACTGACAAAATTTCAAGGAAATATGAAAGACGGTTCAAGCTAATTAAGTTGAAGATCTGATATAATTTGTTACTGGAGTCCAGTGTTTATGATGGATAATTTATTTAACACGTGGATTTACTGTAACAATTAAGACTATTTCATGATGCTTTACTAATATGATTGGTTTTCATCTTTCGTTTTCAGGGACAGGACCCAGGAAACAGAATTCAAATCTTAGGCCAAACGAGATCTGAACCTTGCCTTAACGAACGAAAATAAAATATAAGTAATAACAATACCTTGCGTCTAGATCTAGTACATTACATCTATTACACTCTATATTATACATTCTCTTTAACCAGTAACAAATATACTGAAACACACAACAATTATAGTTAGTTCAACTCTGTTTTTCACTTTCACGGTTTTGAGGGGTTTACTGATGGATTCACTCTACATAGCTATTGTTACACCCGATGCTGAGGCTCTTAGCAGACAGCAGTAAAGTAGGAAGTTAAACCCCATTTCATTTCATTTCTTTGCAAAGAGAAAGAACCTGTCAATTGTAACTAGATATTTTCTTGACCGATGAGAAGAAATGTTACTAACATATAAAAAAGGCAACAGTGTTATATCATGCAACCACGACTTTGAATCCACAATCACGTTGGTAACAAACTTAAGATCAGAAACTTTAATGCTTTACTCCATTCTGCCCTTAAATCCATCTAGAAAAGAAAATTCACCTTAATAAATATTTCAACTGTTTCGTCTCCGTTCTGACAGGGATTAAACTCAATCAAATATTCCAAGTCAAAGTACAGCTTACATACACTACCTGCAATAAACAACATAGTTTACCCTCTCTAATTATTTGCATTCTTAAGACTATAGTTATTTTTTCACAACTTAATCCACAGTAATAAGTAATCAAATTATTCATCTAACATTCAACCAAAATTTCAGCAGTTGATAACCCCTGACTTTGGCTCAAAATTCAAACAGATTAAAGATTTCAGCGGAGTAAAAACAACACAATGTAAAGGCAATTTGTTCAAAATTTCAGTCAAATTGATCTACTATGAACTGAGAACTAAGCGGATGAAAGTTCCGCTTAGCCTTGATCATCATTACTATAGTCTCGATTATCCTTTTAATTATTAATCACAAACGGAAGTTTAAAGCAAATTGGACTATAATAAAACAAATATCGCATGTTAGCCTTGATAACAAGAGCTGATTATGGTCTGGATAAGTTAATTAATGTCTAATTAATAGTTTTTATAACATTTCAGACCTAAAGAAAAACCTACAATAGGCAGATTTTGCTCTTGCTTAATGTATGTTTAAGAAAAGACCAATTGTGCGCACTTGCACCGGCTGTTGTATGTTTGTGAAAATTTAAATTCAGCAGTGTACACTTTTGGACTGATATTCCTTTTAGAGATTCAACTTTCACGTTATAGCAGTATGGAATAGATTTAAAATCCCTCAATTTATGATCAGTAGCTTTTCTTATAATTATTTTCAGAACTGTCGAAAAATTTATAGATTCTATTTGAAAAGTTAACAATGGAAATAATATAACACACTCATTTTAACTTAAACATACATTATGGGAGAGCAAAAACTGACTTTTGTCGGTCTTCCTTTGACCCTCAGATGTCATAGAAATTATAAATTAGATCTTTATTTAAACAACAAGCCCGAAATGAACACTGTAGACCCACGGATGGCTTGGATTGGGCTCGGATTAAAACAGGATTTCGTCGACTGATTTAATCACTATGGCATCGTGGGTGGGGTTTCTCCGTGACGTTGACGTCATCATACTTCCGGAAATTATTCATAAAAGACAGTGATGACCGAGGCTATACACAAGCTTCACTAGATACCGTTTAAACATTACTTGATGATCGAGACTATGTAGGTGGAGTTAACGCCTGTCAATCAACAATCGGCCATAGTGGGAAAAGGGTGTCGATGATTTTAACTACCATTTCTAGTAAAAAATTATAGTGGTAACAAGTTTGTTCAGGATAAAGTTTTTTGACTGAAATTTTCTTGTTTCAACATCTATTTTTGAACTTTTATAGCAAGAATGGCTAAGTCCTTGTCAAAATCTCCCATAATGTATCTTTAAATAAAAGATTTTAATGGTGGTAAGTTTGTAACATAATTAGACTTGTGGTTGCTAGGTAATAAATATTTACCTTCAGGAATAATTTCATAGTGAAGTCTTTTGTCACATGGCAGTTGTCTGAAGTAAATAGAGAAATTATTATAGAAAGACAGACGGAAATGGAGTTTAATGTCCACTCAAAAAAAACAAGTCATTTTTGGACTATCATATGGGTTCAATTTTATTTCAATAATTCACTTGCGTTTAGTGGTCTTTAGCAGTGGGAGGAAACCAGAGGACCCGAAGAAAACCCACAAGGTTGGACAGGCGCGCCTTATTATAACTTAGAAAATAAATATCTCCCTCACCAACTTAAAGGGAAAGACCAACGATTTTCCACAAGGTTTCCATAAATCTTAAATATATATTGTTAAATAATCCCCTCTGTAACAAAGGCAAAAAAGTTTTTGTAAGCGAGAAATTAATTTTTTTAAAACCGGAAGTGACATAGTTGGTTCAACACGCTCACCGAGCTCTATAGTAAGCATGCAAATTTGGTCTATGTTTACTGCTGTATTGTGTACTCGCATCGTCCTTTGACCAAAAATCTGATAAAATGGGCTGTCTATTAGGATATTATAAACCCGAATTTATGTTTTGTTAACGTTTAGTACACAAAGCCACTACGTAAATTCACTCATACTGAACAGTACACGGTGTCTCAATTCACGCCACATGACCAGTTGTTGACATCACATGGTTTGATTGACACCCGGCAAGTGAGAGATGTTTGGTCTGCTTGAATGTCTTTACACGTGCTGGGTATCCGGTGACAGATGTTTCATTTATTTCAACAGACTTGTGACACATATATATATTCAAATAAATGTATAAATTTCCAAAGTATGTCAACGTCAGACACCAACGTATTGGAATATAACATATCTCACCCGTGAGTGTACAGTAGTAATGCTGTACAGAGTCGAGCCCATCCATTCTCAAGAGAGAATGAAAGAAAAAAAGAAAAATTATGTTGCAAAATGCACTATAGTATATGCCCCACATGCCCATAATTTTAGTTTGTTTATGTTGTAAAACACTGTCAGCAAGCACAAAAACATCGAAGCTGACGAAATATGTGTGACTTACAAGCTCACTCGGCAAACCTCGGAAGATTTCGGGAATCTAAACTCGGCTGTACGATGAATTCCGCCATATTGGAACTACTTTAAAGGTCCCGGATGAAACATGGCTGCGCCCATTCCAAACACAAGTTGGCGACCTATTTGGCTAGCGACCTATTCGACCGATCCAGCTGTAAGATAATGACGAAATTACACTTCTATTCTGAGCTGAAGGAATGGATAAAAAATAATATATTCTACTTTCATTTGATAGACATAACGTTGGATTGGTTGATAAATAGAGACTGTTGTCTTTACTCTAAATAGGTTTCCAACGAACAGGTTGAAGCTCGATCGGTCGAATAGGTCGCTAGCCGAATAGGTTACCAATTTGTGTAATAGCGTCAAGTTTTCCTGTTAAAGTAAACCGGTAGCCGCATCGCAAATGTATGGGCGTAGGTACATATCACTTACTGTCATACATCCGAGACTAGATGTAGTCTACGTAGTTTACGGAATCTGTCGAGATTAGCCGAGTGTTACAAGCTGTCTCTCAAACCACGTGATGTAAACAAATAGCCATGTGACGTGAATTGAGACACTGTGTACTGTTCAGTATGAGTGAATTTACGTAGCGGCTTTGTATACTAAACGTTAACAAAACATAAATTCGTGTTTATAATATCCTAATAGACAGTCCATTTTATCAGATCTTTGGTCAAAGTACGATGAGTGCACACAATACAGCAGTAAACTTATGCCAAATCTGTATGCTTACTATAGAGCCCAGTGAGCGTGTTGAACCAACTATGTCACTTCCGGTTTTAATAAAAATTTCTCGCTTACAAAAACTTTTTTGCATTTGTTACAGAGGGGATTATTTAACAATTTATATTTAAGATTTATGGAAGCTTGGTTGAAAATCGTTGGTCTTCCCCTTTAAGGTTATAATTTTTATACTTCGCGATAATTTTAAATGACTATCCTATACTTTTATGAAATATGAAAAAAATCAATCATAGACCTAATTTTACATTTATAAACTTAAAACAGCAATAAGTATGTTTAAATATACATCCATTCTAAACAGATCAGTGTAATAGTAGGGGAACAATCATAACACAAGATTATCAATCACGATTGTTATTTACACTCAGATATAAACAAGTTCAACTCCAATTTTGTGGTTCCCTCCAATTTTGTGGTTCCTAGGCTGATTCTAGACTGGTGGCCAGTCTTCTCCACACACCAAAAATTGGCCAGTCCTCTCAAAAAAAAAAAAAACGAAAAAAAAACGTAATCTCTAGAGACTGGGCAAATAGAGCTTCATTCTCATCTAGTAGGTCAATCTGCATTATGTAGGTCGTGTGACGTCGTGCACGGGATTACTGCATTTGCACTGGCAAACTGGTGTAGGTGCGAGATGTTTGTTGTGGATAACAGTTATTGTTATTTAGTAATACTTTAACGATCTAAGAATTTTGTTGACGGACAATATCTGTCGAATGAACGGATACAACGAATGGGATGAGGTGAATGAAGATAAATAATTACACACGACATCATTATAACAACTTAACGAAGCCAGTTCATACGTATCGGGACGAAGCCGAATGGCGACTAAAAACAAAAACGTGACATCAGCCCGCAGACGGTTTCACATGACTTGCTTGACAACTGTCAATCATTCCAAATAAGGAGACAACGTAAAACATCATAAGCAACGCCCATTTTATTGTGAAGCTCGCAAATTGTCCAGTCTCTGGTGCTGGTTACAGGTTTACTCAAATTTTCTTTTTATACAAATGGAAACGAAAATTGGTTTACTAAAAATTACTACTTTTATATAAATCGAAATGTAAAATAAATAGAAGAGACTGGGCCAGTCTAGGCTGATTCATGTGACAAATAAACTTATATATGACCATAAGAAGAGAAGGGATGAGAACGCGAGTAGAGCCCATACCAAGCTAGCACCAATGCACAAACATCAATCTAGTGTAAGCTTGATTTGAGTCTTTAACACTCATTTCATTTATACCATGCCCACATTTCTTGTACCGATAATATCAATGCCAGTATTTCACATACCTATAATAATGCCAGAAAACAGGATAACTTGTAACTAAATACATTCTTTGTCCTTTCTCTTCACCAACCACTTGTTTTTCAAAAGCAAATACATGAAGGTCCTGAAATAACAAATGTCAACATGTTATACATCCATTAAATATTATCTTGTACTCAATTCGGTCCAAAGTATTGTTTGAACCAACACATTGATGAATACAAGATTATATAAATTGTGTAAATAATGGTCTGTTTCAAGATTAACTTTTACAGACCTGTAACAATGTCATAAAATTAAATCAAAATGGAATTCTTAAAATCATATTGACATGGCAGTCACCTTTACTGAATTATTCAGGATTCCAGTATGGCCAATGAGTGGTAAGAGGCAGTATCTTTATATCAATAATTACCACTTGCTTTAATTTTTCATTGATCTCTTTTTTATTTTCCTGTTTGTGTATAAATACTAACATTTATTTCTGCAACAATATTGGATTTGTAGAGAGGAGATTTCAACTTACTGCCTCTGCTGTTTTTCGACAGAAATCAAAAGCATCATTCTGTTTGAAGAATGTTTTCCAGCTTGAAGATGGACCTCCCAATCTATAAACAGTAAAATATTCACCTCATATAAGCTAATAATAACATGCATCTAGATATAAATGACTGCTTGTCACAAATAATATCCCTGGAAACTAGCACTTAACATTAACATGGAATGGAAAGGTTTTTAACCGAGGATATTCTAGTTGATAGGCCAGTGGCGAACCACTTTAATGTCAGAAGGCGTAATACAGAACATTAAGAAATGATCCAATTAATTTTGAATAGAGCAATTCTGAAAAGGATAATCAATTTCCCTTAGTATACCTTGGTTTATAATCCTGTGGCAGGTAAAGGTCTGTATGTTTTTTTAATCTTTTTTCAATCTGTGACTTAATTTCATATCTTCTCCTGTAAATATTGAAAGACAAATCAATCTAGATTAAAGAGTAAGGGGTTGGGGGGGGGGGTACCTTGATGTCACTACTAAACTCTAATACCAACAGTTTGAAACATATTTGCAGTGACAATGAAAATATGGAAATAGAAACAATAGTTTTAAGAGATTCCAACATACCCCCATTAAGACTGCAAGATTTGTGGAAGGGTTTACTGCAATGATAAATGAGGGCAACTAAAAGGAATAAAGAATAACAACTTAGAAATCATAAAAATCAATTGTTTGTGTGATATAAGATTGACACAAATCAATTTTAATGTCCAAATTGTCAATTATGAATTCATGCAAATATGACAGGATGCTCCTATGGGAAATCAAACCTGCGACCCAATCCATGCCATACACTACTCCTAGTGTGCCAAAGGGAATTAACAATGACCAAGCTTAAATCAGTATCTGGATCAGTCTTAAAAAGCTCTATGATTTTAATCATGACATTCCTACACGAATGACCGTCTAAATTGAAATGTAGAGCGACCGGCTTTGGTCTATTGTGTCTGATATCTGCATAATGTTCCTTAATTCGTTTCGAAAAGGCACGTTTGCTTTCCCCTACGTATTGTTTTTTACAAAGGGAGCATGTAAGTAAGTTCTATGTTCCTACTTAGACAGTTATAGCCACTACGGCAAGAGTATTTCTTACCAGTTTTACCACTAAAAAAGTGTGTATTTTGGTCTAATTTATTGCAGATATCACAGTCTTTCTTGATACATGTTTCGAATAGGTTTTGAACCGTGGTTCCACTAGTTTGCGGATTCCGCGGTGGATAAATGAGTCTCGCTTTCATTAGCGTGTCCTTTAAATTAGGATTTCTCCTAAAAGCCGTGATTGGTTTTATGTTTGAGATAGGACGGCACATATCCGATCCGGATAATAAATGCCATTTCTCTTTTAAGAGCATACTAACTTGAACAGCTAACCACGGAGGAAAAATATGACAGCTCCGAAACCACGGAGGTAAAAAAAATATGACAACCTCGAAAACCATGGAGGAAAAATATGACAGCCTCCGAAACCACGGAGGAAAAATATGACAGATCGCCTTGTCCGATACCATTCCCAACAATGAGTAACTGGGAGGCTTTTTGCGAAGTCGATCCTTGTCTCGAATTAGAGGCCTGGCCAGTTTTTCGCACAATGAATCGCGATGATTTGGCTGAATCCACTATCAGTAAAGAAGACTTTGCACATTTTTCGGAATAATCGACTCCGGTGCCAAAGATTGACTCCGGTCCACCTGTGACGTCACATGTGCTCCGGTGCCCACCAAGCCTATATATAGAGGGCCACCCACCGCACATTCTCATTACAAGCCTGACGAGTTCAAACACGAACGAAACTAGTAGCTTAGAGGAATCTGGAAAGGCTGTTCGCCCACTCACAGATTTTTTACAATTAATTGATGATACAAACTTCATCTTACACACCTAATTTAAAAAAATGGAAAAATTCAACTAAAAGATTTGAAGAGCCCAACGTAAACCTTTTCAAATGTGACTTGGATTTTAAAATATTTTCGAACCCTCTGAATCCTGAACAAGAATAGGATGGATGGAATGGATATTTACGCAACAGGTAGGACTTGTAAACATCTAATATCTAGTACTGAGAATAATGCTATTTATTATTTATTTGTTGTAGTTGTAGGTGATATCCTGCTGGTGGGACTTACTTTCTGCTTTTGGCACCATAAAATAATGATGATTTTAATGTTGCTGATGACTCATTCATTCCTCCTTGGTGGATGCATAAAATTTAGTTTGAAAAGAAAATTTAATTGTAGTCTATTTCATAAGTCTTGCAGACTTGATTGAACTAGGATACATGACTAAACTTAAATATTGAACTAATTTTGATGTTTGTAAACAGCGCCAAACCTCAAAACAAAACAAGGAAATAGGGAAATAGACCAATAACTCCTAAGTACCACAAGGATAGCCAGTCAGCAAATTCGGTCGATGGTTGGGTTAAAATTTGGGAATAGTTTGTTTGACGTAAATAAAAAACGCACTAACTCAAATTTCCTGAAATCGTTTTTGTCTATTTTGTTTATTTTCACCGAAGTTCAAATCTGACAATTGAAATCAAAACTTTATTGAGATTTTTCTTCAATAGCAATCCCCTAAACAACCTGTTGACCACTCTTAGCGAGTAAGGTCATCTAATTCGGGTTAATGGTCAACGACTGACGTCATCAACTGAAAACATAAACATAAACAATGGCCGTGCGAGAAACAGCTAGTGTTGTAGTCTGTGTCCCATATGCTTCATGATACAGCGAGCACCTGCAAACCATTCGGCCATCAACCCCACCCCCATTACTGAAGGAGTCAGGTGCTAGGTAGGGAAGGGGGTGGGGAAGGTCTTATCATTCTAAACATCAGTCGAATAGCTCAGTCGTATAACTCAGTCGTATAGTTCAGTCGTATACTTCAGTCGAATAATCCAGTCGTATAAACCAGTCGAATAATCCAGTCGTATAAACCAGTCGAATAAACAAGTCGCTCAATATCGGTGGCAGTGAACTAAGATTATATTTTATCAATTCATAATTCATGCTCGTAGCCATAGCTGAAGGAGCCGGGGGCCAGGGGCCTTCCCAACTAGTTTCAAGTTCGATTTTACGGGCAAAAGTAGTTTGGTACGTGAGGCATTCAGACCATAGCAACACTATAACTGAAAGAGAGAAAGAGAGAGAGGAATGTGGTTTAACGTCCACTCGACACAAACTATGTCATTTCGGGACTAACATATGGTTTTTAATTTTATTTCAATAATTCGCTTGCGCGTAGGGGTCTTAAGCAGTTGGAGGAAACGGGAGGACCCGGAGAAAATCCACGAAGTTGGTCAGGAGACCCTTCTCCTTGTCACGTACAACCAGGTATTCGAAACCACGCCAGTTGACTCAATGACAGGCTTCATGATACAGCAAGCACATGGAAACCGTTAGGCCATCAACTCCCACTCCCACCCATGAATGAAGGAGTCAGATGCTCGGTAGGGAAGGGGGAGGGGTTGGGGGAGGTTTTCATTAGTCTTAACATCAGTCAAATAGTTCAGTCGTATAATTCAGTCGTATAGTTCAGTCGCATAGTTCAGTCGTATAACCCAGTCGTATAATTCAATCGAATAATTCAGTCGTATACTTCAGTCGAATACTCCAGTCGAATAAACCAGTCGTATAATCCAGTCGTATAAACCAGTCGAATAATCCAGTCGTATAAACCAGTCGAATAATCCAGTCATATAAACCAGTCGTATAAACAAGTCGAATAAACAAGAGAGAGAGAGGGGAAAGGGGTTTAACGTGCACTCGACACAAAGTATGTCATTTCGGGACTAACATATGGTTTTTAATTTAATTTCAATAATTCGTTTGCGCGTAGGGGTCTTAAGCAGTTTGAGGAAACAGGAGGACCCGGAGAAAATCCACGAAGTTGGTCAGGCGACCCTTATCCTTTTCACGTACAACCAGGGATTCGAGACCACGCCAGTTGACTCAATGACAGGCTTAATGGTACAGCAAGCACATGGAAAACCTTCGGCCATCACCTCCCACCCCCACCCATAAATGAAGGAGTCAGAAGCTCGAAGGGGGAGGTTTTCATTAATCTTAAGAACAGTCAAACAGTTCAGTCGTATAATTTAGTCCTATAGTTCAGTTGTATAGTTTAGTCGTATAACTCAGTCGTATAGTTCAGTCGTATAATTCAGTCGTATACTTCAGTCGAATAATCCAGTCGAATAAACCAGTCGTATAATCCAGTCGTATAAACCAGTCGTATAATCCAGTTGAATAATCCAGTCGAATAAACAAGTCGCTCAATATAAGCAACGGTGGCAGTGAACTAAGATAATATTTTATCAATTCATGCTCGTAGCCATAGCTGAAGAAGCCTGGGGCACGGGGTAGAGATCGGGGGCCAGGGGCCACTCCAACTAGTTTCAAGTTCGATTTTACGGGCAAAAGTAGTTGGGTAAGTAAGGTATTCAGACCATAGCAAAGCTATAACTGAAGGTCAGAGAGAGAGAGAGGATTGGGGTTTAACGTCCACTCGACACAAACTATGTCATTTCGGGACTAACATATGGTTTTTAATTTTATTTCAATAATTCGCTTGCGCGTAGGGGTCTTAAGCAGTTGGAGGAAACGGGAGGACCCGGAGAAAATCCACGAAGTTGGTCAGGAGACCCTTCTCCTTGTCACGTACAACCAGGTATTCGAAACCACGCCAGTTGACTCAATGACAGGCTTCATGATACAGCAAGCACATGGAAACCGTTCGGCCATCAACTCCCACTCCCAACCATGAATGAAGGAGTCAGATGCTCGGTAGGGAAGGGGAGGGGGTGGGGGAGATTTTCAATAGTCTTAATATCAGTCAAATAGTTCAGTCGTATAATTCAGTCTATAACTCAGTCGTATAGTTCAGTCGTATAATTCAGTCGTATACTTCAGTCGAATAATCCAGTGGAATAAACCAGTCGTATAATCCAGTCGTATAAACCAGTCGAATAATCCAGTCGAATAAACAAGTCGCTCAATATAAGCAGCGGTGGCAGTGAAATAAGATACCATTTTATCAATTCATGCTCGTAGCCATAGCTGAAGGAGCCGGGGGCATGGGGTAGAGGCCGGGGGCGAGGGGCCTTCCCAACTAGTTTCAAGTTCGATTTTACGTCAAAAGTAGTTTGGCAAGTAAGGTATTCAGACCATAGCAAAGCTATAACTGAAGGTCAGAGAGAGAGAGAGAGAGAGAGAGAGAAAGTGAGAGAGAGAGAGGGGAATGGGGTTTAACGTCCACTCGACACAAAGTATGTCATTTCGGGACTAACATAGGTTTTTTAATTTTATTTCAATAATTCGTTTGCGCGTAGGGGTCTTAAGCAGTTGGAGGAAACAGGAGGACCCGGAGAAAATCCACGAAGTTGGTCAGGCGACCCTTCTCCTTGTCACGTGCAACCGGGGATTCGAAACCACACCAGTTGACTCAATGACAAGCTTCATGGTACAGCAAGCACATGGAAAACCTTCGGCCATCAATATAAGCAACGGCGGCAGTGAACTAAGATAATATTTTATCATTTCTTGCTCGTAGCCATAGCTGAAGGAGCCGGGGGCATGGGGTAGAGGCCGGGGGCCAGGGGCCTTCCCAACTAGTTTCAAGTTCGATTTTACGGGCAAAAGTAGTTTGGCAAGTAAGGTATTCAGACCATAGCAAAGCTATAACTGAAGGTTAGAGAGAGGGAGAGAGGAATGGGGTTTAACGTCCACTCGACACAAAGTATGTCATTTCGGGACTAACATATGGTTTTTAATTTTATTTCAATAATTCGCTTGCGCGTAGGGGTCTTAAGCAGTTGGAGGAAACGGGAGGACCCGGAGAAAATCCACGAAGTTGGTCAGGCGACTCTTCTCCTTGTCACGTACAACCAGGGATTCGAAACCACACCAGTTGACTCAATGACAAGCTTCATGGTACAGCAAGCACATGGAAAACCTTCGGCCATCACCTCCCACCCCCACCCATAAATGAAGGAGTCAGAAGCTCGGTAGAGAGGGGGGAGGGGGTGGGGAGGTTTTCATTAGTCTTAACATCAGTCAAATAGTTCAGTCGTATAGTTCAGTCGTATAACTCAGTCGTATAGTTCAGTCGTATAATTCAGTCGTATACTTCAGTCGAATAATCCAGTCGTATAAACCAGTCGTATAATCCAGTCGAATAATCCAGTCGTATAAACCAGTCGAATAAACAAGTCGCTCAATATAAGCAACGGCGGCAGTGAACTAAGATAATATTTTATCAATTCTTGCTCATAGCCATAGCTGAAGGAGCCGGGGGCATGGGGTAGAGGCCGGGGGCCAGGGGCCTTCCCAACTAGTTTCAAGTTCGATTTTACGGGCAAAAGTAGTTTGGCAAGTAAGATATTCAGACCATAGCAAAGCTATAACTGAAGGTCAGAGAGAAAGAGAGAGAGAGAGGGAGAGAGGAATGGGGTTTAACGTCCACTCGACACAAAGTATGTCATTTCGGGACTAACATATGGTTTTTAATTTTTTTTTTCAATAATTCGTTTGCGCGTAGGGGTCTTAAGCAGTTGGAGGAAACAGGAGGACCCGGAGAAAATCCACGAAGTTGTTCAGGCGACCCTTCTCCTTGTCACGTACAACCAGGTATTCGAAACCACGCCAGTTGACTCAATGACAGGCTTCATGGTACAGCAAGCACATGGAAAACCTTCGGCCATCACCTCCCACCCCCACCCATAAATGAAGGAGTCAGAAGCTCGGTAGGGAAGGGGAGGGGGTGGGGGAGGTTTTCATTAGTCTTAACATCAGTCAAATAGTTCAGTCGTATAATTTAGTCGTATAGTTCAGTCGTATAGTTCAGTCGTATAACTCAGTCGTATAGTTCAGTCGTATAATTCAGTCGTATACTTCAGTCGAATAAACCAGTCGTATAATCCAGTCGTATAAACCAGTCGTATAATCCAGTCGAATAATCCAGTCGTATAAACCAGTCGAATAAACAAGTCGCTCAATATAAGCAACGGCGGCAGTGAACTAAGATAATATTTATCAATTCATGCTCTCTCTCTCTCTCTCCCTCTCTCTCAGCTATAGATTTTAAGGGCAAAAGTAGTTTGGCGAGTAAGGTATTCAGACCATAGGGAGAGAGAGAGAGAGGGGGAGAGGGAGGGAGGGGGAATTGGGTTTAACGTCCACTAGACTCAAAGTATGTCATTTCTGGACTAACATATGGTTTTTAATTTCATTTCAATAATTCGCTTGTGCATAGGGGTCTTAAGCAGTTGGAGGAAACAGGAGGATCCGGAGAAAATCCACAAAGTTGTTCAGGCGACCCTTCTCCTTGTCACGTACAACCAGGGATTCGAAACCACGCCAGTTGACTCAATGACAGGCTTCATGGTACAGCAAGCACATGGAAAACCTTCGGCCATCACCTCCCACCCCCACCCATAAATGAAGGAGTCAGAAGCTCGGTAGGGAAGGGGGAGGGGGTGGGGGAGGTTTTCATTAGTCTTAACATCAGTCAAATAGTTCAGACGTATAATTTAGTCCTATAGTTCAGTCGTATAGTTCAGTCGTATAACTCAGTCGTATAGTTCAGTCGTATAATTCAGTCGTATACTTCAGTCGAATACTCCAGTCGAATAAACCAGTCGTATAATCCAGTCGTATAAACCAGTCGTATAATCCAGTCGTATAAACCAGTCGAATAATCCAGTCGTATAAACCAGTCGAATAAACAAGTCGCTCAATATAAGCAACGGTGGCAGTGAACTAAGATAATATTTTATCAATTCATGCTCGTAGCCATAGCTGAAGGAGCCGGGGGCAGGGGGTACAGTTCGGAGGCCAGGGGCCTTCCCAACTAGTTTCAAGTTCGATTTTACGGGCAAAAGTAGTTTGTCAAGTAATGTATTCAGACCATAGCTAAGCTATAGCTGAAAGGCAGAGAGAAAGAGAGAGAGAGAGAGAGAGAGAGGGGAATGGGGTTTAACGTCCACTCGACTCAAAGTATGTCATTTCTGGACTAACATATGGTTTTTAATTTTATTTCAATAATTCGGGACTAACATATGGTTTTTAATTTTATTTTAATAATTCGCTTGCGCGTAGGGGTCTTAAGCAGTTGGAGGAAACGGGAGGACCCGGAGAAAATCCACGAAGTTGGTCAGGAGACCCTTCTCCTTGTCACGTACAACCAGGTATTCGAAACCACGCCAGTTGACTCAATGACAGGCTTCATGATACAGCAAGCACATGGAAACCGTTCGGCCATCAACTCCCACTCCCAACCATGAATGAAGGAGTCAGATGCTCGGTAGGGAAGGGGAGGGGGTGGGGGAGGTTTTCAATAGTCTTAATATCAGTCAAATAGTTCAGTCGTATAATTCAGTCTATAACTCAGTCGTATAGTTCAGTCGTATAGTTCAGTCGAATAATTCAGTCGTATACTTCAGTCGAATAATCCAGTCGAATAAACCAGTCGTATAATCCAGTCGTATAAACCAGTCGAATAATCCAGTCGTATAAACCAGTCGAATAAACAAGTCGCTCAATATAAGCAGCGGTGGCAGTGAAATAAGATACCATTTTATCAATTCATGCTCGTAGCCATAGCTGAAGGAGCCGGGGGCATGGGGTAGAGGCCGGGGGCGAGGGGCCTTCCCAACTAGTTTCAAGTTCGATTTTACGTCAAAAGTAGTTTGGCAAGTAAGGTATTCAGACCATAGCAAAGCTATAACTGAAGGTCAGAGAGAGAGAGAGTGAGAGAGAGAGAGAGAGAGAGAGAAAGTGAGAGAGAGAGAGAGAGAGAGGGGAATGGGGTTTAACGTCCACTCGACACAAAGTATGTCATTTCGGGACTAACATAGGTTTTTTAATTTTATTTCAATAATTCGTTTGCGCGTAGGGGTCTTAAGCAGTTGGAGGAAACAGGAGGACCCGGAGAAAATCCACGAAGTTGGTCAGGCGACCCTTCTCCTTGTCACGTGCAACCGGGGATTCGAAACCACACCAGTTGACTCAATGACAAGCTTCATGGTACAGCAAGCACATGGAAAACCTTCGGCCATCAATATAAGCAACGGCGGCAGTGAACTAAGATAATATTTTATCATTTCTTGCTCGTAGCCATAGCTGAAGGAGCCGGGGGCATGGGGTAGACGCCGGGGGCCAGGGGCCTTCCCAACTAGTTTCAAGTTCGATTTTACGGGCAAAAGTAGTTTGGCAAGTAAGGTATTCAGACCATAGCAAAGCTATAACTGAAGGTTAGAGAGAGGGAGAGAGGAATGGGGTTTAACGTCCACTCGACACAAAGTATGTCATTTCGGGACTAACATATGGTTTTTAATTTTATTTCAATAATTCGCTTGCGCGTAGGGGTCTTAAGCAGTTGGAGGAAACGGGAGGACCCGGAGAAAATCCACGAAGTTGGTCAGGCGACTCTTATCCTTGTCACGTACAACCAGGGATTCGAAACCACACCAGTTGACTCAATGACAAGCTTCATGGTACAGCAAGCACATGGAAAACCTTCGGCCATCACCTCCCACCCCCACCCATAAATGAAGGAGTCAGAAGCTCGGTAGAGAGGGGGGAGGGGGTGGGGAGGTTTTCATTAGTCTTAACATCAGTCAAATAGTTCAGTCGTATAGTTCAGTCGTATAACTCAGTCGTATAGTTCAGTCGTATAATTCAGTCGTATACTTCAGTCGAATAATCCAGTCGAATAAACCAGTCGTATAAACCAGTCGTATAATCCAGTCGAATAATCCAGTCGTATAAACCAGTCGAATAAACAAGTCGCTCAATATAAGCAACGGCGGCAGTGAACTAAGATAATATTTTATCAATTCTTGCTCATAGCCATAGCTGAAGGAGCCGGGGGCATGGGGTAGAGGCCGGGGGCCAGGGGCCTTCCCAACTAGTTTCAAGTTCGATTTTACGGGCAAAAGTAGTTTGGCAAGTAAGATATTCAGACCATAGCAAAGCTATAACTGAAGGTCAGAGAGAAAGAGAGAGAGAGAGAGAGAGAGGGAGAGAGGAATGGGGTTTAACGTCCACTCGACACAAAGTATGTCATTTCGGGACTAACATATGGTTTTTAATTTTTTTTTTTCAATAATTCGTTTGCGCGTAGGGATCTTAAGCAGTTGGAGGAAACAGGAGGACCCGGAGAAAATCCACGAAGTTGTTCAGGCGACCCTTCTCCTTGTCACGTACAACCAGGTATTCGAAACCACGCCAGTTGACTCAATGACAGGCTTCATGGTACAGCAAGCACATGGAAAACCTTCGGCCATCACCTCCCACCCCCACCCATAAATGAAGGAGTCAGAAGCTCGGTAGGGAAGGGGAGGGGGTGGGGGAGATTTTCATTAGTCTTAACATCAGTCAAATAGTTCAGTCGTATAATTTAGTCGTATAGTTCAGTCGTATAGTTCAGTCGTATAACTCAGTCGTATAGTTCAGTCGTATAATTCAGTCGTATACTTCAGTCGAATAAACCAGTCGTATAATCCAGTCGTATAAACCAGTCGTATAATCCAGTCGAATAATCCAGTCGTATAAACCAGTCGTATAATCCAGTCGAATAATCCAGTCGTATAAACCAGTCGAATAAACAAGTCGCTCAATATAAGCAACGGCGGCAGTGAACTAAGATAATATTTATCAATTTATGCTCTCTCTCTCTCTCTCTCTCCCTCTCTCTCAGCTATAGATTTTAAGGGCAAAAGTAGTTTGGCGAGTAAGGTATTCAGACCATAGGGAGAGAGAGAGAGAGGGGGAGAGGGAGGGAGGGGGAATTGGGTTTAACGTCCACTAGACTCAAAGTATGTCATTTCTGGACTAACATATGGTTTTTAATTTCATTTCAATAATTCGCTTGTGCATAGGGGTCTTAAGCAGTTGGAGGAAACAGGAGGATCCGGAGAAAATCCACAAAGTTGTTCAGGCGACCCTTCTCCTTGTCACGTACAACCAGGGATTCGAAACCACGCCAGTTGACTCAATGACAGGCTTCATGGTACAGCAAGCACATGGAAAACCTTCGGCCATCACCTCCCACCCCCACCCATAAATGAAGGAGTCAGAAGCTCGGTAGGGAAGGGGGAGGGGGTGGGGGAGGTTTTCATTAGTCTTAACATCAGTCAAATAGTTCAGACGTATAATTTAGTCCTATAGTTCAGTCGTATAGTTCAGTCGTATAACTCAGTCGTATAGTTCAGTCGTATAATTCAGTCGTATACTTCAGTCGAATACTCCAGTCGAATAAACCAGTCGTATAATCCAGTCGTATAAACCAGTCGTATAATCCAGTCGTATAAACCAGTCGAATAATCCAGTCGTATAAACCAGTCGAATAAACAAGTCGCTCAATATAAGCAACGGTGGCAGTGAACTAAGATAATATTTTATCAATTCATGCTCGTAGCCATAGCTGAAGGAGCCGGGGGCAGGGGGTACAGTTCGGAGGCCAGGGGCCTTCGCAACTAGTTTCAAGTTCGATTTTACGGGCAAAAGTAGTTTGTCAAGTAATGTATTCAGACCATAGCTAAGCTATAGCTGAAAGGCAGAGAGAAAGAGAGAGAGAGAGAGAGAGAGAGAGAGAGAGAGAGAGAGAGAGGGGGGAATGGGGTTTAACGTCCACTCGACTCAAAGTATGTCATTTCTGGACTAACATATGGTTTTTAATTTTATTTCAATAATTCGCTTGCGCGTAGGGGTCTTAAGCAATTGGAGGAAACAGGGGGACCCGGAGAAAATCCACGAAGTTGGTCAGGCGACCCTTCTCCTTGTCACGTACAACAGGTATTTGAAACCACGCCAGTTGACTCAATGACAGGCTTCATGATACAGCAAGCACATGGAAGCCGTTCGGCCATCAACGCCCACCCCCACCCATAAATGAAGGAGTCAGATGCTCGGTAGGGAAGGTGGGGGGGGGGAGGTTTTCATTAATCTTAAGAACAGTCAAATAGTTCAGTCGAATAATTCAGTCGTATAGTTCAGTCGCATAGTTCAGTCGTATAACTCAGTCGTATAGTTCAGTCGTATAATTCAGTCGTATACTTCAGTCGAATACTCCAGTCGAATAAACCAGTCGTATAATCCAGTCGTATAAACCAGTCGTATAATCCAGTCGTATAAACCAGTCGAATAATCCAGTCGTATAAACCAGTCGAATAAACAAGTCGCTCAATATAAGCAACGGTGGCAGTGAACTAAGATAATATTTTATCAATTCATGCTCGTAGCCATAGCTGAAGGAGCCGGGGGCACGGGGTAGAGTTCGGGGGGCCAGGGGCCTTCCCAACTAGTTTCAAGTTCGATTTTACGGGCAAAAGTAGTTTGGCGAGTAAGGTATTCAGAAAGCAGAAAGGGAGAGAGAGGGAGAGAGAGAGAGAGAGAGAGAGAGAGAGAGAGGGGAGAATGGGGTTTAACGTCCACTCGACTCAAAGTATGTCATTTCTGGACTAACATATGTTTTTTAATTTTATTTCAATAATTCGCTTGCGCATAGGGGTCTTAAGCAGTTGGAGGAAACAGGAGGACCCGGAGAAAATCCACGAAGTTGGTCAGGCGACCCTTCTCCTTGTCACGTTCAACGGGGATTCGAAACCACGCCAGTTGACTCAATGACAGGCTTCGTGGTACAGCAAGCACATGGAAAACCTTCGGCCATCACCTCCCACCCCCACCCATAAATGAAGGAGTCAGAAGCTCGGTAGGGAAGGGGGAGGGGGTGGGGGAGGTTTTCATTAGTCTTAACATCAGTCAAATAGTTTAGTCCTATAGTTCAGTCGTATAGTTCAGTCGTATAACTCAGTCGTATAACTCAGTCGTATAGTTCAGTCGTATAATTCAGTCGTATACTTCAGTCGAATACTCCAGTCGAATAAACCAGTCGTATAATCCAGTCGTATAAACCAGTCGTATAATCCAGTCGTATAAACCAGTCGAATAATCCAGTCGTATAAACCAGTCGAATAAACAAGTCGCTCAATATAAGCAACGGTGGCAGTGAACTAAGATAATATTTTATCAATTCATGCTCGTAGCCATAGCTGAAGGAGCCGGGGGCAGGGGGTACAGTTCGGGGGCCAGGGGCCTTCCCAACTAGTTTCAAGTTCGATTTTACGGGCAAAAGTAGTTTGTCAAGTAATGTATTCAGACCATAGCTAAGCTATAGCTGAAAGGCAGAGAGAAAGAGATAGAGAGAGAGAGAGAGAGAGAGAAAGAAAGAGAGAGAGAGAGAGAGAGAGAGAGAAAGTGAGGGGGAATGGGGTTTAACGTCCACTCGACTCAAAGTATGTCATTTCTGGACTAACATATGGTTTTTAATTTTATTTCAATAATTCGCTTGCGCGTAGGGGTTTTAAGCAATTGGAGGAAACAGGAGGACCCGGAGAAAATCCACGAAGTTGGTCAGGCGACCCTTCTCCTTGTCACGTACAACAGGGATTTGAAACCACGCCAGTTGACTCAATGACAGGCTTCGTGATACAGCAAGCACATGGAAGCCGTTCGGCCATCAACGCCCACCCCCACCCATAAATGAAGGAGTCAGATGCTCGGTAGGGAAGGTGGGGGGGAGGAGGTTTTCATTAATCTTAAGAACAGTCAAATAGTTCAGTCGTATAATTCAGTCGTATAGTTCAGTCGCATAGTTCAGTCGTATAACTCAGTCGTATAGTTCAGTCGTATAATTCAGTCGTATACTTCAGTCGAATACTCCAGTCGAATAAACCAGTCGTATAAACCAGTCGTATAATCCAGTCGTATAAACCAGTCGAATAATCCAGTCGTATAAACCAGTCGAATAAACAAGTCTCTCAATATAAGCAACGGTGGCAGTGAACTAAGATAATATTTTATCAATTCATGCTCGTAGCCATAGCTGAAGGAGCCGGGGGCACGGGGTAGAGTTCGGGGGGCCAGGGGCCTTCCCAACTAGTTTCGAGTTCGATTTTACGGGCAAAAGTAGTTTGGCGAGTAATGTATTCAGACCATAGCTAAGCTATAGCTGAAAGGGAGAGAGAGGGAGAGAGAGGTAGAGAGAGAGAGAGAGAGAGAGAGAGAGAGAGAGAGAGAGAGAGGGAGGGGAGGGGGAATGGGGTTTAACGTCCACTTGACTCAAAGTATGTCATTTCTGGACTAACATATGTTTTTTAATTTTATTTCAATAATTCGCTTGCGCCTAGGGGTCTTAAGCAGTTGGAGGAAACAGGAGGACCCGGAGAAAATCCACGAAGTTGGTCAGGCGACCCTTCTCCTTGTCACATACAACGGGGATTCGAAACCACACCAGTTGACTCAATGACAGGCTTCATGATACAGCAAGCACCTGGAAACCGTTCGGCCATCAACTCCCACCCCCACCCATAAATGAAGGAGTCAGATGCTCGGTAGGGAAGGGGGAGGGGGTGGGGGAGGTTTTCATCAGTCTTAACATCAGTCAAATAGTTCAGTCGTATAATTCAGTCGTATAGTTCAGTCGCATAGTTCAGTCGTATAACTCAGTCGTATAGTTCAGTCGTATAATTCAGTCGTATACTTCAGTCGAATACTCCAGTCGAATAAACCAGTCGTATAATCCAGTCGTATAAACCAGTCGTATAATCCAGTCGTATAAACCAGTCGAATAATCCAGTCGTATAAACCAGTCGAATAAACAAGTCGCTCAATATAAGGAACGGTGGCAGTGAACTAAGATAATATTTTACAATTCATGCTCGTAGCCATAGCTGAAGGAGCCGGGGGCACGGGGTAGAGTTCGGGGGGGGGGGGGGGGCAGGGGCCTTCCCAACTAGTTTCAAGTTCGATTTTACGGGCAAAAGTAGTTTGGCGAGTAAGGTATTCAGACCATAGCTAAGCTATAGCTGAAAGGGAGAGAGAGAGAGAGAGAGAGAGAGAGAGAGAGAGAGAGAGAATGGGGTTTAACGTCCACTCAACACAAACTAGGTCATTTCGGGACTAACATATGTTTTTTTTAAAATTTTATTTCAATAATTCGCATGCGCGTAGGGGTCTTTAGCAGTGGGAGGAAACCGGAGTGCCCGGAGGAAACCCACGAGGTTGAGAAGGCGCCCCTATCTCCATGCCACATACGCTCACACCTGGGCTCGAAACCACAGCCGCAAGCCAGAGGTGACTGGCCAGCTAGATGTCGAAGCGCGGCACTCTAGACCACTAGGCCACCCCAACCCCCCAAGGAAGAGAGAGGGAGGGAGAGAGAGAGAGAGGGGAGGGGGAATAGGGTTTAACGTCCACTCGACTCAAAGTATGTCATTTCTGGACTAACATATGTTTTTTAATTTTATTTCAATAATTCGCTTGCGCCTAGGGGTCTTAAGCAGTTGGAGGAAACAGGAGGACCCGGAGAAAATCCACGAAGTTGGTCAGGCGACCCTTCTCCTTGTCACATACAACGGGGATTCGAAACCACGCCAGTTGACTCAATGACAGGCTTCATGATACAGCAAGCACCTGGAAACCGTTCGGCCATCAACTCCCACCCCCACCCATAAATGAAGGAGTCAGATGCTCAGTAGGGAAGGGGGAGGGGGTGGGGGAGGTTTTCATCAGTCTTAACATCAGTCAAATAGTTCAGTCGTATAATTCAGTCGTATAGTTCAGTCGTATAGTTCAGTCGTATAACTCAGTCGTATAGTTCAGTCGTATAATTCAGTCGCTCAATATAAGCAGCGGTGGCAGTGAACTAAGATAATATTTTATCAATTCATGCTCGTAGCTATAGCTGAAGGAGCCGGGGGCATGCGGTAGAGGCCCGGGGCCAGGGGCCTTCCCAACTAGTTTGAAGTTCGATTTTACGGGCAGTCATAACATCAGTCAAATAGTTCAGTCGTATAATACAGTCGGATAGTTCAGTCGTATAGTTCAGTCGTATAACTCAGTCGTATAGTTCAGTCGTATAATTCAGTCGTATACTTCAGTCGAATAATCCAGTCGAATAAACCAGTCGTATAATCCAGTCGTATAAACCAGTCGTATAATCCAGTCGTATAAACCAGTCGTATAAACAAGTCGCTCAATATACGCAACGGTGGCCATAGCTGAAGGGGGCACGGGGTAGAGTTCGGGGACCAGGGGCCTTCCCAACTAGTTTCAAGTTCGATTTTACGGGCAAAAGTAGTTTAGCAAGTAAGGTATTCAGACCATAGCAAAGCTATAACTGAAGGTCAGAGAGAAAGAGAGAGAGAGAGGCAGAGAGAGAGAGAGAGGAATGGGGTTTAACGTCCACTCGACACAAAGTATGTCATTTCGGGACTAACATATGGTTTTTAATTTTATTTCAATAATTCGCTTGCGCGTAGGGGTCTTTAGCAGTTTGAAGACACCGGAGGACCCTGAGAAAATCCAAACTATTTTTGCCCGTAAAATCGAACTTGAAGGTAGTTGGGAAGGCCCCTGGCCCTCGGCTTCTACCCCATGCCCGCGGCTCCTTCAGCTATGGCTACGAGCATGAATTGATAAAATATTATCTTAGTTCACTGCCACCGTTGCTTATATTGAGCGACTTGTTTATTCGACTGGTTTATACGACTGGATTATTCGACTGGTTTATGCGACTGGATTATACGACTGGTTTATGCGACTGGATTATACGACTGGTTTATTCGACTGGATTATTCGACTGAAGTATACGACTGAATTATACGACTGAAGTATACGACTGAATTATACGACTGAACTATACGACTGAGTTATACGACTGAACTATGCGACTGAACTATACGACTGAATTATACGACTGAACTATTTGACTGTTCTTAAGATTAATAAAAACCTCCTCCCCCCCCACCTTCCCTACCGAGCATCTGACTCCTTCATTTATGGGTGGGGGTGGGCGTTGATGGCCGAACGGTTTCCATGTGCTTGCTGTATCATGAAGCCTGTCATTGAGTCAACTGACGTGGTTTCAAATCCCGGTTGTACGTGACAAGGAGAAGGGTCGCCTGACCAACTTCGTGGATTTTCTCCGGGTCCTCCTGTTTCCTCCAATTGCTTAAGACCCCTACGCGCAAGCGAATTATTGAAATGAAATTAAAAACCATATGTTAGTCCAGAAATGACATACTTTGAGTCTAGTGGACGTTAAACCCAATTCCCCCTCCCTCCCTCTCTCCCTCTCTCCCTCTCTCTCCCTATGGTCTGAATACCTTTTGCCCTTAAAATCTATAGCTGAAAGGGAGAGAGAAAGAGAGAGAGAGAGGGAGAGAGAGAGAGAGAGAGAGCATGAATTGATAAAATATTATCTTAGTTCACTGCCGCCGTTGCTTATATTGAGCGACTTGTTTATTCGACTGGTTTATACGACTGGATTATTCGACTGGTTTATACGACTGGATTATACGACTGGTTTATTCGACTGGATTATTCGACTGAAGTATACGACTGAGTTATACGACTGAACTATACGACTGAGTTATACGACTGAACTATACGACTGAACTATTCGACTAAATTATACGACTGAACTATTTGACTGATGTTAAGACTAATGAAAACCTCCCCCACCCCCTCCCCCTTCCCTACCGAGCTTCTGACTCCTTCATTTATGGGTGGGGGTGGGAGGTGATGGCCGAAGGTTTTCCCTGTGCTTGTTGTACCATGAAGCCTGTCATTGAGTCAACTGGCGTGGTTTCGAATCCCTGGTTGTACGTGACAAGGAGAAGGGTCGCCTGAACAACTTCGTGGATTTTCTCCGGGTCCTCCTGTTTCCTCAAACTGCTTAAGACCCCTACGCGCAAACGAATTATGGAAAAAAAAATTAAAAACCATATGTTAGTCCCGAAATGACATACTTTGTGTCGAGTGGACGTTAAACCCCATTCATCTCTCCCTCTCTCTCTCTCTCTCTCTCTCTCTCTCTCTCTCTCTCTCTCTCTCCCTTTCACTCTGACCTTCAGTTATAGCTTTGCTATGGTCTGAATATCTTACTTGCCAAACTACTTTTGCCCGTAAAATCGAACTTGAAACTAGTTGGGAAGGCCCCTGGCCCCCGGCCTCTACCCCATGCCCCCGGCTCCTTCAGCTATGGCTACGAGCAAGAATTGATAAAATATTATCTTAGTTCACTGCCGCCGTTGCTTATATTGAGCGACTTGTTTATTCGACTGGTTTATACGACTGGATTATTCGACTGGATTATACGACTGGATTATACGACTGGATTATTCGACTGAAGTATACGACTGAATTATACGACTGAACTATACGACTGAGTTATACGACTGAACTATACGACTGGGTTATACGACTGAACTATACGACTGAACTATTTGACTGATGTTAAGACTAATGAAAACCTCCCCCACCCCTCCCCCTTCTCTACGGAGCTTCTGACTCCTTCATTTATGGGTAGGGGTGGGAGGTGATGGCCGAAGGTTTTCCATGTGCTTGCTGTACCATGAAGCCTGTCATTGAGTCAACTGGTGTGGTTTCGAATCCCTGGTTGTACGTGACAAGGAGAAGGGTCGCCTGACCAACTTCGTGGATTTTCTCCGAGTCCTCCTGTTTCCTCCAACTGCTTAAGACCCCTACGCGCAAACGAATAATTGAAATAAAATTAAAAACCATATGTTAGTCCCGAAATGACATACTTTGTGTCGAGTGGACGTTAAACCCCATTCCTCTCTCTCTCTCTATCTCTCTCTCTCTTTCTCTCTGACCTTCAGTTATAGCTTTGCTATGGTCTGAATACCTTACTTGCCAAACTACTTTTGCCCGTAAAATCGAACTTGAAGCTAGTTGGGAAGGCCCCTGGCCCCCGAACTCTACCCCGTGCCCCCGGCTCCTTCAGCTATGGCTACGAGCATGAATTGATAAAATATTATCTTATTTCACTGCCACCGTTGCTTATATTGAGCGACTTGTTTATTCGACTGGTTTATACGACTGGATTATTCGACTGGTTTATACGACTGGATTATACGACTGGTTTATACGACTGGATTATACGACTGGTTTATTCGACTGGATTATTCGACTGAAGTATACGACTGAATTATACGACTGAACTATACGACTGAGTTATACGACTGACTATACGACTGAACTATACGACTGAATTATACAACTGAACTATACGACTGAATTATACGACTGAACTATTTGACTGATGTTAAGACTAATGAAAACCTCCCCCACCCGATCCCCCTTCCCTGCCGAGCTTCTGACTCCTTCCTTTATGGGTGGGGGTGGGAGGTGATGGCCGAAAGTTTTCCATGTGCTTGTTGTACCATGAAGCCTGTCATTGAGTCAACTGGCGTGGTTTCGAATCCTTGGTTGTACGTGACAAGGAGAAGGGTCGCCTGAACAACTTCGTGGATTTTCTCCGGGTCCTCCTGTTTCCTCAAACTGCTTAAGACCCCTACGCGCAAACGAATTATGGAAAAAAAATTAAAAACCATATGTTAATCCCGAAATGACATACTTTGTGTCGAGTGGACGTTAAACCCCATTCCTCTCTCCCTCTCTCTCTCTCTCTCTCTCTCTCTTTCTCTGTGACCTTCAGTTATAGCTTTGCTATGGTCTTTATTAATACCTTACTTGCCAAACTACTTTTGCCCGTAAAATCGAACTTGAAACTAGTTGGGAAGGCCCCTGGCCCCCGACCTCTACCCCGTGTCCCCGGCTCCTTCAGCTATGGCTACGAGCATGAATTGAAAAAATATTATCTTAGTTCACTGCTGCCGTTGCTTATATTGAGCGACTTGTTTATTCGACTGGTTTATACGACTGGATTATTCGACTGGATTATACGACTGGTTTATACGACTGGATTATACGACTGGTTTATTCGACTGGATTATTCGACTGAAGTAACGCCTGAATTATACGACTGAACTATACGACTGAGTTATACGACTGAGTTATACGACTGAACTATACGACTGAACTATTTGACTGATGTTAAGACTAATGAAAACCTCCCCCACCCCCTCCCCCTTCTCTACCGAGCTTCTGACTCCTTCATTTATGGATGGGGATGGGAGTTGATGGCCGAACGATTTCCATGTGCTTGCTGTATCATGAAACCTGTCATTGAGTCAACTGGCGTGGTTTCGAATCCCTGGTTGTACGTGACAAGGAGAAGGGCCGCCTGACCAAATTCGTGAATTTTCTCCGGGTCCTCCTGTTTCCTCCAACTGCTTAAGACCCCTACGCGCAAGCAAATTATTGAAATAAAATTAAAAACCATATGTTAGTCCCGAAATGACATGAGTCGAGTGGACGTTAAACCCCATTCTTTCTCTCTCTCTCTCTCTCTCTTTCAGCTATAGCTTAGCTATGGTCTGAATACCTTACTTGCCAAACTACGTTTACCCGTAAAATCGAACTTGAAACTAGTTGGGAAGGCCCCTGGCCCCCGAACGCTACCCCGTGCCCCCGGCCCCTTCAGCTATGGCTACGAGCATGAATTGTTAAACTTTTATCTTATTTCACTGCCACCGTTGCTTATATTGAGCGACTTGTTTATTCGACTGGTTTATACGACTGGATTATTCGACTGGTTTATACGACTGGGTTATACGACTGAAGACTAAAATAGACAAAAACAATAACAAAAGATATTGGTATTAGTGCGTTTTTCTTTTAACTTTTACTGATTACATACTATTCCAAAATTTTAATAAGCCATCGACCGGTTTATACGACTGGCTATTCGATTTGGACTTAGGGTCGACTCAATAGACTGAATTTACCAGCCAAGTGGATATTGCAAAAAATTTCACTTAGTATTGCTTATGTAAAACGAAACAGCATATTTAGAAAATAAATATCCACGTTTACCCGATAAATCAATATAATAATTTTTAACTAACACATGTTTATATATTTGATGTGTATCAGAATAGCGCAATGTATTTCTGAAATATTCTATTTCACTAAATGAATATATTTTCGTTTCAGCAGAAAGCCGGTTCTATATTTGAAAGACAGGAAGTAGACTTGGATATCAGGACCACTGGGAAAACCCACATCTGACTGAATTGGAAAAATTGTGTTGCGACTTCCGAGCTATTTGTGAAAATGGAATATATAAAAGGGACGGTCGTTGAGAAATTAAAACCTCTATTACCCGATAATCTGATTCCTGGAATGACGAACGCAGTAGCAGAACCTATAGTACATCAGACCAGCCGAGGGATGACAAGATCAGAAGTTTTCGCAAAGCTCTTTTCCACCATGCTTGGCCTTTCGGTTTCATTTGCTATCACTTATTTTGGTGTGAAATGGCTTGTAAATGCTATGGACCCTACAAGAAAAGATAAATCATCTTCTCAGAAACGGGTACAGCTCTTTAATTGAGATCGAAACATAAGACCTTACATGTAGATCTGAAATTTGATTAATGATTGACAAAGTCAAAGTGAAAGTCATCAAATATGATAATAAGGCTTATGCAATACTTTATTAGGCCTATACATAGGTCTTTATTAATGAAATGATATATATAGGTCTTAATGTTGTCCGTTGTTAAATAAGCGATATCTGATCATATCATTTGACTACTATTGTCATTTTAAACTTGCTCATCCTTAACAATAATTTTGACAGCCCTACAAATTAGTACAAATTTATTGGGACCAAACTGAGTTTTTAAGCCCCCCCCTCCCCTCCCTTTTACAAGGATATAAATATATATGGGTCCTGAAAGAATGCAGGAGGTATTGTGGAATTGACTATATCAACAACATAATTTCATATAGTGTTTTGCAATTGTCAATTGTCAATTGATACTATTTTATCGAGACTGATATTGTAGTAGACCTAAACCATTCATCGCTTTTATTCTCAGTGATAGCATTCATTGTCAAATTGTAAAAGTACTTTGTGTAAATTTTGGGGTATTTTTCAGGCAAGAGAAATGCTGAAGAAACTTGGTGTGAAAAATGTGGAAGAGGTAACTAAATGTTTATAAGTTTAAACTGAAAAGGAAATCCTTGATATGGCTTTATTTGAATTTTTATCTTTAGTCTTTTGATCATCATTAGATCTTCTTTGATTGGCATTTTAGTAATTGAACATATTAATACAAGGTACAATTTTATGGATACACAATTACTCAGTTTTATACTAAGCGACATTTCAACAAGGATACTCTCATCTTTATCAAGCACAAGAGTGCTCGTCGAAACATCAGTAATTGTGTATCCATAAAATTGTATCTTGTGTTGTATCATTAGATAAAGGGGAACTACCCTGAAAGAAATTTCAACTATGCACGACCCAAAGTGCAAATAAAAACACATACATTCTGATATTATGAGAGGAACGGTTAGCCAGTGTAAATAAACCAACAAGCAACATGTCTTTGATCCATCACATTTCTTATATTATTGTGTAGGTCCAGAATTCGCTTATTATAGGCACTTTGTTTATAAAAATAAAGTTTAGCTATTTATGGTATTATACATTGGTGCATGTGTAGTTTGCTTGTTTATTTAGTGACAGTTCTTTTTAGAATATCACAAGATGTGTTATTTCTTTGAATAAAAACAAGACTTAAACTTGCATACAAATTCTGAATTGAATAAAATTCTACACTATTTGTTGAATAGTAGAAAAAATAGCAATATAGTTCATATGACAATCCTAATGATGTAACATGTGTATATGGTATTAAGGAATGAAAATTGGCAATTTTCTCAACTTTTCTGCATAGCTATATATTTTAAGAACAATAGGAATGTAAATTCATTGTATTTGCTCTTTTCCAGCTTACTGAGTATGAACTGTGCATGGCAGCAAATTTGGTTGATCCATTGTCTATAGATGTTGAATGGGTTGATATCGGAGGATTAGATGATGTTATCCAAAATATTAACGAAACAGTGATACTACCATTTAAGCGTCAGGATTTATTTCGAAATTCTTCTTTATTACAGCCTCCAAAAGGTATGGTACTTCAATTTTCTATTTGGTTAAGGTATATATTATGAATAATGTGAATGATAATACTAAAATACAGTGTACACAAATAAACAGAATTCAGTTGTTAAGTCCACAATTTGCAAAAGCTATTGAGTCTAGCTGTTTGAAGAAAACCATGAGGTTGGACAGGTGACCCTATTCCCTGTCACGCTCAAGCGAGGAATGGAGACACCACTTGACTCAATGACAGACTTTGTGATATCACACGCACTCGTTAAACCGCTAGACTATCCAACCTCAATACACTTGCTAGGACAAACATAAATAGACAAATGCAATCAACTTTTAACCCCTAGGAAAAATGACCCCATTCCAAATTCCATCTCCCTTTTAATACAGGAATGACAAAATGGGTGCATGTTATCCTACTCCCAACCTGAACGTAATTATTGTTCACAGTTGGCATTAGGTGCTGTACAAAGAAAATTCTTACATAAAGTATTACTATAGAATGCTATTTTTGTATTATTCAGGTAGACATCTTTTACCTTAAATATTGAAAATTAATTAACTTTGTTTTCAGGTGTTTTATTGTATGGCCCACCTGGTTGTGGTAAAACTATGATTGCAAAAGCTACAGCAAAGGCTGCAGGTAGATTATTATTTTTGTCATACATCGGAATGGGTTTGGGCATTAAAACTTTTGCGTTATCTTTAAACAATTATTTGTGTGATGAGGATTTTAAACTTAATGATCAGTCAGTTATTTTTAAAGGGCATTTAGTAAAGGCAGTATATAAGAACAGGCAGTTTTATGGATAACATTCACTAGGTTTATGAACTGCAACGTTTCAATGGAGGTACTTTCACTATTATCAAGATCAGTCAGTTAATAATCATGGATTGTTGTATTACTAACAATGTTTGTTGTCTATCTATTGTTTCTCTTGAAAAGCTCAGATGTTTCTATTGAAGTCATTCATTTAATTCTAGGTGCCCGATTTATCAATCTTCAAGTTTCATCTTTAGTAGATAAATGGTATGGTGAATCACAGAAACGGGCAGAAGCTGTTTTCTCTTTGGTAAACATTAAATCTCTGTGATTTGCGGGGTGAATGACTGATAGGTTAGCACATGCGTGCTGTATCATAGGACTGTCATGTAGTCAACTGGCTTGGTTTCGATTCCCTGGTTGTGTATGACAAGGAGTAGGTAGGGCTGCAACAATACGCCAAGCCATGTTACGATGCACATCTCGATTTATACCCCACGATACGATCAATATCACGATGCAGGAAATTTTTTTAAAAACTGCTGTTAAATTTTAAAAGTCTTTATTTTTTACGTTAAGCCTAATATTAAGACTTTTTTCAAAGGTTTGTATAGATTCAATGTGTGTGATAAACTCTTTATCACATAGGTCTACTTGCATTACATATCAGTATCAATAATTACTATGATAATTATCAACTTTGGCACGTGTAAACAAGTCATAACAGTTCTGGAATCCACCCTACTTTCAAAGTTCAAATCTTTCACTGTGAACATAAGGAAAGTGAATGCTTTTTTGAATGATTTACATTACTGTTGTCGTCATGAGACGAAGAAGCCTATTGATTTTCAGTGACATCTGATAATTACTGCCAGAGTTATGACCCTTGATCACTTTGAAAAAACTTGTGAGCGCTTTAGAGGCTAAAGTTAATATCCGAATGAATGAAATTTATACACGGTGTTTAAAGTGCCAATCCCGATAACTTTTTGGGGAATAAAACTGCTAAATTTTGTGTTAAAATCCTTTAAAATCCATAACCTAAGGCCCACCTACCAACCCGATATTTGTGATACGCTTGTAAATAACTTAAAGCTGACAGTCTTCATCCAGAGATGGAGAACGTTTTATTATACAGTATCTGGATAAAACCAGACTTTTTTCTATAAAAATAATATGTAGGTGAAATTTACCTTTTGTTATCAAGTACAGGGTATGGGTCATTCACTGTATAGACCTCTCAAGAAACATTAATCGATTATCAGGTTACCCAATGAAAAAATTGACCCGAAATCTTAAAAAGGTTACGTGTCCGGATAAGCAGTGTTGACGTTCACGTCCAAACAACTCAATATTTTGAGCTGAAATTTTGAGACAAGGTAAATACACCATGCCACTATATTTTGGTCCATAAATTTCATAAATACTAGGACTTTAATTTTTGAGACTCTGTTCTTATCGGGATTGTCCCTTTAAGGGCATAAGACGAAGACGCATATTGATTTTCGGTGATATCCGATAATTACTACCAGAGTTATAACCCTTGATCACTTTGAAAAATCTTGTGAACGCTTTAGAGGCTAAAGTTAATATTCGATTGACCTTAAATTTATACACAGTGTTTAAGGTCATGATACAAAGAAACCTGTTGATTTTCGGCAATATCCGATAATACCTGCCGGAGTTATGACCCTTGATCACTTTGAAAAATCTTGTGAACGCTCTAGAGGCTAAAGTTAATATCCGATTGACTTTAAATTTATACACGGTTTTTAAGGTCATGATACGAAGAAGTCTATTGATTTTCAGCAATATCCGATAATTACTGCCAGAGTTATGGCCCATATCCGATTGACTTTAAATTTATACACACTATTTACGGTCATGATACAAAATAGCCTATTTATTTTCAGCGATATCGGATAATTACTGCCAGAGTTATGACCCTTGATCACTTTGAAAAACCCTGTGAATGCTCTAAAGGCTAAAGTTGATATCTGATTGACTTTAAATTTGTACACAGTGTTTAGGGTCATGAGATGAAGAATCCTATTTGATTTTCTGTGATATCTGATAATTTCTGCCAGACTTATAGCACTTGATCACTTTGAAATATCTTGTGGACGAAGGCCTTGAGACAAACCATCAAAACTATTCTAATCATTTCTGATATTTACTTAATGGGCTATTACTCGTAATAAGATTATCATGTGTTGTAAATGTTCTTACGGACAAAAGAAACAATATGCGACAATCCTTGTTGAATGCCCGGACGACTTAGCTGTTGTGGGCGTATGTTTTGTTGCTGGGCAACCTATCTTTAATACCTTAAATCACTGTCCAAAGTTGTAGGGAAGACCCAGATTAAATGAAGTATTGTCATGTTGCTGTACTTAAGTGATAGCTTTCATTGAACGGAAAGAATAGACACACTCCTGCATAAGTTCAAGAAACAGACGCTATTGAGAAGGATTTCTCGGGCCATTGCTTCAGGAATATGGGAGTAGGGTTGCCTGTCCAGTCTCTTGGTTTTTGTTCAAATCCTCTGGTTTCCTTCCACAACTAAAGACCCCTAGATGCAAGCGAATGGTTGAAATAAAATTGAACCATGTGTTAGTCCTGGAATGACCTAGTTTGTCTCATGTGGACATTAAACCCCATTTCTCTCTCTCTCCTTGTGATTTATCCACAAAGAAATACGCAGACTTCCAGGACGACATGTTTTATTGCCTGGCAGTCTGTCTTTCTGATAGTTTCAAAGAGTTATATTTGGTATCCAGACAACTCATCCCAAAGACAACTCATCTCAAGACAACTCATCCCAATATAAGACAACTCATCCCAAGCTAGAAGACAACTCATCCCAAGTCAAAAGACAACTCATCCCATCATAAAAGACAACTCATCCCAACTTTAAAACATGGATAGAGAGAGAATCAGGTTATAATTATAAGACAACTCATCCCAACAAATATAAGTGATATTTGTTTCAATACAGTTGCTATCTTTTAAGACCACTCAGCCCAAATCCAATCAGATTGGTGAAATATAAGTGATATTTGTTTCAATACAGTTGCTATCTTTGAAGACCACTCAGCCCAAATCCAATCAGATTGGTGAAGCACTTCAAAGACAAATATTATAACGTTTATTAAAATGATTTGAGTAAGTGTCAAAGCTGGGGTATTGTATAAAAATACTGAAATCAAATATTTTAAATTAACTTTTTAATATACAAGTACTTTTTATTTTGTGTTTACCAACTTTAACTTTCAACCCACGAAGTGTAATTTAATTTAATCAACCTGTCCATAATATATAACATATATTGGATGTTAAATCTGTAAATGTCTGATAGCTGTATAGTTTGTGAATCAGTAGTTTGCCTAAGACAGGGGGCTGTTCACTGTGACGGGTGTGAACAATGGCAGCATAGAACGTGTAATACTGGTAAGACTTTAATGTCAAGTAATGAGTAATGGAAGATTTCAAAAGTAATGAGTAATGGAAATGTAATTAATCACATTCCAAAAATCATGTAATGGTCAATTACATTTCAATTACTCTTCAATTACATATAAATATTTACATATGATAAACATCAAATTTGATAGCAACAAAGAAATAAATTAGGTGTATCTGACACAAATCCAATTCGTTATTTTTTTTTTAAAGATTTAAATCGGTTTTAACAAATTATAAGAAGGCATTCAACATTTTCTTTTATTACTTTTTATGTATGATTCTTCTTTAGACATGTGACTTAAAAAGTGAATCTTTGAGGAAAAGATTACTTTATTAATCAAAGATTAAGTGTTAATTTACAGTCAATCATTCAATCATTCAATCAATCAGTTAGATTAAAAGACAATAGTTTTACTTCACTTTAATCTTAATCTCAAGGTAACAAGTGACAAACCAAAGAATGGCTTTCAATTATCTCATTATTTTATGGTTACTTAATATATTAACCATCATATATTTTGTTATAGAATCATGCTGAATAATTTTACAGTTATAGACAAACTATTTGGATTGATTAAGAATTTTATATAATATAAAATTACTTTATAATGTATCAGTTATGCAATATATTATAGACAAACTATTTGGATTGATTAAGAATCTTATAATATAAAATTACTTAAAAGAAAATTCAGTTAATCAACACTTTCAATTCATTTGTTGTTATAACAGATTGGTAGATGTGTTTGTTTTATTCTTTCATCATGAAGCACTTCCAACAAAAACAACGATTAACGAAACTGAGTTGTAGTATTTACCTCTATTACAAACTAATTAAATTGGTTAAGCACTTCAAAGACAAATATCATAATGTTAGTGACCAGACAACATCCCATTTATCAGTTTGCCCTGACGTCGATATGCCAGAAAATATAATTTAATAAATTGTTGATGTAATAAATTCATATTATTTTTTAGTGATTAATTTGTGGTATTTCTTTGTAACTTGGAATGAGTGGGGGTTTTAAAAGTTGGGATCAGTTGTCTTTTGACTTGGGATGAATTGTCTTTTGACTTGGGATGAGTTGTCTTTAAAAGTGGGATGAATTGTCTTTTATTGGGATGAGTTGTCTGGGATGAGTTGTCTTTGGGATGAGTTGTCAGGTATTCTTATATTTATGTAAGCCTTACTTTAATTCATTATATCTTTACTTTCAGGCTATGAAATTACAACCTTCTATTATATTTATTGATGAAATAGGTAAGTTTTAATCTATATGACTTTACTTTAATTGTAGTATAAATCAGTTACATGTACTTCCATCACTGTATGCCACATTGTTTTTAAAATTTAGCCTGCAAGACAAGAGTAAATTTTTGTTCTGTGATAACATATTTGGGTTACATGAGTCTCCTGTTGTAATAATTTTTAAAATCACAGTTCCAAAATGCAGGTTTTCGTCAATATCCACATCTTCACTGATTAGTAAAATTATTTATTACTTAGTAACGAAATGTAAAACAAAGTATAAACAGTAGATAATCTCATCACTTGGATTCATTCAGATTAAAAAAAGATTTTTGCTAACACTCTCATGGGTGGAGCTGGCTTGTGTGTGCAAGATGCTGAATTTGGACTGATCATACCTTTAGAGATGCAACTTTCACAATATTGTACAGTGCAAGTCAAGGGATTTCATAGTTCATTGCAATATTTCTCACAGTTGCTAATTTGTTATTCCTTCTTTTTTACAGATTCATTTTTACGGTCTCGTACATCAACTGATCATGAAGCAACAGTGATGATTAAAACACAGTTCATGAGTTTCTGGGATGGTTTAATAACTAATCAAGAATGTCAAGTAATGGTGATGGGGGCCACAAACAGACCACAAGATGTTGATGCAGCTATATTAAGAAGAATGCCCAGCATGTTTCATGTGGGATTACCGGTAGAGAAAATATTTATTTTCTTTTTAGTCAAATAGCTTTTTAACCAAAACTTTCCTAATACATGTATGTCAAATTGAAAAAAATACTAGCAACATGGTTGTGTCTACTCTTTATTGATTTCTGTATAATGAGACTTCAATTTATATTTAGTCTCATTTGAACGACAGGTCCTCAATTCTGCACCACTGACAAGGGAAAACTAGGATGGAAAAAATCAAAGAATATTCTCAGCCAACACCTGGGACATCCTGGTTAATGAGCCAGTGCCTTGCTCAAAGCTGCCAACAGAAAACAATAAATACCCAATGGCCAATATCTGATGTAATACATTGATAAGATATTCACAAGTAATTGAATTATATTGTTATATTGTATTTCTTTAAATGTAAATTCTATCATACTTTAATTCATTATGTAATATTTTTACTTGTTTTTTGTTTGGTTTTAGGCTAAAAAACAACGAGAACATATCCTGAAATTAATTCTTGAAAATGAAAATGTAAGTCACACCTTTTAGTTGTTATGAAGCAATAACTACTAGTACTTTTAGAGGTTGCTTTCCTGCAGTGTTGGAGAACAATTATTGAAAACTACAGAATGGTTTGGTGTGCCTCACCTTTCGAATGGGGCTGCTATAATGTTCATACTTAGGTTGATGTTCACTAAGTGATTTTCTTGACCAAGCATGATGATGAGCATTTTCTGCTTGGGAAATGCCAAGATAAGGAAATAGTTAGTTGATGATTTGGGGATCAATAAAGTGTTGCCTACTTTATATTGGTGAAGGGGGGGGGGTGAATGGTCTAACATATGTACATTAGATCAAAAGGTCTGTCATTGAGACATTCTGTGTGGTTTCGATTCCCAGCTTGTGACTATTAGTAGGGTCACTTGTCCAACCTTGTAGGTTTTGTGGGTTTTCTTCGGGTCTTCCAGTTTTTTCCCACTGCTAAATACCCCAATATTTGCAAGCGAGTTGAAAACAAATTGAAGCATGTTTGTCCCAGAATCACCTAGTTTGTGTCAAGTGGATGTTAAACCCAATTCCTCACTCTCATGTTATTTTCTACAAGGTTGATGATGATGTAGAGTATGTTCAACTATCTGCAATAACAGAAGGGTTTTCTGGTAGCGATTTAAGAGAAGTATGTAGAGCCGCAGCTGTTAGTGTAGTACATGAGTTTGTACAGGCTACCAGATTTGATGCGTAAGTAAACAGATTTTACAAATTATATATTGTTTTTATGGCAATGTGCCTTGTGTGGGAGTGTGTCTACAGGAGGGTAGCCTTATTATGGTGCCCTTACTACTTCAACCAAGGTTTTACTTTCCTAGTTAGGAACTGATGATAGGTTTGATTATAATTGCTGAATTTTCGTATCTTTCAGATCAAATAGTGAAGGGTTTCGTAGTATAGCTATGTCAGATCTAGAAGAAGCCACCAGTAAAGTTCGTCTCACAAAATCAGTGTCTTTAGGTTTACCACAGAGAGTTGAATTAGATTAATTGTATTAAGACTGTGTTATTGATTGTGTGATTTTTTATATGTGTATAGAAGACGTTAAATCTGTCCTCCAATAAATAATATTGTTGATTATCATTAACATATAGTTGACATTCCACTCAATGGAAGTAAAATATGTGAACAAAGTTTAATATGTAGGATTTAATTGTTAAAAGATAATATTGGACAATTTACAGTTTCTTGAATGTTTATTGTGAGTGTGTTTAGGCAGAAAGACACAGTATGTGTATTGAAATTTGGTAAGTTCAATGTTAAGTTTGGGATATAGTTGTGTTATGACTGTTTAGCTTGTTATATTAATATGTATGTATACCTAACTGGGCTTAACAAACAAATAAATGGCCATTAAAAAATGTTATGTTCTGGCACTTGATGCCAATGCTAACTATATACAATAAACACCAATATCACACCACTGTGATTTAAATTAATAAATATAAGGCTATACAAAAAAATATGTTTGTTCTTAGACAATCCTTACCAAAAATCTGATGTGGGAGGGAGGTTTTTTATTTTGTTAAAGGATTACATTCAGGGCTAAATGACTTCTCATACTCATCTCATTCAAGGTACTACATTTATCTCATCATGTTGTTTATAGGAATGTATTATTTATGATTGGCTCATTTATCAACCAGTTAATCCGGAATTTCCGGCCTTATCAGTGGTGCAAGACAGAGGACCTAGTGAGGGACGAAAATCTTGTACTTAGCCTATTTGAATTATTTTGCATCTAAAATGGGATTCTTTTAGCCCAGAATTAATTACTTCACAATTATTGACTTTTACAACAGGGTATAATATATCAATTATAGATGGTCATTGAAACATATGATTAAATATTATGGTTGGCAGATTTATATGGACAACCAATCAAAGACGTTCACATGCTTAATGTGCATGTATAGTCATTTTCAATATCATATGCAACCAAGAAACTTTCCCAAATGTGTAATGGCCTTTGGTTATAATTTTTAATTAATGTTTTTAAGATCGGTGTATTATTATGAATTGACCTTGTGTATATCATAGACTTGTGATTATTATAGTATGACGAAGATAAATTATTACACCATGAATTCTATTTGATTTTACATGATTTTATAGAGAATGGAGTGTTCTGAACAATGTTATTTGGAATCTGATTCATGCAAGACAATATGTAAAGGGGAGAACATTCAAAATTCCCTAAAATTTTTCAAAAGATTTTATGGGGCCTGTCATAAAAAAGAAAATCACTTTGCAATAGAAAAATTGAAAATTTTATTTATGAATTTGCTTGCAAAAAGTCACCCAGCACAAGTGATTGAATACCTGAAATTAATAAAAAGATAATTTTTTTGTAAATAAATTAACTAATCTTTAATCTTACTGATGTTAACCACCTTGTGATAAAGCTGGAACAGGTCATGACTTTCAGATCAGTCATGTAACCAAGTAATAAGCAGTAATTGTATTCCATAGAATTATGACCTGTATAACCAAGTAAAGTGATACTGATATACACTACAGCAAATGCAGATTTATGACAACTGCATATCAACTTGTATAGAACTTCTTTCTGGTGGCGAACAACTATAAATTTATTGTGGGCTGGGATTGTGCATGACATCCTAGATTTCGATCCCCTCCCCTATTCATAGCTTCCAGATCCACCACTGGACTATAGCTTAAACCAAAGCCATAAATATTATATGGCCACATTGTTTGTGCAAACAAATTATACTGACATCACCAATTGTTTCTACCTTTGTATATATAAAAAGAAAATTCACACAGATCATATAATAGATCTGTAGTTGTTTTCAAAAAATAAATAGGATTCAACAGAAAGGATAGACAGGTTAATGATTGCAGTCTTAAGTTCTGAGGGGAACAACATTGAACAGCATAAGGCTTCTTCTTTCAACCCAAATATGGATCATTGCAAGTAATTGCAACATTATGTGTACAAACAAGAAGTGTGTCGCTTGGACAAAGTCCAAGGGCATGACTATGGAAGTTAACATCAACACTCAATAAAGATTCTTTCTTACAATATGTTGGCCACTGTAGGTGATTATTGCTAGTCAAATAGATAGAGAGAGAGAGAGAGAGAAATGGGGTTTAACGTCCACTCAACACAAACTAGGTCATTTCGGGACTAACATATGGTTTAATTTTATTTCAATAATTCGCTTGCGCGTAGGGGTCTTTAGCAGTGGGAGGAAACCGGAGTGCCCGGAGGAAACCCACGAGGTTGAGAAGGCGCCCCTATCTCCATGCCACATACGCTCACACCAGGGCTCGAAACCACAGCCGCAAGCCAGAGGTGACCGGCCAGCTAGAGGTCGAAGCGCGGCACTCTAGTCCACTAGGCCACCCCAACCCCCCTCAAATAGATAGACCACCCATATATATTGTTTATGTAGCCACTATTGGCATTTTGTATATAGCTTGGTTGGCCATATTAGTTGTAAATATATTTGTGTTGGGGTGGGCAAAATATCAAAATTAGAAATTTAATACAGTAAATCAACAGCAACTCATCCTGGTGGGTAGAGAGAGAAATCCATGAGAATCTAAATGAGATTGGTGTTTAAAAACGATTTTATTTTATAAGATAGGTATTATTATTGTAATATAGGCAACTGCCACTGGTGTGCCTCACAATATCATCAACAAGCTGTAAGAAAAATATATGTACAGAAAAATGAAATATGATCTTTATACAACACTGGAAGCAAAATAACAAAACAACACTACCATAGCATCACTTCATTCAATAAGTTAATAAGGCATGGTGCTGTGGGTCGTGTTTCTGTATGTACACTGGTATTTTTATGCGTTCTTCATGTACAGGGCAAAGGGCCGTCCCATTTGAAATACCTACAAGTGGATACATTTTAACCATGGTGTGTGTTGAGGTTTATTTTGTTTGGGGTTTTTTTTTGGGGGGGGGGGCAAATCTGAAATTAACAGTGATTATTATGAAATGTTCTGCACTTTTTGTAAAAGCAATTATTAATAAGGCCATAAGGGCTCGACAGCCCTATATATCCCCTTGCAGGTATTTTAATGGAATATCCCTCTAAACTAGTACTGAATATAAGTTACACAAGTATATCTAGTACATCAATATTTTCTTAACCCTTCAGCACTTAACTCCTGAAATCATGGATCCTCTTACTGCCGAACCCACCAGTCAAAAGATTAAATGTGAATTCTACATTTAGGGACCATATTATTAGTTCTGTGATTCAGATGGTCTGAGACAGTCTAGGGAGCAGTTGTGTCAAGTGGTTTTGCAAAGGTGTTATAAAGCTCAATTTAACAAAACATCACTTTTCTCTAAATTCTTTTTATAAGGAAACTGCTATGGTCAATAAATACTTACAGGTACCAAGTGTTAAAGGGTTAAAAATAAAATAACAACAAGTGTCCATTGATAGAAGCACCATTTAGCAACTCTCCATTCATGGACAAAAAGATGGTCTGAGTGTAATGTTCACCAAAAAATGGTCCCTATTCTGCACAGCCATTAGTTTAGGCCATTTGAAGAAATCAAATTAGTTTTGAATGAATACCAAGTTAAAATCCTCTTACGATCCATATTTTTCTACTATTAATTGCTTTTAAGCCATTTGTCACAAGAATATTGTAATATATTGTACAAATAACATCACATACCTACTCACACAGGAACAATTATAAATTATATGGACAGAAAAAAAACATACATCAATTATCTATATAATTGAACATCATTATTGATGAAATAAATATACATATACCAGTTGATGGAATAAGTAGGATATTTATCTACATAAGAATGAAGGTGTTTTTAGATATGAAATATTACTGTAAAATGTGATCAAAGAATGAAATTGTGTGTTGATATTTTATTCGGATTAAATTAATAAATCAAATCACTCTATACAATCATTTTTTCCTTGTTATACATATTAATCCATATCAATAAACCAATTGAATTTTTAGTTCTTTAGGGTTTTGAGCGATATTTTGTTTACTTTCATAACTTAAAACAAAGAGCATTTAGAAGAACATTCACGTGTTGGGAGTTTTATCAGTATCCCAGAACAACTCAAATTCAAATTGGTGTGGATTAAAAAGAAAACTACAACTGTACAAGCCGACTAGTTTTTTTTTTAAAATGGTATTAACCCGAAAATATAGTGGGACTTTCACTACCACGTCTTGGTTTTGACCCATACCCTTCAATTATTTGGACAGCATTGATTAATAACACATGTGGATTTCCTACAATTTTGTTCCAATTGATCTTACTAAGGCAATCAATAAATAGGAAAAAGATGACAGCTACTAGAATCAACTTTTAAACAAATTTCTACACACCTCCATTTAAATACCAGACAAAATAAAAGATTGGGTTCTTGATGTACTGATTGGACAAGAACAAGTTATTTGAAAGAGTAGAGACATGACTGACAGTTAATTTCAACACACATATTCGATCATTTTACATAACCATTTTAAGATTGTGTTGCCATATTACAGATTTGTTAGAATTCAGAATATTAAGAACACAGGGTTAACGCTTGATTGGAGGTACATGTATAATTATTCTAAAAGTTGAATTGAGAATCTGTCATCATCATCATCTATATTTTGTTAGAACCAGATGGACTGTTGCATTTAATTATAACATAGTGCTTCTAAAATCACCATCGTAAGAAAAATAAATAACAACAATTTCAAAAACTAAAGAAAAATTAACAATTTAAAAACAAAAATAAAATATTTCTTATGATTCAGTTATGTTCTTATCATTATGTTTATTTAACAATCAAATTAAATATATTTTCAATATACTATAGCAATACAAATCCATATGTATTATAACTTTTCTTTAATCTTTCAACATATTACTAATTTAAAACAATATAGTTTCATCCTGATTAATAACAGAATTTTTAAAATCAGTTTTTATCAAAATATTCAGAACTATACAGATTTGATCATTCTTTTTATTTTGCTTTAATTAAGTGCATATTTATGTTTTTTTTCTCCATTTTTCAAGAGTATTAATGTGTATTACCTAAACTACATAATTCTGGTTTATAACAAGTTCCAGTTAGATTCCATACCCATAAAAGTTCTTATAGTATTTGTGCATTAATACTGCCCAATATTCCCCCAAATAAAATTCTAGTTACATGAATTCATCTCAATCACTTTTATGTGTCATTGGGGGGAATTCATTATCATCATCCAATCGTAGTCTTCCTAGATCAGCATCTTCTCCTCCCACTGCTCCTTGTTCTAATTCTTGATATGGCTGAGATTCTGAAAAATAGAGATCCCTCTTTGTGTAATGGTTAAATAGTATTGGCAAAACAGATTAAAGACAAGTTTATCTTATAAAACTAAAGTATGATTGTCGTAAGGAAATATTAACAGACTACAAGATAAACCTATGTGTGAGAATGCTTTTTAACTTTTTCAAATGTACGGATTATGGATTCCCTGATTACAGAGTTGGCCAGTAAGATCACAAATCTGACATTGTGTCTTAAAGGCTATTCTGTTTTATCACCGGGATGATCTGTAATATCTTTTATGAGAATGAATGAATAGTACTGCCCACAATGATTTGCTTAGTATTTACTATATAAAACTGTTTAAATTAAACAGTTAACTAAGCCTTATAAACCTATAGCACTTAGACTGGCCAAACTAGGGCTCCTTAGACTGCCACGTCATGCGAATAGCTGTGGTGCACACAAAATATTCCTATAAAACGGAAAGCTATATACATATTTTGGGTGGTTTGAGGCAGACTACGGAACAGCAGTTTCAGTCTATTTCAGTCTGTTCAGGGATGTAAAGGAATTTTCTCTTATTTTCTTCAAAGAGCTGGGATAGTTGATATTTATGTGTACCAAGTACTAAAGAATTTAAGGCAACTATACTAAGTGGTTACATGAACAACATTTACAGCCATCAAGAAATATAATATATAGGTCTACATATAAAAGGATTGTATTGATGCAGAATTAAAAAAAAAAAAAACTCCTTTGAATTTTTTTTAGCAGATTCCCTCAATTGTAATTAAATTACCATGCAAAGAGTATTTATGTATTGTCTGATATCAGGTTCAATTTTTTCATTTCAATAATTGTGAATGCCTGGAGGTCTGTAGCAGTGGAAGAAAACCCCACAAGGTTGGCCAGGCGACCGAACTTCTTGTCACATACAAGCGAAGAATCAAAACCACCCCACTTGACTCAGTGAAAGACCTTATGATATACTGTGCAACGGTTAACCTTTTGGCCACCACAGACAACAGTCCTACTTCATTTAATTTCTAGCCTTTAGTGTGCCATGCACCACACTATAATAAATACTAAATAAGAACAGGTGATCAAACAGGTCTTGTCACATTATGAATGGAAATGAATATCACTAAATACTGATACTGACCCAAGACAGTCAGTGTAATTATCTAATTTTGGGTTAGAATGGTGTATAACATGTTATGCATTTTTAAAAGCATTATTCATTCTCATAATATTAGAATTTTTAGTACTTAAGATTTAGAAATGCTGAAATATTCAACTATCTATTATTCACTATGCATTTGTGAACTATTCCAAAGATAGGTTGCCAGGCAACGAAACATACACCTACAACAGCTAAATCGTCCAGGCAGTCAACAAGGGTTGTCGCATATTTTTACTTTTTTCGCTAATGAAACATTTGTAATACACTAAAATCTGATTAAGAGTAACAACTCATTAAGCAATTATTAGAAAATCATTAAAATTTGTTTTTTATAAAGTTGTAACGTTTAGCATACAAAACATTTAATATCATGGATTTAGCTGTTCAGTAATCAAAATTCATTAAAAATCAAAATACTTGTTTCTTTCAAGACCTTAAACTCTGTGTATCAATTGGAAGTCAATCGGATGATAAGTTTGGCCTCTGGAGCGCCATAAGATTTTTCAAAGTAATCAGGGGAGATAACTCTGACAGTAATTATTAGAAATCGCTGAAGATCAATAGACTTCTTTGTCTCATGTCCACAAGATTTTTCAAAGTGATCAAGGGCCATAACTATGGCAGTACATCTTCGTCTCATGACCATAAAGTATAAATTTAAAGTCAATCAGATATCAATTGTGGAGGACCGACCAACAGACGGAGGGGGGAGACGACAATATATGACCACATTTCAATGTGGGAGTATAAAAACTAAGAACAGTCATATGGCAATTACAATACTTTTCCATTAAATACATTTACACTTAACCAGTACATATTTCCATAATTATTGATAAATGTGACAGCAAATAAAAGATATCTATAAAGCTTGCCAGGGAAGATAACAAAGATAGGTTGCCAGGCAACGAAACATACGCCCACAGCAGCTAAATCGTCCGGGCAGTCAACAAGGGTTGTCGCATATTTTTACTTTTTTGGGGAATGAAACATTTGTAATACACTAAAATCTGATTAAGAGTAACAACTCATTATGTAATTATCTGAAAATCATTAGAATTTGTTAGCTTTTTATAAAGTTTTGCCCCACGCTAACAATTAGTATAGGAAACATTTAACATCATGGATTTATCTGTTCAGTTATCAAAATTCATTGAAAATCAAAATACTTGTTCGTTTCAACACCTTAAACTCTGTGTATCAGTCTGAAATCAATCGGATGATAAGTTTGGCATCTATAGTGTCACAAGGTTTTTTGAAGTGTTCAAGGGAGATAACACTGGAAGTAATTATTTGAAATCGCTGAAAATCAGTAGGTTTCTTCGTCTCATGATCTTAAACAGTGTGTGTAAATTTAAAGTCAATCGGATATTAACTTTGGCCTCTAGAACGTCCACAGGATTTTTTGATATGATCAAGGGCCATAACTCTGGCAATAATTATCGGATATTGCTGAAAATCAATAGGCTTCTTCGTCTCATGACCTTAAACACTGTGTATAAATTTAAAGTCAATCAGATATTAACTTTGGCCTCTAGAGCATCCACAAGATTTTTTTAAGTGATCAAGGGACACAACTCTGGCACTAATTATCAGAAATCGCTGAAAATCAATAGGCTTCTTCGTCTCATGACCTTAAACACTGTGTATAAATTTGAAGTCAATCGGACATCATCTTTGTCCTCTAGAGCATCCACAAGATTTTTTGAAGTGATCAAGGGCCATAACTCTGGCACTAATTATCGGAAATCCGTGAAAATCAATAGGCTTCTTCGTCTTATGACCTTAAACCCTGTGTATAAATTTAAAGTCAATCGGATATTAACTTTAGCCTCTCGATCATTCACAAGATTTTTTAAAGTGATCAAGGGTCATAACTCTGGCAGTAATTATCGGATATTGCTGAAAATCAATAGGCTTCTTCATATCATGACCTTGAACACTGTGTATAAATTTAAAGTCAATCCAATATTAACTTTAGCCTCTAGAGCGTTCACAAGATATTTCAAAGTGATCAAGGGTCATAACTCTGTCAGTAATTATCGGATATCGCTGAAAATCAATAGGCTTCATCGTCTCATGACCTTAAACACTGTGTGTAAATTTAAAGTCAATCGGATATTCACTTTAGCCTCTAGAGCGTTCACAAGATTTTTCAAAGTGATCAAGGGTCATAACTCAGGCAGTAATTATCGAATATTGCTGAAAATCAATAGGCTTCTTCGTCTCATGACCTTAAACACTGTGTATAAATTTAAAGTCAATCGGATATTAACCCTGGCCTCTAGTGCGTTCACAAAAAATTGTGGACGATGGACGGACGGACGGACGGACGGACCGACGGACGGACGGACGGACGGACCGACAGACGGACGGACGGGGGCGACGGCAATATACGTCCACATTTCTATGTGGGCGTATAAAAATGAACTATAATGGCAGGATCTGTTGATAAGTGAACCTCATACAACAGAATTCTATAATTATATTATATTGTACCCACTAGTTGTATAACTCGAACCAAATGACATGCACCATCTGACCTAATGAAGAATGATATACACAATGCAGTGTGCTATTGGGCAAATATTGGCCAAACAGTGGCACTTTTGCCTACTCGTCTTTGAATTTCAACTGTCAAACGTTCTTTCACATGCACGCCAATGTGTACATGGGACCTCATCTCATCTGAACAACTAAGTGCTTTTTAATGGCAGGCCGTTATCCTGCAATACTGACAATGGAAATAAGGCTGGAAAATCCTTAGGAATATCCTCCAGGAGCTCTGGGTTAGTGAGCCAGTGCCTTATCCACCGAGACACTATTGCTCTCTACTCAAACCAAGTCAGATGTACTACAAACTATATTTTCCTCAACTTAAATGTGAAAATGTACAAACAAAAAAAAATAATCGAAATACATAAAAGCATTGGTATCCATTTAGGTCAGGTCATTCATGCAAATTTTTATATCCAAAAGAAATTAGATCAGAAACATTACAGTTATCATTGAATTGTTAAAATTTAATATTAAAATAGAGACGAGATGAGAAAAAGAAGTGATAATGCATGATATATGGGAGAATAAAGGTCAAAGGTTGGGTCATCCACAGCGTCTAATCTATGGAAGAAATGTGCAGGCAATTCGTTTCCTCCACCACCGCACATATCAGCCTAGGCTGTGCGGGCGAGAAAACAGATGCCATACTTTACCTTCCCCAGCTAGAAGTTCGTCCATGATGGCCACAGAATCCTGCGGCCCACCACCTTTCCTTGTCAACACTTCTGCGTAACTGATGCTTGCCGTGGGATTGTTTGTAGGGGGACCTCCAGGGGCCAGTGGCTTACCTGCTGGAGTGCCACCTGTAGAAATGTCTCTACGTGTAGCACCACTGTACGAAAGGCCTGGTTGAGCCAATGGACGATCGTGTGCTGTAGAATCTGGTGTGTGACTTTCTCCTGGCTGTCCATCTAACCTGTAATATAACAATGGCTCATATTGGACAAAACAAACAATCCAATAGTGAGATTTTTATGTCCCCTGCCGAAATCCCAACATAAACAGATGACACTCATTAACTACTTACACCTTCATCTTTGTTTAAAGAATCAAGCAGAATAACATGAACACTCTACCTCAAATAAAAGCAGAGCTACTCTGTTCCAAAAGGTGTAATGGACAGACTACAGGATAAATCATTTCAAAGTCCCCTGCTTTCTCCGAAAAGCAGGAGACAATTCACATAACAGAGATGTTTCTAAACAGGTAAACTCCTGGACAGTTATGGTTATTTTTTGTTTGTAGCCTAACACAATAAAAAAAGCTTCATTTCTATGTATGGTATGTCTTTTCAGGTATTAATATTCGCCAGTCCTCCTTTTAAATGAAATCAGATGTGAAAATAAACATGCTTTACAGTTATAATTATCAGGAGGTAAGGGCACTAAATATTCCACTCTTTCACAGCTCTTTTGCATTCTCACGATATTCTAGTTATATGAATGATCAATGGAATATTTACCTATGTTGTCTTATTAAGGTACATTCACCCCCTTCGTTTGGATCTATGTTATATATATAAAGATAACCATCTTGAGACGCCACCAATAATCTGGGGATTTTCTGAATTCTAAAAAATTGTTACACATGTTAATATAATTGATTCATATCATACTTGCCATTTTTCTGTTGTACTGAAAATTAATGCTATAGCTATAAAACATAAAAGGACTAAAAGCTATTTGTGACAAACTGAAATCTGACTGCCTTTTTGTGATCATGTTTTGTTCAACTGCCCTGTATAGTTTAAATTTATATGAACAAACTAATTAAAAGAGAAAACCCCAAAATATGAATAAGATTATTTTATTTTGTGAATAAATATTAATAGTTTTAACCTTGGCGCAATTTATGAATCAGGAAACGTACAATTTCAATGTCCTAAATTGACAGTTGCTGATTTTCAATGAATATCTGGAATAATGTATCTAATTTGACAGCATGTAAAAACAAATTGTTCCTCCATTCAAGTTCACATTAATACTTACAAAGATAAAGCACAGACATTTCTTAGTCCTGAGTTAGGTAGCCTGGCTGTAGCAAATGAGCGACCTTGATTGAACATTTCTGTTACTGGAGTTGGTAAATAATTTGCAGATGTCTTTAAAGCTTGATTGAAATAACCCATCCACCCTTGGCTTTCTTCTTGAGGTTTAGCCATTCTAAAATAAAATAAATAAAAATTTTTTTCATACAAATTACTAGTTATATTCTACTTGGAACTCTACCTCCTGGACACGGAAATGTTTCTCACCTGGAGTTTTTGTGGTACATATTCCTGCCACACAATACAAGGTTATTATTATGTACAAGCATGGGATTGTATCTAATATCACAAACATTTTGAACCACAATGGCCAATCCATGTTCTAAACATATAAAATAATTCATAAAATGGGGATTAACTTTCCACTCTTCTGTACCGACTTGGTTAATGAAGACAGGCTTACACCATACAGTGTGCTATGAGGAAAATTTTACCCAGACATCGACGCTGTGTCAAAGTTTCTTTTACGTACACACCAATGTGAACACAGGACTTTGTTTTTTATGCAATCCAAACAACTAGACACTCTCCTTGCCAGCCCCCACCCCACCCCCAGCCTGCACCACTGACAAGGGGGAACCACACCCAAAATTACTTAATTTTTCATCAAATTAATATTGGTAATTTGGTAGGGTAACATTTCATGTAATAACTATTTATAATAGTATTTTGAGAATGGAGATTCGTAATATGTGGACAGTATGTAAGTAATAGTTATTAGCACACTTTCCAAGGTGTATCGGTGAATATCAGGACAGTTTTGGTCGGGGGCTCAGCCGAGGCGGAGCCGAGGCGGCCCACGACCAAAACTGTCCTGATATTCACCGATACACCGAGGAAAGGTGCTAATAAGTTACTTACATCACATTTCTATCGAGTATTGTGAAGCAAAATGTGAAAAATAGTATTTATTATCGAGTCGTTTCAACCGAAAAGTGACAAATAATTTCAGCTCTTTTATTTATCCCTTTCTGTGCCTCAGGTTACATTTCATGGTAGTATTTACACGTGCGTCTTGTTGTGAAACCCGAGCGTGAAACAGCCACGTGTTTGTTTAGACCACATCGTCAAAACAATTTGTCTATGGCGTAGAGGACTGCGATGATATTAAATGTAGTGTAAAGGAAATTCGAAACGTGGGTCGTTCCTGGTGACAGTATGCATCGGCGCATAGTTCGTCCGTTGAAATTTAATTGTAATGAAATTTATAACTTTCTAGGCGTTTTTTTTATATCCTGCTTATTTTCAAGGCTTGTGAAGTGTCTAGCAAGAGAATCACAATTAGTTAAAATAATTATTCAATATTCTCATTTATATGTTTTGCATAATAAATCAAACCAAATTATGGAGTAGATGCCAATTGATATGTGTAATAATTGTTTTTTGTAATATGTTGTTATGTTGATTTTATGTCATTGCGTATATTTTTGCACTGCCATGGAGTTCCTACCGGTTTGTTTTGTTACTATGATTTTGATTAGTCTCATGTACCTTAGCCGAGTGCAGTATGAAACAAGTAGTTATCATTGCGATCTGGGTCGGACTAAACGTCCGCTTCTTATTGCTTGATAAGTTTCTTAAACGGTATGAAAGTATCCGTGTATCAGAAATGAACAGTACTCTTTTTAAAAAGTGTACTGTTCATTTCTGATACACGGATACTTTTACGCATGTATTGGAAATGAACAGGACAGTTTCATCAAAGGTTGCCATTGGCAACGAGTAGAAGTGGGATGTAATAGTAGAACGAATATGGCTACTTACTTATCTTTCATATTAATATCTAGTTTAAATATATGGACTGTTTCTGTATTACTTGATGCACAAAGAAATAAAGCATCGGTACTAAAACCTAATGAATTGATGCTAACACATCTGAAAAAAATAACATCAAAATTATAAACCTTTAGGCTGAACTAAAAAAAAGGGCAAACTGGAATTACTGATTATTCAAAACATCATTTATTCTCATCTTTCAGCTAACTGTAGAAATGATTGTGCTCAGCAATTCACTAAAATAATTCTTTCCACCCTGTTCCATTCATCAACAATAAAAACTGATTTTCATGGTTACCTTTTTACTCCTCTTCTAAATTCAAACAGTTTTTGACCATCAGGCACAGAAAATACCCTTATTACGGTTCCCTACAATAAAATACAATCACAATGTAAAATTCAAATAGAAATTTAAATAAAAACTAAATGTTTGAAACAGTTTTTAAGCCAGTATGATCAGCTCAAAGTTCTTGACATATGATTGTTTAAATAGTGGAGTGCCACAGTGGATCGTTGAGAATAAGACTGGCTCACTGGTTTAATTACATTGTTTTGGCGAGAATGTTCCTCTGGGAATTCCAGCCTTTAAGATGTGCAGGAAAGAGGTTCTGGCAGGAAATAGTATCTAGTTGTTCAGATGGGTTGATAAAAACAATGTCCTATGATTATCAATACCATTTGAGGCTTCTATAATGAGGCATTTTGTATTAAGCATCTGTACTAAAATAACGCCAAAGTGCAAATGATGCTGGCCTTTAATTTTAAGCATTATGTATTCTGGCATTTCATGTGTAAATATTATTATATTTTCTCCATATGAATATATTATACCTTTTCTGATGCTGTGGCTAATTTATTACCCTGGTGACTAAAGGCTAATGCTGCTAGTGGATTATCATGAGCTGGTATCATTGTAACAGCTCTCTAAACAAAAATATATAAACATTATACACTAAATAACAAACAGACATTCTATAACAACAAACATTAGCAAGAATATTACATTAATATTTTGAGAAATGTCCTTTTGATACCAATAGGTTGACTGATTCATGTCCCGCACACCTGGTCAATGCAGTAGAAATAAAAATTTTGTCAGTGCTTTCCATAATTATTTGAGAAGCTCTGTGTGTCACATTTCTGCACCAGCAGCTTGTCAATTATGTGATGCTCTTCTCATGATTTTCTCATCATTTGACCTACCAAGAAAACATAGCTGAATGATTCTGACTAGATGTTGACAGTAAACCCCACCAATGGGCAAATCTTTAGCAATCTATGGTACTACTGCTCAAACCTTAAGCATGCTATGACACCAATGCTCAAATCTTTAATATGCTATGGTCTTGTGTGAAGGTACAGCATAGAGTATACCAAAGGACTGTACTCTATAGGCACTGAATAATTAACTTGTCAGTTAACAAACTTATGACTAAATGTAAAACAAATTCAAACGCACTTACCAAATTAATTGTATCAAATATTTGCACTTCACCTATTTGATTACTACCAGGATATGCGAGGTAACAATTATCATTGCTTATTGCTAAAGCACACAAACCATTAGGGTTTGGAGGAGTATCTCTGATAGTGTGAAGTACTTTCATGTCCCGTATATTGTGAATGTACAAACTTTCTTCTAAACACACAATTAATCTCTGCAAAAATAAAATAATACCGATATTGTTGAAAAACTAACCCAATACAAACAGATTAAAGTATGGTATATGACGGAGTAATATAACATTATGAAAAACAAATTGTATGTTATGTTATTAATTGCAATAAATAACATTTGTTAGAATTTAGTTCATTCAATCTGCTGATTGTCATTTGACTTTTTGGACAATATCTGACTTTTTCCACTAAATCCACACTAAAATGTAACAAAATTTGTTCTTTAATCATACAGGCGATGTTGAATATAGCTACTGGACACTGGACGAAATTTTACTATTTTTGGAATGTGATATTCCTTTTTAGAGATTCAACATTTACCAAATTTAAGTTTGCAAGAGATTATAAATCTAACAAATGACAATCAGAGACTTCAGTAAATTGAAATATGCCAGTGATATTTAAGAATATAAGTATCTATACCTGTCTGTTTAGCTTGACAGCTAAAATGGAGTTTGAATAACTGTAGTTGCATATTTCCGTTCCTTTTTTAAAATGGCAGACTTCTAGTTTACGTGGGGATGACAGACTAACAATAGCTACTAAACTACTAGAGAATAATCTTTCTACAATAGATATATCTTCACAATCTAAAAATCAAAGTAAATAAATAAATGATAAAATATTGTATTAAACAAAGGTAGAGATAGAATACCAATGTGTACAATGTAGGTTGACTATTGCTTTGTGCAATGTTCTTCAATCCAGTTTCAGAAAGCTTATACTTTTAATAGTCATTAAATGCTATCTTTGAATAGGACTAAAAAAAGTGATTAAATAAATTGGATTTTATATGCTGATTTGTTTTGTAAGACAACAATCTGTCTAACTCTAAATTCAACATTTTACATTCATAGATCAAGTTAAATGCTAAGATATAAGCTTAATATAATGTGTATTCTTGTGTCGACACGGCAAACCAAAAAGTTAACAAATCAGCAAAAAACATTTACTTTTGATTTTGTAACAAAAATTTAATTTTACACAGTTTGTCAAATTACCAATCAAAAAAACACACCATAGTAACCTAATTAAAAAGAATTATAGGTCAAGGTAAGATAAAATAGCTGGCAGTTCTCAGTATAATAGTTAAAAACTAGAAACACGTAATGTAATCGGAAATTACTGAAACTATCGTTCAAATTGATCCACTCTGAACCGATATAATCAGCTTTTGAATTTTAGGCCTAGTAACGATCATCATTACTAAAATCAGTACGATAAAAAAACATTGTCTCGATTAACCATTTTTGGATTAAATCATCAATGCGCTGAACAGCAAATCAGATCCAGTAAATACCGCAGGCTAGCTATGCCATTGAGAGTTCATTATGATCTGAATAAGTAAATTAATGTCTAATCAAAGATATATTATGCAAGATAATTTTAGATAATTAATATTAAGATAGTTAATATCAATAATAAGATAATTAATATCAATATTAAAATAATTAATATCAATTAAGATAATTAATATCAATATTAAGATAATTAATATCAATATTAAGATAATTAATATTATTTCAATTGTAAAAGCAGTATTCTGTCACTTGATATTTTGATTCTAACAGAATAGCATATTTCCAGTTTCATAGTTTATACTGAAGTAATGTCTCATTGTTTTAATTCATCTATACAGACTATAAATTAGTAGCAATCGCCTTGAATAGGTTTATGTCCTTTGAAACAGATTCTGAATTGCAATATTTCCATACTATGCAACAATGCAATCTGTTATCTTATTTTACAACCTGGAAATTACATATGTGTGTGCTATTTCAGAAAAAAAAAAAAATTCCTTTGTTAAAACTGATGACACATATGTTATAAAAATACAGCTGACAAGTGTTTACAGCATTCCATAAGTCAAACTCACTCCCACTGATAATTGAGAGTTGTTAATAAACATTAATGGCAAATGTTCATGGTATTATTGAAAGGGATATTTATTTTTATAATAATAGTCAATCAAACACAAAATTACATCAATAAGTAGGTAATAATCCTAACACTAAATGTGTCCTGGCTCTCTAAAAACTAGAGCAGAGCTGTCATTTTAAGTAGGTCAACTTGACATTCATCATCATGTCAAAACAGACTCATTCGACTCCACCGATTCTCACTAGAATTTTGTGTCTTGACTCTTACCAACTCACCTTGTTCATAAATAGAATCTAGTTTTTCCACGGAATTTAATGAAAACAGCTTGTAACCAGTTTTGGTACCAACAGCAAGAGAACTGAAAGTACATTATCAAAATAATAATATTGAAGCATTGTTTTGAACTACTTCCGCAAGAGAACGGTTTCAGAATAGATAGAGTCGTCATAATCATAATCTGTAAACAGAGCTAGGTAAAAATTGAAAACAAACTTACGAGCAGTCTTGGTTAAAATTAACAAACAACAGATTGGACTGCTGGTCTCCAGAAAGGCTTGCAAGGTTCATCAGGCCAGTCAAACCTTGAGATACGCCAGAGTAGATGTAATCCGTGTTTATTTTCTACGTCCAAAGCTCAGTGGACTCCATTTACGTTTTCTCGATTATCGAACAAGTTCTGGTTTCGGTCTATTGCGTGTTTTGATTGGTCGATACAAAGGACAGATAACCCATTAGAAAAGTTGAAAGTCTTGAACGTTCAGGCGGTTTCTGTATTTGTAAAATGTCAAAAAACACACTTTTATGGAATCACAATTAGGCTACTATGGTTTATTTCACTGCGACAATTTATAGCGGCGTTCTTTACGTGCATTGAGTCACGTGACCTTGGTTTTTCGTCCCACCCATCCTACAACAATGAAACGGGGAACCAGATGGGAAACACAGGGGACAGGGGATTGGGCCCGTGGCTAGTAACTATACTTGTAACCTTAAACTGTGTGCGGCTGGAGTAAGACGGAATCAGTAATGGAACCATTTCTAGCCCGTACGTAGCCAGCTCTTATATTTTTTATTTTTTGGCGGGGGGGGGGGGGCTGTCGCCGGCTAAGAACACTCCCAAGAAATCATTATTCTTGGCGAAATATGGGGGAGGGGGCTAATTCGAATTTGCATTTTTGTTGATTTTTTTGGTGGGGGTGGGGGGCTACGTTCCCACAGGGGGATCATTCTCGGCCAACACTGGGATCTATATTTAGTGATTTGGGGATCACGGTGGCTAAGTGGATAAGGCGCTGGTTCGCTATATTTTTTTTTTTGGCGGGGGGGGGGGCTGTCGCCGGCTAAGAACACTCCCAAGAAATCATTATTCTTGGCGAAATATGGGGGAGGGGGCTAATTCGAATTTGCATTTTTGTTGATTTTTTTTGTGGGGGTGGGGGGCTACGTTCCCACAGGGGGATCATTCTCGGCCAACACTGGGATCTATATTTAGTGATTTGGGGATCACGGTGGCTAAGTGGATAAGGCGCTGGTTCGCTAGCCTTGAGGTCGGGTGTTCGATCCCTGCATTGGCCGAGAAAGTCCATCTCGATTTTCCGGCGTGATTTCTCCTTGTCAGTGATGCAGAAAGAGGGCCTAACAAGGACAGCTGCCAAGTCGTTCGGATGGGACGAAAAACCGAGGTCCAGTGTACACACTGGAGTGCACGCAAAAGATCCCTAGGTGGTTGGAATTCGATATAAGAGTAGGCCGTAGCGCTGCTGCCCGTGCACAATTTCCCTCATAGCACACGGTATGGCTTATGCCCGTCTTCCATTAGCCCAGGTTAGGTGCAAAAGAGTAGGAACGGCACGCCCACATCGGAACCAATCAGAGGCCCCCGGCATGCCCATTCACTCCCAGATAGGCCTACCACGCGTTTGTCTTAAAGTGACCAAAGAGTGGAGTTGACGATACATTATACCCATTTTATTCCATTCTACCTGCAGATAATGGGGACGCATTAAAAGTAAGTTCGATGCCAGTCTAACCCGAAACAGTAAGGCAAGCCGTCAGACAATAACTGTGCTGTTCTGTCGCGTGAGATGCTCGTGACTGAAATTGACATGCACGTGCCTAGACTAGCAGGCGGGCAACACAGGATGACGCCGCGTTTGGTGTGGATATCCTCTGTCAGCTAGCACATGCAAAGCCACTTGGAAATGGAAAGGTGCTCCGTATTGATCCACCCGCACAATCTTTTAACGGCACGTGACCATGCGGTGGCACGTGCATTTCTAATCATTTGTCCTTGTTAAGAGTTATTTCGGACATTTTACGATTTAACACCGAAGTTAGAGCACGGATAGTGTAGTTGTAAGCAGTTACTGACTAGTTTGACGAAAAAATCCTTTCCCAAGGGAGGTGATTCATTTTACACGTATTCAAATATGGAAATGGTAAGTTTGCTGTAAATTATTTTTTGGGAATGGAAATTTTATTTTGTAACTTTACCGACCTGGTAATGGCATCTTATGTCTCAAAAATCTATCAGAGCTATTCGGGTAGCCTCCCCATACAGATGCACAGTTTGAGAATGAACTGACTGCAGGTACGAGATAACCTAGCTACGAGAACGTAGCTAAAAACGTTGAGATATATACTGATGTGCTTGCAGATGATTTTTTTTTTATCTAGAAATAACCATGCGATTCATAATCGTATTGATCGGGAATTCGTGAAAAAATTCGGACAATCCGTGAATTCAAAATGATCCGCGGGAAGGGGTCCGTGAAAAGCAGTTTATATATATATATGAAATTAAATGGTCTTTGGATAATCTTACCCCTTGCAGTTATTTGTTTGATTAGACAAATCCTAGTTCCTTTTGGAACTGTCCTTGAGCGAACGATATATTCGCTACACAGTCCTATCCGGCCTTCTTTAATATAACTGCAGTATGAAAATATCGTTCTTCCCCACCTAAGGCTAAATAGAGAATCTCCTACGAGTGTTTTTTGATATCAAAAAATATCAACAAAAGTTGATAATGTAAAAAAAAACGAGGCTCTGCCGAGTTTTTTTTTTTACTTTATCAACGAGTGTTGATATTTTTTCATATCAAAAAACACGAGTTGGAGATTTTATTTATCACCCAATCCTTTCTTACATGCAGAAATAAATAAATATAATTCTTTGGTATAAATTTCACCTTTACTGGACCTAATTTCATTACTGCGTAGTGATACATCAGTTTTTTGACTGCAGTTTAGCCATTGCAAAGTCCTATATATTGACCCAGTATTTCCTTCAAAGTCAATTAAATAAAAACAGTTTCTTTTTATACGTCCACATTCATAATGTGAACGTATTATGCCGTCGCCCCTGTCTGTGTGTGTGTGTGTGTATGTATGTATGTGTGTGTGTGTGTGTGTGTGTGTCTGTGGTTCGCCTACAGGGCGCAATTCTTCATGGATTTTCTTCAAACTTGGTATACTTATTCCTTATACCCCAAGGAAGATCCCTATTGTTTTTGGGGCATGCCCGACCCCCAGGGGCCGAGCCACGCCCATTTCTAGTATTTGTTTGTTTGTCGTCTACAGGCCACATTTCTTAACTTATAATCTTGAAACTTTGCATACACATTCTTTGTACCCTAAGGAACATCCCTATCGTTTGGGGTGTATGCCCCACCCCCAGGGGCAGAGCCACGCCCATTTTCTTTTCGTGTGTCTTTGTGTCGCCTACAGGGCGCAATTCTTACTGGATTTTCTTCAAACTTGATATACGTATTCCTTATACCCTAAGGAAGATCCCTATTGTTTTTGGTGCATGCCCGACCCCCAGGGACAGAGCCACGCCCATTTCTAGTATGTATTTGTTTGTCGTCTACAGGCCACATTTCTTAACTTATAATTTTGAAACTTAGCATACACATTCTTTGTACCCTAAGGAACATCCCTATCATTTGGGGTGCATGCCCAACCCCCTGGGGCAGAGCCACACCCATTTTCTTATCGTGTGTCTTTGTGTCGCCTACAGGCCACAATTCTTATTGGATTTTCTTTAAAACTTTGTATACTTACTCTTTATACTCTAAGGATGATCCCTATCGTTTGGGGTGCATGCCCAACCCTCCAGGGGCAGAGCCACGCCCATTTTCTTTTTGTGTGTCTCTGTGTCGCCTAGAAGCCGCAATTCTAACTGTATTTTCTTAAAACTTTGTATACTTACCCTAAGGATGATCCGTATTGTTTTTTGGTGCATGCTCGACCCCCAATGACAGAGCCACGCCCATTCCTTGTATTTATTTGTTTGTCGTCTACAAGTCACATTTCTTAACGTATCATCTTGAAACTTTGTATGATTATTCTTTGTACCCTAAGGAACATTTCTATCATTTGGGGTGCATGCCAACCCCCAGGGGCAGAGTCACGCCCATTTTCTTTTTGTGTGTCGCCTACAGGCCATAATTCTTAATCGGTCATCTTGAAACTTAAAATACTTATTCCTTATACCCTAAGGATGACCGCTTTTGTTTTGGGTGCATGCCCGACCCCCATGGGACAGCAACACCCATTTCGTGTATTTGTTTGTCTGTCGTCTACAGGCTGCATAAAGATGACCCCTATTGTTTTTGGTGATTTCCTAACCCCCAGGGGCAGAGTCATGCCCATTTTTACTTCGTGTCTATGTGTGTTGTCTACAGGCCACGATTCTTAATGGATCGTCTTTAAACTTGGGATATGTATTCCATATAGCCTAAGGACGTCAACTGCATGTCCCGACTCACACAGGCAAGACACGACCAATTTTTGTGTTTGTCGTTTACAGGCCGCAATTCTGAATGAATCAGCTTGGTACTTGGTTTATGTATTCCTTATAGCCCGAGGGCGTCAAATATTGATTTTGATGAATGTTGCAACCCCCAGGGGCAGAGCCACGCCCACTTTTTGCCTTTAGTGTTAGGAAGGCACAATTCTGAATGGATTATCTTGGTATAGTTTTCCTTATACTCTAAGGACGGCAACTATTAATGTTGGTGCACGACCCTCAACGCTAAACAAACCAAATGCCTAGCCTTCTTGACAAAGTACCATATCAATCAAAGCAGGAATGTGGACGTATATTGTAGCGTTAGCGTTATGTTTAACAAAAAAAAAGGTCACTTTTTATTTAAAATAAGTGGTTTCTTTAAAATAAAAGAAAGTAGTTCCTTTTTGATTGACCAATCAAATTCATGTAAAGCGATATCCCCATAGGAGATTATGTAATTTATCATACAAGCGATATCTACTGTCAAATAAGATATTGGGTGATAATTTGGAATCCTTACCTACTATTTTTTACCTTGATTCTATTTTATTCGCCAAAGGTACAATTTCTTGCCACAGCTGACACACATTTATAAATATTCAACACTATTTTGGTGGAAAATAAAGAATTGTGGTGACAAATAGACGGTAAGGGTTCAAAAACAGCCTAAGAACAGGGGTGGTGAATAGCGGTATTTTACCATATTTTCATACCGCCAGATAAGAACTGTCAGCGAAAGTTCGCTCAAAGACAGTTCTGAAAAGAACTAGACAAATCCCAGGCAAGGATTTTCCGTCCCATGTCGGATGTCAGAGATAATGAATTGATATCAGTGTCATATTAATAGGCATGTTGATCAAAGGCCGTTTCGCCCCTACTATGCGAAATCTTAAAGTAATGCAGAGATGAGGCATAAATAACGGGGAATTGCCTAGTGGCGAGAAAGGCAGCCATACAATGATTGGTTTATACAGAAATGAAAAACATGTTGGAAATTTGGTATTGTCTGGACGATATTGATGAGAGGTGCTTAACATTGGATGTATTACAAATCATTGGGGACCGACAGCGGTCTGGTGTAGATATTCGGTACTGTTTGGACGATATTTAATGCTAGGGGTGCTGTATAACATCGGGTGTATCACAAATCATTGGGAACAAACAACGCCGTATAGATATTGTCCCTGTGTCGATGGGGACACCCACCAACAAACGCCTTTTTAATGGTCATATTTCGCTAATTTGTATAAATAAGCAGTGGTTTGGTTAACGCTGTATTTTTTTTATCTCCAGGAAAGATCATCTCATAAAGTGATTGAAAAGAGAAGGCGAGACAGGATTAATAATTGTTTAGCAGAACTTAGTCAAAGTGTGCCCTCAGTTTTTGCCAAACAGGTGAAGTCTTTATGTATGCAGTGATCGAATTACATGTATACATTATTATTTATCGCCTGATATTTTTGGTAATGAAACTCCGGTGCATATAACTTTTAAGATTGAAACTAACCTAAATAAGAATGTCATTCGCCATATTTTCGACAATTTAACTCGAAACGAATCTCTACTATATACTTGGCGTATGCTCCCCCTTTTTCTATTCTTAACTAAGAATTGGAGCGGTGATCAGATTTTTCCACCTGCAGAGCGGTGAACAGATTGTAAAACCGATATAGTCATGTTATTTTTAATTCTGTAATTGCACCATTCTGAATTCCATTCACTTGTTTCTGCTCAGGACTACGTGATTATAAATTCCACACTGCGATGGTCACGTATCGATGTGTATTTTAGCGTTCACCGGTTCAATGAAATTCTCAATACGAGCGTGTCGTATATATTTTATCAACTTCAACGGTTTGTCAGCGGTAGATTTTCTGCCAACTTAATTAACTAAATGCCAGAGGCGGTGTGCCGAGATTTTAATTTACCGCGGTCCACTGACTGTAATATTCGCCAGTGGTGGCAAAAGAGAGAGAGAGAGAGAGAGAGAAATTGGGTTTAACGTCCACTCAACACAAACTAGGTGATTTCGGGACTAACATATGGTTTAATTTTAGCAGTGGGAGGAAACCGGAGTGCCCGGAGGAAACCCACGAGGTTGAGAATGCGCCCCTATCTCCATGCCACATACGCTCACACCAGGGCTCGAAACCGCAAGCAAGAGGTGACCGGCCGGCTAGAGGTCGAAGCGCGGCACTCTAGTCGACTAGGCCATCCCAACCCCCCTGGTGACAAAAAGCAACGACAAATAATCATAATGAGCGTGAAGGAGCTTCGGGTGCTAAAATGTAGACTTAGAAATATCTGTTATAATGAAAGCAACATAAGCCGATATATGCATATAATATAAAGACAGAAATTGAAGTCAGTTATTTTTTCTCTTTCAGACATCGGGAAAACTAGAAAAGGCTGAAATACTGGAAATGACCGTGGAGTATTTGAGAGCAATACAAGCTACTGATATTGGTATTCGTTTTGAGAATGGTAAAATTGGAATTTGATATAAAACAATAATAGCTTGCATACCTGCGAATGTGATGAAATTGTCAAAATAAAAATTGCATTGTGTTAGAATTTATGATTCATAATGTGAGATTTAGATAAAGATACGAATGTTAGAAGTTTTGAAAAGTTACGAATAGTCTAATTTTGTTTGGATTGGCAGTATAATTGCCAGGATAACAAAATATGTTTTGATTTTTAATTCTTCCATCGATAGTCGCCGTGAATGCATGCAATGGTGTCCATATAAATATGACGTGCACTGTCTAATCCACTCAATATTTCAATCACCCGATGAGAAAAAAAATAGGCAGATTTAGATTTGCTCTCAATTAGTTGGATGGAACAGAGAAATAAGACATTAGACCCCGTTTCATTTCGTCATATTCCACTATTTTGTTTGTTTATAGATAGAAAGTCACCGAGAAGATGTTGACCCCACGTCTCATATTTCCCCATGAATTAAGTTCTAAGATGCTAAAAAAGAGTACTTTATATATCACATGAATAACGCATTAAATTGGCTACATGAAACATATACTATTATATCTGTACATTTCTATGACACAGAGGAAATGGATTACATTTACTTTATGATGTGATGTCGTAGCTTAGTTTATAGCGTAATCCTACATGAAAATTCCATCAAATAATTAGTGGGCGTTACACATCGTCACGTGCACAGCACAAAAAATAATCACGCGCAGACATCTTTCAGCGTTACGGAGTGTGACGGCTAACGCTACACGCGACCTATCGCGTGCATTGCGTCTCGTGCACGATATGTGTGTTGGTCAGTCGCGTGCCGTAAACAGATGCGTGTACGTTTATTCGCTGGCGGGTTTACTAATTTTGTAAGAAATCGGGTAAAAGCGGTGTTACACGTGACTATTGTAACAGAAAATGAAATCGGTCTTTCTCGTGAATGTGGGAAACACGCGTCACTGGCAATTAGAGTAGTAACACAAACCGTTATCTTGATTACCGATGTTTAGGAAACTTGCGCGGTATTAAGTACATTCGTTATTTTTTCTCTTCTAGCTAAAGGCGACATCTTGCCATTGCATACGGTTTTAGCCTATTTTGGTGTTTTATTTCATACGTGTTGACCGTAATTCTAACATGCGCACATGCCTAATTGTAAACATTTCACGGACACGTGATCTCATTTATGTTCCCGTTTCCTGATAACGTCGACTTTGTCTGGGGATAATTAAGAAATGTTTTTTTCTATTTGTAGGTGAATGGTTTAGTGGCGATATTTGGTCGGATTTTATACAGCACTACCAGTTAGGATACAATGACTGTATTAGAGAAGTTGTTCGGTATATGACAGACGTCGAAGGGATGGGTCTCAATGATAACCGATGCGTACGAATTTTATCCTATCTTCAAACTAGATTTCGACCAGATTCTTCAATCACCGGTGCTGGAACACATAGACCAACAATGCAGCGTCTTTTAATACCAAACAAAAACAGTAATTTATCTCAAGATACAAAAATACACCATAATTTACCAGCGCGTCGTTATTCACCGTATTCAACATCCACAAATATACAATCTCGGTTAAATGACTCATTTTCTACAGAGAGAAAAACTATTGCCGTATCGCCGTCACGTGTGTATCCACTTATGGCTTCAAACATACGACCATTGTCAAAAGTGCCACATCCGCTACCTTTTAATATGTCACCATTTCAGTATGAAACGATGTCAGAAAGACACATAATTCCAACCTCGGTTCACAATTCTTCTCAGTATAAATAAAGAAATGATTGTTTAATGTCACGGATTTCTTATTTAATTGAACTATCAATCTTTTTCATTTGAATTTGAAAATATTTTGAAGCTGCTAAAAGTAGAGATGATAAGTATGGGTTTAACATCTCACTGTTGAGTTTTGAGTTGTCTCTGTAATGTTCACTAAAATACGCTTGGGATATGAGTACCCACCCATTTCAGAGTTACAGTGGCTTGTTGACTATAGCAATCACTAAAGTTTTTATATTGGTGTTGACCGAGAACTTTCCTCTGGATTTTCCAGCTCGATGTCAGGCAATTGGAAAAATCGCATATTTGATCGGATGGGAAAAAATGAGGTCTGCTCTTGTACACATTGAAATGCAAGTAAAAGTTGGGCAAATAGTTGTAGGAAGTACTGTTATCAGGTCAAAATTTCCTTCACTGCCGATCTTCTTTGACCAGTTTGGGCTAATGTCACACTTTTGAATTAAATTAAATAAAATTGGGTTTAACGTCCTACTGTACTTGGGTATTCGGCATATAGTGTGCTATGGGGGAACTACGGCCTACTCTATATCGATTTCCAACTGTCAAGGGACACTTGAACTCGGTTTTTCGTCCCATCCGAACAACTTGACATCTGCCCTTCTCTGGCCTCCCATCCTGCATCACTGACATGAGGGAACCACCCCAGAAAATCTGGATGAAGTTTCTCGGCCAATGCAGCCACCGCCCCCACCCTTGCACACACACGCACTTCATAGTATAGTCTACTATCCGACCATTCCCATAGCTTAGGGAGTCGTAGTGTCTCGGTGAACAAGACACAGACTCATTAACCTGGAGGCCCAGTGTTGGCCGCGAACGTTCCTAAGGTTTTATCGGTGTAGTGTCGATATAAAAGAACCCTTGACAGTTAGAATTCAATTGCTGCCCTGGCAAAATCCCCCTCATAGCACACTATATGACGTATGTCCGTCTTCATTATCTGAGTCGGAGCTGAACAGTAGGAAGTTAAACCACATTTCATTTTCAGTGAGTATGGTGCTGGTTCTTAGTAAGAGGAATGTCCCTGGCTCGACTACAGCATTGGCGGAGAACATTCTTCCGGGTTATCAAGCCTGATTTTCTCTTTTTATGATAAAGAAACGCGTTGGTCGGACAATATTTACCTCATAGCAAATTGACCCTTTTTTTATTCCGGTTAGTGCATAATACGGAAAATCCATTTAACTTCATTCCTGTTATTAATATAGGTTGTCCGGCAACGCAACATACGCCCATGCATATAAATTTCATACAGATCGGATGCTAACTTTCATCAATCGAGCATTAACACAGTTGAACAAAGCGAAACAAGGGCTATAACACTACTACTAGAAGTAATCATTGTTCGTGGTTTCACTAATAAATATGATGCATACAGATTGGATGAGAACTTTTGGCGTTAGAGCGTTCACAAGGTTCAACATGGTGAAATAAGGCCATAATTCTAGACGTAATAATCTGAATTTGTTGAAATTCAACATGATCCTTCTTTTTACTAATTTAATTGATGCATATAACTTTCATACAGATCAGCAGATAACTTAAGATGTTACAGCATTCACCAAGTGCAACAAAATTTTCTTCTTCTGATAGTCTACGTTCTGGCGGTCTCACTTCTATTTGTTAAATTCAAGCCTCTTGTTTTTGTTCTGAATAGTTACTTGCGTGAAATAACTTGTAGAAAAGAGTGCTTACATCCAAATTATTGGGAGGGGGATGCATAATTAAGGAAGTTCAGATCTGATATGCACGAAAGGAACCAAGATCTTTTGGGTTATAAAGATTAATTTCAAGTCTCATCCAAATCGGATTATAATTATGACCTCGAGAGGTTCCCCAACCTTGATATAGGCCTACCATATATTTACACTATTTGCCTACGAGGGGCTGCCATTTTGTCCGGCAGTTTTGGTCCGATTTTCACGAAATTCGGGAAGTTGCGATCCGATATATCGAACTATCAAAACGAACCAACATCTTCGTTCATTAACATGCATTTTAAGTTTCATCAAAATCAGATGAAAATGGTGACCTCTATAGAGCGAAAATGTGATTTTTCGTACAATCAGAGGTCATAATCCAATTATTACTTGGCAATATGAAAGGAAGTGAGATCTTTGAGATATAATTATATATGTCAAGTTTCATCCAAATCGGATTAAAATTGTAATCTCTAGAAGGTCAACAATATACGTCCACATGTAAACCGTTTGAATATCACCGTTACACCCTAAATACCATAATGATGCTTGAGTTCGAATTTCGTGAAAATCGGACCAAAACTGCTGAATAAAATGGCCGCCCATAATGATGGTTGAGTTCGAAAATCGGACTGAAACTGCTTGAAAAAATGACCGCTCCTTGTACACAAATAGTATTAAATAAAAGTATGTAATCCAATTTTGATTTAACTTTACATCCCAAATATCTCAGTCAAAATCGATATTTGCTCATTTCACACCGTAACTTCCTGGATTTTGCCCCTGACTGTGCGGAAAATCGCCTCTTGCAAAATGTGTGTGTATTCTGACTGTGCGGAAAATCGCCTCTAGCAAAATGTGTGTGTATTTTGCCTGGGGACCACTGGTTTATCACTATGACTACTGTGATCGATGCAAGGTAGAATTTTCAACTATTCACTTATGAGGGTTCTTTTTCATAAAAAAACCAATGTGAACACTGCACACCTAGGTTTTCCTGTCCATTCCAACAACTCTACATTCTTGTCGAGAACCCAGTAAACTACACTAAATTACAATTAGAGATGATCTCTTTAAAAAAAAAACAACAAAATAGCACATTCACCTTTATATCATTTTTTTTTATTGTAATTAGTTTACAAAATAATGTACATTATTGGTGAAATAGTTTTGTTACAAGAGAAAAAAAAAAACAAACATTTTCCAAATAAAACATAATTGGGCTTGAGGGCATTACAGTCACCAAAATGTATCAACTGTATGTTAAAATTGTCATAATATTTACCTTTTTTTAAGGACTGTATGTTGTAATAATACATTTACAGAGCAAGGTTATGTCAAGATGGTTGTAATCATTTCATGGACAAATGTATAATTTTATTTCATAAGAATATTTTGTTTTACAGATAACAATACAGGTATATAAGAAACACCAGTTTGAAGAATACAAATGAACATACAATTGCAAGGAATTAAAGATAGTGGCATAATAGAAAGCAATTTTTAACTTAAGCTAGTCTAATTTACGCTAAGATTGATACATTTTAAAATTCTTTGACCAATATGCTTTTTGTATGTCTACTTTTTTTGCGTATCGACTGGAAATTTATAATTTCACAATTTTCTCTTACTTACATGTATACTGAATTTGATAAATTGTTTCAATGGGTAAGGAATTTAAAAATTGTACTGGAAATACATCGGACACAATTGTAAGGAAATCGTTAATTATGTGTTTATATTGTTGACATAAAGAATATAATTAAAAGTCATATAGTCTGTACAATAATCAAACACCTAAAATAAGAGAATGAATTAATTTTGTGGAGCTGAAGGAGCCCCCATGCGTGTGGGATCTTGTGATGGATAATGGACACCACCTGTTGGAGGTACACCATTCATACCTGGAGGAGGTCTCATTGGCATTACACCAGGTGGAGGTGGGGGCATCATTCTCATATCTGAAGTAAAAGAATGTCTTATTAATTGAAGTATATGCCTACATCAGATTGAAAATTTGGAATGCATTTAACAGATAAATTTTTTAAGCTACAAAAGTCATAATAGCTTTTTTGAAACTGAAGTGTACAGAAACTGCTTTGGCTTACAACTGGTTTGCTGAACTACTGGCTTCAAGTCTATGGAGTCTTATGAATTGAGCAATCAAACAACTTTCTTCATTTAGATTTTTCCATATTTCTATTTAATCAGTCAGGTACAATGATGTGGTCTAGTCATTTGGATATTTATAGTTGTTTTTAAGTGGAATTTGATTGGCTACTGAAATCTGTTTTAGGCAACTGTAATTTTAAATACAAAATAATATCTAATCCAGCCAAGGTTGAGTTGATATTACCTACAAAAAAGAATCCAAGAAATGTGAAAGAAAATGTCTTCTTACCTGGTGGGCCAAAATTTGAACGAGGTGGACGCATTCCATAAGGTCCCATGGGTGGTGGTCCTCTTGGTGGACCACCCGGAGGACCTCCCGGAGGACCTCTCATATGCATCGGCATTCCTCTAGGCATAAAACCAGGTATCATAGGAGGTGGTTGTAGATTAAAATAATTTGTGCCAAGTTCTTCTGGTGGCATTGGTAGAGCTAAAACATTCAAATCAATATGGTATTAAATTTTAGAGATCTTTTAGAAGATATAATCATCTTTTAAATCTGAATGGGGTTTAAGTCCAGTCAACTCAATGGGATTACTTCAGGTATCAATTAATTAATTTACATGTGCTTACCGCTCTTTCGCACTGTGGGTTACCATAAAAAACCTATATGGATAACCAGGCATGTACTGTACATTAAAGGGATATTTAAATACAGATGTGACGTCATCCTTTGATGTTGGTGTACCATTATTTCAAATAATCATAAGGCCACGAGCCAAGTATAACTTGTTAAAATATTGAACCAGTGTGACGTTTTTCATTGCAAAGCACGTGCATGTGTCTACTTTAAGTTGTTTAATGGTCTTGAACTTAAGACATTGTGTAATATATTGTAAAAACACCCGGGCCTGACAGCCCTCTGGTCGTTTTAATATTTTACTTAATGTCTTGCTCACAACCATTAAACAATACTTAGTTAAGATTAGATAATGAGCCGTATATTAAATTGTTTAATGATCTTGAGCTTAACCCTTAACTGGTCAACGTCATTTTGACGTTATGCTGTCAAGTGGTCAGGCTAAAACAAACTACCGTGAAATATTTGGTATGCCTAATTACAATCGACTACTGCCCGATAATTATAAGTGATAGACTCTTGACACCAATAAAAAAGTTGAAGAGGATAAGTTGATCTATAATTTGCAAATCATTTTCATCAGAAATATCGTTTTCAGAATCTGCGTAATCGATATAATTTGAGTCAGAATTTCAATGACTTTGAGGGTCTTTAACATTCCTGACATCATTAAATTACGTTTTTTGTCAAAACTAAGACATGTTTTTCTCAATGTTATTGACAAGACGAGTTCCTGTCTGAGATGCATGCTTGACGATATCAATTAAATACGAAACTAAATACTCAAATGCGGCTTATAAATTTTTTTTATATGGTTGCAATTATGCGACCTTGACCACTTTTGGATATAAAGTTGTGATGCAAATATGTGTTTAAGGGTTAAGACATTGCATAATATATTGTTAAAACACTTGGGCCTCACGGCCCTCTTGTTGATACAATATGTGCTGACAGTTCTCGCTATAATAGTTAAAAAACAGATATTGAAAACAGAATCAGTCAAATTGCTTCACTCTGAACCGAGATATTAACTTTTTAATTTTAAGCTAGCTTCCATCATCAGAACTAGCATTGGTACTATAATGAACAATGTATGGATTATTCACTTTTATGTCAATTTATCCATAACAAAACGATCGCAGTCTAGCGATGACATCAAGAGTTGATTATGGTCTGGATTAGTTAATCAATGTCTAATTAATAATTTAGATAATATTTCAGGCCTTAAAGAAAGACCTGCAATAGGCAGATTTAGCTCTTGCATAATGCATGATTAAAATATCTGAATAAAGCTCATATATCAAAACTGAATTGGACAAAAATAAGAGATATTTAATTGCTAAAATTTAAGTAATGAATAGATTGTTAATAAACAGTAATAAATAGATTGTTACCTCCAGGAAGACCTGGAACTGGTTCCATCATTGCTTCAGTGTCTGACCCATCCTTCTTTGGGGCTTGCTGTTGACCTTGAGAACGACCCCACTTAATGTTTAACCTTTGACCTTTTAATATCAGTTTATTAAAGGATTGTTCTGCCGCTGATTCAGCAGAAGTTCTGTTAGTGAACTGTACAAAAGCACACTGTTGTTTTGGTACCACATTTATTGATCGAATTTCTCCAAACTGGTAAAAATGGTCTCTGTTAGAAAAAGAGGAATAAAATAAGCCAATACATTAAATCAGAATAATAGAGCTAAAGATATTTAATAAGATTCATGTAATAACATTCTGCCAGGAAATCTGAGTTTAACAGTTATATTGTAATTCAATCAATGTGTGTCACAATAATATTAATAGAGAAGAGGATCTGGCGGGGCCAGCTGAATTACCTCCTACCCCGTGCTGCGATCAAATGGTTCCTGATTGTGTACTTGTACATGCACGCCAAAGGTTTTATGTCTTATCTGAGCAACAAGGTGCTACACACCCCTGAAAAACTGGAAACTAGGCCTCAAAAGTTCTAAGATTCCACAGGGTCCATAGCAGGATTATAACTCGATAAATTCTAGTTAAAGTTCTGTTTCCTTATATTCCATGACTACAATGGTCCTAAAAAAAGTCAAAAAGAATAAATAAGGAAATGAAATAAGTTATTATTTATTCTACTTACTTTAAGTCCTTCTCTTCAACCTTATCACCAAGATTTCCAACATATAGTGTTGTAATTGCTGTATCTTCTGGTGGTTCCAATTTGGGCATTTCACTGTATCTCTTCAGTAATTTATCCGCAACAGGATCATTGATGCCATGAAATCGATCTTTGATATTTTGGTCAGCTAAGGGATCATCAGGATCAGTTGGTTTGTCATGTCTAGAAGAACAAATGTATTTTAGATTGTTGTTGACTGAATCTCTGATTGCCATTGATTGATTTTTAATCCCTAGGCCTAGGAATATCAGTCAAAAAATTGCTCAGTACTGGTACTTACAAAGACATGATAAATTGAAATTTCTTAATATTTGGCATCCTGGTCAAAACAAGTCAGTAAAACCTATAATTGATGATGCGTTACTTTTCAAACCATCTGAATAGAAGCTGGGAGATTATTTTCATGAAAAACACCTAATAAGGAGCAAAAATGTAAGGGCATCAGTCACTAACTGGAGCAAAATGTAAGGGCATCAGTCACTAACTGGAGCAAAATGTAAGGGTATCAGTCACTAACTGGGGCAAAATTTAAGGGTATTAGTCACTAACTGGAGAAAAAGGAATGGGTATCAGTCACCAACTTGCAATCTGTCGGCTTGGCTTGGTATATCATGAACAGAGCGCTTGATATTTCTTATTAAGAATTATTAGCAGTTGAGAGAACAGGGAGAGAAAAAAGAGTTGGCAGAAGATAATCAGAAAATTTACTTGGCAGAAGATAATCAGAAAATTTACTTGGGCTTCAACATGCATAAAATAGACCTTTCTCCAATCAAGTCATGTGACAAAGAAGTCTGCTTCAAATAAATTTTTTTGACATAGGGTATATTCTTGCAATTAAAATGTATTGACATCAATTAGTTTTAGTATGTTTTTGTACAAATATATCACCATATTACACAGTTTGTATATGGGAAGGCATCTTTAAAAACTTATTCAAACAGTGCAAAGATACTTTTGTATTACACTTAACTTAAAGAGCACATAAAATGAGTAAACTAAATTCAATGAGCTTATAGACATTGGTTACTATATGCATTTTGCGGCAGTTTAACATCGATCTGATGAAAATTAATTCAGATATCGTCACTCAAAGTCGCAAATATAGGCCTCCCGTAAAAACGACTTGGACAATTATTGAAAACACTCTTAATCCCCTCAGACGCCAGTGATGTCACAGTGACCGAATGCATATTCAGGATGTTTATTCCTTAATTACCTATATACACCCGGCGTGTGTATTCGTTAACGCCTGACTGATTCCTTAATCCCCCTAATAAAATAACAATTGACTACGGAATAATTTGTTTTGTAATTTAGAATTTGTTTTATAAAGACATTTGTTGTAGCCATATTCCCCATGTGTTTTTTTTTTTTTTTATCAGAATAAGCCGACCGTAAGCAAACAATAATTGGCTTCTGATTGAAACAAGATTGGTGTGAAATTGTTATAGCCGGCGCTACGGACATCTTTTAAGCGAGAAATAATCAATTGTCGGCTTTTAAGAATGGTTTCAAATAATAATCATATAAACTTAGATCACCAACATTTGTATTATTGATCATTTTATCATACACCGAGCGAAATGGAGGCAGAATATTTGGAGTTATCATGTAGCAGTAGTTCTTTTAGCCTGGGCAGTGTATCGGATACAGATACGTCGCGAGAAATGATTAATATAGCGCCATATATGTTTGAGCCGTATTTATCTGACTGTAGTAGTTCCGTAGAGGATGGCGATGTAGAGAATACGGGATCTAACAATGACAATCACCCGATTGTTGCGAGACTAGATTCTCTGGAATGGTACGTACCGGAATATATAATATTTTACACACTTATTTTTGTGTTCTAATTTGTTGACTGAATGACGGTTTTAAAATTTTACTAATTCATAATAGTTATTAAATTATAGAAAATCGCACGAGAAGCTTGATTTCTCGATTGAAGGGTGTAAGTGATCAAACAACAATTTTTTGATTGGTTAGAAGCGCCTAAATTTACAGTTACTATTGTACACAATTTTATCATATGGAAGAAATGGCTATAGTACTTGTTGACTATTTTGTTATTTGTTTTCAGATCGAATCACCGATATTTTTATAATAAAGTTAATGTTAATCGTATTGTTTGTATGATCGTATGATCATTGTTTTGTTTTTAATGAAGTATTCTTGTATTGTTTGTTAATTGGCGTTATGATTTTAGCAATTTGATTGTTTGATTATTGTTTATTGTCCGTTTCAGAAAATGCCGAAGTTAAAATCAGAAAATGCTGTGGTATTTCTAAATAACACAATTTGTAGTCCTTCACTTAACAGTCATGTTACTTGCAAACGTTTTTATTCATCCGTCGATGATAGACAATGATCACGTGACAACCATAACTGAAATGGCTATAAAATAAAGTTCTGTACGACTATGATCATATAGCCTTCAATATTTGTTTAAATTAACACCCTGTCAATACGTACGTAATTAACATTAACGTACAAAAATTTAATGGTAATAGGTAGGGTGAGCCTGTCGTTCAGATTGCCTGTCAATAGTGTATAAAATAAAAAATCGATTTAGAACTGCTTTATTGGCATAATGCCAACCGATATGTCACGTATCATTGGAATTCTCCAATGGAGATTCTGTCGGGGAAAACATCCACTGTTTCTCTCCCTGTGTATTCGATGTTCCATCAGGGAATTATATCCAATGACAATATAAATTTACCTAACAACTGGTCAGTGAATCCATCAATGTATTATCCAGTTATTATTTTAATATCTACCGGTACCTGAAATTCACACAGACAGAGCGTGGAAGACGTGCAATTCTGAAACCATGCCGAGACTGTCTTCAATGACCACGTGGCTTATTTTAATGCACCGTTTATGAATAATCAACAAGCTTGTTTTGACTATTTTACCGGATTTTAGAAAGAATATATATAATCTATTACAACTGAAGACGAGAAAGGTCGGCTTTTGAAAATGCTTTTACTATTATAGTATAATGATATGTAGCTTACGTGTAAAATTACAAGTTAATGATTACGCCAGTCAAATGTTAATTGGACCGCGAAATACACACGTGTTAACTGGGGGTGTGTATACAGATAGTGCTATATTGTATAGATAATGTGTATAGATGATGTGTAGTGCCTGTGACGTCACTAGCCAATCAACCGGATAAAGGTTGTAACAGAAAATTTGAAAAACGTTTTTGGCTGTCTGATGTTTAAACATTAATATCTCAATTAATTTTAATCAGATTGGAGTGAACTTGACGTAAAATGAATGTAGTAACCCTTGGCTATCAATATATGCAATTAAAACTTATTATTTTATGTGGTCTTTAAGTCAAATTTGTATTATCTTACCTGTATGGACATTCCTCTCCTCTTTTACACTCTCCTTTAACCCAAAAGGAACAAATGTGTGGTCTGTTTCTTTTATAGTAAGGTGTTGTTCTGGCCAGTTTGAGTAACATATCACTATGTGTCTGTGATTTACCAGCCATAGAACCAATGGGATTTATAATATCACCATCGCTGATCTATAATAATTAATATATAAAAATAAACCCTGTATATACCATATTTGCCTTAATTGCATATTTACTAAGAAAGTCAAAACATAATTACTGCTCAATAGATTGTAACATCCCTATTATATAATCATAGGAATGCAAGTAACACTTTGTATTGAATTGTAATTATCAAGTAGATTTCAACTAAAGTCCACAACTAATGAGCACTTAATTGGTAAGAATAAAGCTCGAGTGATATTTTTCTATCAACAAATTATGCCCAATAACATGACAGCTTGTCTACCACGAGCCCAACTCAAGTGGTTGTTTTTAAATAGTATAAAGGTTGTAATAAGTAACTTATCCTTACCTCTCGTTCAAGATTCTGTGTGTAAAATTCTCTGTTGACTTCAGATTTTGGCATTGTATCAGCAACTTTCAATGCAGCATCACGAACTTGAACAGGCAAACCTGAAACATAAATAATATAGGTCGGACATAGTGCTACATTACAAACTAATCAGACAAGTTTAATTCTGTTTAGGGGGACCACAGTAGCTTAGTGTGTAAGACGCTGACTAGCAAGCCTGGAGGTCGCATGTTCAATCCTTGCATTGGCCGAGAAAGTTCATCAAGGTTTTCAGATGTGGTTTCCTACAGACAGTAGTGCAGGATGGAGGGCATGACATGGACAGCAGTCTAGTATAAATTGACATGGATCCCTTGACAGTTGGCATTCGATAAAGGAGTAGGACTTAGTGCCCGGGCAATATTTTCCTCATATTCATAGCACACTGTATGGCATATGTCCATCTTCATTAGTCCAGTATAGGAGCAGGAGCAGAACAGTAGGACATTAAACCCAATTTTATTTCATTTACTTCAAATAGGTGAAGGAAATTTTTACCGGATACCAGTAATTTCACCTACTCTTTGCCCAATTCCAACTCTCAAGGAGTCCTTTTACTTTCACGTCAATTTGTTTAAGGGCAGACCTTGATTTTCCGTACCAACCAAATAACTAGACAATTTGTCCCATTGCTGGATACCGAGCATCACTGACAAGGAAAAATCCCGACTAAAAAATCCCAAGGACATTTCTCGGTCAACACCAGGGCAAAAACTGAAATCCCCAGTTATTTAGTGACTGCTGTAGTCAACAAGCCACTGTAACTCTGAAATGAGTGTATATTCAGTCATACCCAGGGCATATTTTTAGTGTATGTTACATAAATCAAATCAAAACTCAACATGATACTGGTATTTGACGTTACTTACCATATTCTAAATCAAGAAGACAAGTCTGACATATGTTCTTTACTTTACTACATGTCTGACAAACTTCAGTTTTCTTAAACCTCATTCGGGCTCCAGGACACCATCTAAATACTGTGAAGGGTCTTGCACATATCTTACACTCTTTCCCATATTTTTCTTTCATCTGTATAATTCATAAATTTATATATATTAACTCATTTTCATTCTTCACTTAGTCCACAACCAATGGTACATGTAATAATTACTTAAAACACAATATTACACAACATATTAACATCTGCATTTAGCTATGGTACTTTTGTGGCTACTTCTCAAGAATTATCCACGCTTTAAATACTGATGAAGACATGGAGGGTCAACATTAATAAGAACATAATGGTGTCCATATTCAATACTCAAGAGAAGTACAACAGACTTTAGTAAAAAATAAAGCATTCTTTTTACATTCATGTTAACCTCAATGTAAACATAAGGATTATGACACCACAAGAACTCAATAATAAGTTCATTAGTTTCCTCATTTTCTTTTAAAACTTACCATTCTGATGTAAGGATTGTCTCCAAGGCATGTTTGACATAACACTGGGAATTCCTGAAAGAAAAAGAAATGGTTAGCATTCATAATTATCTTACTTATTAATACTATTGTAAGCAACTCTTTTCAATCAAAAATCACACTAGTACTACAAATAAAATCCAGTGGCTGCAATGCAAAATACTCCCACATATTGCAAGAGATGGGTAGTAAATGGGTTGAAAAAAAAATGACTTTTTGTGCAATCAGGGGTCATAATCAAGGAATTTATGGTCTAATATATACGATTATCGACAGGAAACAAGGTCTTTTGGATATAAACTTTTAAGTTCCATTAGAACAGGAAAAAATATTGGTACACCTATTACCTACTTTTTCACTATTTGCATATAAGAAGCAGTCATTTTGTTGGGTAGATTTGGTCTCACCTTCACGGAATTCAAACTCAACCATCATTAGGGTGTAACAGTGATATATTTTAAAGGTTTTTTTTTTAAATCGGAATAAAAATTGTGAACTCTAGAGGGACCACAACTCTAAAAACGTTATTTTTCAGACAATCAGGGCCATAATCCATAAGTTAAAAAGTTACAGGTACTGTCAGATACATGTTAACATCGAAAGGAAAAGGATCTTTGGGTTATAAACATACATGTATACTTCAGGTTTTATCAAAATCAGGGAAAAATTGTGACTTCTAGAGGGTCCATAATCTTGGTAATACAGTTTCAGGCGGATATTCTCAAAATTCAAATTTAACCTTCATTGGGTTTTTATAATGATGATACATTTAAATGTTTTTTTTTTAGTTTGAATACAAAGTGTAACTTCTAGCGGGTCCACAAGCTAAAATGTGAACTTTTGAACAATCAAAAGCTATTGTCCATAAATTTACGTTCAGAATCTGAACTTCAGATACATACCAATTTTTAAAGTAACTGAGATTTTTGGGAGAAATATCTATAGTTCACGTTTTGTTAAAATAAATCAGATAAAAATTTGTGATCTGTGTAGAATGTCCACAAATAAATTGTGGATGACCATTCAATGTGGGCATATAAAAATCTCCAAATATACATGTATTGATAATTATGTTACTATATTCATCTCTAAATAAATAAGCCTTCTATGTTTTAGTTATTAATTTCATTTAATATACCAAAAAATACACAGAAATTGTTAATGCACTTGCAGCCATATTCATTTTTCACTGGTTTGAAATAATTAAACTAGTAAGCACTGTAAGTCAACTAAATTTTAAGAACCCTGTAGTAATAGCAGGCAGTTAGTCTATTCCTGCTGACAACATGCTCTTTCTACTAAATCAAAATATACCACTATGAACAGCACAGTTAATAGCAAAATTGAAAAATAGATCCAAGATAATTTCTTAAACCTGTATCACACTAACAAATACAATCTAAATATTGCTGTAACTGCTTTAAAAGTAATTCAGACTCATTAACATTCGTTAAAACACTCTGTCAATTGACCTAAAGTTATAAATTACACATAGGGTTCACTGAGAACAATAAAAAAATATAATTTGTTATCGATTGCACATTTAGCTCTTTCAACGGTTCATAGATTTGATCTTCCATTAATTTCAATTTTTCAGAACTGGTTTTAAAGAAAAAGTAAAGAAAAAGAGTATAAAAAGAAAGAAAACACAATAAAAATGTGACATTTCATGCAAAATACAGGTTGTTTTTCATAATAACAGTTGTTTTGAAGCAGACCTATGGACCCTTCTAAGTCCTATTCTATATGGTTATGATTTTATGCATGTCCCTAGCCTGTACATTTTGAACAAAATGAATTCTTGTGATTTGTGTGTATGAAATGTGCAGCTCAGCTCTCATTTTTCTTCTATTGTATAAGTGTATGAAGCCAAAACAGGCTTCCAGGGACAATTTTAAAAGAAATGAATTTTACATACTTGCACCCATCACAACCCTCTTCTAGTTCTGACGGGCCTGCAGTGAACACATTATCAATGAACCAAGCAGTAAGCACCACTAAAGATATTTCATTATTTCAAACCAATTAATATGGGTTAAATCAAAAAAACCTGGAGCCGTTGTGGCTAACATAGTAAGACATAGATAAAAGATAGGCTGGCACTGCCAGGCAGGATACGCCCACATTTTCGAGAGATGGATAGAGAACAAACAATACCGAAAGTGATTTTTCCTACATCATTAAGTCCTGTATTTCATACTGTATTGGGAGCAGCCATTTTGTTGGTCAGTTCCAGTCTGATATTCATGAAATTCGAAGTCGACAATGATTATGGTGTGACGGTACACAACCTAGAAATGTGACTTTTCGTCAAAATCGGATAAGAATTGTGACCTGTACAGAGTCAACAACCATGATATACCATATCTTTACACTATTCGCGTACAAACGGCGACCATTTCGTCCGGCAATTTTGGTACCATTTTCACGAAATTCGAATAATTCAGGAAGTTACGATCCGATATGCGCAAATACCGAAAGGAACCAAGATCTTTGGGTTATAACCATGCATTTCAAATTTCATCAAAATCGAATTAAAATTGTGACCTTTACAGGGTCCACAACCTTGATATACCATTTTTTAACAGTATTCACGTACAAACGGAGGCTATTTTGTATGGCAATTTTGGTCTGATTTTCCCGAAATTCGAACTCAACCTTCCTTACGGTGTAACGGTAATATAATCAAACGTTTTTTTTAAATCGGATAATAATTGTGACCTCCAAGCTAAAAAAAAAGGCGATTTTGCATATAATCAGGGGCCATAATTCAGGAAGTTACGATCCGATATGCGCAAATATCGAAAATAAGCAAGATCTTTGGGTTATAACCTTGAATTTCAAGTTTCATCACAATCGAATCAAAATTGTGACCTCCACAGGGTCCACAACCTTGATATACCATTTTTTAACAGTATTCGCGTACAAACGGCGGCCATTTTGTATGGCAATTTTCGTCCGATTTTCCCTAAATTCGACTCAACCTTCCTTAGGGTGTAACGGTGATATAATCAAACGTTTTTTTAAATCGAATAATAATTGTGACCTCCAAGCTAAAAAAAAAGGCGATTTTGCGTATAATCAGGGGCCATAATTCAGGAAGTTACAATCCGATATGCGCAAATATCGAAAGGAAGCAAGATCTTTGGGTTATAACCATGAATTTCAAGTTTCATCAAAATCGAATCAAAATTGTGACCTCCACAGGGTCCACAACCTTGATATACCATTTTTTAACAGTATTCGCGTACTAACGGCGGCCATTTTGTATGGCAATTTTCGTCCGATTTTCCCGAAATTCGAACTCAACCTTCCTTAGGGTGTAACGGTGATATAATCAAACGTTTTTTTAAATCAAATAATAATTGTGACCTCCAGAGGGACCACAAGCTAAAAAGGGTGATTTTTCGGACAATCAGGGGGCCATAATTCAGGAAATTACATTCCGATAGCCGCAAATATCGAAAGGAACCAAGATCTTTGGGTTACAAACATGCATGTCAAGTTTCATCAAAATCGGTTCAAAATTGTGACCTCTATAGGGTCAACAAGCTAAAAACGTGATTTTTCGTACAATCAGGGGCCATAATCCATGAAGTTTTGATCCGATACATGCCAATATCGAAAGGAACCGAGATCTTTTGTGGATTAACCTATATCTATATTTCAAGTTTCGTCAAAATCGGATAAGAATTGTGACCTGTAGAGAGTCCACAAACAAATTGTGGACGGACGGACGTCCGGACGGACAGGGGCGACGACATAATACGTCCACATGAAAATGTGGGCGTATAAAAATCTCATCCCACCATGTTCCCATATAGTTTCGCATCGGTAAAACTACACAAAATTGACAATATTTTTTTTCAAAACAATGATTGATTACTGTTATTTATTAATATTTCTGCCACACACAACTAAAATGAAGAATATAATTCTACCTGAAAAGGGTATAAATCATCGTATTTAAAATCTCAGGCGATAAGCCCTTACTAAGACTGCCATCTTTTTAGACGGGACACGTATTGACGCTGTAATCATGAAGGCAGGGCTAAATATAAGGCTTTATAACAGCCAATCAAAAAGTCTATCATAAGTATTGGCCCATGCCTAAAGTACAACTTTGAATGGATTTGGATGGCGGTGTATGTTCGGACAAAAACAATGCTTCATTAAGTTGAACACAAATTTTTAGAGTAAGGCGATAGTTGTGCCCCTACATTGGCCTCTGTAAGTTTAATTAATCATAATAGCATAAACTCATCTTATTTCAAAGATGTAACATGCATTAATAAAGAAATTGAGTTCGTCACGTCAAACTAAACTGAAGGCTTCCAATCATAGCTAAAAACAAACACATCAGTTTTTCTCAACGTTTTAGCCATGTTCTTGTAGCTAAGTAAGACACTGCATTTTTATAGAGGTTGTATGTTCGATCTCTGCTTAGGCCTAGAAAGTTTTCCCTTGTCAGTGATACAGAATGGAAGGCCTAACAATGAGTAACAAGGACAGCTGTCTAGCCATTTGGACAGGGCAAAAAACTAGGGCCTGTGTATACATTGGCATGTGCTTAAAGCCCCAATAACACTCTTGTTGTAACTAAATAATATGTCCCAATCTTCATTCTGGTCAACAAATCGTATTATTTTAGAATATTCCAATTAAATGATGATATAAATTTCATCTTAACACACCTATTTTAAAAGATAGGCTGGCACTGCCAGGCAGGATACGCCCACATTTTCGAGAGATGGATAGAGAACAAACAATACGGAAAGTGATTTTTCCTACATCATTAAGTCCTGTATTTCATACTGTATTGGGAGCAGCCATTTTGTTGGTCAGTTCCAGTCTGATATTCATGAAATTCGAAGTCGACAATGATTATGGTGTGACGGTACACAACCTAGAAATGTGACTTTTCATCAAAATCGGATAAGAATTGTGACCTGTACAGAGTCAACAACCATGATATACCATATCTTTACACTATTCGCGTACAAACGGCGACCATTTCGTCCGGCAATTTTGGTACCATTTTCACGAAATTCGAATAATTCAGGAAGTTACGATCCGATATGCGCAAATACCGAAAGGAACCAAGATCTTTGGGTTATAACCATGCATTTCAAGTTTCATCAAAATCGAATTAAAATTGTGACCTTTACAGGGTCCACAACCTTGATATACCATTTTTTAACAGTATTCACGTACAAACGGTGGCCATTTTGTATGGCAATTTTGGTCTGATTTTCCCGAAATTCGAACTCAACCTTCCTTACAGTGTAACGGTAATGTAATCAAACGTTTTTTTAAATCGGATAATAATTGTGACCTCCAAGCTAAAAAATCTTTGGGTTATAACCTTGAATTTCAAGTTTCATCACAATCGAATCAAAATTGTGACCTCCACAGGGTCCACAACCTTGATATACCATTTTGTAACAGTATTCGCGTACAAACGGCGGCCATTTTGTATGGCAATTTTCGTCCGATTTTCCCGAAATTCGAACTCAACCTTCCATAGGGTGTAACGGTGATATAATCAAACGTTTTTTTAAATCGAATAATAATTGTGACCTCCAAGCTAAAAAAAAAGGCGATTTTGCGTATAATCAGGGGCCATAATTCAGGAAGTTACGATCCGATATGCGCAAATATCGAAAGGAAGCGAGATCTTTGGGTTATAACCATGAATTTCAAGTTTCATCAAAATCGAATCAAAATTGTGACCTCCACAGGGTCCACAACCTTGATATACCATTTTTTAACAGTATTCGCGTACTAACGGCGGCCATTTTGTATGGCAATTTTCGTCCGATTTTCCCGAAATTCGAACTCAACCTTCCTTAGGGTGTAACGGTGATATAATCAAACGGTTTTTTAAATCGAATAATAATTGTGACCTCCAGAGGGACCACAAGCTAAAAAGGGTGATTTTTCGGACAATCAGGGGCCATAATTCAGGAAATTACATTCCGATAGCCGCAAATATCGAAAGGAACCAAGATCTTTGGGTTACAAACATGCATGTCAAGTTTCATCAAAATCGGTTCAAAATTGTGACCTCTATAGGGTCCACAAGCTAAAAACGTGATTTTTCGTACAATCAGGGGCCATAATCCATGAAGTTTTGATCCGATACATGCCAATATCGAAAGGAACCGAGATCTTTTGGGGATAAACCTATATTTCAAGTTTCGTCAAAATCGGATAAGAATTGTGACCTGTAGAGAGTCCACAAACAAATTGTGGACGGACGGACGTCCGGACGTCCGGACGGACAGGGGCGACGACATAATACGTCCACATGAAAATGTGGGCGTATAAAAATTGGAAAAAATTCAACCAATTGATTTGAAAAGTCTAACGTAAACATTTTCAAATGTGACTTGGATTTTAAAATATTTTCGAACTCTCTGGACAAGTAAAATAGGTTCCAATGGATAATTTACACAACAGGTAGGAAACTTAACATCTAGTACTTAGAATAGGGGTATTATTTATTTTCTGGAGCTACCAAGCCAGCAAGAATGTTATTGCCCCTTTAAAAAATCCCTTGGCAGTTGGGATTTGATATAATAAGAGTCAATCTAGGCCGACAACATCAATTGTGCTGCTGCCTGGGCAAAATTTCTCTCCTTACACAATGTATGTGTATGGCTGTCTTCATTATTCATTAGCCCATTCAGAGCAGAGCAGTAGGATGTTAAACCACATTTTCTTTCATTTCATATCAAAACCTGACACTTATTTGTGTGCCATTTCACTGAGAAGTGAAACTTCACAACTGAAACAAACGAAGTGAAACGTAAACGAAAAGGAAATAAATTGTTCAGGTCAGGTCAGTGTCACCATAGTCATAGAACTAAGTTTGATGGTACACGAACTATGAAGTGTAGATCAGTCACTTGTACATATAAGGTTGTTCTTTAATAACATTACTATCACGAAAACATGAAAAATCATATAAATATAAAATAAAACAAACCGAGTCCTCCCAATTTTGTCGATTATAGGTATTTGCTCCTTTAGACGTCGCCATTTCTAACTTCTGAGCGTAGATTAATAAGCCGGAAATAGATATTGTGTATTCCACAATACGCATTTGCTGATCAATCAAGACTATACTGACGTCATAAGGGAAAACCCAAAACACGGATTCAGTAAAATAAAATGCATAAACTTCCAAAACGAAATAAAGTAATTAATTGGATGTTAATATTGATATAAAAATAACCATTTCTAAGTGAAGTGATTTCTATTGCTTTCATTATATATGTATTTCCTTTGTCCACCCCACTCAAGGCATATTTAGTGTCATCAAATCACTACTTCGTTTCGTATAATTATTTGATATTGAAGTGATTTCGTACAAATAACAAAAATATATTTCGCCCACTTGTCTATCTCGAAAAAATGGTAATCTCAGTAAAAATAATACATCTTTAGGGGTATTATTAACAATAAAAAATTCCTCCATTTTCCTAGTTAGATTAATTGATAACAATTTATGTCTTAACCAGAATAGCATTAGCTTACCTAGCAGCTAGCTGCATCGACAGATACAGAACGAAATATCCCAGCATCGAATCGACTTTTTTAAAAATAGAATTGACCTCACGGAAGTAAACAAACCTTCGCAGTCTTGTTTTTGTTTTGGAAAAAGATCTTAGAAGAAAAACAAAACCAAGAAGCGTTCACATCACTTTCTTTTGGAAGGTTTATGTAAAGATCGTTTTGTGTAATTATGTTTAGTATGATGGCAACGTTACAAATAAAATTCGCTAACAACATCTCCGACAGGCCAAGGAAAGTTAAAAAATAAAGGGCAGTAGGCCTACTGTAAAGTACTAGTACTGGTACTGTAGTAGTACTAAGTAGTACTAGTAGTACCAGTACAGTAGTAAAGGCTGTAGCCCAAACAAGACATAGTTTAATAAATACACAATAGAGTCTATTTTAATATATATTATATTTGGTGTTGACAATATTTTCCTTACGTCATTTGCCTGTTTCCGGTAACGACCTTACTGTGTAGAAACAACATGAAGAAAAGTAAAAAGAATTGTGGTACCGGTATACAGCTAATTGAGCTAAGCTGTAAACAGATGTCCTGTTTGAGCATAACGCCATTAACATCAAATGATAGCAACTAAATGGACATGGGACACTGGAAACAACAACGTGCCCTGATTATTCTTGTGTACATGTACAAATTCAAACAGAAATGTTCCATTAAATAAAGTTTATTTGTAGAATAGTCAAAATTCTTACAGTTTCTTTGATTATTATATTTTTTCCAGACTGGAGGATGATGTGTTGATCATTGAAGATTTGATGTAAAATAATATCTGTTCAATCTCAATTAAGGATGTCTTCAGACCGAGGGGTCCTTGGTATATGTTTCAACCAAGATTATAGTAAGTTTTTATTTATCCACATTTCCATGTAATATACAATATGAATATTGCATTCTATTAATTATTGTATTGTCCTTGCCTTGTCCATCGATCTTTGTGTCCGTCCGTTCACATTTTGTTTATGGACACTTTACAGGTCACAATTTTTATCAAGTTTGGGAAATACTTAAATTACAGGTATACATCGCAAAGATCTTGGTTCCTTTTGATATTGGCATGTATTGGATAATAGCTTTATGGATTATGGCCCATGATTGTATGAAAAATCATGTTTTTAACTTGTAGACATTCTAGATTTTCAATTTCTATTTTGCTCCTTTCGATATTAGTGTTTTTATTTAAGTTAATATACATTCATATTACAGTATTATATGCTTTGCGTCACACTTGTTTCAATTTCTAGGTCCCAAATGTTAGCGATTTTGTTCCTTTAAATGATAATAACAAGAGACAATAGTGTATTTTGACAAATTTTAATAGGGTTTTTAAATTTAATTACGGTAGAAAAATCAGTGCAAAGTCTACCATAGAGTTTTGGTCACAAAATATTAGTAGCTGTGAAATTATATAAATAATGCATTTAAATTTGTTTTTAGGTTGTTTTTCTTGTGCTACAGAATCAGGCATTAGAATCTATAATGCAGATCCCTTAACACATAAATTATGTATTAGTAAGTTTTTAATCTAATTTTACAGGGTTAATCCATGCTAAAGTATTCAAGTTGATTATTTAACATTCAATCAATTAAACGAGACCAAGATTAGCTATATAGTCTCACGAATTGAATGCAATTAGATAAGAAACCGATCAAAAAATTTTAGCTAACACAAATATGTGCTGGCTTGTTTGTATGATATCATTTGATTGTATATTTGTAAATACTGAATGGAATATGGATCATTTTTTTTATTCTACTTTCATAATTCCTTAAATGATGATCAATAGTTTAAAGTTTTAAATGGTAATTAAAAGTAGAAATTTAACTACAGTGCCTTTATAATGACTTCTATTGTTAAGTTAATGACAGTACCGGTATATGTAATAACGTAATAGTTACCTGTAAACTTATAACATAAATTGAAGTTTTTTGTTTTGATTGGGGAGGTTATGCAATAAATCGATTGTTTTGATTTTAGCACCAGATCAAGTAGGCAGCGTATCCTCGGCTGAAATGTTGTTTAGATCAAATATTTTGGTGCTTGTTGGAGGTGGAACGATGCCAAAATATGATGAAAAAGCAGGTGATTTACACATATATTATATTTATTACATGTATGACTATTAAACAGGCAGTAATTATTTTTTCACTTCCGCAAATTACACTAAATTTGGATTATTTGATTGTAGTACCAATTTCCTGTATTATTATTAAATATATCTGTTTTTGATCAAATCTAAAGGATTGTAGGGGATCATTTTCAGATTTTAAAAGAGACAGATATGTAAAAATACAAAGAACATGCCAACCCTTTTATCTAGTCTAACTTTTCTAGAAATTTGGTTTCCTGTTTTTTAGTTTTAGTGTGGGATATGAGTGCCAAGAAGGAAAGTGATAGTGCTCTAATGGATATAACATTTGCTCAACCAGTTGTTGGTGTAAAGGTATTAAAAAATAGGTTTGTATTACTGGTAGATTATACAGCTAATAAATTAAAATACATATAATATGAACTATGATTTTATTTATATAGAAGTCATACCAGTGTGGAAAATAATAAATTTGCTTCTGGTAGTACTCTATATAATTTGGTTATATGAAGAGGGAGAGAGAAAAATGGGGTATAACATCCACTCGACTGAATTTCTGGACTAACATATGGTTAGATTTTATTTCAATAATTCGCTTGCGCGTAGGGGTCTTTAGCAGTGAGAGGAAACCGGAGTGCCTGGAGGAAACCCACGAGGTTGAGAAGGCGCCCCTATCTCCAAGCCACATACACTCACACCAGTGATAAAAACCACAGCCGCAAGCCAGAGGTGACCGGCCACCTAGAGGTTGAAGTGCGGCACTCTAGACCGCTAGGCCATCCCTCCCTCCCCCTGGTTATATGAATATATGAATACATTGACTAATTAAGTTCGATGAGGATCCCTTGTGGGTTTTCTCTCGGTCCTCGGGTTTCCTCCCACTGCTAAAGACCCCACGCGCAAGCAAATTATTGAAATAAAATTAAACCATGTTAGTCCTGAAATGACCTAGTTTGCGTCGGGTGGACGTTTAACCCCATTTCTGATTCTCTCTCTGGATGACGATCATTTCCTGTTTAGGTTATACAAAATAATAACGAAGTAATTTGATAGCTAGAAGTTTTATAAAACGATAAATGTACCAGTAATTACCTTAATAAGAGTCATCTATTTATTTTGGGATTAATGTTGCTGACATTGGCTTGTGAATGGGAGGAAGAATGGAGGGAGGTCCTGTCTGTATGTGCATACCATTGGCAGCATGTTAAAGATCCTTAGTTAAAGACAGAAATTGAAATAAGAGTATCTGTAGCACACTGCATGTCATGTTGCCTTCTTCATTACCAAATGATCCTGCGTTCTTTGGGGTTATGGAATTTGGTATGTTTGTAGGCTCTCAACAGGAAGTCTTTTAATAATGCAAACAGAGTGTCCCCTCTTACAAAATAATGCCTGGTTAGTTATCATACGTTACAGACATGCTTATACATTGTATTACCATGTATACTTGGGTATATCACTACAATAACATTATTAATAATGCTGTTTGTATTTTACAGATTAATTGTTATATTAAGAAACCAAGTCCATGTCTTTTCCTTTCCCAATGAAGTTGAAAAACTGTATACATTTTCTACAAGAGACAATCCAAGAGGTAAATATAAATATATATATGTTCGGTCAACTCTACCATTGAGAATGTTACTTGATTAGTAAGAATGCAGTGTTAAGTTATATTAAGTTAAATTTTAACCACTTTTTTGGTTGTTTTGACTAAGGTTAGTTTGGGCCATTTTGGTTTACATCCATTTTGACCATATCCAGTTATTGGTGGTGTCACGGGGGTGCCGAATGTTGCAAACTTTTCAACTCATCATATCTTTGTAATCACAGAATTATAAACTGGTTGGACTTATATCTCAAATGATGTTCAGAGGCTTTAATCTGGCATCTTTAAACCAATCATTCAGTAAAATTGCTAGAGACATATCATGCTTTACAATTTGTCTCTGTATTGATATTTATTTATACGAGTGATAAATTATCTTAAACTTATGAAATGACTAGTTATATTTTGTTTATATTTAGGTTTATGTGCTGTCAGTTGTTATGGGAACATTCTTGTTTTTCCTGGTATTAAATGTGGTAGTGTTCAGATTGTTGTAAGTCTTTAACAAATTCATTGATGATTTTTGTCTTTTGTTTTTATATGATGCGTTTGGTGGCTGAATTGTTAACACTGGTGTGATGGGCTGATGGATCATAAGATCAGTCATTGAGTAAAGTGGATTGGTTTTGATACTCTGCTTGTACGTGACAAGGAGTATGGTAGCCTGTCCAACCTCATGGGTTTTCTCTGGATTATAAGGTTTCTTCCCACTGCTGAAGACTCCTACGCACAAGCGAATTATTGAAATAAAATTGAAATGGCCTAGTCTGTGTTGAGGGGACAGCAAACCCCATTTTTCTCTTTTTTTCCTTTTTATATGGCCAATTTCAGTTGTCTGGGGAACTGATGTAGTCCAGCGGGTAAGACACTGCCTCGCTAAACTAGGGGTCCTAGATCCGACCCTATGTTTGTAGAGACAATCTTCTGGATTTTCCGGCATGGTTTCTCCTTGTCAGGGTGCAGGACAAGCGATTACTTGTTCAGATAGGACCCCCCCCCCCCCCCAAAAAAAAACCAGGTCCCACGTATACAAAAAAGAACCCTTGACAGTTGGAATTCAATTTCCCTTGTATTACTTTTTATGGCATAGGCATGAAATTGATTTGATTTTTCAAGACATTCGATTTATTTTATAATTTTATTTTTAGGATCTGGAAACAACTCAGCCAAGTCAAACTGTATCACCTGTTAATATTAATGCACATCAGAATGATTTAGCTTGTTTAGCTGTGGATCAGAAAGGTTCCATGATAGCTACAGCATCCAGAAAGGTCAGTAAAGGCATCAACATTAAAATTTTGAAAAACACCAAATAAAGATAAAAGTCCAAAATAAATCAGGCAAGAAAGAATCATACAACTGAACAGACATTAATATCGAATACAATCTCTGGTTGTTTTATCGACTTGCATTATCAAGCGCAAATTTCACACTAAATGTTGATTGCTTTTTATTGTGCTCAATCCCTAAATGCCACTCAAGGATTGTAAGAAATGATATGCATGTATTGGTTATTATGGTAACAAAAGGACACAAATACACAGTCAGGCTGATGTCCCCAGCAAAATTGAAAAAGTAATTAGATAACACACCTTTTTTGATTGCATATTTATCTTTTTATAAAGCATCAGGTTTGAAAATTCGAGCTGAATTAGAAGCAGAAGTACTGTGTCACAAAAAGTGTGACAAACAGACAACAGAGGATAAGGCTGACAGTTACCCACTGGCAATTGTCCTGCTTCTGAAATAATCATGTTTAAATCCTTCTGTAAATTATTTTCTTCTTAGTATAATATATTTTTATTAATATATTACAGGCAATGTAATTATAAGTGTATCAATATATAACAGGCAATGTTAGTATGATATAAATGTATCAACATATTACAGGGAACGTTAATAAGAGTATTTGATATACAGAGTAAAAAGTTGGTAGTTGAATTAAGAAGAGGTGCTGATCCAGCTATGTTATATTGGTTTGTATTATTGTTATATAAAAGAGCATTTCATGGATTAACCAGTTGTGTATTCATTTGTTGGCATCAACCTAAATGTTAGCTGCCATGAAAACTGTATGATTAAATGATTTGGTCCTGTAAGTGTAAATAAATATTTAACCAAAACTACCACAAAGTGAAAACCATTCCTGAATAACCTGGAAAATTTTCTACCAGACAAAATTTTGAAAAAGAGAGAGCCATGCAGGTATGAAGAGGTACTCAGTGAAATCTGGAACTATGGTAGTTGTTAATTTTAACCAGTGATGATTCTTAATTTCAGTTTATCGTTCAGTCCGGATTCATCATTTCTATGTGCTTCGAGTGATAAGGGAACCGTTCATATATTTGCAATTAAAAACACCAGTCTCAATCGCACATCAACGTAAGTATTTTAAACAAAGCATGTTAACAAATATTAATGATCAATTTATAATTTAGTGAAGACCCAAGCAGGAATTTCATTTTCCTAGAAAGTCTAAACATATTTATTTCTATGTGTTTTGCTTAATAGGCTGTCAACTCACTATTATACAACCATAGACATAATTTAAAACTTACAAATCCTTCACATCGGAAATAATAACACAGCTACCTCCCTTGTTTTCCCATTCCCCACCCTCCCTCTCCCAATGCAATAGGTATCTTCAAACGATTGAATTTAAAGTTGAAAATGATATTTTTGCCAATTTCTCAACTGGCAATGGTGAATTATAGGATTATTCTTTAACAAAGTAGGACTGTTTAAAGATACCATCTATTTTAAGATATTTTAAAATATAACTTAATAATATGAAATTGCAGCTTTAATATGTTCAAAGAAAAAAGAAGATTTGTATTCTTTGTGTCAAGGTTTGACATATTCAATGTTTAAATTTAATTTTAGATTTAAAAAGATGGGATTTTTGGGGCCCTATGTTGAATCTCAATGGGGTTTAGCAAATTTTACTGTGCCTGCAGAAAGAGCATGTGTATGTGCCTTTAGCTCTAACCAAGCTGTTATTGGTGAGTATTGTTAATGTTTAATTTGTTTTTCAACATACATTAATTGGTTTACCTTGAAATTGACATGGGATTTGTAACATGTTGCTGATGTTATACATAGGACCTCAGTTTCAATCCCATTCAAACAACTATACACATTTGTTCTCTACCATGGACATGGGGAGTCTGTGTTGAAAAAAAAAATCCTGAAGAACCTTTGCTAACCCAGTATCGCCATTGCTGCACTTTCCGCATTTTAAAGTTTCTAGCATTGAAGACCAAATATAGTAGAGCTTCTGATGTCCTCTTCTGAGGGGACCACATTGGCTCAGTGAGTAAGAAATTAGCTCACTAACCTGGATATTCCGTTTTCAATCTATGCTTTGGCTGATTTTCTGGCATGGTTACTCTTTTTCAGTGGTGCAGGACCAAGGTTCTGGCAAGGGACAACATAGTCAATTGGATGGTACAAAAAATGAGGTCCCATGTACACTTTTAGGTGCACGTAAAAGATCCCTTGGCAGTTGGAATTCGATATAAGAGTAAACCGTAGCGCCGCTGTCCAGATAAAATTCCATTCATAGCACACTGTACGGCATATGCTCGTCTTCATTAGCCAAGTTAGGGCAGAAGAGTAGGAATAGTAGGATGTTAAACCCTATTTCATTTCATTTCAATCTGTAATATTTTTTTGAAATCAGTTGGTGTTGATGGAATAAATACAAGGTCTGTTTTATTATTACCACAGAACCAACTTGGTTTCCTCTCAATGTGTAAAAATACATGTTAATACAGTAAAGTGACTAAAGCCCACATCAACAAGCCAACAGTGAGGCTGATGTCCCCCGCCGAAATCCCAAAATAAATAGATGACACATATTAATTAGTCGCACATTTATTTTTTTCAAGTATCGAGCAATCAAACTGTACACGAAGTGTCATCCAAAAGTGTTTTATAAAGAAAAATGCTAAAACCGACGAGAAAAATGAAAATGTACCCTAGTTAGGGGGACCCTAAAGGCAGACCAAAGGGCCCCCACGCTTGACAAAAGGGCTCCTCTGGCCAAGGGAAAGGGCCCTCGTGTCCGAGTCAATCGTTTCGATACACTGTTACTGTCGAATCCATTACTGAAAGAGAATGCAGTCATTGTATTGGCATAAAAATCATCAATCAAGATGAACCTAAGATGAAATTGCTTATCTCTGCCTACCCTAAGAAGAAAATGCTCATCTTCGAACTCCATCAAGGCATTGACCTAATAAGCATACTCACCAATTTTGAACATTTTAACTCAATTCGAAGGAGAGTTATTGTGTTCCAAAGTCTCGGCAAATCAAATTGCTTATCGCTCTGCTTACCCTGAGCAGAAAATGCTCATTATCGATCTTAGTCAAGGTATTACTGTAATGAAACTATACACCAAGTTTCATCACTCTCACTTAATTAGAACTAAAGTTATCGTGTCCCAAAGCATCAACCAATCAAATTGCTTATCCCTGCTTACCCTAAGCGGAAAATGCTCATCTTCTAACTCCATCAAGGCATTGACCTAATAAGCATATACACCAAGTTTGAACATTTTAACTCAATTAGAAGGGGAGTTATTGTGTTCCAAAGTCTCGACCAATCAAATTGCGTATCGTTCTGCTTACCCTGAGCAGAAAATGCTCATTATCGAACTTAGTCAAGGTATTACTGTATTGAAACTATACACCAAGTTTCATCAATCTCACTTAATTAGAACTAAAGTTATCGTGTCCCAAAGCATCAACCATTCAAATTGCTTATCCCTGCTTACCCTAAGCGGAAAATGCTCATCTTCTAACTCCATCAAGGCATTGACCTAATAAGCATATACACCAAGTTTGAACATTCTAGCTCAATTAGGAAGAGAGTTATTGTGTCCCAAAAAGTGTGACGGACAGACAGACGGATAGACAGACAGACAGACGGACGAACCCATTTTAATAGTCCCCCAACTTTCTTCGAAAGGCGTGGGACAAATATATCTTTACCAGCAAAAATTGATAAGAATTTGTTTGTTTTATTCAATGTTTTTTTAAGTAATTTCACAACTGATGCTAGTGTTTGTTTGTTTACAGCTGTGTGTGTTGATGGTACATTTCACAAATATGTGTTTACTACAGATGGTAACTGTAATAGAGAGGCCTATGATGTTTATTTAGATATGGGAGATGTAGACTAAGCAGGGACCACAAGTCAACCACCCATACAAGTCAACTACCCAGCAATATTCAGAAAAAAAATCCTTTCTTATTCTTGTGTAAATGTTACAGAATTTATAGACATAAATACCATGCGCTTTAATAACAAACTAAGATTGTCATCAATGCCGGGATGAAATTAAATAGGGTTTCACTTCCTACTGTTTTTCACTAACAGGGCTAATGGTGCTGTCATACTATAACGTGTAATCTTTTCTTTAAAAGCATAAGTGAGGTTCCGTTTTTTGGCCAAATAAAACAACATCAATATTTCTCTGATTGTTTTGCATATCTAATTTAGAAATTCAAACACTATTTATTACTCAGTAGCCTTGACTAAATAACATTGAAATAATCAAATAAATAGAAGTACATTAATCCATTTTTAATTTTGGGAGTACATTGTATATGTTGATGATTTTATTAATTCCGTGCTATAGATGTTTATGACTGATGATTACATCATTACCGTAACCAGATATTAGTTGATATTTTTGTTGATATTTTATGTACATAGATTATAAAATAATGTATATTATAGGATTGTTTATAAAGATGGAATATAGAAATAATAATTTGATTTGAGAATACTGTATTCATGTAAATTATGGTTCGGAGTTTTTTTATTTATTTTTAATGTACACAAACCAAAGGTGAGGCTGATGTCCCCCAGCTTATCCCCAAATAAATAGATGACACATACTAATTAATTGCATATTGTCTTTTTGAAAACTCTTGAGCAACCAATCAGATTATCTATACTTAGTCTAAGCAGACAATGTTCATAATTAGAATCAAAGTTATCTTGTCCCAAAGCATTGACCAATGAAATTGCTTAGATTTAGCAGAAAGTAATAATCATTGAACTCAGTCAAGATATTCACCTAATGAACATCTACACCATGTTCAAACTTTCTACCGCAATTAAAATAGTTGTTTTGTTCCAAAGTATTGACCAACATGTAAACTTCTAGACACCCCTGCCCCCAATTAGTTAATAAACAGCTCTTCAACATTTTATTTCTGGAGGGTGTGAACTACAGCTTTCATTTCGTTTCAGGCACTATGTAATTATCAGGAATTCCAGTAGCCTATAAACCATTAATTAAGTCCGATGTCAACTGCCAACAAGTCTGGATGGCTATGGGGGCCAGACTGTGCACCCACACCATTGCACCTTCGGTCTCCTTGGCGATACCTTATAATAGTTGTACCCAGGAGCAACAGCTTTGGATTGTGTCAAGATGGTCATTAATCCTACCTTGGACAGTGCTAATCATGAGGCACTTTAAGGAAATCGAAGCAATAAGATTTCTTAATCACTTACCAGTCTCCAACCTATTCAATGCAGCCTCTTGTTTGGCCCCTCTCGAAAGTTTCCAAGGAAACACTTGCCTGCGATAACACCCTAGGTGGAAGCTGAAGTTAAGCCCAATGTCAAATTAAGTCAAGTGTGATCCTCCTGGCGGACAGGACAAGTGTAGGCATTGAGATGATCAAACCGGGATAAAGTAAAAGATTTCTCACTTACATATGTACTTTGTTTACCTATGGGGCCCTCAAATCATGTTTTTAGCTGGTTACAGCAATTTGATGTTTAAAATTGTACTTTCAACATACGAGAACTTCACTACTGAAAAATAACAGTACCATCAGTTCTTTTGGGAAATCTAAACTTGACCTATATACACCTGCATTTTTCTCTTTTTTTGCAAAATAACACGATTTAGAACTGACCTCAAGCACAGAACCATTTCACTCAAGCTAAAAACAGTCATTTTGTTCATATTTCAAAGAGAACATCATAATTTGTTTGAAATGGGCAAATGACATAAAGTCTGATGTTTGTAATCCCAACTGATATACATACAGACTTTGGCTATCAGAAATTATAAAAAAAGTAGGCAAACAGACCAATGAACAACATACCAAATAACTTGTTTTAAAAGCTAGAAAATAAAGACAAATTGTTATAATATACAGGGTTTTTTTTCTAAAAAGTCATCAATAATGAAACTGTATTTCCACCATATGCAAATTACAATGACAATAACAGTAAAATCAAAAGAATTTCTATTAGTTATCTGTGTGAACAGATATTTTAATTTGACTTAAATTTCAGAATAATAATAAACAATTAAATAACTACTAATCCGTAGGATTAACATAATTTGATCGATTCATTTATCATCTGTACACAAAACACAAAATTTTATTTAAAATATAACCTCTACAAATCCAATTTCACTCAATAAAATTCCACATGAGAAAATTATAGTTAAATTTTGTAGATTTAAATATGTGGGATGGAGAGAACATGAGCCATCATTTAAAAGTAATAAGTTATTCATTTCTTTTAATTAATAATAATCAACATCACAATCCAGAAGTTTTAAAGTACAGTTACACATAAAACAATATAATATAATGATTTAAATGAATACAGTAAATATTATTTTAACCTAACCCTAAATTCTATAAAGCAGCAATTCCAAAATTTCTTCCAACATTATTTCCAAGGATACATTTAATTTGATTTCATAAGAAATTCATTATGTACAGGTTGAATTCCACCAAGGTTAATCACCATGTGCCTGTGACCATAAAGGAAACATTTATTTCCATACAATTCTGCTCACACCAGATCTGTTTTCTGGGACTTGCAGAACTATGACATGACATAATTCTCTCTCACTTGATTGCATTCTGGAAAAACAGTAATTGAGCACCCGGCTTATGTACAACCATGGTCCTCGCCACTGATTCTTGTGGATTTCCTATTCTTTGAACATTTTTTCCACTTTTATCATCCATATGCTTCAAGCATGTAAAATGCAGATTAATAGTTCTATGCTATTTAATTTTCTGTGCATACTGAGACACTGATATATTAATCTTATAAAACGTTGTATTATTATAAATATTTTTACAAAAATCCAAAACAAATTTTGAAAATTCATTTATTTTACCCAAAATAGCAGAGGTAATACAGGTAATGAAAAAGGCCGGTTTACTGGGCGACCTTCGGATGTAGACTATGGTCGCGACTACAGTCTGAACCAGCAACCGAACACAAATGGCCTTAGCCATTGACGGTGGCAACCATGTCAGTTGTTCCCCCTGCTATATTTTCTGCTATTTACTCACGTATTTTTAAAAACTGGTTAATTTTCCATACATATATGAAAGCACGCTTAAAATAATTACAAAAAGGATTAGTCAATATCAAAATTCTTTTCATTGGATTTATGTCACCCAACCCAAGATCATTTCACAGGTACAGTTTTTCGTCGTAGGCCTATATATATTCGATTCCAACATAAGTAGATCCTAATCTGTCAAATTCATCAAAAAAAGACGGAAAAAAAAATCAAACCTAAGATCTATACTCCAATGCCTAATCACTAACTTTCGGGTGTTAACATGGACCCTATAATACCGACCAAGGTGTAAATAACTCAATGGCAATCGGCAATTTTATTATATTTTTCAGAAAATCTTGTCAAGTGTCAGTTTTGTCAGCCATCTTTGAACTATCCCGACCGTGCTTTATCACATGGTACGGCTGATCGCGACCACTGGTTGAACTAAATGTCATTCGGATGCAGATGGTTCAACTATAGTACGAAAATACGTGCAACCGAAGGTCGCCCTGGAGAATTTAATTCAAATATTCAATGTTTTTATTGTATGACAATAGAAATATTTCATCTACAAATGAAATCTTATGTAACTTATGAATATAATGGCTATATAATGTAAAGAATTTAAACTGCGGATGAATAAGGTATACAAAATTCTACATCTATAGCTTACACTCGTACATTATGCTCATTATCACATATATGGGTCTCTTCTCTTCCAATGTTTCCTCTAACTCTTAATACACTGTGTGCAAAATTAATATGGCACGCAAATTTTATTTCTGTGACAATAGTATGTGCGCAGAATTTTTGAACAAATGTCAACTTGAAACAATTTCAACATAAATTTGGCACAGCCTATATTTCATGCCCAATAAAAGTGTATTGGCAATTAGAGTGGTTTATATATTATAAACAAGTAAGACTAAGACTGCATTTATTTATTCTATACATTGAACTATTATTCTGTTGCGTGCATTTAAAACATCAATAAGGTGTCTTGTTTTCATGGCAAATTAATTGACAACAACATTGCCATCAGTTTGTTATTACTATCAAAGTTGCTGTAAATGTTTAAATAAAAGCCTGTTCAATTCCGCAGCAAGTCGACAAACTAAATTCATGTCAAAATACTAGGTAGCTACTAGATCATTTTCAATGAATTACTGGTTTTTTTTTAGCTATAACATTAAGCTCACATTAGTTTCCTTTGTTCACTTGTGGAAAAGTGTGTGCACAGGCGCATTTAAAAAGCCTCTAAGGAAACAGTGGTCAAGACATTATTCTTCTTTTAAAATCTCTTGAATTATTTTTATCATAAAAGCTACAAAGTGACATGTTAATTGAAAACAGTCCTTATAAATTTTATTACCAATTCATTCATTAGATTCCCTCAATCATTCATACAATTGTTATGCAGAATGCAGAAAAAGAATATCTAATATCTGAAGAACTCTTTTCTAAAGCTCAATCAAACCATCTCTTTTGCAAAACTATTTCTATATTTTCTTATTTCCTATACATTCATAAAAAGCACAAATGAAATATGGTTTTGATACAAATGTACAATTTGATCATTTTGAAGAATGTATTTTTCAATATACTGCCTGTTTTCTGCAAAGAAATCAGGAAAGGAAATATTGAGCTTTGGAAAAAAGCTTTACATATTTTGCAACCTTTCAAAAAGTTCCCCCTACAGCCAAATAGGCAAGTTGAAAAACTGAATAAAATACATTTATTTATTTAACACAATGATCTATAATTATAAAATGAATCTGTTATAAATTAAATAACAACAGAATGATAAATACATGGCAGTTAGCCGAATTAAATATACATTATATATACTTCTTACTTATCACACACACACACCAATTATATTATTAATATTATAAAATTTCAGAGATAGTTTTTACAAGTACATACATATTGACAACTTACAACACAAATATGACTCTGGAAATACATTCAATCAAAACTTCCATTCATTCATACATTTGAACTCTTTTTCTCCACATGAATAGTTTTCCTAATTAATTACAGAAAATGTACAAAATATTTTTTTTCCACCAATTTTTCAAATGCACAATTCACCTAATTTCAACAAAACAGACAGTGCAGGCGGTATTAAAACAATTAGTGTACGCTGTCATTTTTACAATTATATGTATTATTATTTTCTTAAAAATTGTGTTTTACTATTTACAAAATTGCTTTATGCTAGCCATGATAAGTGTGAGGTTTCTTCAAAATAATATAAGACCCTCACATCGTTTTTTCTTCCAGGAATGGTTTTTTGTATTCTAAGCAGGTCCTTCATTTGAGTGTTGGTGAAATCCCACTTGAACAACTTTTCTCATTAAAACACATAATTGGAGGCTTAACTTTGTATTATAATAAACACAATAGTAACTTGGAGGATGTCCATCTTGATGACTAAGTTTATGTTATTTCTTACGGTCACATCAGTTGATACAGGAATCTGGCTATTTCATCAATATTTACATTATTTACAAGTCATCTTTAAAATCAGGAATACATACTTTGTAACTGATCACAGTTAGGTGTTTTGAGTTCTTGTGCCCGTTGATATAATTTGGGATCTCCCGAACTTCTTGCTGTCCATAACATATTTTCTTCTGCAAATAAACAAAAACATTTGAGCATTTACCACAGTAACAGGAGAGGGGGAGACAGAGGGAGGGTGGGGCGATGGGTGAGAGAGAGGGAGATGTCCACTTAAAACACAGTCTTGATGAAACATTTTTACCTTACAATTATTTTCAAATAAAGTGTTTCAACCAACTAAATATCGCAGGCTAGCTATGGCATCTAGAGTTAATTATGGTCTGGGTAAGTTAATGTCTAATTATTAATTGAAATAACATTTTAGGCCTACAGAAAGACCTGCAATAGGTAGATTTAGCTCTAGCATAATTTATTTTTAACACAAACTAGGTCATTTTAAGACTAACATATAGCACAATTATATTTCAATAATTTGCTTACAAGTAGAGTACCAATGTAATTAGCAGTGGTAGGAAACCAGAGAAAATCCACAATAAATCATATCATAGGCATTCATAGCAGAATACAGTTTTACGACCTACTTGTACTCTGCTTGTACTCCTTTAATTGTAAAGGCAACCACCCAACACTGGATTGTGTAATATGTAACTTACTATAACTTCTTTCTCTCCAACAATTTGACCGTAACTGACTTATATATTCTTCTTCTACCTGTCTCTCAATACGTCTTAAATCACCTTTATATTCCGGCCGAAAATCGTCTTTCACAAAATATGGAACTCGTAAATTGTAAGTTTTTCTTTCTACTGAATATTTACTACAATGAAAATCATACACAATAATTACAATTTTTTTGAAAGCAAGTAAACGGTATTCAGCGTAAGAACCAAAATGGCAGCTCTTATTATGATACTTCTAAACAAGTACTTGAATGTAGCACTCGTATTAAAACATCTATGAACTTTTTTAAGTAACTGTCAAATATATTTGTCTGTTTCTGATTCTTCAATAAATCAATTTTAAAAACAACAAAAACTGTCTCAAGTCTGAAACTCTTTTAGAGAATATAATCAGCTAATTCCACTAAATAGTTCAAACCAAGTTCTATAACTGACCTTGTTCTATGCATACTGAATACTGGATCACTAACAAAGAAACTACTTAATAATGACAGTAATACAAGTAGTAATATGGGCGCCAGTTGTAAAAATAATGTATATCCACTCTGAAAACACAAAAAGAAAATTGTGTTGTTATACAAGGTCACTGATCTCCATCATTCATTTTTACGATAATATCTAATTTTTATATGCATAATCCAAGGTAAATTGTACACAAATGTAATTTTAAAACAGTCTTATGTTGACAACCAGCTTTAAATCGTGCACTTTAAAATCTACAGAGTTACAAAGAACTTTTACAATTTTGACACAACATTAATAATACCTGGGATAAAAATTACACTAAGTGTAAATCAAGCTTTTTTTCACATAAAATATATAAAACCCATTTCTAGAAAATATTTCCAATGAATTTCAATTGAGTGAACAGAAAAAATTGTTGTGTTCATATTAAAGCCACTAATAGCCATTTGAGTAATTTTGAATCCCTTGAAGCTGAATTTCTAAAAGGAATATTAGTCCAAAATAAATCAATTTCTTTCAGTATTTAAAATGATATGATGAATTGAAAAGTTCACAACAAGTTCAAATAACCAATCTTAGCATGGATTAAGCATGAAAAAACGCTATATTGTGCAAATGGCAATCATTGGCATTAACATAACTGATACACTAGGTATCCTAATATTTTTATGTGAAAATCATGCATGAAAATCAAGGAAACATCATGCAAATAGTAGTAATATGGATAAAAATATTGAGAAGATCCATGTTAGTTCAAGTCACAAGACTCCCTAATAGAAATCCTACCCGTGTGAGTCCGAGTAGAATTATGTAGATAATAGAGGGAGACTGTGAACTAGCAGGAGTTTTCTTATATTTACGTCTTGATTTATATTTAAACTGTAACAAATAATTTCAGTGCTGTTAGTCACACAAAATCATCAATATTTCTAAACAAAGTCTTTGTAAATTTATTCAATTGCTTTTCACATTCTGGGTCTCGGACTGATGAACATATCTTCAAAAATATTCATTGACAGGTAATTGAACACATTATTAACATTAATTCACTTGTGTTCAGGAATCATTTGTGTTGATGTAGAAATCTACTTGATTAAGCAGTATTTCTTGCAAAGTATAGTCATGGAATCAACTAAAATTTGCATAGCAATTAGACCTGTAAACGCATAGCAACAAGCACGTTTCGAATGTATTCAAACATATTACATGCTTACTTCAGTTTGATTCTGGTTCTGTTGGTAATAATACGTTCTATGATTATGCGTGTGTCGATGTCTGGAGCGTGCTGTAGCTGTAAAAAAAACAACAAATGTATCATATATCTAAGAAATTGATCATTTCTAACATAAGATATCAGCTGTTTTAGCTATTATTGGGTGAAAGGTATGGGTTTCATGACAGTTATATATGACGGTCTGGGCCATTTTAATTTCAAGAGCGTTGAGAAACCTAACATACGCACTAACTTTTTAACGACAATCTTAGACTTTGCATACTTCCGTGAGTTAAATAACCCAGAGGACACATAACAGTCTGACGGTTTGTTTAATAATGGAAATACAAGCGGAAAGAAATAAACGATTTATATAGCTAACAAGAAGGTATCTCCGACCTAGATCTGTTCTTGAATAAATTATGATCAGTCACGTCAGCTGCAGTAAACAGCCATGGCTGCCTCCAGCTCAGTTTCACACTGAACCATTCACGTCTATCTATATATGGATCAGAAAGAATTCCATCTATGGACGCGATTTTCCAGGTCTATTGTCAATCACAACTGTTAAAGGAGCTAAATTGCTAATATATGGAACCTAGCAATTGGCATAAATGGGTCACAACGCATACAATAATGTAATATGAATGTTAATAAACTGATCGCCATCTAATCATTTCCGTCTTTACTCTAATTTCAAATCAGTTATGTTCGGCGAAATACTCCTAAGCCGAGGTCTGTACGATATTCTCAATATAGTCATTTATTACGATATGGTATTTTCAGACCCAACTACGATATCATGTTGCCAAAAATCGTCGATATAGTGGTTTATCGAATATCGCCAAAAACTTCAAATATCAAAAAAGCTTATCATAAAAATAGATAATAAATACACTATACAGCAGTGGAAATTAGCCGACGGCAATAAACTATAATAAAACTAATGTTTTGAGAATCGTTAAATGTTGAAACACTGGCGCACTGTCCGCAGACGTTTTTCACTGCATCGTGTATGCGTTACTATTACTTTGTTTTTAGTCGACAATAAATTACCAGTTGTTACTACATGTACAATGTAAAGCTTAGGCCTACTATCGCGGCTAATAACCAAGCTATAAATAGGTTGTCAAATTTTTTAAGAAAACCATATTTTTAGAAAACTCTACGAAAACTAATTTCTGAAAGCAAGAATAAAACGATCTATAAATAGATTACTCCTGTCATTGTCGGGCCAATCAAATGCTTGAATGGAAGACAGTCTGGATCATTTAGTATTTGTTAAAGTAGCTAAGTCTCTAACTCAATATCATCGAAAGTCTGTGACGTTGAAAACAAAAATTATTTGTCAATTTAAATCAACATTGATGGTGTGCTCTTACCAGGAAAAGGTGGGCTTCTGATATCCAATATTTTAGACGAAATAATTTTCTTACCATTGGTACACGAATCAGACTCATTTTCAGCTAGGGACCCAAAGAACAAGGCTAGGTATACTCCACATTACCACTCAAACGGTGAGCATGCGCAATAAATACTATGTAGACTGGAATAACCAGATGCTATATATATATATATATATATATATATATATATATATATATTGTGATTCAGTTGAGACTTCTGGTGAACTTCGCCAAACATAACTGATTTGATATTAGAGTAAAAACGGAAATGATTGAATGTAAATCAGTTTATATACATTAAAATTACATTATTATATGGCTTGCGACCCATTTGTGTCAATTTCTAGCCCCCAAATATCAGCGATTTAGCTCCTTTAAACTGTTTGAACCTACAATATAAGACTTGAAGACCGCATCTAATGACTTCTGCTGCATGTGATATTTGAGAATTTTCTTACACAGGGACACAAGCAGACGCTTTTTAAAAATGGCAGTTGTATTTAATTTAATTATGGAAAACTTAGCTAGTACTAGCAGTACTAGTAAACCAACACAGGAAATTATGAAAGTGGAGGGCCCAGTTGAAAAACGAAAATGCACAAGTCGTATTTGGTGAAACATTTTTATCCAAAAAGGATGTGTTTTGTTCATTTTAATAAATCTATATTCTAAAAAAGGAAAGTTTAAAGTGTATAAATAAAGCAATTCTTACCCACAATTCTTACTCACACTGTAGTCAGCTTTAATGCATTTATATTTAATTTATTTAATAGCAAAGTCACATTATTATTAACCATTGCGATATTTAACTATATCGTTGAAAAAAATGCCAATGTCAATATCGTCCCTTTTTGCAATATCGAACAGCCCTACCTACATGTACCTAAGTCCCAATCGCATGCCAATCACTAGCGTCTAGTCATTCCAGTCTACATTATTGTGCATACAATTTTTTGAAATTGAACGATGACAAAACAGAAAATATAATAATTGGGAATAAGAAGAACATTGACATCAACTATGTGACTATTGGAAGCACAGCAATAACCCCAACCAACTGTGTCAGGAATCTTGGTGTGTTCTTTGACTCTTCCTTTGATATGAAAACCCATGTATCCATGGTGTGCAAAAAGGCAAACTTTCACTTGTATAACATTGGCAAAATTCGATCCTATATTGACCTCGATACCACTAAAATGTTAATAAATGCTTTTGTTATGTCTTCCTTAGATTATTGTAATTCATTATTGTATTCTCTTCCTAAAACTCTTGTATATCAGCTACAGAAAATCCAGAATAAAGCAGCTCGAATTGCGTCTCTCACCAAATCATCTGACCATATTACACCTGTTCTAAAACAGTTACATTAGCTACCAGTTAATCAACGCATTATGTTCAAAATTAACACAATCACTTTCAATTGTTTAAACGATCCTTTGGCACCATCCTATTTATCCGATTTGATTAAGCAATATGTACCTTCTCTATCCTTACGTTCATCTCATAAAAACCAGCTTGTATGTCCAGTACAAAAGTCAAAATTTCGTGAGAGAGCTTTTGTGTACGCAGCACCAAAAGAATGGAAGTCCAAAATAGTCCAAACTTGGCTGTATTCAAACGACGTCTAAAAACCCTGTTTTTTACCCAAACTTTTGAACAATAATTGAAATGCTTCACTTTTTATCTGTATATGGTAACTTAACTATTCCTTTGTATTATTGTTGTTATTTGTATATACGTGTATGTTTTGTTTTGTTTTTTCATATTTTATAACATATCTACATTGTGAAGCGCCACAGAGCAGTCAGACTGACTGAATGTTCAGCGCTATAGAAACGATTATTATTATTTTTTATTCTTATACTCTCCAGATAAGAATATGCGTCACCGCCTAGCCTCGTTCTCCAAGTCCCTTGTTAAAAATGGGTCTGAAACACATTATGCTACATGATTCGTGTACCAATGGTATTTCTTTTTTATTTTGTCTTAAATATTGGATATCAGAAGCCCATCTTTTCCCGGCAAGACCACAAAATCAATGTTGAAATGTTGGTTTAAATTCATGTTTTCATTGTCGAAGATTTCGGATGATATTGAGTTAGAGACTGAAAAACTTTAATCTAGTTGAAATCTCAAGTATCTCATGGCATCAAGAGTTGAGTATGGTCTTGTCATAAATAAATGTCCAATAAATTTAATAACTTTTAGGGCCTAAAGAAAGACCTAAATAAGCAAATTTAGCTCCTGAATAATATAATTTTAATTGATTAATTTATTGAATATGTAATCATTATCAAAACTTATTAATTGTTATTGGCATTATATTAAATAATAAATCAGTTGTTACCTGAACTGGGAAATCCTCCACCGAAAAACATATTAAACAATTCCTCTGGCGATATATCACCTGAAATTAAATATGATAATCATTATCTGAATAAGCATGAAAAAAACCTTTACAAAAAATTTTCAATTCAATTCATCAATGGGGGGTAGAAATTCTCTTCTCAAATACAGGTAATATTAATTTAGATATTTAAACTCATCAACTAGTTTAAAAATAAGAAGACTTGCAAGGACATTTCTAAACTTTGATTGATAACTAACCTTCAAAACCATGAGAATAATCATATTCCTGGGAACGACCTCGACTTGAAGATATTTCTTGCTCAGGGCCATATAAATCATATTTACGTCTTTTATCCGGATCATTTAAAACAGAAAAGGCATTTCCAATAGCTGTAATTGTAATTGAGAAAGCGATAAATTTAAATCAAAATTCTCATAGTGAAAGGTATTAAAAATATCTGAAAGTTTGCAATTATAATGAGAGGAAACAAAAGATTTAACTTCCCATTTTTCTGCACCAACCAGACAATTTTTCCTGGAGAACTGTCTACTATTTTTTATTTCCAAGTGGCTGAGGTTCTTTTGCGTACATACAAATGGGTAGTATGGGTTTGTTTTTCCCTCCATCTAAATAACTAGACAATGTTCATGTTCCTTGTTAAGCCTACACCACTGAAACCATGCTGGGAACTGGGAACTTTTTCATCCAATGTCAGGTTCGAACACAGACCTCCTAGTTAGTGAACAAGTACTTTCTCACTTAGCCACAATCACGAATAATAACATTAATAAATTACTTGTGAAGTGTTAGGACATGAAATTCTGGGCCCTGTTTCACAACTAAGATAGGTTGCCAGGCCACGAAACATACGCCCACAACAGCTAAGTCGTCCGGGCAGTCAACAAGGATTGTCGCATATTGTTTCTTTTGTCAGTAAGAACATTTACAACACATGATAATCTTATTACGAGTAATAGCCCATTAAGTATTTATCAGAAATGATTAGAATAGTTTTGATGCTTTGTCTCAAGGCCTTCGTCCACAAGATATCTCAAAGTGATCAAGTGCCATAACTCTGGCAGAAATTATCAGATATCACTGAAAATCAAATAGGATTCTTCGTCTCATGACCCTAAACACTGTGTACAAATTTAACGTCAATCGGATATCAACATTAGCCTTCTTTGTCTCATGACCTTAAACACTGTGTATAAATTTAAAGTCAATCGGATATTAACTTTAGCCTCTAGAGCGTTCACAAGATTTTTCAAAGTGATCAAGGGTCATAACTCTGGTAGTAATGATCGGATATCGCTGAAAATCAATAGGATTCTTCATCTCAAGACCTTAAACACTGTGTATAATTATAAAGTCAATCGGATATTAACTTTAGCCTCTAGAGCGTTCACAAGAAATTGTGGACGATGGACGGACGGACCGACGGGGGCGACGGCAATATACGACCACATTTCCATGTGGGCGTATAAAAATTACTTGAATGGATTTTTTAACTAAAATCAACATGAAATTTAAAATTTTATGCATTGTACAAAGATCATATTTCAAATTCAAAATTGTTTTTGTGGGTGATAATATGTTAAAATAATGTGACCCGGGCAATTGGCAATATTGTCATTATTCCAAATCTATCTATGTCGCAAGAGTTATATCAACGTTGCCCTAATCAATGTTTGTTAATGTTATGATTTTAAGTTTAAATTGTCCCAAAAATAGTTTTGTGAGATGCATCTATCTTAAAGCCCCAATAACACTCTTGTTGTAACTGAATAATATGTCCCAATCTTCATTCTGGTCAACAAATTGTATTATTTTAGAATATTCCAATTAAATGATGATATAAATTTCATCTTAACATACCTATTTTAAAAAATTGGAAAAATTCAACTAATTGATTTGAAAAGTCTAACGTAAACCTTTTCAAATGTGACTTGAATTTTAAAATATTTTCGAACCCTCTGGACAAGTAAAATAGGTTGTAATGGATAATTTACACTAATTCTGTAGGACACTTAAACATCTAGTACTTAGAATAAGGTTATTATTTATTTTCTGGAGCTACCATGCCAGCAAGAATGTTATTGTCCCTTTAAGTTAGGATGAAATTTTAGTTTAAGCTGATTTTAATGAGATTTAAGTTTATGTGAAACCGGGTCCTGATATAATATGGATGTTTACAACCTACCCATAGTTAATAATGTCTATTATCTGACCATTAATAGATAAAATAGTATACCTTTAAATGCTTCTGTGGCACCAGGAGCTTTATTCTTATCAGGGTGCATCTGTAAGGCCAGTTTTCTGTAAGCTTTTTTCAAATCACTTTCATCTGCTTCTTTAGATACAGCTAATATTTCATAATAATCCTTACATTTAGATATTCTGAAAATAAAAATAAAATAATTCAACAGCGGGCACTGGAAATAATGATTTAAGTTGTACATTTGTATCTATGAAAATGTCAGGCCAATTGACATTTTGAACATGTAGCAAAATATTTGATAAAGACAAATCTGTGCCATACAAAACAACAGGAACCAGAGGGATTGGGTCTGGCAAAAGCTGACATAGTGGCCGACAATGTAGGTGACTGGTGCCTTTTTCTGGACTTGTGTAGTACCCTTTTCAAGTAAAATCTTAAACATTCACATCGACAAATACCATAATTTACATATCCTCAGTTACAGGTAATCAATACCTTTCAAAGAACTTGAGGGAGTACTAAATGTTCATGTTGTAATGCTTTAATGAACCTTTATCTTAAAAAAAGCCAACGCAACCCCTGTCTGCCACGGCATAATTAATTTTTTTTTTTTGCTGTGGTAGACCTTACGATCCTAAAAATTATAATGACTAAATGTACTGGCTATAAAATAGTACCAGGATGATGTCGTCTGGCCGTGTAATAACGTCCTATATATTTATCATTTTGTATACGAGTCTGACAAATATATTGCAATTACCGAATACCGGTACACTTTTAACCCATGTGCTGTAGGCATATCCATGCTTTACCATTACAGTGGTGGTTTTTTTTCAATGATTATAAACTAAAATAGACAAAGATGATAGAGTGCCTAGTTACCCTGGCTAATGCAACTTACAATAATTCTCGTCATTTGTATTTTTAACTGTATCGTTTGTCACATACGATGTACCTGGACCCATTTACACCCTTTGTTTATAATTACTACACCCTATGTAACGGAGCGTAGTAGCCTCAATCATAGGAAGCGACTGATTGACAAAATAAATAGTATTTATTAACCTTGACCCTCTACAAACCAAATTTCAAAAAGAAACAGAATAATTTGATGTGATGAAATAATATTAAAGTAGACAGTAAAATCATTTACATTGGCAGCCAAGTGATGCCCTATATATGGGTCATTGTACTACCGTTATACAGCATGGCTATATAAGCGAAAGGAACACGTGCAGTAAATTCTTTGGAAGTATAGCTGACATGATTAAATATTTATGGCACTACTAATCATTTAAATAATTAAGGCTTGGACATTTTTAAATCAACCTGCTTACAACTGAACAATACCTGATGTCAAAAATATGTCATCTGTCTAACTCAAAGTACTGGTAAGACTGATGGCGAAATGAAATGGCAAGAATGAAGAATGAATGAATTGAGTTTGTGCTATAATACTAATAATTTAGACCAGTGTCACAAAGTCATCCTGTATAAATATTGATCAAATGTGAATAAATTTTTTAATGAAATTTGTCAACGAAACCGATTTTTCAATTTGCGTAACCAGGAAATCGTCCGCATGTTTTTGAGCTGGCGCAACAACACATAGGCGATTGGTATCGTTTGCGTCAAATTTTGTGGCGTGAATAAATAAATTTTATCCATCTTGAAAAGTTAAGAAAAGCATTGATTTTGAAATACCAAAAAAATGCTGTGGTGCCATAGCAGTACCATTCTGCCACGGCACTTTTCATTTTTTTGTGCTGTTGTAGAAAATTCTTAATTTCAAGGACTGAAGGAGCACCTTTTGACAGATATTAACTGTTCATCTGTATAATCCTTTGTTGCATTCTCCTTATTACTCTCACTTTTATCTTTGCTATGACTGTGTTTACGTTGCCTAACTCCTTCATGTTCTGTTTTAGATTCTGCATTAGCATGTCCATTCATTTCTGTTAAAGATGCTATTAATTCTGAAATATGAAGGTTTTATATTTCTAAGACATAATTAAATTACCATTTCTTAACCTACACAGTTGGCAGTTAGCAATACTCATCACCAAATATCATTCTTTCAATAGGCCTGTATGTCCTTTAAAAAAAATAATGACAGTAGGCTCACTGAACAATACTACGTGTTTAGTACACATGCTGAGTTAAAACTTGAAGTAATGTTGATGTATTGACCGACACTGTGCGAGGACGTAATTTTTTTTTATTAAACAAGTTGGCGTCATGATTTTCTAAATGGATATAATTTATAATCCTCACAGAATTTATCACACGGCTAACTTCAAGGACCCCTCATGTTGTAGGAATGGATACAGTACCGACTTGAAAATCTGACATTCACTTACACTTAACACTAGGCCTAACGGGGAAAAAACAAGAATTTGGAGTCTTAAAAAAATCATCAAATATCCCCTCTTTTTACTCACTTTTCGCTTTTTCTGACGGATAAAGTCTATTGGCTTTATTAAGAAACTTTAAAGCTTTATCTTCGTCGCCTACTTCAATACATTTTAAGGCAATCTTCATACACCGTTCGCTTTCATCCTTGTTACCCTCCATCTTTATTTTATTCTGTCCTAAGTCAGTTGTTATCTCGTTGATGATTGGCTTACAAATAGTACCACGTAATCAATGGGGAAATAATCCTTCTCATTACCTATTCACAAAAATCATTCTGTCGTTTTTTAATATTTGATAAAATTCCTCGGTGTTTTTTTCGGATTTGAAAATCTTTTTTTAAAACTTTTGCAGCGTTTTTTCTAGATAAAATAACATCATAGAGAGTAAGGGTTTTGACTTATATTGCAGCCAATGAGAAAAATCGTTACTATTAAAGGGGAGATAAATCATTTATGAAGCAAACGTTAAGGGCTAAGAAATAAATAAGACTTAAAAGCTTTTGCACTTTGGACAGTCTAGAAGTCCTGAATCGTAATTGTCAAATAATAATGACTTGTGTTCAGCGTCTGACAATTACAAAATATTAAAACTGGGGTCGTCTTGAAATATAGATCTTCAAATCGTTTTAAAAAATGGATCGGCCTGGTTGTTGTGGTGGTACTAAAAAAGTGCAGTTAGGCCTATTGCCAGAGCGAAATGAATGTTCGGCAATACAAGAACAAGAAGCAACCCCAGATGCATCATTTATTTACACACTAGATAATAACAGATTAAACACGAAACAGAGACAGTTTTACGAGGAAAATGGTTATATCGTTATCAAAAATCTTGTATCGAATGAAAAATTAAATATTTACAAAGATAGATTTAAAAGGATTTGTAAAAAAGAAGTAAGTGTTCCTGGAATGCTGATCATGAAAGATGTTGCTGTAACATCATCAGAGTATGTTCCAGGAGAAAAGGCTGTTGCGAAGATCCAGGACATTGTATTGGATGAGATTTTGTTTGGTTATTGCTGTTTGCCAGAGTTAATAGATTATGTTGAATGTTTTACTGGACCTGACATTGATGCTAGACACACGATGCTGATAAACAAACCTCCAGATACAGGGAGTAAATCATCAAGACATCCTATGCACCAAGATTTACACTACTTTCCCTTCCGACCTGCTAACAGAATCGTTTGTTCTTGGACAGCAATGGTGAACGTTACCAAAGAAAATGGCTGTTTGGTAGTCATACCAGGAACTCATAAAGAAAAGTTGTTGCCCCATTGTTATCCAGACTGGGAAAATGGTGTCAACAAAATGTACCATGGGATACAGAACTATGACTTAAACCAACCAAGAGTTCATCTAGAAATGGAACCAGGCGATACAGTTTTCTTTCATCCAATTTTAATACATGGCTCGGGAGTAAATAGAACACAGGGATTTCGAAAGGCAATATCCTGTCATTTTGCAAGTAGTACCTGTGCTTACATTGATGTTGCAGGCTCAACACAAGCAAATATAGCTGATGAGGTGATTGAAATAGCCAAAAAACGTCTTGGAAGTAAAGTTGATATATCATATGAAGACATATGGGAATTCAGAAATCGTGCAGTGAGAAGAAAACCTCTTATGAGTCGTTTATGAGAATAATAGTTTTGGGTCATTCTGTGTCCAATCACCCCAAAAAATGTAAAAATTAAACCGTGCGTACCCCCTTCAATTTAGGTAGAAAAAACTAATATCCCATATTTTAGATTGATCTGACTGACCGTTCCTGAGATATGGCCATCTCAATTTTTGGGATTTCTGTGATATTTTGGCTTTAATTTAAAAATTCTTAAGGAGATAATTTTGTGTTTTTAGAATATTGATTTTAATGTGTTTGTATATAAGTAAAATTTATGTTGCACTTCAGTCATTTATTATAACATTATTGATTTATATATTTAATATAACTAGAGTTACAATGAATGAATGAATTAATGAATGATAGTGCATTTACCAATGCATAGTTGTCTGTAAACAGGATTTGAATATTTATTAATTTTAGCCTATATTTCTGGAAATACTAAATGGATTTTTTTTTAAAATAAAATACATCCACACCTATTTAATTAATACTGGCAATATTTTCTAGTAGTAAGTACTGGGAATATAGAAATAACATACACAAATATCATATATTACCAACCCTGTTATTATATATACAACAAGTAAAATTCATACCAGTGGTGAAGAGGGAAGATGGCACGTGAATAAAATTGAGATGTACTCTAGTGAATTCACACATCTGATCAGTGTTGTGAAACTTGTGGATGTTCCAATATTACCTGGTGTTTTAACGTCCGCTTCCACAGAAGTGATGTCGCAGACAAGGCATAGGAGAAACGGGGCTTCTTGTTTTTAGAATATGATTTCGCAATCTTTCCATTTGTTCCTACCTGGTGTTTTAACGTCCGCTTACACAGAAGTGATATCGCAGTCAACATTTTGTTTCAGGAACATGCAGTAATTTATACGGAACAGTGCATGTGTAATGGGGAATCGACGGCGCCAGTAGTTAAGAAATAACATTTATTCACTATTAAATTTGGGTCAGTAGACGAGAGGAGGGAATACACACTGGGAAATAAACATTATATTTACTAATAGATATTCAATACACATAATTGGTTAATAAACACCAGACAGTATTATGTGGGTCAGTCGGGAATACACACGAAAGATACTGTTCGATATACCAGCATTATGTGGGTCAGTCGTGCAGATATCTCACAGAAAAAGATGGAACTGTAAAATTTGCAAAAGTAAATAGTTCTTTTCTGAAACGTTCGCCACCATGGACACATTATTGTTTTATCTATTTTACTTCGTACAAGTTAGGCGATAACGTGAATTTTAGCGAGTGCAAATAAATCGATAGTCTGAAAGCGATTGGTTTATTTGTGTCCAAGCTTATCACGAGCGACTGGTACAAAAGGGGGCGTTTTTAGAAGTAGAACACGTGCCTTGTAAAATTGTCAACATCATACCTGATTTGTTGTTTGTGATTCCTGACGTGCTGTCATCTAGTAGAGTTTTAAAGAATAAACGGTTTCTTGTGTACGTGGTATGAGAATTGTGAGAACAATTCCTTGATATAAGATTACAAAGGGAAATAATGTCGTCTGAAAGAGATCCACTAGTAATCCAGGGTGATGATCGTCGTTCCGGTAATTTCTACGACGAATTTATTCAACCATGCCTAGCTGAATTAGTAGCAGTGACATTGTTTGTGTTTGTTGGAACCATGGCGGTCTTTACCGTATTAACGACACCACCACCTGCCAATCCTGCAGTGGCAGTGGCTCTTGCACATGGACTAACCATAGCTATTTTGGTAGCCGTAACCGCACCGATCAGGTTGGGTTTATACGTTCTTCTTTTAGTTATTGACTAAGGTACAAATTTTATGGATGATATGAATTGTTTAATAAAAGACGAGATTATCCTCTGTCAAAACGTTGCATAATAATAAATTCAGTAAATATCCATAAAAATTGTACCGTGTGGTTATAGATATATACGTTTGTTTTTTTTTCTTTTTTCTTCTTTTCATATCTGGTTTGTCATTTTGAACAGATTGAAACATAGACATGGTGTCCCCATATAATAATTCAATTTAAAGATCGATAAACAGGACATTGTTTATTATCGTAACAACTATAGCTAGTTTGAAAATCGATACACTGTTCTTAATTCAAACCCCATAATTGCGCTCAGAATTAAGTAATTTGACTGAAATTGTCAAAAAATTCCCTTTCTACAATATATTTTACTATTCTGTTGAGAGCTGTCAGCTCTTGGTCCAAATGTTACATGTAAAATACATTATGCATTTTTATGGCTTTTTTAGTTAAAAAATCAAATATTAGGCTACTGACTACCATGCGATATATTAGTAGAAACGATAAGTTAAGGTGACGATATGATTGTAACGATATGATTGTAACGTTGTAAAGGCCGACCATTCATGTATGATATTAACAATATTATGTTAATACCCGCATTGTTATGATACATGTATATGTTTTGCAGACAATCATATTACTGTTTTACACAAGCATGTTAATCAATGATGAAATGAGGTTTAAAGTCCTGATGCTTTCTAATTGAGATAATTGAAAGATAATTGCTATAAACAACCTTATGTATACAAAAAAACGGAAGAAATAATTATATAAGTGATAAGTCATGTGACAAAGTCTCAAAAGTACCAGACTCTCAAATAAGCCTAACAATATCCTACATGACAAGATAAAATTATGAACCAAATGGCCTTTTCTATTATAACCAAAAAATATGATTTGTGATAAGGCAATAAACATCTTATCTTATCTTAATGATTTATTTAGTTCATCATATATATTAGTATTAATTGGATTCTTTTAACAATCCCCAAAGTAACTACAGACATAAGTCAAATTTTTAAAATGAATGCCAGTCAAGTCGTCCACAAGCAAAGTCATCCACACAGAAAATCTGGTTAAGTCGTCCACACTTGATGGTGGACGAAACATCGTTGATTTGGTCTGAAACCAAATAACAAAACAGTCAACCAGTACTAGCTATTTCTTCCATACGATTAAATTGTGTACAAGTCTTATTATACGCCCACATTGAAATGTGGCCGTATATTGTCGTCGCCCCCATCCATCTGTCCGTCCGGTGTCCACAATTGCTTGTGGACGCTCTAGAGGCTAAAGTTAATATCCGATTGAGTTTAAATTTATACACAGTGTTTAAGGTCATGAGACGAAGAAGCCAGAGTTATGGCCCTTGATCACTTAAACAAATCTTGTGGACGCTCTAGAAGCCAAAGTTAATATCTGATTGACTTTAAATTTATACACAGTGTTTAAGCTCATAAGACGAAGAAGCATATTGATTTTAAGCACAATTTCCGATATTTACTGCCAGAGTTATGGCCCTTGATCACTTCAAAAAATATTGTGGATGCTCTAGAGGCCAAAGTTAATATCCGCTTGACTTCAAATTTATACATAGTGTTTACAGTCATGAGACTAAGACGTCTTGAAAAAATCCTGTGGAAGCTCTAGAGGCCAAAGTTAATATCCGATCGACTTTAAATTTACACACAGTGTTTTAGGTCATGAGACGAAGAAGCCTATTGATAACTTCAAAAAATCTTGTGACGTTATAGAGGCCAAACTTATCATCTGATTGACCTCAGATTGATACACAGAGTTTATGGTGTTGAAACGAACAAGTATTTTGATTTTCAATGAATTTTGATAATTGAACAGCTAAATCCATGATATTAAATGTTTCATGTATATACTAATTGTTAGTGTGGGCTAAAACTTTATAAAAAGCAATCAAATTCTAATGATTTTCTGATAATTACATAATAAGTTGTTACTCTTAATCAGTTGTTAGTGTATTAAAAATGTTTCATTACCCAAAAAAGTAAAAATATGCGACAACCGTTGTTGACTGCCCGGATGATTAAGCTGCTGTTGGCATATGTTTCGTTGGCTGGCAACCTATCTTTTTTAGTTGTGACATCACCAATAGTTGTGGACGGCATCACCAATGCCTTGTGGACGACTCCACCAACCGATATGGATGACTCCACCAACGGATGTGTACAACTTCACTGTGGACCACTTGAATGGCACCCTTTAAAATTATAATCTTATTTACATTGAAAGAAATGCTTAGGTTTGTTTTTGTTTCAAATCATTTATCAATCTAGTCATTATTTTATTTTGATCAAAGTGAAAGACGTTTAGCGGTTAGCCCCTTTAAATTCTAGGCTGCCATGTATGTAGGTGGCTTTCACACACTCTGATCAGCAGTGAATTTTGCCGCGACCGTTTTTATTGGACTTCGAATTTTGACTAATGGTTTGGATTGTTCGTACTTGGTTTTATTTTATTAATAAACTCGCGATATTAAAGTAGCTAACTCTCTAACTCAATATCATCCAAAATCTTCAACATTGAGAACACAAATTATTTGTCAATTTAAATCAACATTGATGCTGTGATCATACCAGAAAAAGATTGGCTTCTGATATCCAATATTTAAAGGAGCTCAATCGCTAACATTTGGGACCTAGAAATTGACACAAGTGGGTCGCATCTCATATAATACTGTAATATGAATGTATAAGTATTGGATGCGCTCCTTCCTTTCATCACTGCTATCATAAATTCTTCAATTGCCAAAAGCTGTGTGCCAACTTCATTAAAGACTTCCCTTGTGATTCCACTTTTGAAGAAGCCATCGCTTGATTGTGAGATCCTCAAGTACTATCGACCTGTCTCGAACCTTGAGTTTATCAGAAAGGTGCTTGAAAGGGTGATAGCCAGACAAATCACTAATTATCTGCAAGCTAACGATCTTCATGAACCACTGCAGTCAGCTTATAAAGAAGGACACAGCACAGAGACAGCACTCTTGAAGGTATTGATGCAGCATTGGACAGCAACCTTGGCATCAACCTTATACTTCTTGATCTAAGTGCAGCATATGATACCATCGACCATAGCATTCTGTTCAATCGACTGCAGTTATCGGTGGGAATCAAAGGATCGGCACTGGATTGGTTGAAGTCTTATCTAACTGACAGAAGCCAAGGTGTCTATATTCATAGCAGCAATTCTGTATCTGAACCGCTGTCCATTGGAGTCCCACAGGGATCGGTACTAGGTCCACTTCTTTTCTTACTGTATGTTCTTCCACTTGGTAAAATTATTCATAGGAATGGTATCAGCTATCATGGTTTTGCCGATGATACGCAATTGTATAACACATTCATTCCTTCTGACCAGATGTCAATACACAGTGCCCTAAAGAAGCTAGAATCCTGTATCAGTGATATTCGGAAATGGATGAATCAAAACAAATTAAAGCTGAACGATGGGAAGACAGAATTCCTGATGATACTACCAAGATCACAACTAAACAGTTTCAACTTTTCACCAAAGCTAAACATCGGTGATACTGAAATCTCACCATCATGTAAAGCACGAAATCTTGGTTTCATCATGGATAAGACAATGTCTCTCATCCCACAGGTTAACAATACTATGTGTAAAATGTACAGGAGATTAAAGCCAATATCAGAATCAGGAGGTATCTTACTAAAGACTTATGTGCCAGAGTTGAATTAGTCCTGGTCATATCTCAGTTGGACTATGGAAATGGACTCCTGGCTGGCATTTCAGATTTCTCCGTCAACCGCCTTTAAGTTGTACACAATAACTGTGCTGGACTAGTTGCCAAGTCATCTTCAAGAGATCATGTATCAGAAACTTTAAAAAATCTTCACTGGCTGCTTGTGAAAGCCTGAATCGATTTTAAATTGCTATCAAATGTCTATGAAGCTTTGTTTTCGGATACTGCTCCCTCCTACATGAAACAATTATTCACATTCTACAAACAGGAAAGACAGAATCTCAGTTCGTCCACAGATACTACTTTATTATCTGTACCTGCTTACAAGAGACTCAGAGGAAAGTTATCTTTCCCTATAATTGGTGCCCATATGTGGAATAGGCTAAAAAGATCAATTAGAGAAAGTTCAACTTTTGTTAAATTCAAATCAGAGTTAAAAACACACTTGTTTAAATATTATTATGATATAGAAGATGAATAATAATAATATAAACTTATTTACATCCAAAAGTTTTCGTTTTTACTCTACATTTCAAATCAGTTATGTTCGGCGAAATAAGCCAGCAGTTTCAATCGAATGAAAAATTCTAGTGTCTGGTTATTCCAATCTACATACGCCGTACATAAGAATACCAAGATAATCCATTCAGAATTGTGCCTTTCAGACGCTAAAGGCTAAAAGTGGACATGGCTCTGCCCCTGTGGGTCGTGACATACACCAAAATCAATAGTGGACGCCCTCAGACTATAAAGAATACATCTGCCAAGTGCCAAGCTGATCCATTCAGAATTGCTGCCTGTAAACGACAAACACAAAAATTGGGCGTGGCTTGACTCTGTGGGTCGGGACATGAAGTTGTCATCATTATGCTATATAGGAATATATATCCCTAGTTTAAAGACGATCCATTTAGAATCGCAGTCTGTAGGCAACACACACAGACACGAAGTAAAAATGGGCATGGCTCTGTAGGTGACACACAGACACACAAAACGAAAGTGGGCATGGCACTGTCCCTGGGGGTTGGGCATGTACCCCAAAAGAATAGGTATGTGAAGTTTTAAGATGATATGTTAAGAAATGCAGCCTGTAGAAGACAAACAAATACAAGAAATGGGTGTGGCTCAGCCCCTGGGGGTCGAGCATGCACCAAAAACAATAGGGATCAGTCTTGGGGTATAAGGAATAAGTGTACAAAGTTTGAAGAAAATCCAGTGAGAATTGCACCCTGTAGGCGACCCACAAACATACATACATACACACACACATGAATGTGGATGTATGAAAACTAGATAATGTAAAGGGAATTTGCTGAAATTTTTGGCCTAGCCTCGATCATCATTACTAAAGTCAGTAAGATAAAAAAACATAGTCTTGATTATCCATTTCAAGATTTAATCATGAATGAAAGTTGAGCAGCAAATCAGATCCTAATTCAGTAAATATCGCAGGCTAGCGATGACATCAAGAGTTGGTAATTTAACGATCTGGATAAGTTAATTAATGTCTTATTAGTAATTTAAATAACATTTCAGGCCTAAAGAAAGACCTGCAATAGGCAGATTTAGCTCTTGCATAATGTATGTTAACATAAATTCTGCTTTGTTTTTGTTTAATCTACATGTAGAATGAATGACTAATGAATATGGAAGAAAATAGGCATTTGCCAATACATGCATTCAAAACAAAATAGGATTTCAATATTTTTGTTACTTTAAGCCTATATTCTTGGAAATGAAAAAAAGAAATGAAATGAAATGGGGTTAAACTTCTAACTGGGCCAATAAAGACGGGCAGTCTATTATTTATAAAATACATACACACACGTTTAATTAATACTGGCATTTTTTTTTTCAATAACACCTATTATAATTACAAGCAAATATTTACTTTATCGGGGTAAGGGGAATACGGGACCGTGAAGAACATGTAAAGACACTAGTTATACTATTAAATACGGGTCCGCTTGCATGCGGGACCCCGGGTATCGACGCACGTGAATGAAATAAAGTGGGTCAGTAGGCTGGTGAATAGACCAACAAACTGTAGTAAAAACATACATATTATAAGTAGTTATAGTATACGCAAGTATATGTGGGTCAGTAGCTGTTTACACATATATATATGTCACAGCTAAAGATCAAACTGTAAACATTAAACTACACAATTTTCAATATCATGGACACGGTAGTTTTTCCATCAATTTAACTTCAAGTTTAGCGCTAACTGGACTTCTTAGCGTGTGAATATCTATCCTTTCTCGTGCAACTATAAAATCGATAGTCTGGAATCGGTTGGTTTATTTTTACCGGCTGGTAGAGAAGGGGCGGGACGTTATTAACTTAAGCTAAGCACATGGTCCTGTTAACATGTCAACCATACCTGATTTAACGTATGTGATCGCTCACGTGCCATGTCGCCTTGAAGTAGAGTTATATAAAGAAGAACCGCTGACGACGCACAACGTTTCTCGTGTACGTGGGAAAGAACTGTGAGACCAAAGAGCTATCTGTATTCCTTACTTTACAAAGGGAAATAATGTCGTCTGAAAGAGATCCACTTGTAACCCTGGGCGATGCTGGTAAAAACCGTTCCGGTAATTTCTATGACGAATTTATCCAACCATGCCTAGCTGAATTAGTCGCAATGACATTGTTTGTGTTTGTTGGAACCATGTCGGTCTTTGATAGCGTATCACCGATACCAGACGCCCCTGCATTAGCAGTGGCAGTGGCTCTTGCACACGGACTTGCCATAGCTGCTTTGGTAGTCGTAACTGGCCCTATCAGGTAGGATTATATAAAGAGCGCTTTTGGAATACATTTAGTTTAACTTGAACAAATTAATACAACGTGTAGTTTTGTGAAGGATATTTGCTTCACTTCATAAAAGACGAGGTTATCCTCCTCGAGTCGTTGCATAATATTGCATGTTTATTATAATAAGCTGTATAGTACTAATAAATTCAGTTATATCCATAGAAAATTGTTCACAGTGATGATAAGCAGTTGTTTTTTTGTATAATTTTTCATCTAAAGCTTTGATTCATTTTTGATTGATAGTCGCATAGTAGAACCATGGACCTCAAGGTCCATGCATGGTAGAACTTGTACAGAAACAAAAAGTTAAGAACACGTTATGTGACGTCAGTTGTGGCCGAACAGTCATGTGATAATAAAATTGTTATATAAGTTCCAGATATATGTTCATGACCCGCATTGTTATGATCTGGTAATTGTGGCATGCAGTCTGCATTAATCAATGATGAAATGCTTTTGATATTGTTAATCCTATTAAATATTGCTAAATCATTGAAATAGCAGGCCAAGACAACCTCTTATTATATACATAAATCATGGAAGAGATTATTATAATATAGGGACTTAAGTCATGTGATAAAATCTCAAAGGTATCCTCTTAAATACCCCCCCCCCCATGGTGGGATTAAGTTATAAACCAAATAACCTTTTTATATTATAAAACAGGATATAAAATATATGGTTTTTGCTAACTAGTTATATTCATTAGATTCTTTTATTTTACAATCCACAAAATAACTACACACAAAAGTCAAACTTTCTGAATTATTTTAATATCTTTAAGCATACATTTTGCAAGAGCTAAATCTACCTGTTGTATCTAGGCTTCAGATGTTACAGAAATTATTAATTAGGACCTTTATACATGACAAGCTCAAAATCAACTCTGATGACCTGCGGATGGCTTGGATACAGCTTGGCTTTTAACAGTCATCCATTTAAAATTAAATCAATAAATGGCTGAGCAAGCAAACATTTACCATATCACCACCGGAAACTGGTGATGAAAGACCTGCCAAACGAGGATATCATTGCCATTGAGAATGTTACTTGATAATCAAGAATATGTGGATGGAGTTATCGTCAGTAAACGGTCGGCAATTCTCGTAGACAGTGCAGACAAAGTGGATGCATATTTCTAGTCCAAACTTCCAACCGATCAGAATAAAGTAATTGATCTGAAATTTTTATATTTTCTTTTTTTATCATCTATTTTTGATTTACTATAGCAAGAATGGCTAACTATTTATTAAACCCTTGATTAATATATCTTTTATGAAAGAAATATTGTTTTGGTGTCAAAGGATATGTGGGACCCCCACAAAATCTTGTACCCATCTGAATTCCAGATTTTGAGAGTCAAAAATTAAATGGCCAAAATAATTCTTGTTTAGATCTCTCAGTGCCACGGCTTGCGATGTTGATAAAAACGTAGAAAAAATCTTATAATGCTGCCATTTCCGCCTTTCACTATAATATGGCCATCTGCCCTAACAATCTTATTGTCCAGATGTTAGAGGCCAATTGCCTATGAGTGTTTTTGCATGGGATATTGTCCACCTGGTGAGTTCTCACAAGTTCTTATTTTATGATTCTGTTGAAAAAAGTAATTTAAAAATGTGTTATGTAAGATTAAATCTGCCTATTGCAGGTATTTATTTTGGCTTCAAATGTTATATAAACTATTATTTAGACAATTATTCACATGACAAGTCTATAATCAACTGATTAAACCATTGGATTGACCAAGATTTAAATAAATTAAAACACAATCTCCATTTAATAATTTGATTTAAAGATGAATAATCTAGACTTAGTCTCAATTGTCAAGTACTGATGGTACGATATTACTAAATAATCTACGCCATATTATAAAACACTGATAACTTCGCTTAAAATAAAGTAATTTGAATGAAATTTTCTATAATATTCATTTTCCATTTTCTATGTTTGCACTACTATAACAAGAACGCCAGTTCTTAATCTAAATCTTAAATAATACATCTTTAATCTAAATCTAAACTGGTTGTTACATATATTACATCATAAAGTACTGTCTTGTGACTTTATCTGACATCTAGACATAATTCATTTTGATGGATAGTCATGTGATGCATTTAAAAGGGGAAAAAATAATACAAAGAGATATATTTTGGCATTAGTTTCTCAAAGGGGCAACAAGTATTTTAACTTCAAATTGAAAGAAAGAATAGATGCTATTTAACATATGTAATATGCCTGTTATTATAATTAAATATAGCAAATCTTGGAACAAAGAAACACCTATATTTTTACAATTTCAATCCCTTGGTAAAAAATGGTTTTGAAAACAAAACATACTTACCACAGTTACTCTTCTTGAATATACATTCCCACGGAAGTCTTTATAATGGTAGTCATTTCCAATGAAAGGATGCCATTTGATATAAATGGAGAGTAGAGACACCCAATCTTACTAGAAATATACTGTTTTTCCTGAAAAACACACAAGAGGCATCCACAGACAAAAGTGAGAGAGTGTCACTAACTGGCATAGTGGGCTCCTCTTATGTATTAATCTAATGGCTAACGGTTGTGAGCACCTCGACAGACTTAAACATCCAGAGGACTCTGTGATTTAACGGCAGAAAAAGAAGTTGGCAGAGGATTATCCAAGGATTTACTTAGGCATCGATATTTATTGTAATTGGACAGCCACTAACGACTAATACATCATGTGACAAACAAGGATTCTTAAAATAGATCATTGCAGCATGGGGTAGTTTTCTTTGAAATAAAACATTTTTAGAGGGATTGGAAGCAAAGTTTTGATAGATAGATTAGTTGAAATATGTTTTTAGTTTAAATATGTCGTCAAATCTCAGTGTTAGTACACAAGAAGTCCTGCTTATAATCTGTTTATTCAAAATAATGATGGGTGTATCAAATCCAGAAACTGTTTTGAAATCATGTCCAGGGGAAGTTTCTCAACCAATAATGGGTTCGACCCTCCTGGTTATTGAGCTAGAACCTGTTGCTTCCTTTAGTATTGAATGTTACAACTGGAAATATGAATATATGTCTTTATATTAAGGAAATATAATAGGGTTTAACATCCTACAATCCGTTCTAATAAAGAAAGGATTTTAATATAACAATAACTTAATGTCAGTGGTGGTCACATTAATAAAGATGGGATCTTAAAATAGCATTATGCAATAGCAAAATCTGCTTATTACAGGTCTTTCTTTAGGCCTGAAATGTTATCTAAATAATCAATTAAACATTAATTAACTTATCCAGACCATAATAAACTCTAGATGTCAAGGCTAGCCTTCGATGTTGGCAGATTAAATTCCTATATGCCGCTTAACGGCCATTGATAATTAAATCAATCAAGTGGATAATCAAGACTATGCTGTTTATATTAATAATTTTAGTAATGATGACCTAGTCTATGTGAATATTTTACTCGCTTCGTTCTTGGCTAATAGTGGATCAATTTTACTGAAATTTTCAGCAAATTACCTTTACACTATCTAGTTTTGAACTATTATAGTGAGAACTGCCATCTCTTTATCTTATCTCCCATAATGTATCTTTAATATAAGAATGTATTAATTTCAGTGGCGGTCACATTAATCCAGCTGTAACTCTTGCAATGGTTATATCAAGAGAAATGAAACCAGTTTTAGCAGCAGGTTATTTTACATGCCAAATAATTGGAGCATTACTGGGAGCTACTTTCACACGGGTAAGCATTCGTTATGGTTAAAATGAGGTCTGTTCTGCTTCCAATTTTTCAAAAGTGATCTTGTAACATGTAACTGTGGTTGTATATTTATAATGCTCATGTTTGTTAGATGGTTGACCTGCTTTTATGATTGCATTGTTTACATTAGTGCCATGAAGAATTCTAGGCTATTGCATTTCAATTATTTCCAATAAACTTTTAGAGTTTTTGATTTAAACACAATTTATTGAGATTAATTATATATAAACATGGATACAGTAATGCATCCAGAAGAGGATGACATAAATATAATATCAACCGGTTGACAATAAGGACTTTAAAGTTTGAACCACTTGTCAGATTTGTATGCTATTTGTGACACTAAATATGATTTATGTAATTGCTGCTCCCCTTGGGCATCTGATATGCAATGAAATTTATCCTATCTTATTTTATCTTATCTTATCTTATAGTCTGTATTAGGTGATGCAAAATATAGCCAATATGGTGGAGGAGCTCACACCTTAGGTGCAGGTATTGAGCCTGGTCAAGGTATTCTGTGTGAAATCTTACTGACCACTGTACTTATACTGGTCATTCTGCATGTTGCTGTTGATCCAAAAACCCAAAATCCCCTTGCACCTTTGGCTATTGGTTTTGCAGTCACGGTTGACATATTAGCTGGGTAAATATTTATAATTAGTGTTGTAAACTTATTCATATAAAGATTTCAGGTAGAACATTATAATTATTTGTTGTGTTTTGGGGGATGGTGCCGTCATTTAATGTTGGAAAAGGGGATGGGATATTGTTGTGACTAATGGTTTTGAAATGTAGATGGCATACACCATGCTGTTCTCTTGTTATGAATTCCAACTGTCAGGGAACCTTTAACATGCTACCAAATGGAAAACACCCGACCTCAGTATTTCGCCCAATTGAAAGACTGTGTTAAATGCTTTTTCTTCACAGATTCGATCGCATAAGTCACTCTTTATTTTAGTACACCCAGCTTAAATGGATACCAGTAGATTGATGTATGTAATTGCTAAAAATAAAACCTATTGTGCTCTTTGAGTGGTATATGTTGGAGCTCTATCTAAGCTTTAAAGATTTAAGAGGAAAAGGATTGAAGTTTTATAGCACAACCCGTGTGGATACAGTACATTATAGATTCTGGGTATACACAATATCATAGGCCTATTATTATACTGGAACAAATGGTTGTTGTTTTTAACTTTTCAGCATAAATGTCACTGGAGCTTCCATGAATCCAGCTAGAAGCTTTGGACCAGCTGTAGTTATCTCTGTGTTTAATAAATCAATTTGGGATTACCATTATATTTATTGGGTTGGACCATTCCTTGGTTCTTTTTTGGCAGCCTTCATCTACAAGTAAGTATATTACCGGTATTTGTTGTAACAGTTAGTATGTTTATCTAATGTCTGCTTCCACTGAGATTTGGGGGGTGGGTGGGTGGGATGCCGCACTTCGACCTCTAGCTGGCCCGTCGCCACTGGCTTGTGGCTTGGTTTCAAGCCCTAGTGTGAGCGTATGTGGCATGGAGATTTAGGGGCACCTTCTCAACCTCGTGGGTTTCCTCCAGGCATTCCGGTTTCCTCCCACTGCTAAAGACCCTACGCGCAAGCGAATTATTGAAATAAAATTAAACCATATGTTAGTCCCGAAATGACCTAGTTTGTGTTGAGTGGACGTTAAACCCCATTTCTCTTTCTCTCTTTCCACTGAGATTTTATTGCACACACTAAAATTGGAGTGTGTTATTATTTATAAACAAGAGATTTAACAGAATTAACGGATTAGCAAATTAATGAGAGAATGTATAAATATCCAATGAGAAAACAGCAATAAACACAAAATAAGATATCTAGTTTCAGGGCATAGGTGGGGCAAAGGATGGCATAAAGATAGGTTGCCAGGCAGCAGTAGATATGCCCACTGCAGCAAAGTTGTCAGAGCATTCAACAATGTTTGTTTCCTATGTCGGTAATAAAAGCATTACAAGACACTAAAAAGTTTATTAAGGGGATTTGTTTAGTTTCTAGTTCTGTGCCATACTAATACATTGCTCACTGAAAATCAATAAGAAGTTTCCTCTCAACACCTTAAACACTGTGTATAAATTTAAAGTCAATCGAATGATAACTTTTGTCTGAGTGACCTTATCAAGGGTTATAACTTGGGCATTTAATTAAATGATAACTTTAGCCTCTAGAGCATCTACAAGATTTTGCAAATGGACAGAGGTTACGACAATATGTGACCCATTTTAATGTGGGCATATAAAATGTCCCTGAATTGACCTTGTCATTGGTATAAAACAACAACTTTACAGGTTTTTAACTACATGTACATAAGTCTCAGTGGTTCCCATGGAGATAAGTACAAAACATATTGTTTGTGAAATGTAGAAATTTTCTACATTTCACAAAAAATATGTTTTGTAAAATATTCCACTAATTATGTATTAGGTTATTATTGTAAAATCTGTCTAATACTCCATGATGTATATTACATGGTATGGTGATTTCTTATCTATATGAGAATGCGGTGAATTTCTAATTGCCTCATAATTCAAAGAGATTTTTTTTTTTAATGAAGTGTGTTGGGAATCTGATGGGTATCACAGCAGTCATTAATTCAATGTTTTATGGACCATATCACACAATGAATGGTAGTTCTCCACCATTAAGTCCTTCTATGTATACTTGAAGGTTGACTCTTCACAAATTTCATTTAGGCGTGTATGCCTAACTAAGGTTACAACTGAAATAGTCATTTCAACTGCATTGGCCAGTGGAACAGAAACAGTGTTTTGGAGGGGGTGGAGGGAGATGTTGTTGTGGCTGTATCATTGCATCCATCAAGGATGGCATACACAGTTTAAACAAATTTTCCCCTAATATTTACATATTTTTGTGATGCAACTTCACCTTTATTTTCCTCCCATTGTATATGCATGTATAATGTTGTCACCAACATTCATTGATTTGTCCACTGCACAACTCAATGACTGTGACCTTTTTTAAAGTGCCTTTTGTCAGACCCAAATATGTCCGTTCCGAATGTTTACTTAGACGAAAATATCAGCCAAATAGCTCTTGGAATGGCTACAGATGCAAGGAAATGACGGATAATTGTCTTGGGACCCACCCCCCTAAACCCCCCTTGCAGCGGTGTAACCCCTCTCTCCGCCTTAAGTGCCCTCATTTTGCAGTGCCCCCTTTTCAAAATTCCTAGATCTGGCCATGCTTTAGGCTATTTACCCCCCCCCCCACACACACCTTACTTAAGTACTTAGCTACTGTGGGTATGTGTTTTGTTGCCTGGTTATTTATCTTTATCATCTCTGACACAGCACAGGGTCCCAAGCACTCCATCATTTATATAATTCACAAAACCCTTACTATGTATTCATTTTTAAATCAATGTTTTTCAGGTTTGTAACTGCTGATAAAAGCAAAAGATTGGTTTTCAAAAATGATTAATTAGAATGAATTGACAACCATGATACCTGTTGCAGGATGCCATTTCAGATGTTAATACACAGCACTGAGGAAAGCATTACAAGCATATCAAATTTTTAAATATTTTAGTTTTCCATTGAACTTGTTTATTCAAGTGATTTAGAAGATTAAAAAATATTATTGGTAGACATTAACAGTATGTCATGTTATGGTTGTCTAGTTAAAGATAAATTCTTTGTTATTGGTTGTAGGTATAACACTTTTACTTCTTTATTAAAAGGGAAGTTACTTTAGTTATGTAAATCAAACACCTAGTCAGAAAATTTCAAATCAAAACATTAGCTATAGGAAAATGATTATGTAAATATTTTAAGGATTATTGAATTTTCAGTTGGTTTTCCAAGCACCCACATAGCAAGAAAAGTGGGGACTTATGGTCAAATCCTAAATGTATTTTATTTTAAATAGTATCACAGAGCTTCAGAAAGTTGTAATGGACTAGGATTAAGTCTTTCAATAAGTTTCAACCTGAATTAAACCATTTTATTCACTAAAATATATATGGCATATCCTCTCTTTCATAAATAATAGGTTTTTTTTGGTTTTTTGGCAAGGCCATACAAAAAAAATATTCTGGTTCGTTTTATTTTTGTGTTTTTATTTTGACTTCTCATAAACATCACATTTCAATCTGAGGTACTACATTTATCTCATCATGTGTGATTATCAAGTATCGTTTATGGTTGTCAAAATGTTTTAATAGAGCTACTTCCTGCAACAGGGTAAAACATTTACATATGGTAATTAATGAGATCGTTTTTACTTTCTTAAATAAAAACAGATATTTGGATCTTTTTAAGGGAGCAGGATAATCTGTTTTTATATTGCTTCATAGCATAAATAAATATATATATAGAATATACTCATTTACAATATTCATACTAAATCTATAAAACAGTATTCATCTTATTGATACATACATATCTATTTTTTTGATAATAAATATATATTGTACAAGTAATTTCTTCGCAATGGTTTGAAATACTTTAATTAATGTTGAAGATTCTTTGAAATTATTTGACCTCAGGGTTCTGTTTCGCAAAGCACGTCTAAAGGGGGACCTATCTCAACTTGACAATTCAAAGCAACTAGTTCCAGTCAGTTGCAAGTGTCGATCACATCAACAACTTGGAGAAACTGAATTTGGAACACTCATGTTGACTCCGAATTGATAGTGCAATCGCGTTCCCAGAGGCAGCCGCGGAGCCGAAGGCCTCTGGCACATTAGACCGTCCATTTTTTCCAAACCTAAGCCCCGTCCATTCTGACCTCTGACTGGTCAATCTTTTTTAGTCGATTTCTCGAAAACTAAAGGGCGGATCGTCGTTTCGTTTGTTGTAAAATGATCCTTGAGTCAAAGTCAACTTGCTGACATAAAAAATTGGATCCTAAACGAACAAATTCAAGTTTTTGTAAAGATCTATTTTTCTACGCGTGGGTATATCCAGGCACTATATCCATGCCCGTAAAATCAGGGGCGTATGACGCAAATAAACGAGAAATTCACGTGTAGGAAATACATGTCATTTTACGGGAAAATGGCTACCCCGATTTACCAGAAAAATTTCTTCAAAAATTTTTCTGGTTTTGAGATTGTTGAATAGTGATTACACTTAACACATAGATGTTAATATATTCATCACATGATCAAGAAAACACCAAAGATTTAAACCTCTATTTGGCTTTAGCATTGGATAAATGTATAATAGCCAACATACAATCAAATTCAACTTTCAGGAGTACCGGTAAACCAAAGCTGGCATAAGAAATGAAATGGGGTTTAATGAAGACAGACATATACCATACAGTGTGCTATGAGGGGAATTTTGCCCGGACAGTGGCAAAAGGGAGAATATATTTATTAATATTAGCTGTATGTAGATGTATTTATGTGTCCAGCCACTGATTGATATCATGTGTTCGAATCTTGGCGGCATTAAATGAGAAGAACCTTAAGAATTTTTCAAGCCCACCACACTTGTCCGGGCCGCCCTGTGTCTGTAGACCTCAAAAATAAAGCATTCTAGTCACTGGGATTGGATGAAAAATCAAGGTCCACCATCTACAATTTGGCATACATTAACAGAACATTTGACAGTTGTAACTTGAAGAGCAAGCAGAAATGCTAATCCCTGGGCAAAATTCTCCCAATTCACTATAAATAAAAATGCCCTAACTACTGTGTTAACGAGGTGTTAAACTCTATTCTATTGGTAATATAAGACAAAAACATTGGTTTATCGGGACATATTTTTTTTATTTGTCTTCCTTAATTTATCATGAAAACCAACAAATCTTCACTTCATTTTAAGAATATGTACAGCCTAGTTTTCATCTCCAGTATTAAAAATATGCACTAAATATAACATGTCGTTGAAGTGGAATATTAACAATATTCATATCTACAATATATTTATCATCATCAACTATCAAACCTAGAATTCATTTAACAATGAAATATTTCATAAAAAAATTAATTATTTCAAACCTACATATCTATATTTTTGTAGGATAGAAAAACATGTTTAATAGTTCAATATGTCATAACGACACTAATAAGAATTCTCTTCACTATTGTCTTATGTTAGTAAATAAAGAAACCAACCAGTTACAACACATTCAACCTTAGATTCTGAATGGAATCTATTTTTAAACCTATGGATATAAATTCTACTAGCATTATTAGCAATAGAAACATTATTCCATTCCCATTATTCTTAAAATCTTAAATTTTACAAATAGAAGTCTGTTTAAATCTTTTTCTTAAATGCATAAACAGCTACATGTATTATGCAATATTTCAAAAGTTTTAGGTTTTCAAAAGTCTGATATTTTTTAAAAATTGAATTATGCTACAGTAGGATAACATTATGGATATTCTTAAGACAATATCGATTTCTTTAAGGTCAACATACTGTACAATAACATATCTGATCAATAAACTATAACACATACTTATGGTAAAACAGACTTATCTTATTCGGGTGACGATTCAAAGAGTATCAACGTTATAAAGCTTGTTATAGTTAATTGCTCTATCCAGTTACTAAATGCTTCTAAGATTAACACATCCGATATTGCTTTCCAGGTAATATCCTATTAAGAGCATTAATTTTAGAATTCATTTACATGTATAATAATAATGAAAACAAGATTTTTACCATGAAAGTGTTCCTAGTTACTAAAAAGAACTATATGTATTTAATAGAGCCTATAATGTTAAGATTTACATTAAGGCACCCATACTTGTTATTTAATTAGATTGTACATAGTTCAGTTTTCTTACAGTAGTATTAAAAATTCTTAAAGTGGGCAAGTTAAAGTCACATCTATTCTAATCAGTGCAGAGTACAGGAGACCATTCTAATATGAATTTCACTAATGCCAAAATAAAATTTGAATGGCCTTTGCAGCAATAATTACAATATACAATTGGTTTCAACCATAATATTTTTCATGGACAAGTTAAGTTCTGATTTCCAGTAATCTACCTGGTGCCACTTTCTATAATTTTTAGTTATCCACATGAAAGAATAATCATAAAGGAATTTAATATGCAGTGCTGAAAGTCGAGGAGTGTGCCTGCTTAACCTTGCCCATTATAATAGCATTATTTTTCTCTTTCCTTCATTAAATGAGATAACAGTAAATTATTCAATAGTGTATATTTGTATTGCTTTACAGTAATCACATCACATTATTTTATCATAGAAAATATAATTATTCACATGATTAAATCCAACTTTAAGCATATTCATATTTTCACACATCAAATTCAACTGATTCATTCGCAAAATATAGACAGTGACTTGTCAGGTTCTCTGACACACCTTCTAGCATCAATGTCATCCATGCAAACAAATACTGCAAAGCATATTTTTAAAAACCCAACTATGTCTTTAAAGATTCCACAAAAGACTCTTTTCTTTATAAGCCCTTGAGGGCTTTAAATAATATATCAAAGTAAAACTCCATAATTCATTATCTATATCAGAGGTGTCAAACATGTGGCCCACGGACCAGATATGGCCCTCCAAATGTTTAAATATGGCCTGTGGAACAAATTTCAACAAACTGGTATGTCGATAATTCTTAGAAACAAGCAATGGAAATCATTTTTTATTATTGTTTTCCAGCTTAAGTAAAATTCTGTTTTCTGTACTGTATGTCATAAATGTCTGTAACACAAGAGAATGTTGTGCTCTGTATTATATCTTGGCAATTTGAAAACCAGTATAAAAAAATTACCTGTGTCTAGGACATTTGCCTATTTTTTTAGAATTCGGTACAGTTCAAAGACATTTGGTTTTGTCCTGATATTTTAGTCCATGTGGCCCTTATAATCGAATTGAGTTTGAAACCCCTGATCTAAATATTCTTCAATTAAACAGGGTCTATCTTGTGTCCCCATGAACAATATTACTTATATATTTTTTCTTAAGAACTATCTCCTGTATCCTGTTTCCAAGACTAATATTGGTTAAGTCCAACATAAAATTTTGAATTTCACTCTAGTTCTGTCTTATGACCAAATAAAGCATCCTTGCAAATTTGAAAAAAAAAATCTTACAAGAAGCCTGCTCTGTATAACAACTACTAGAACTTGTGGACAGACACCTAACCTCCAATCGATAGACAAAGGCCCATGACATTATGACAACAATGTATGTTCTCATCAAATGCTGCATACAAAAACAAAAAATACTTTAAAACAGGAAATTGATTCTATGAATGTTTTCTATCACAAGTCACGATAATTTTATGCAACATTTCTATTCTGGAAAAGAATAAATGTATATAACCACTTTAACTTAACAACCCTCAAAACAATACCATAATCAATCTTATAGTGGGCTTATCAATATCATCAAAAAGATAACAATAACTTAATAATAATCCTAATAATCCAAGAATGTTCTTTTTACAACAAGCTACTTGGATATCACTCATGATAAGCTTAGGGTATGGTAGATCAGATTAATTTCTTGTATTACACAATCAATTTGTTGGCTAGATTTCTATCTTAGAACCAAATACACATGCTTGAGCTAAATTTACATTTTATCAAAATTATATAAAAAAAAAGTCAAATTTCAGAATCAACCATAAGCAGTCAGTCAATGCTGGCAAATATGACTACAACAAAAGCACTGGTTTAAATTTAGAAATTGCGGATGGCTCAAGCTCAAGTTAAGAGGAGTAAAATTGTTCCATTTTGCATTATTATAAATCCGAGTTTTCATACATCATGTTTGATTGTCATTAACTTGACAAACCTGTACAAAATGAATTATACAAGATTAAAAAAGAAAAAAAAAAGAAAAGAAAAACAGCTGATCACATGTAAACATTTACAAAAGAGATTTCTAACCCTGTCCCTTCAACAATTGGCATATAGTTAAAATTATGAAATTTGTTCTTATATGTAAAAGTCAAATTGCATATAAAGTGACTCTATAAACGAAAAGAACTGACATCTAAATAATAATGCATAGATCAGTTTTCAATAAAAGGTGTTTTAGTTGACCAAGCAGAATCTTTATGAAATACTGTATGGAGGTGACTTTTAGTTGAAACTAAAAGTAAAAGATTTGCAATTATTTTTTTTCTTCTTCCTCATCCATTTTCTCCAATCTACATATAAATATTTTAAAAAAGATTTCATTGGTTGACAAAAACACCTGAAGTCATTTTATTATCTGAAATACCCCCTTCCCAGTTTTTTTAGTTATTAAATATATATATTTACATCATTCTTAATACAGTTCAATATATTCACAATATACTTTACTTTCAACCCAGAATAAATGAACAAATCATAAATTCAGTTTAAAATTAAAGATAACTTCCTTTGCCGCAGACTCGTCTGAATAAGCTGCACTTCCGAAGCATCACTTGATATTTTTTATTACTAATATTAATTGTTTGTTTTATCACATCAAGTTTCACACTTTATATTTGATCACATCTGACTGTGTGATAAAATAGCTCTTTTATATATAGATTTGTGTGTATAGTAGTTTTATATGTACAAGTTATGTAGGTACTGATATGGCACTAGTATAAGTGTTAAGATTGAGTAGCACTGTATTGAGGTGAAGGATTTAATTCATTATGCTGATCCAGAACAGCACAAACATATGATGCTACATCCACTTCCATTTCTTCATATCTCTTTATGAATGGATGTTCCTGAAAACAAATCAAGACATTTAAATTTCATGGCAGCTTTAAAATCATTGTCAACAAATACGGCAGAGCAATCTGCCCCAATCTGGATAGATAATGCTTTTAAAATCTAAGATTCGAAATTCCATTCCACATTCAAAATTCAATAGGGCTTTCAAAAATAATTACATCAAATTTGTATAAATTTCAATGAAAACTCTGTAAATAATCACATTCACATTTTTAACAATAAAAAGGTAAACGGAACATAATATCATTTTGAGAGTACTTTTGGACTACTAATACTAAGGTTATTAATAAACCCCATTAATTACTTTCAGAGAGATGGGGAGCAAACTAATGTCCACTTCAACATTTACTAGCTCATTTCTCGACCAACATACCACACAATTTTATTTCAAAATTCACTTGATAGGAAGGGTTTTAGGTTGTAGGTGCAAAACAGGCAGACTCGTGAAAAAGTCCAAAGGTTGAGCAGATGACCTTTCTTATTGCGTACAAGCGTGGGATGGCATCAGTACAGACCTCATGATCTAGAGCGCATGTTAGACCAGTCAACTACCCAAGCCCTAGCTAAACAGACTAAACCCAATTATAAATCCTACATCTGAAATCTAACAGGTGTGATTACTTACCAAAAGTTTTGTATATTTAGGCCTCTGTCTTTCTTCTTTAGTTAAACTGGAAAAACATTTTGATATATTTATTACAGAAACAGAACAAATAACAACCAAAATAACTGACAACTGTTTTCTAAGCAATAAAGATAAGCAAAAGACATTTTTTTTTAAATAGGTTAGAACTTATCCAAGCATTAATAAAAGTAACACAAGGGAATTTATTTTATTTGACCATCTAAAAACTGTAATTATGTAGTACCCTTGCAGTATGAAAAGTAGGCAAGAGATAGCGTTAGTACTTGCAATATGATAAGTAGGGAAGAAATAATGTGAGTAGGCAACTCTATGATTGTGCCTGGTCATTACAAATATCCTTTCAGATAAAATGAAATGAGGTTTAACGTCCTACTGTTGTACTCTCACCGTGCTAATGACGGCATATGAAATGCAGTGTGCTATGACAGAATTTTGCCCAGACAGCAGCACTCCTGCCTACCCTTTTTTTGAATTCCAACTGCCAATGGTTCTTTTATGTGCACACAAACGTGTACACATGACCTCATTTTTTCATCTAATGTGAACGACTATACTTTGACCCTTGCCAAGTCCTTCACCCTACACTACTGACAGGGAGAACCACGCCTGATAATCCTAGTAAACATTCTCTGTGGGATCATACACAGAACCTCCAGGATAACAAACAGATGTCCTACTCAATGAGTCATCGTGCCTTTCAGATAAAGATAAGTTTTAAATGTCAACAAAATCACTCAATAATACTCAAGAGAGCTGTTTTCCTGTATTAACTGAAACAAGATACTATACATACCATAAAGAAACAAAATTTTTGAATTCTTCGGAAAACCTAATGTCATCTTGAATACGTGGTGGTGGTCCCTGAACCACTTGCGTCAATTGGTCAAATACACTATTCCATTTTTTAAAAGGAAACTTTCCAGTAGCTACCTCAGTCTGAAATTACAAAATACATGAATAAAGATAAAAGAACAATCAAAATAAACTCAATCAGCAAAACTGGGTATCAAACTAGGGAAAAGTCATGTGAAACTAGGTGTTCACCAAAAGGCAAACCTTGTGTTGAATGACTAAATAGAAAAATTAGGTTGGAACAAATATATCTATAAGGATCTTATATTGAGCACTAAAATATCATATTGAGGAAAATATTAGGCAATGACACTTGGATATCTAGAAGATTAAGTAAGTACACAATCGTTTATGAATAACAAACTTAAATATGTGTGTAATGTCTACTTAACACAAACAAGGTCATTTTGGATGTGAGCAGAGTGCAAGAAGGTAGGCCAGAGACTCTACACCCTGCACAGCAACTGAACTAATGACAGACCATTTTTGCACTGTACATGTTAAGACTACTACGCACCCACCCCCACCCTAACATAACTAATATCTAAACAACAGAACTAATAATTATAAAAAAGAATCTACATGATAATGAACTGGTTACATCAATTAATGTGGACAAATGTTTCATTATAATACTGATGGAAAAGAAACAAATATCAACTTACTAAAGTTATTCCTAAACTCCAGACATCTGAGCGTATATCATAACCCTTACTGGAAACTTTAGGGTCTATTCTTTCAGGCTGAAACATAAAATTGATAAATCCAGTTTAACGTGATAGATAACTAGTTATAAGATGAACCATGATTATGCTAGTAACGCTGATTCAGGGCTCTAGCTTTTATTTGTTTTGCCAGTCACAGCTGATTGTTATTTGTTGTCAGTCAATTTTCATGCCTGAAAATCTTTTATAAATTGAACTAAAAAACACAATACAAAATTTTGAAGAGATACCCCAGCCGAATTATTACAGGAAAGGACTAGAATTTTTCTGTGGTGTCAAGACAGTATTTCAATCATTTTGATAATTTTTGATGTCATTTTATAAATATAGAAGAAAAATTGCGCTCAAATGTCAAGGGATTTTCTATATAAGCTGCCAATTTACATACTGGCTTGGTTTCACATTACATCTTACATGGTTTTGTTTTCAGTCCTACAGGCAGCTCTGACAACCTTAATCTTTTCAGCAATTTCAGGACAATTTTTAAGTCTGGTGCCATAAGCACAAACTGTGGTATCTACAATAAAATAATGTGAAACTTACTGCCATATATGGTCGACAACCAGCGTCTCTACTTTTGGCTATACTATCAACAAGTTGACCACTGATACCAAAATCACAGAGTTTTATATTACCATTTCTGTCCAGCAGAATATTGGAAGGCTTTACATCTATCAAAGTCAAAATAAAACAAAACAATAATATTTTTCAACGTCATTTATAGATGAGTAAATATCTCCACATCACAATCAAAACTGATATCCATATCCATACATTCCCATCCACCAAAGATCTTATTCCTTAATATTTCACATAAAAAGGACATTTAAAATGTGTCGAGATCCACACCATCAAAGGACATGCATGACGAGCTGTAAATCATTACTCAGTTTCTACGATTACCTCCCTTGATATATTTTTCTTATCACTACAATTTTGCCAAACTGATCCACAACATATTTTCGCTCAGCCACTGCTAGTGATGCAGTTAATAAGCCAGTTATGTTTATTTTTAATTCTGAGGTTATTTTTAAAAATTACATATTAGTTTTGTCTCAAATTTTGAAGTAGATTTGACACAAATATATTTTGCATTTATTGTAATTGGTAAAACAAATTAATGGGCGTAAGCATAAAATAAAGAACAGTTACCACTGAACAGTATCCCAAATTTACAATCAATTTTACACTTACCCCTATGGATTATTTTTAATTTTTCTTTTAGATAATTAAGTGCTTTAACTGTCTGAAAAAAATAAATAAATCATAAATTAAACAATTTTGAAGGGACACCTGTAAGTAAGTGCTTTAACGGTTTGAAAAGATAGGTTGCCAGGCAACGAAACATACGCCCACAACAGCTAAGTCGTCCGGGCAGTCAACAAGGGTTGTCGCATATTGTTTCTTTTGTCAGTAAGGAGAACATTTACAACACAAGATAATCTTATTACGAGTAATAGCCCATTAAATAATTATCAGAAATGATTAGAATAGTTTTGATGGTTTGTCTCAAGGCGTTTGTCCACAAGATATTTCAAAGTGATCAAGTGCCAGAAATTATCAGATATCACTGAAAATCAAATAGGATTCTTCGTCTCATGACCCTAAACACTGTGTACAAATTTAAAGTCAATCGGATATTAACTTTAGCCTCTAAAGCGTTCACAAGATTTTTCAAAGTGATCAAGGGTCATAACTCTGGCAGTAATTATCAGATATCACCGAAAATCAATAGGCTTCTTCGTCTCATGACCTTAAACACTGTGTATAAATTTAAAGTCGATCGGATATTAACTATAGCCTCTAGAGCGTTCACAAGATTTTTCAAAGTGATCAAGGGTCATAACTCTGGTAGTAATTATCGAATATCACTGAAAATCAATAGGCTTCTTTGTATCATGACTTTAAACACCATGTATAAATTTAAATTCAATCGGATATTAACTTTAGCCTCTAGAGCGTTCACAAGATTTTTCAAAGTGATCAAGGGTCATAACTCGAGCAGGAATTATCGGATATTGCTGAAAATCAACAGGCTTCTTCGTATCATGACCTTACACACTGTGTATAAATTTAAAGTCAATCGGATATTAACTTTAGCCTCTACTAGCGTTCACAAGATTTTTCAAAGTGATCAAGGGTCATAACTCTGGTAGTAATTATCGGATATCACCGAAAATTGGCTTCTTCGTCTCATGCCCTTAAACACTGTGTATAAATTTAAAGTCAATCGGATATTAACTTTAGCCTCTAAAGCGTTCACAAGATTTTTCAAAGTGATCAAGGGTCATAACTCTGACAGTAATTATCAGAAATCACCGAAAATCAATAGGCTTCTTCGTCTCATGACCTTAAACACTGTGTATAAATTTAAAGTCAATCGGATATTAACTATAGCCTCTAGAGCGTTAACGAGATTTTTCAAAGTGATCAAGGGTCATAACTCTGGTAGTAATTATCGGATATCGCTGAAAATCAATAGGCTTCTTCGTCTCCTGACCTTAAACACCGTGTATAAATTTCAAGTCAATCGGATATTAACTTTAGCCTCTAGAGCGTTCACAAGAAATTGTGGACGATGGACGGACGGACGGACCGACAGACGGACGGGGGCGACGGCAATATACGACCACATTTCCATGTGGGCGTATAAAAAGCAATAATTATAAATTAAAAAATTTGAGGAAGATTTTGAAATGACATGTATACATGTATGTTATCTTACAGTAAAATCTCTTCTAAATCATGTTCTCATTATTGTTCAATAAACAGAACTAACAGAATAAAAATCAAAAACTGTGGGAATCAAAAATCGACCCTTTCCTTCCCATCGACATTTACACATGTAGTGTATATCACTAGTCAACAAAAATTAAAAGTGAAAAAAAACCTCAATTACTATTTACTCATTTTTAACTTCTACAAGAGCTGTTTGCTCATCAATGCGTATAAAATAATTCTCATACTTACTGCTACTGTAATTTTTCCTAAAATATCTTCTGGTATTGAACTATGTTGTGTTTCATAAACAAATCTATAAAATTTATCTAAAGATATTTCCATTAATTCCATACATATCCAACAATCACCCTGTAGAAAAACACAAATAAGTAAAAATAAATCCTTTAATTTGGTCAACTGAGGAACATTTGCATCCTTCCCGTTTTCTTCAGATTTATATTTCTGTTCAAACATAAGTGGCTGTTTAAATGATACTAGTATTTGATAACTGAGAGCAATATAAATGCACTTTGAGCAGTTTTTTTTAATAACACGCTATATAAATATCATTTTTATTATCATTATTTGCCCACACATTCTCAGAACCCTTGTTACACGACTAGGTATGGTACTGCTAAATAATACATAACAGATACTTACTTAATTAATAAACACAAAAACATATTGGCTTCATTGGCTTGAAAACCTTAAGAGAATCCTCAATGAAACGTCGCTTTAATCAAAATAGTAATTGTGTTCCATAATATGTTTTTGTGTTTAAATGCCACTCAAAGAAGATACTTACTTCTTTAAACAATGCACCATAAAATTGAACTATGTATGGACAGTCATTACTTTGCATCACAACACCCAGATCCATTAATAACTGTTTTTGTTCTTTTTCAACAACAGTCGACCGCACTCTCTGAAGTAAAAAAAAAAAATAAATACAAAATTAAACAATTAAGTTTTTCTACTATTTTACAAAATAATCTGAATAAAGACACTAAAGGTAAATAGCATAATACAATATTTTTAATATTGTTTTTGTAACCGTCAGGGCATCATTTTTGACAGGCGTTTGAGCCAGGGTTCTTACTTCATTTTGAAATGAACCGGCCACGGGTCGCCCTAACAGATAGTCGTCTTTATGCATATTCTATTCACGACCATAATTGCATATCGTATTAGGAATAAAATTACCTTAAACCCTGAATATAAATCCTTAATAAACAAAACCTTTGTTTTAATAGCATACTTGTATTCATAAGTCGATATATTCACACTTTTACAGTCAAATTTCAGTACTTTGCAAAATGCATATTCCTAGTCCTACTTTTGCTTTCATTGTTTCGTCCAACCAAACGGAAGTTATAATTTAATAATAAAAAAAAAATACGAGTCAATACAAATATGGTTTTTAAAACTATTTTTATTCTTAATCACTGGTAAATATATAAAAACAACAAAATATATAAGCACATATCAATAGTATAACAAGTTAACAACGTAGCACAAATTTATTTCCGTGTATAGTCGGAAAGATGCCGATCACGTGACCAATTGTCTCGATTCAGATTAATTTATTTTTAGTCTCACCTGCATACAGTCGCCGGGATCTAATGCCTTTCCACTTTAGTAAACAAATATGTGGATCGAAGGAAGATAATAGAGGGGGGCCTTTTAAACTTATCCGCATCAAGTTATCTAAATTTTCTACGTTTAGACGGCACCTAAGCTTAGTTTTGATAACGTTCTGCTTAGAAAAAACCCTCTCACACTCGACACTACTAACTGGTAGCGTCCTCCCTATTTCCATCAGTTTTGCCCTGCTCAGTGCCCCGATACACCCAAACAAATCCTGCACAAATGCCGTATAAAAAAGAAATTTATATGTTTTTAAACGCGAATATAAGGCATCGGCCATTATATCTGTTTCCGAGTTGTCTTCCAACATTTTCAACAATGCTGGTAATGTTTTTACTAGTGACTTTGGTTGACCTATATTGGACGTGGGAGGATCTGCAGCTTTTGGAATTTCCAATGACGACGTGCATGCTTGAAGTTCAAGGTCAGCGCCGCCATCACTATCTTCGGCTATATCTCGTTTACGTTTTCTATTGTCATTCTGCGAGGTGTTCAAGTACTTCAACATTGTGTTAGATATAAATGATTGAACCGACATTGGATTATATACATTCTTTTACTTGGCATGATTAACTCAACTAAATTGTTTATTTAGGAAACAAGCCGATTAAAGCTGAAGGTAATCAGATTGTATTGACGGACTCTGTGATGGGTTTCTTAATCGACGAGTAATAATTAACTCTTTGTAATCGGCCGAAAGTTGATTGATTAATGATACCATAGTGGCCGATTCATTGTTTTATCAATCGGCTAGATTAAAGATCAATCGGCTAAAGCCGACAAAAAACAGCCAAATAAGATCCGTGGTTTGAGCGCTCGCGCCCGTCTGCATCTGTAATCTTGAAAACACAAGTGCAGGTTATAGCTCCTGCTAAAAATTCAGACAATTTCGACAGTTATGTCAAGAAAGTTGAGCTTGAAAAGTTAAATAAAATATTATTGTATCCGAAAATCGCGAAGAGGTAGTTATGGTATCGAGACATTTGGGTTGAAGATTATTAGCTCGGTTGTCAAGTCTCTCCATGACGTTTGCATTCAGGATAGATTATTATTTATTAGTGATAGTATTGATCGTTTTTAAATTAAATGTTTGGCGTAAGTTTTGTAAGAGTTTTTGATTGTGAAATTTGAATAAATATAACGTTATGAATTTATGTTGTGGCCATATAGAAAGCGTCTGGATAATCACGATATATACATTTCTTTCCCGCCTTTGGCGTTGAGCCAGAGATAGTGTTTTCTGCAATCTGACCATCTGAGACACGCTATCTACCATTTAATTTTCGTACGTTAGTGACGTACGTGTTTTCAAACTCATCAGCAATGAGTATTAACTTTTTTACTCCGACAAATTAAATTCTCAAACATTTTTTTTGAAGTATAAGAAAAATAAATAAAGACGCTTGAAGTATTTGTAGTTAAAAAATATTTCTTATTTAGTGTAAATGGGTATTAAAATGGGTAAAATGCATCATTTTGCCCGAAGCAGTTAGGTGTTATGTAAACAATGCACGAGCAATTGACCCAATGACTGACACCGCGTGAAGTCAATGCACGTGCATACTCCTGCGCAGTGTTTCGTTTGATTAGAACTAATCCACTTCACACTGCTATCTTGAGTGAACATTGTTGTGCTAAATTATTATTGGTCAGTAGTGCCATTACCAACCAATGACCTACATTGTAACAAACAATATCAGGGTTAACCAGACCTCAAAATATGTTACCGCAATGTATCTAGTGACAATCACGACTTGTTTACGTCATAACCCGCGAAATTTATTATGCTCGATTATCCAGTGCCAACATGTTTTCTTCGTTGGCCATTTTGAAAATTATGCCGAATGCGAGAAGAGAGGAGGGATTTGATTGGACGTTAAAAAGAGACACGCTCCGCCAAATTTTAAGAATATGACTTCTATCCAGCAATGGTAAGAGAGGGATTTCTCGCGCCATTGCTTCAGAAATATGATGCACGTGTTGAAAACAGTCATCTGTGACAGAGATAATTCGTAAGTAATTCTCTGTGAAACAGATTGCGTATTCGTCTGCAAGAATTTGTTCCTTTCAATACTCAAAACCAGAGGATTTAACTTTTAGTTTTCAATTAATAACTAATAAGTACTACTAAATAAATAAATAAATTGGATTTTTACTGGGTTTTTTTTTACACCATTTAGATAGATGTTAAAAAAAAAAGTTCATGCAAGCAAATTTGCGGGTGCATTGTTATGTGCTCCCGGAAATTTGTTGTGACTCCTGCATGTTTTACAGAAATGATGCCCTGAACTGTTTCCTAAAATGGCCAGACCTCTTTGATCCGGATCAAATAGTCGCTAGAATATGTATTAATTACCTTCACTGCCATTATTTTCCCACTTGGTATATGTTTCATTTTATCTACAGTACCATAATTTCCTCGACCTATTTCACACAGATCTTCTAAATCATCGGACGTAAAATCAATCATCTATAATAATAATAATGTTTACAATGAACAACAGCTAAAGAAATACCTAAAGTATCAACCAACAAAAGCTTTAAAGAAATTAAAGTCACTTGCAAATGTGCTTATGTTGATTATATCAGCAACTGAGGATAACTAAGAGCAACTGAATTCGGAGAATTCATGCTGATTGCACTTGTGACTCTTGATTTATTCATTATGTGATCAACAAAATGGTGAATACTTTAGAAGAAAGCACCCTAAAGGCATGGTCTGCCTAGCAACAATTCTATTAATTCAGTATTTGTTGACATCATCAACATCAACATTTGAAATGTGTGTCTTCATTCGCTTCCTTTTTTCTTATTTAGAAAATCTTTTATCATGTAATGTTATTTCCAGATGTAAGACTGCTCATGCTAACAGAGTGTTGACGTTTTTAGTTATTTACCCACAGTTCTATGCATCGCACGCCAAGTAACAGAACCTTTTATTGACTAATCCCTCACTTCAACCAGATTAGCGGTAATACATCAACTCTTCCAGAACTTTAATAAACCAAATGAAATAAGGATCCGTGTTTTAATCAGATTTGCCCTGCAACTGACTTTAACTAATTGCTTTGAAATGTAAGAGGTGCTCAGATCAATACAAACAGTTTTCAGTTTAAGCAAGCTATCGAAACGCCGGTTGCTCTCATAGTAAGGTCAACATAAGCTCTCATAGTAAGGTCCACATTAGCATAAGCCCCTCTTGACTATGACTTTCTTTTTTCTTTCCTAAATTTGAAAACCAGTTTACATTTTCTGAATGAAAAGGAGAAGTTAAATATATATTATATTTTACTGTTGAACCTGAACAGATTTGATAAAATCCATGCATGTCATGCAAGCACCGTCACTAGCCTTTTTTTTTTCTTAACAATATTTTTTCACAGAAACTGGATTAGAGAACAGACAGGAGCCTATAATGTCAAGTTTTTGCTGCATACAAATAAGACCGGAAATAGATATATCTACATTCAAAATATTGAAATTGTTATAGCTACCTCTCCTTTTTCTAGTTTCAACCTTCCATGTGCATCTATTCCATGTCGAGACCGTAAATTTCTTTCTCTGAAAGGAAAATGAAGAAGTATCAACACTAGAAACGAGAAAAGATGCAAGCTTATTTTATTACAAAATTAAAGGATTAAAGAGGTGACTAAGTAAAAGTAAAACTAAAACAAAATATTTTAGTGAGAACCATAAAGACAAGGTTGGTCATTCTTTAGCCAACAAATAACCAATTTCAATAATTTAGTTCTATCTAAAATCACTGATCATCATTTGCATTTTACAGACAGTATTAAATATTTTATGGCTTAATCAATGCTAAAATGCACTCAAATTGACTATTCATCATTTTAGCCGTGTATAATCTCCAAGCTTGGATTTACTTAGATTAAACAATAGATGCAAGATCTGCCCACATATTGCAAAAGATGGATACAGAAGAGGAAAAAAAAAATAATGTGATTTCGTATAATTAGGGGCTTTAATCCACTAAGTGATGTCCAAAATGAAGGAACTGAGATTGTTGTGATATATATTCATTTATTTTAAGTTTCATTAAATTTGGACAAAAATTGTGACCTTAAGTGGCTTAAGAGAGTCCACAACCTTCATGTTACATACTTTTACACTATTTGCATACAAGGAGGGCCATTATGTCTGACAATTTCCCTTAGATTTTCACGAAAATCGAACTTTCATTATGGTGTAACGGTGATATAATAGAACGATTTTTAAATCAGATAAAAATTGTGACCTCTTGAGGAACCACAAGCTTAAAAAGCCATTTTTCGTGCTATCAGGGGTCATAATCCAGGAAATTGTCGTCGATATGCGACAAAATATAAAGTAAGGTTGCAGCGATACCCCGGGGATGCCGCATTATCGCGATTATTTTTTTTCAAGTGATATCGTATCGGCCAAAGTTGAATAATCGCAATCCCCGGTATTTTAGGATTTTTTGGGGCGGAGGTCGGTGCAATAAATCCAAAGTTCATTTTCACCGGTGCGGGGGCCGGATCGAATTCGAAATAATAGTTTAATTACTACTTGTAAAATTATACAATAAAAATCGGTGAGAGAAAGTTCCCGAAACACATTTTGTAAACAAAGCCGCACGCGACATCGGTGTACCGTAGCAACGGTGCGGCGAATCCCCGGTTAACAAGACTGAAAATATTATGTTTATTTCAATGTTAAGTTAGTACTGTACGATAAAGAGAATTATCGTGATAAAATTGACTTTTATTTATCGCGATAATTCCAAAAGCAGTTATCATGATTAATGGCGATATCAGAATTTGATATCGTTGCAACCTTAATATAAAGGAACCGAATTCTTTGGGTTATTAACATACTTTTTAAGTTTCATCTTTGAAATTGGATAAAAATTGTCTAGTGTCCACAAGCTAATAACAAGATTTTGTGTACAACCAGGGGAAAATAGCGGTACATTCCAATCGAAAGAAACCGAGAATTTTTGGAGATCAACCAATATTTCAAGTTTCGTCAAGATCAGATAAAAATTGTAACCTGTAGAGCGTGCCCATAAACAAATTGTGGATTGCGACAATATATGTCCACACATGCAAATGAGGCAAGTTGAAAAGAGTTTAGCAAAGATCATAGCTTGGCTGGTTTGTTTCAGATAAATCTTATATTGTCTGCGGTGAATGAAAAAGTTGCGTATTTTCAATTTATCATACAAACATAATGGATTAAACTCCAAACATTTTCGACCACTTGGCCACCCAACCCCCATCTGATTAAAGATAAACTGGTCTATTAATAGGCTTAATGTTATCATGAATAATGACTCATTCAACATAAGCAATTTTTTCAATTTTTAATGGTAATTGAAGTGTCATATAGGTCAGGGTTAGTTTTTAAAATGATGAGTGTAAAAGGATTGAATTTTTCACTAAAGCTGCATCAAGCAGAATGTTAACATTCACCAAGGTGTTTCTAAGTGAGCGAGGGCCATAACTCTTGAGAGTTATTATCAGAAGTCATTGAAAATCAACAGGAATCTTTGTCTCATTAACACAAGCACTGTGTGCAAAAGTCAATCGGGTTATAACTATGGCCTCTTAGAGAAGACAGACAGACAAGAGGATGTTAACTACGACTACATTTCAGGCGACAAATTGTGAAGAAAGAAACAAACATTTGTGTTATGTGTCCCATGTCAGCTAAAGAGCGAGGTGGTTCTTCTCTCTCAATACTCAGGGTATTTGGTCCATTTGAACTAAAGGACAAGCGCAGGTTAGCACGCCGCTGAGCTGAAAAATATAGAATTTTATAAAAATTAAAAATGAACATTTTCGTACAAATATGTTTATAAATCTTACTGTATGATGAGTTACAGAATTCTTACATCAGTCCCTTTCTACCCAGTCAATAAATAGGATTTTCTTAGTAATGATTCTGTTATTTTACTTTTAATTACCAAATTGTAATCTGTTTCTTTAAATTTTCATTAATAAAAGTAGTTTGTCATCGTAAGCATTTTTCAGACAATTTCTAATCTTAAGGTTTATTCAATGCTAATTGTTATCAAATTAAATATTCAACATCTAATTAAAGAGAAAAATTCAAAATATCAAGTTACTTTGATTCGATTAAAAACATGCAAACCAAAGGAAACAAAATAAAATGTGGTTTATATAACATCCTACTGTTCTGCTACAACTGGGCTAATGAAGACAGACATAAGCCATACAGTGTGGTATGAGGGAAATTTTGTGCCACGGCCTACTCTTATATGGAATTCCAACTGCCAACAGATTTTTTTTCAACATGCATGTCAATATCTACACAGAAGTTTGTCCCATCCCAACAACTATATGTTAATCCTTGCCAGACCCTAGGTCCTGCAATCCTGATGAACTTTTTAAGCCAACGAAGGGATCGAACATGGGGCTTCCAGGTTAGCTCTGTGGCTCCCATGAATCAAAGGAGATTTTCAGTGAGGCTGCTTTGTTTTGACCATACAAAGCAAAAAGATGCCCTACGTTGAAAATATTTTAATTGAACAATTTTTGGACTTATTGCCCTGTTAGTGTTAGAGATTCAAGTTTCAACTAATATTGTAGTTTGTCAAGGAGAAAAAATTCAACTATTTCTAATATTATTAAAAAGAAATTCATAACAGAAATGAATAATTCACATATGAATCAGAAAGTGGGATAGCCTATAGGCTTTTATTACTATAACATTTATAATAATACCAGTATCTTATTTCTGACCGAAAAAAGGAAGGTGATAAGGTTTTATATAATATCAATGATCTTTTTAAAAATGAATCGGTGAGGATTATTATCATGTTTCATATGACAATCAAGATGACATTAGTCATACCTTGATTCCCTTGCGGATTTGTGCCACCATTGAAAGACATTCTAAAAGCAGTATCCTTATAACAACAACTTATAGTTGGTTAGTAATCCATGTCATCCAGTGTCACAAGCTTCTAGTTTATACATACGTCTGTACAGTATTAATTGAATACACAAAAGTTTGATAGACAATTCAACAAACACAGTCTGTCAGTCACAGAATACTGTCTGTTTTATAATATATAATGATAAAAGTTATGGTCCGACGACAGCAGACCGTGATGTTAAAATGACAAAACTTGTGATTCATTCATGCCAAAAATAGAAAAAGTCATCAATGAATGAATTGGGATTCTCTACTTTCAAAATTCACTACCTTGGTGATCGTCATCGTATTCACTACTACTACTGTTTGGGGCCGCCATCTTGAAAATTATCCTGAAAATTGCGATGGAACAACGCCCGACAGCCGGGCTGTTGCCCCAGGGTGACAGAAATCTTGCTTCACAGCGTTCCCTGAGTCATGAATATACAGGTAGCATATACGCTAAAGCCGTAGAATATACGATCGAGTTCTATTTCATTTCTTGAGAATGACTCATCAATGAAACTACCAGGGAATATCCCATTGACGTCAGAGCTCACATACAAGATCCTGTTTAACAAACGTGCCAAAAGGTGGCGCTGTAACAAAATAAGTATAGATTGTACCCATTTTTACCAAATCGTAGCCAAAACAATGATGTCTTGTATTAATAGTAATATAGACATTCCACCTTTCGCGAGATTAAATTTGTTTTACACAAACCATGATTAAATAATGAACACAATTTGAAACATTGTGCAGAATAAAGTATGTATTATAAATTATTCGTATTCTCCGCTCTATGCTGGTTTCTATCAACCGTGTGGGAAATTAAATATTATATTAATTGTATATACAGATTATGATATAATTAGGCCTATGTGTATTCACTGTTTGAAAAGTACTGTACATGTTGTTTTGAAATATGTATTAACTGTATATTATAAGGTATGGATATATTAACTGTGTATTATAAAATATGGGCGTATATTAACTTTATATAAAGCGTGGGCGATATGTATATTGACTGTGGGTTATATGTATATTAAATAACTGTGTAAAATAAGTATGGGTTATTATTTTAACTGTGATACGACACAACTCGACTTGCATTCCCCGTGAGTTAATACGGAATGAAATAGATTCTTTACGAATATTTATTAGACTTAATAAGTGCAGAGTGACTGCACCACACACAAACAAATATTCACAACAAACGTACACATCAGCTCAAGTGAATGGACCGAACTTGTAGTGATACAGACTTCGCTCACAATGAAAAAGCAAATACCTTGTCCTGAAACTGAATATGCTAAAATCGTGTTGATGTATTTAACTGCGTATATTTATAATGGTAAATGTAGAGGACAGCATCACATGCACACAAACACCCCCTCCCACTCCCACCCACGCCAGAAACACACGTCCGCCCATCCCCCCCCCCCCAAAAAAAAACCCCAACAAAACAGACAAGATAATCGATATACTTTGATGTATTAAGGGGCGAGGGCGGATGGTAGCGCGTGCACGTTGAATCATACGGTCTGTTATTGCGTCAACTTGGCGTGGTTTCGATACCCCAGTTGTACCTGATAGGGAGTAGGGTCGCCTGTTCAACCTCGTAGGTTTTCTCGCGTTCCTCCGGTTTCCTTCCACTACTAAGGACCCTTACGCGCAAGCGAATTATTGAAATAAAATTGAACCATTATTTTGTTAGTCCTGAAATGACCCAGTTTCTGTCGAGTTAACGTTAAACCCCGCCTATCTATCTCCTAATTGAGTATAGGCCTACTCTGTAACTCACTGGTGTCTTCATTGAAGTTCATAGCTTTATTTAGTTCGAGTCATTCGATGTGTCTGTGATTGGTCCGGTCATTTTTTTTTATTTTGCCAAATTCAAATATTTTTCGTATATATTTAGCCAGGTGTACCGCTATTTTTCATGCATTCCAAGGTGTGCCGTTGGCAAAAAAAGGCTGCTATAGTCACTGAAAGCAACATGCCATGGAGTTCAAAACAAGGGAAGTAATCGGTAGTGGTTAAACCACTAGGCTACAAAAGTCTGAAAAATATATACAAACGGAAGTTATTAATGTGGTAAATACAAAGATTTCCCACTTGGTGTGCATGTAAAAGAGCAATTGACTATTGAATTTCGAAATAAATGTATAAGACCGTCAAAATTTCCTTAAACATTGCATATCTATATAGCGTATATGCCCGTTCATGGACCAACAACATTAAAAAAAAGGGTTAGGGTAACACGTATATTAAACATATTATAAAGTATTGACAAAACAGAATAATAACAATATTTTTTGGACGAATGGACGCGGAGGTCACTCTTGGAAGTAAAATATCTTTCTGACAATATTATGGTAACTTCATAAAACGCGAATTGGAGTCAATAGCAATCAATACATACTTCAAATGATGACAATTTCTGTTAGAACTGATCTATTCTAATCATACTTGGACTAATACGTTATTTTTTAACCCTTTCAATGCTAGACGTAAATCCACTGCCTGTGCTGGACCCATTTTTCAGGTAAAAAAGGGGGGTTTGGAATTGAATGTCAAACAGTACTTATGGAAGCGTTTATGAAAATTCTTTTTGTGTGTTTGGATGAGCATGAGGTTGGGCTATTAGGAAAATATAGAATTTCAGTAATTTGCATATTCATGTAGTCATGTGACGTCATGGCAGCCATTTTGGATTTCTCATTTCTCACTAAATCTAACGCTAAAAGGGATTTTTCTCCATGAAATATATACTTATGGGATTTAATTTTTATCACTGGATTATGATAATGATATATAACATGAACACAAATATCAATAGCAGCCATGAGCAATGCCACCACGAACACGAACACAACGTCTCCCGCTGCCATGACCACGTGCGGATTGCAATACCTTGTTTTCACTTTCGCTTTCATCTCATATCATTATCACTGTAGTATAAGTCAATAGATCTACACGTTCAGGACTCTGGAATTGCTTACCTCTTTTACAAGCAGACCAGCATTATTATCAACATATCGGCATAATCTACTGCAGATATACTACACAGGGCTATCATGTTCATATTTGGGGAGGGGGGGGGCATAGCCATAAAAGCCATGATCTGAGGGTCGCGCAACAAATCACGCACTTTAATCAATCATTGTCAACTGACTTGAAACGAATTATGTGTATCAGTACACGCCTAGAAATTGTCCACACTGTTTTGGCCAGCGAAGATGTCATTCACGACTATACACGTTGTTAATGTACTTTGCCATTTTACGGTTTGCCGCTTTTAAACACGTGGAAATATGTTCTAGTGTATAGAAAATACAAGATGGCACTTGCAGCAACGGTGGTAATTTTAGCGAGGACCGTACTGCGAGTACCCGGTAATACCCGGTATGCACTTTTTAACTGCCCAGTACTACCGAGTAAACGCAATGAAAGGGTTAATAAGAATAACTTCAATGCTACATTTTCTTGTCAAGTTATATCAATGTCGTAAGTGATGGCAATAACGCATGACAATGTGGGCCTAAATAGGTTTGGTATAGTTAAAGTGTTTCCGCGGGTCTGGAAGATTGTCTTACATATAAATCTCACTGCTACCATTTTACGCCATAAACTATTCATTTAAAACCAAGAGATGACATGGTTTGGTTTTCCTAAAACGCTTAACGGGGGGATACTGTCGTATAATAGACACGATATTGACTCAGATAGACAAAGATAAAATACATATTTGGGACATGTATCATCATCACAAATATATGAGATACACGACGTGTAAATTTAAAGGCATTTTTACTACAAGTATATCCTTTGGAATCAAATATGTGACATGTTAAATGAAAATATTTATAGTGTCATAGATCATAACCGACAATCAATCTCATCGTCCATCATCATAACAAATCATTTCGCCTGTAACGTAACACGTCATATAAATCTGACGTCAAGAAAGAAGTGTTAGTCACTGCTTAATCCCAAAACCGTATATAATAGTAAGTGCAGGGGGACTGGATCACACACAATTCTACATAAAAACAAATATACAGACAAGACATCATACTCAGAGACCACAAACATAAACAATTCAAAAAGAGTGAATGGATCCGGGGGCTAGCCGTAAGCGTCCACTGCGCTGTACAGTCCCGGGCCTGTGGCGACACAGACTTCACTCATATACTATTCAAAAAAAGTAGGGGATATTTGATTTTTAAGTGTTATTAAAGTCACCTGATGAAACTGACGAAGAAACAAATGACAAAATGAAATGAAGTTCACATTCATCGATTTATTCCAAATGATCGTTAGACTAAGTAAGACACAGACTGACCATTATAAGGGTAAAATGATACCCGGGGTCAAACAGCAAAGTTACCACAGCATCACAACAAAGTCAGTAATGGGTAAATCCTCCTCTGTTTGATCCGACGTGGCATACTCCTAAGGTCATTTTGGTCCAGATTGTCCCATTCCTGTTGCAACGCAGCAGCAAGTTCTTGGACATTGGCAGGACGTTGTTGACGTTGACGTAACCTCTATCCAAGCATGTCCCAGACATGCTCGATGGGGGAGAGGTCGGGACTCAGTGCTGGCCAAGGTAATGTGGTGATGTTCTGTTGTTGGAGGTAACCTGTAACGATCCTGGCCCTGCGTGACATCTTGACAGAACCACCATCATGTCTGATGACGTTAACGTCTTGGAAGCGCTCGTTTCGACGACGCCACACCCTCCTACGTCTGTCCAAAAAATCAAAAGTGAACCTTGACTCATCTGAAAACATCACATTGCTCCAGTGTCGATTAACCCAGTGTTGACGATCCCTACACCAACGACGTCTTGCCTGAATGTGATGATCTCTCAAACAAGGGATTACGCGAGGACGTCGGGCGCGAAGGTGACCCCTATATGCAGTCGATTCCGAATCGTCTGGCCACACTCACTCTCACACAAGTGTCTGTTTGAAGACAAGCGCTGATCTGATTTGCTGTGATGACACGATTTCTCAAGGCCAAGGTATGGATAAATCGATCCTGGGCTTGAGATGTCGCCCTTGGTCGACCTGAGCGTGGTCTGTCCTGTACAGATTGTGTGTCATGGTATCTGGACCATAGCCTGCTTATGACAGACTGAGAAACATTCATCGTCCGCGCCACAACCGCCTGTGTTGTGCCGATCTGTAGCATGCCAAGGGCACGTAACCTTTCCTTTTGGGTAAGCCGACGCATATCGAAATTTGTTTTAGCATGCCAAGGGCACGTAACCTTTCCTTTTGGGTAAGCCGACGCATATCGAAATTTGTTTTCTGGTCACTAAAACAATTAAACTGATGTTTCCACCCTGGAATTCAATGCCACAATGACTGTAATTGTAACATTCAAAGTCAGAGTCGTGCAAATCTTGGGTTGGACCCCCATGATGATCCCAACCATCACCTGGAGGTCGCGTGTACGATACCTGCATTGGCCGCGAAAGTTCACATCGGTTCATCGGGATTTTCGGCGTCGTTTCCTCACAACTGATTAGTCATTCGAATGAAACGGAAAATCGAGGTTCCGTGTAGGACTATGCATTGGCATGCCCGTGTAAGATCCATTGGCAGTTGTAATTGTCCGGGCAAAATATCCATCATAATGATATAGTGAACTGTTTGCTGTATAACCGGTGCCCGCAATCATTATCCCGGTCGGAGCATAACAGTACACACAGAAAAAAAAGTGGGTCAAAAACGCGTAAAACTTACTCATTTGGGTGAGTTGTGAGAAAATACTCAGCTAGATGAGTATTTTGACTCAGATTGCGGGCAAATAGGTCAGCTAAGACTCAGTTTATTGAAACTTGTGCGAAGCGTCTGAGTCACTAACTAGTCACCTCTGAGTTATTAAATATTCAGTGATGAATTTGACGTTATTGAGTCACAGCCTAGTCAAGGGTGAGTTACGTGTGAGTCCTTTCGGTCACACGTATTATGACGGCAGTTAGACGAAGCCTGGACTAAAAATAACATCTATAGCATCTGCAAATATCAACAATGGAAAAGGTGAATTATACATATTTTTTGTAACAAAACTTGTGGGATAATTCCCAGTTAATAGATAATCAGCGATGAAATTTTTGTAAGTGAGTCACAGCCTAGTCAAGGGTGAGTCAAGGGTGAGTCCTTCCGGTGAAAAGAATTGTGGGTGGACGTTTTATGGCGGCAGTTAGACGAAGTCTGGACGCTTGTTTGATTAAAAGAAAATCGAAGTCATCTGCCGATATCTGCCACAGAAAAGGTAAATTATTGGTGTTTTTGTTAAGGATACAGCCTTATTGAATATCATGTTTAAAATATTACAGAGATTAGGTAGCATATGTGAAATAGACCACTGATTTTGTTTTTGATTAAAAATTCAGATTCAAATTTATGAAATCGACGTGTTTAGACCTAGATGGGTCCATGATCCAGTTAGTACTTTATATTGAAATCTTAAGCTGATATTCAACATAATATGAATAGAGTTGAAAATTTCACCATATTGATAGGCCTGGGTGGAGTATTGCCGCATTGCATTGGCTATTCGAATAATTATAGGCATGAGTCAAAACCGAGTCGCCAATTGGTTCATGGATAAGTCATATATAATATATATATAGCGTGTGCCAACCGAAAAAGGGACGTAACTCGTTTTTCTTAATTGGCTGTCACAAATATGGCGCATTTTTTTCGCGAAAAGTAGGTGTTGCATTACGGCCTCGTGTCGGTTTCCTGCAAGTGATACCGGTTCAATTCAACCAAAAACAGATAGTTAAGAAGTCAAGGTTGTGGTGCATGGAAAGATTGTCGCACATGGCAAGGTAAGAATATTTTTTTTCTCCGATTGAAAAGTTTGGAATTTTATAACTTTTTTCGTGGAAGATGCACCGGGGAAAAAAACTTGCTAAATTATGTACGAAATATTCCTATATAAGATCCACCTTCATTTATTTCCATAAGTGGACGTGAAAGTAGTAAAAATTCAATTGTTCGGAGTTGACCGAAATTTTATCGGCCATTCTGTAATGGCGGAAGGCGTGTCAAATGTAGTCTCTATCATTCAGACAACTATTCCCTGTACGCTTTACATTAGGAAGTACTGGTGACCGAGACTATACAGTTAGACAACAACCGTTAGACACGTGCAAATGCGAAAAAATACTTGAAATATTAACAATTTTAATTCTTTGAGACAGAATTTGTTAATTACGAACGAAATAAATGTAGTATGAATTGCTTATTTTATGAATTTCGTGTTGTAATAAAAAAAATTCTTCATCGCACGGCGTATGCCAGTCTTCATTTATGCATTAATTTATCGACACCATTCATCATGATTATGTCAAAAAAATAAATAAATAATACTGACAGAAATGAGTAAGACGTTAAATCTCATTTCATTTGATTATTAATTATGAATATTGTTTAATCATATTTACTGTAATTTTTCAGGTTAGTAGGACTTGGTAAAAGATTTGATTGGAATTTAATTGTGTAGACTATTTAATTATTCATTTGTCAAGTGTTATTTCTTTTATCTTTTTGATAATTTATAATAAAATAAAATCACTGTAGAGGATACATAAATAAATGTTATTTTATACTTATTGAGAGAAAACTTAAAATTCTAGTTTGATTTTATCATTTCCACATAAGAAAGAAAGCCAGTTTCTAAGATCTAATACATTTTTTAGTTATTGTGATATTATTATTTTCAATTCCAGACAGATATAAGAAAGATTTTCATTAATTTTATCCCCATTAATAATTGAAATATTTTTATTGTTGATTTAAACTTAGTAAATATTATAGTTAGACATATGGTAGGCTACATGTAAGTCACCTAAATGTAACAGTATTTTGTTTGTTTTTTTCCTGTTATTAAATTTCATATTTTATTTAATATTCCATATCTGGTCAAAGAAAACATACTTCCTAGTTTGATTTTATTGTTCCATATTCAGAAACCAATTTTCATGATCAAAATGATTGTTTTTATGATATTGTAATATATATAGTTATTTTTATTACTTTTCTGTACGAAATATGGCCGATTTCCTTTAAATTATGTCCAAATAAATGTTAAAAACAATATTTTTGTGTTTGATTGTAGTTAATGTGTATATCAAGCACACATGTGTAAAATCTGAGCCCGCCCCGAAGTCATTTAGACAGTCAAATTATCATTTTATCAATTTTGTCCGTTTTTGACGGAATTTTGCAAAATGCTGCTTACCAATGGGTATATAAAATCAGCTACAAAAATAAAAGTTCTGAACCGATTTTTAAAATTCAAACAGATTAATGATTCTCAGGTTTTTTTCTAACTGCATGCAAAGTTTCAGGTGTCTAGCTCAAAAATTGAATTTTGGTTGGCACATGCTAATATATATCCACAAAAGCGTATGAAAATGAGTCAAGACTGGGTCAATAGTAGATCACGATTTTAAAATCATGAGACTTAGTTAAGAATTTGTTATAGTTGGACATACTAAAATCACACAAAATTCAACAAATACCGAGTTCTCCCTATATTGTATCCTATTATTAATTCTAATTCAAATAGACTTAACCCTTTCTGGCATTGGTCACTGAATTTGCCAATAGATGGCTTCTATATGTGTAGGTTTACACTGATCAAAGTGTTTTTTCCCCAGATTATAAACGAATGTCATCGTCTACCGTCAACCCCTTTAACCAAAAAGAGAAAATGGGGCAAAGGTTCGTGAAGTCAAACCAACCGAAGATGTACATGTACCTAAGGATTGCAACAGTAAGTATTTATTATGGTCGGATTCTCTTTTGGCAAGGGGCAAAGTGAAGACGCAAAAATTAGATTTCGCCGCACGGTTGCAACGTGAAAAAGCAGAGGTAAAAAGCGAAATTATATATGAAATAAAATGGGATTTAACGTCCTACAGTTTTGCTCCTAACCTGAGCTAATGGAGACGGGTGCACGCCATGCAGTGTGGTATGATGGAAATTTTGTCCGGACAGTGGCGCTACGGCCTACTTTTGTATCGAATTCCAACTGCCAAGGGATCTTTGGGTACACGGTACCTCGGTTTTTCATACGAAAATGAACTTTCTCGACAAATGCAGGGATCGAACACCCGTCTTCCAGAATAGCGAGCCAACGTGTTACCAAAATTATATATGTTTTATAGTCCTGGCTTACATCTTGTAAGGTTTCTGTGCCGGTTTCAATGTCTGTTCTGTTATGTCCTGGTGGAGCGGAAGGTTTGCTTAAAATTGAATTATAGTGGCCCGTTAAGTATGACGCTGTACCACTTAACTGGCGTTCCATTTATTGATATCAGTGAGGGACGCGAAGAAAGATACTCGGAAAAATACGGTTTCCTCATTGTCATTGATGCAGGTCAGGGTGTCTGACAGGGAAAGAGAGTTCCGTGTGCAATTTAGAGCACATGTTAAAGACCCTCTAACTGTGGAAAATCCAAATATGAAGTGCACACGAACACAATTATCGTTGAGTGTGGTAGGCTTTTCGCACGTGTAACATTTATGGGCTGTCAGGAATTTACAACTTTTGAAGGTATTTTAACTGAACACAATGTATGCGCTATTTGGTTAACTAAATCGCACTTTAATCGCCTTCCGAAATTCACTTATAATATGATTCTTTTTACAGAGCGAGCTGGATATTCTTCAATTACAGCCCTTCCTATTCTGCTTAAAGAGGACCTAAAAAAAATGCTGTGTCCAACAGATGTGGTAAGCAAAAAAAAATTTTAAGTTTTACAGAGGGGGGATTGGGTTGTCATTTTAACACCTGCTACAACTAAAAACTTCGATTAAAACAATAAAAAAAATATGAAATGAAAAAAAAAGGCCTTTAAAACCTTACCTTTCCGCACCGACTAGGATAATGAATACGGGCATAAGCCGCAATGCTAAGGGGCAGGGGTGCGATGAAAGCGATCCACTTATTTCAAATGTCTTCTTTTATACGTGTAGACGATACCTATAATATGGTATTTGTCCGATCCTAGCGAGTCCATGTCTTACCGTGGTTCTCCTAAATATTTTTTAAGTTTTGGATGTTTGTTTTTGTATCATTTCAGAGACCAGAGAGAATAACAACTCCCACTATTCTACACCAAGGGGATATCATGGATGGCGAAACTACATACGAAATTTTAATGGATGACATCGTTCTGGCTCGTGCGTTAGAATTTCTAACGGCAGTCGAAGTGTTATTCGCTGTGTACTATATATTCAATATCGAATATTGTTCAAAGATTTTAAACACATGAACGTTTATCCAATAAATCATTCTTGGAATCGAGGACAAAATTAATATACCAAGAAAGGTCATGTCATTATTAACTAAGTTGAAATAGTTATTTTATACGTCCACATTTTTAGCTTGTGGACCCCATATCGGTCACTATTTCCATCCGATTTTGTTGTAACTTAAAATACTTTATATGCCAAAGATCTTGGGATGAGTTCGAATCAGACCTTCAGTTACGGAGTTATACTCTCTTTGCCAAAAACCTTGTGAACGCGAAAGGGGCCCTTGCTTTATCTATATTATGTTTATCAAAATTGGTTTGACACAACGGTTCGCGATAGAGGCTACAACATTTAACGGATTTCTTTCATATTTGGTGAGTTGCATTCGGATCACGAGGTAAGAACCATATCGATAGTTAGTGTTACGTTCTGGAGTATCTCCCTTAGATGTTACAGTGAATTTCATGAGAAGCATTAGACAAATGGGTGAAAGCGCTTTCTAATTTTCATTGTTCTTCACCCGCCAATCGTGCCCGCATATTGCATGACAACCACTTTTACTTTTAGACAATAGAATAAAATATGTATAACTTATATGGAGTGCTTTATTTTCAATTTAAACATAGGTTATGCAAGAGCTAAAACTGCCTGTTGCAGACCTTTTTAGGCCTGAAATGTTATCTAGATTATTAATTGGACATTGTTTCCTTATTGAGCTGACATAATGCTGATCACATCGGGAGAAACGGTATGTTATTCGGCAAATAAGATCGTCAATTCAAAGACGAACGCGGAATCATTACTGCAAATGTGGAGGTTAATACACCAGGCATAAGGTTGTTGGAAAACTAGCATTACACGAATCGTGTAATCTAATTGAAAAAAATAACATCTTCGTATTCGTTTTTACAGATATTTTTCGTCAACTTTGTGCAATGCTAACCAAAGAATTATTAAAAAAGGAGAATTAAATCCTAATTATTAGGATTCCAGCCTGTGTGGGGTCATTTGACTCGTTGCGTAAGGCTAATTATGTGACTCAAATATATTTGCATTGATTCACTTTACTAGTCACTTGACTCACTGTACCTAGTAGTGTTACTCATCTCTTGTGTCGCTAGACTCACTAAAGTAGTCACTAGACTCACCAAAGTAGTCACTAGACTCACTAAGGTAGTCGAAGAACTCACTTTACCTGACGAGTCACTTGACTCACTTAACGAGTCGTTTTATGGATTTTTTGGTGAGTCACAAAAATGAGTCTTTTGACTCATTATTTGAGTCCCAAGTTAGTCCCAAGGTAGTCAACGAAAACTGAGTCGTTACTGAGTCGTTTTATGGATACTCACTCAAATGAGTCAACTGACCCACTTTTTTCTCTCTGTGTACAGGAGGCTAAACCCCACTTCGTTTCATTTTCATTTCTATGTTTAAACTTTAAACATTCTCCAATCTTACCGTATTTTTAATTTTGATATCAAATTTTAATGATTGCCTTGGGCAAGTGGAAGTAATGAAATATTGTACTCCTTAATCATATTCCTGACATTAAAACTTTGTGAACTACAATATTATAATACATCACAAAAACGTTTCATAGAAATATAAGCCATTGTATTTTAGATGACAAATTAAATTTGATTTCTTTTATGTTTACCTACTTTTTCTTATTGTAATTTAATTAGTTTTAGTAACATGTATATCATTTCATTAAATATACATAATATCATACATAATGTGTGTTATCCTCAGCTATCCTTTTCTAACGCTAGTTGTCGATAATAACAATCCGGTTGAAACAATAAAAATATTCAACATCTCAGTAATTCCTAATACACCAATCCCCTTCTTAAATACTACACCACACTAAATTATTTTTTTTCAAATGATGTGAAATGTTTATGCCTTACTTATAGTAATACTAAATAAACATATGACAAAAATGATATCAGATTTGTAAAAAACGTTTGAAAAATAAAAGTAGATATTAACATCATAAAGTAGCTATGTATGTGATCGTAGAATGTAAACAATTATATCTTGGTTTTATCAGGTGTTTGCTTGTCATTGATCTATTCAAGGTACACGGCAAATCCTATCGTGACGGGGCGTGGCCAATCCGTGACGTCACGACCTATAAAAGAGAGACGGTGTTGGAGAAGAACTGGTTGAAGTATTTAGATAGGAAGCCGTGTCATTTTTACATGGGTTAAAGGTGTATGAGCAATAAGTAGATTAAATCCGTATTCATTTATTATTATTTAGTGTACATAGACATTGTTAGTAGTGTAGAAAAGACGTTATGTTACATCGGACGAGGATGGCGTGTGCTTTCGCCAGCGTGTGTCTTATAATACTGGCAATGGATGCTGGGGTAATCAAGGCAGCTAACCCAACTAACACCTCCAGTCTAACATCAGAAAACACGGAGTTGAAAAAAAATCCTATTGAGAGAGGGATGGAAGTTTTATATGATATGACCAACTCATTTTTGGGAATTGTACAAAAGGGTCATTTATATGATCAAAAGTGGATAAGTAAGTATCAACAAAGTTATCATGACATGCACCTATTTCTTTTTAATGATGACACACACACAGGTAGGTAACAAGATACCTGATATTGTAAGATCAGGGTTAATACGCATACGCAGTCAACACATCATTTGATCTTGAACAATGTACACTTTCTTTACTTTTGGGTACAACTTTGCTATATTTATACAAATGTACCAATAATATAAATTACACATTCTTTAAAGCCCCAATAACACTCTTGTTGTAACTGAATAATATGTCCCAATCTTCATTCTGGTCAACAAATCGTATTATTTTAGAATATTCCAATTAAATGATGATATAAATTTCATCTTAACACACCTATTTTAAAAAATTGGAAAAATTCAACCAATTGATTTGAAAAGTCTAACGTAAACCTTTTCAAATGTGACTTGGATTTTAAAATATTTTCGAACCCTCTGGACAAGTAAAATAGGTTGTAATGGATAATTTACACAACAGGTAAGACACTTAAACATCAAGTACTTAGAATAAGGGTATTATTTATTTTCTGGAGATTCCAAGCCAGCAAGAATGTTATTGTCCCTTTAAAGTATAGCCCAACTTTACCTTTCAATAAAGTAAAACATACCTTAAAAAGCAGTATAGAATTATTAGTTAATGGATGATGATTCACAAACAACAACAAAAAATAATAACAAAAACGCATAGAATGTACTGAGCATACATGTAGGTAAACTACTGTTGGTCTGTTCACATATTTTATCACACATAATTGATTAGAAATTACAATAAAATTGAAATCACTTTGTATACATTCATAATCATGTTACATTAAAACTCGGGCAATCATTAAACTAGCTTAACTTTTTAAGCTAGTCATTTGATCAGGTTGGATGAAAATGACCACCTTCAGCTAACTTAGGTCACATTGTGTGGGAATTTGTGTTGTCAAGTATGATGTACATGTGCTTGATTACTACAGGTTTAAAAACCTGCATGTTATTACGCCCAAGTGAAAATGTGGTAGTATACTGCCGTCACCTATGTCATCCGTCTGTCGTCCACAATTTCTTGTGAAAACTACTGACTACATTTATTTTCTGATCAGTTTGAAATTAAGATGAAGAAGCCTTTTAAATTTCAATAATTTCTGTTAATTAGTTCTGGAGTTATGGTCCTTGTTTCACTTTGTTATTTAAATTAGTAAAACGAAGAAGATTGAATTTCAATAATTTCTGTTTAACTTTTTAGGCCTTGTTTTACTGTGTTTAATTATCATCCGATCTGTATTTAATTTACATGCATTATTTGAATTGGTAACATGAAGAAGACTATCGGAATTCAACAATTTACTGTTGATAACTTCTACTGTTTTGGCCCTAGCCGCCTGATGAAATTGATGTCAGTGTCTTGTAAATACTCCTATTACCTACAAAAGTTAAATATGTGACAACCCATGTTGACTGTGCAGAAGATTTAGCTTGTCTGTGTGTGTTTGTTGCATGGCAACCTATCTTTAAATTAGTGTATAAATAGCTTTTTATATCCCCAATATTATATTGCCTGATGCTAAAGTATCCCACCCTACTCTTACTGTGTTTTATTATGTTTGTAAGTATTCCCTGTGAGATATCAGTGTATCAAAGTTAATAGACTATATAGCACAGTATGATATTGATGTACCTGTATATTAATGCCATTAAATAATACATGTATCTCAAGGTACATGTACAGTTAATTGTTATCCAGACAGCTAAATGTGTATATTACACCATTTTGAAATAATAACTCATATAGCAAAACTAGTAATCAGTGATGGTTTTGGCCATCAGAGGTGCTAAACCTGTTTGATTTAAAGATGCATTATGTAAGAGCTAAATCTGAATATTGCAGATCTTTCCTTTAGCCTCAAATGTTATATAACAAGCCCATAATCAACTCTTCATACCACCGAATGTCATGATTTTAATGGATTAAAACACAATCACCATTTTAGAAATTTAATTTAAAACTGGATAAGCTAGATTTTGTATATTATCATAACAATGATAGCAATAAAAATCATGACTTCGCTATTTTAATCAAAAGTTCCAACATTCATAACTTTGTTCAAACTAAAATTAAATAATTAGACTGAAATTTTCAATATACATGTATTCCCTTTTCATTAGGCGCTTTCTATTTCTGAACAATTAAAGCGAGAACTGTCAGCTCTTTATCTTACATAATGCATCTTTTAAGTCGAAAATAAAGAATTGATTAGAAGGTGGATGGCCGAATGGTTAGCGTGTCATAAGGTCTGTCATTGAGTCATCAGGCGTGGTTTCAATTATCAGGTTGGGGGATCACGTGGGTAAGGCGTTGGTTAAGAAATTTAGTCTAAATCTGGATGTACCGATATTGTGTCAGTGGACTACAAAGTCGGTTATATCTGTACACTGTCTAACTATGGACGTAAAACGTTCAACAAAGACACCTACAAAACAAATCAAATCCAATATTTCGTCACAATGAATATAGACATTTGCTGATTACAAAGCAGACATTGTATTATCTAAAATGTCTATATACATGTACATGTATATACACAAACAATTGACAAATAGGACGTCAACTCACTGCACCCATGATTTTGTACAACAGAGATTGTTTATTTCTTAATAGGAAATGCCTATTGATACTAATTGATCATTAAGTCAATTGGATTGAAACACAGATCCTACTTATTTTTATAATTCAAATTGTTTTTATTTGCTTTCACTAATTGCGACATGAAATTTGGTTTACCACCCTACTTCTCTATACCATAAATATGGGCATACACTAATCCAGTGTGCTATGAGGAAAATCCCTAATGCCAAGGTTTCTTTTACGAGAACGCATAAATGTACACAGTAATGTGTTTTTTGGTTTCACCTGAATGACTAGCTGCGATTCCTTCTCAGGTCTTCTTCCATCCTATGCTTTAAATATTACATTATTAACTTAACACCTGGACCCCTAAATAATAAGATTTTCAATAAATAGGTGAGTCTGTAGGTTATTTTGAACATAGTATTATGGAATTAAACACATATAATATATTTTGTTGAAAGTGATAATGCATCTTTAAGTATCTGAACTATGTAAATACAGAAGGAACTCCCTAACTAACCATGACCAACTATCCGAGATCTATAAATCGACAAACAAATTATCATATATGCAATGTAATTATTATATGCTGACGTCTGTAGTGATGTCATAAAGTGAGTATGTGGGAAGTAATCTAAGCCACCGTTTAAGTTGCATCTTATTCAAATTCTAAGTACCTGTTAAACTGGTCTCATACATATTATTATATAGCTTCCTGGTACATACAAATGTCAAATATAGTCATTTATGGAGGAGGATATAGGACAACATAAAATTTTTTAGTTCCACAATTGTTTCAAGTATTAACGAAAATAATATTTATAGAAATGTTTACTATTCTGGCGTTCCAGTTCACTGTCGAAACTTTGATCGATTTCTGGTAATTTAAAGACACACCTGTGACACAATCAAATAATACGGGGGTTGGGATGGCCTAGTGTCTAGAGTGCCGCGCTTCAACTTCTAGCTGGCCGGTCACCTCTGGGTTGCGGCTGTGGTTTCGATCCCTGGTGTGAGCGTATGTGGCATGGAGATAGTGGCGCCTTCTCAACCTCGTGGGTTTCCTCCGGGCACTCCCGTTTCCTCCCACAGGTAAAGACCCCTACGCGCAAGCGAATTATTGAAATAGAATTTTAAAAAAAACATGACCTAGTTTGTGTCGAGTGGACAGTGGACGTTAAACCCCATTTCTCTCTCTCTCTCTCTCTTTCTCTCCATCACAATACTATTCTCGATACAGTTAGTTGAAATGTGGTGAATGCTCATGAATCACAAGACAACAAATTGCCATTTCACAGATTGTTGGGTTATGGATGGATATATTTAAAAAAAATTGATATTACATGATAGGTAAATTATTAAGATTTTATTTTGTGTAATATTTTTCTATGTAATAACATAAATCATCAACAAATTTGATACTTGTCAGGTATAAAGGAAACTTAATATGGTAATTTTAGACTTTACCTGAATACAACAAACGATAAATATGTTCTACATAATATTATTACACTGTTATGTATCACTTCTGGGAGCCGCAGTGGCTCAGAGAGAAGAAGCTGGCTTGATAGCCAGAAGGTTTCAGGTTAGCTCCTAGTGTTTGCAGAGAAAGTTACTTAGGTTTTCCAGCATGGTTTTCCTCTTATACATGCCAAGAACTCACCATAACAGACCGTTTCATTGGCTAATGCCTCACATCAACCAGAGAGCCTGTTATATACATGTAACAACTCTTCCAGATCCTAGTGTTATAAAGACAAGTAAAACAAAATTTGAAACCATTAAAAAACAAAATGAAATAGGATCTGCGTTTTAATCAGATTGAACCTATCATGGACACCAATGTAATTAGTCTTTATCATACAAACTATCATGGACCCTGTTATAAGTAGTATCTACATAAACTATTATTTTTAGAAGGTAGTATGTAGAAAATGTTGAAGCACAAACCAACACAGGAAATCCCATGTCAGTCATTTTGATGCATGCTCTTTAAAATCTGTGTCTGGTAGTCGTGATTAAGAGAACAACATCCTACAGTCAGATCGTGCCCAACATTTATTGAAGATAAATCAAGTCAATATAGTCGTCAGTCCTAATCATTGACCCATTTTCATTAGCCCAGTTGGTGCAGAAATGCTAGATGTTAAAGCCCATTTCCCTTAATTACTAAGTGCCTGAAAGTTAGTTATACAGTAGACGGATGTGCATACAACAGACAATCGCTTATAACGGACACAACAGTTTGGTCCCGATTTTTGTAATAGAAATTTCTTAACAGATAATCGTTTATAACAGACAATTTTCATTGGTTCCCAATCGACAAATTAATTTAAAAGTCCATTTTTATAACGGACTCTCGAATAAGCAGAACAAAATGTTGATATTACTGACTTTTATATCGGTGACTGGAATACTTTTCCCAGAAAATATTCATTCTGATTTTTAGTATTGTCACGTTTACAAAATTCTTGAATAGGTTAATCACCTAGCCAAAAATTGTATGGGTTGGGCTGTGTAAGACATTCCCGCATTCTTACCCCTACTGCTTTAAATGCTAATCAAAAATTAAATATTACTGGCAATAGATTACAATTCACTAGTTCAACATATCCTGTACATCAGTGCGGATATCGGTATAAATCGTATCGACAAAAAACAACAGAAGTGTGATACAAGTAGGTACAAATAAGATATTGTGTCTTCTAACTTTTTTTTATAAGTGCTGCAAAATATGCCTAGGGTGGGAGGCGATTAGAAGATCCTCCTGGCTGTTATGTCAGGTACATGTACACACAGAATTAAGTAGAGTTCATCGTTTTCTTCTTTATATTATATAAAATGGTATATTATTAATATGTAAATAAGCATAGTCAACTATAGTCAAGCATGTCTGTTATGGGCATATATGACCATTTTCAGCTATCTCGCGCCAAAATCAATCATTTTACACATTTCATAGTAAGCTATGCCTAATATGAAGGACGAAGTGTTCCATGTGACATCAAGATCGTGTAACAATATTATAGTGATAATTGGATCATTACGTCCTCTTGTTCTTAGGGTAGCAATTATCTTCACCATGGATTACAGATTACAACGTTTATAACAGATGATTTTTTCTGGTCCTGAGGTGTCCGTTATATGCAAAGTCTACTGTACTGTCAATTGACCAGAAAGTACACATGTATGTACTGTATGTAAAAGCGGTATTGACATACTGAATATGTCATTGAAGAGATAGGCCTAACATAGGATATATATATATCTACATATATACCATCTGTAATCAATCATCATATATTTAATGGTCGTCCCATTTGTCATTTCACCTGCTTTATGCTATTTCATGACCTACGGTCACATTAAATGAATATGTGTGCTAAACATGAATTTAACATTACAATGTTATTTTTAAACATTTGTTTGGCAAGTGATTTTGCATGAATACTTTTAAACGTCCTATAGTTTATTCATTTTCTACAAATGTATCATAGACTACAATTTTGTGCCAACCTGTATTAAAGCGTTGAATACAATTGTTACTTTGTCAGATCCCAGATCCATACAAGGGCATATGGTTATATATATGTATGTACTCTTGAAATACAAATCTTGTAACTTTTGTGGTACAAAAAAGGAAACCTGACTTTTAAAGTTTTAGATCAACTATATTCCTTTATCAAAAAATAAAAAGTTTTCGCCTTCGAGAGATTACTATAGACATGTTGTTGTTGTTGTTTATTACAGATTTAATGTCTAATACAATAAATTAGACCTTTAATCTGTCATAAACAACAACAAGAGGAGCAATGTATTTTCATTGGTCACACCTGATTGAATTACATAAATTCAGTCAACCCAATTAATCAACCATCAATAAGTAATCCAAGATACGAGAGATAGTGGAGATTACTGTACCTTTACATGTTTGTGCTTTTACGTGAAATCTCTTTATGTGAATGGTTGGAGGTTAATTAATTTTTCTCACGAAGATCCAACTATAAATTTAAGCAATAAAACCACTTCATTAGAAAATCAAAGTCAACTTAATTACCAGCACTGTGGCCATTTGATAAAACATTCATAACCATTGAGTTTATAGTTTGGATAACTAGTTGATTGATTGACAGCTATTTTTTTGCACCATCTGTGGTAATATGAATTTGAGTCAAAAAAAATACCAGTAATACAAGTAGTTGTAGAATCAAGTCTTGGTCTCCTTTTATTTAATTCAAGGGGATTGTGTGGTCGAATAGTCTAACAAGCACGCTTTAGATCCTGTCTGTCATTGTGTCATGTTGCATGCTTATGATCGTAGGGTTTCTCTGGGTCCATCTGTTTCGTTCCATGATTAAAGACCCATAGACTCAAGCGAATTAATGAAATTAAATTGTTCTGTATGTTAATCCCAAAATGACCTAGGTTGTGTTAACGTTACAAACCCCCCCCCACCTTTCCATTTGAATCAGCTGTCTTAATTTTCAGTTTATGTAAATATATTCGAGTGTAAAGCGTTAAAATACCTTTAAAGAGGCGTTATTCAAGAGCCAAATCTGTCATTACAGATCTTTCCTTGGGTTTTAAATGTTATTTAAGTTAATACATACATTTATTAACATGAAAAGACCATAATCGACTCCTGATGCCATCATATGGCTCAAATTTTAAGTAGATAAGAATGATTTGGCCATTTAATGATTTAATTTTACAATGGAGAAGCAGGGCTTAGACTAAAATAAAGAGCACCATGGTTAGGATAAAATAAACAGTCAATGAAACTATAAACAGTGATTTAATACTTTGCTCTGAATAAAGTAATTTGAATGAAATTTTGAATATATTCATTTGTGTTATCTATTTTTGAACTATATATATTACAGCAAGAACTGCCAGTTCTTTATCTAAATCTCACATACTGTGTCTTTAATATTTTGTATCTGACAAAGCAATGAGTCATAAGTTTTTTTAATATTGTTTTGCATGTACTATTATACTGTATTATATTGTTATAAGAATTGTCAATTTCATGCCCGTTTTTGATTCACTGATAATCAAAGAAACTAAATTGTTTTGTACGGTATTGACTTGCCGTTTTAAAACTGATTTTGATTTGATTTCTACTATTGATTATATTTTAAAAAAACAATTCAATTCAATTCTATATTAATACAATGCTTTCTTGAACATAATTCAGTTCTTGAAAAGTAGAATTGCAAAACACATTGGACTAATATTATGTCATTCAAATTAATCAATTGTGACAAAAAGTTATGACCATTTGAAGTTTGTATTAATTTTTATTGAATTCAACTGGTTTTGATTTACATCCATGTAATAAAAAATCAACATGGTTATATATTTTTTTTTGTATACCATGTTAAATGAAATGAATCTAATCTAAATTTTTACTAAATTTGAATGTAGAAGTAAACACAATCTAAATTTACTGATGTTGAATCTAAAATGAATCTAATCTAAATTGACAGATATGGATGACCATTTTATGATGAACAAGTAAAAACAAATATCAAACCATGTATGTTGAATAAACAACAGCAGTTCACTACATGCTGTGTTAAATCAATCGTCTAAATCTATTTTTTATTTCATTTGACACAGATGTTAATTTTAAAATACTTATGTCAATTGCATTTTAAATAATGTCAGTAGCCTTAAAAACATAATTCAAAACATACTTAGGCTATTTTCATATTTACCGTAGTTGCAGCAGATAAAAGACCACAGAAATTTTTCAATTTATTTTTGATGTTTTTGATTCTTTTTCATCTAATTTTTTAGGAGGCCTATTACTTCGGCTGGGGTCTATAGGATCCAGATTTTCAATTTATATTAATGCTTTGTTCTGAGGATATGATATACACAAAAATACTGTTGGTTAATTGTGGTTGCTTTTATCAGAAACTGAACTTAATTTGTTTCCGTGGAAACACAAAACTGATTAAATCCATGATATTTTGTAATTAGCTAGAGGCACAACTACTATGACAGGATGATGATGTGTATAAAGTTTCATAAAGATATCTTGAATGGATTATGATGAGATAATATCCTCCATAAGTAATTTATTGTGGTTAGAATTTAAAAGAATATACAAATACTTTGTGTATTTGAGAACAGAGTTTTTTATACCAAGTTTATGAAACACTCCTTCAGGGTTAATTGCATGCAGATGCGAATTATCCTTTAGGCAGCGTAGGCAGCTGCCTAGGGTCCAAGAAAAAGGGTCCTTAAAATTTTGGACGACCTATTTAAATTTGATGTTTTACATTCTAATTGAATTCAGATAATGTGAAATTGAATAACAGAATACATTTCTCTTCTTTAAAGCAATAATAAATTAAGTTTGTTTTCATTTTATCCACAACTTGCTGTTGCTGTTATCCTCTGAGCATCACAAGATTGTCACTGACCGAATGACATGGTAATGTTTGACAAAGTTGTAGGGATCAGTCACGGTGGCTAAGTGGATAAGGAGCTGGTTCGCTAGCCTGGAGGTCGGGTGTTCGATCCCAGCATTGGCCGAGAAAGTTCATCTCGGTTTTCCGGCGTGATTCCCCCTTGTCAGTGATGCACAAGGAGTGCCTGACAAGGACAGCTGCCTAGTCGTTTGGATGGGACGTAAAACCAAGATCCCTTGTACACATTGGAGTGAACGTAAAAGATCCCTTGACAGTTGGAAAATCGTTATAAGAGTGGGCCCTTGCGCCGCTGCCTGGGCAAAATTTCCCTCATAGCACACTGTATGGCGTATGCCTGTCTTCCATTAGCCCAGGTTAGGTGCAAAAGAGTAGGACGTTAAACCTCATTTCATTTCATTTGACAAAGTTGTACTGACATTATTTTGTCAGTATATCCTGGCTTCTCTTACAGTGGTCTCAGTTTTGCTGTGGCAAAACAGTTCCGCGAAGGACCCAGATTGTCGAACTGCCTAGGGCCCATCAGAGCCTTGATCCTCCTCTGATTACATGTCATCGAATCAAAAGTTATTTATGGTTAGTAGCCACTGTGCCTCAGTGATTAAGGGACTTTCGTGCACGTTAGTTTTCCCCTTGTTAGTGGTGTGGGATGGACAGGCTGGTAAGGAACTATGTCGGGTCATGTAAACCATCCATGACAGTTGAAATTCAGTTGTTTGGTCAAAATTTCCTTCCCAGCACATTGCATGGCATATGTTTGTTTTTCATTAGCCTAATTTGGGCAGAAAATTAGAACCTCATACTCTCATTTCATTCATTCATTACATTTGGACCTGCTGATGAAATGTGAAAAATAAAATCAACTGGGTTTACTTTACATTTGTATGAAAGGATCTACCTTTCTAGTAACAAAGGTATTTGACAGGGAGCTCCCTGAGTGCCACATGATACCACCCTTGGTGGAAGTGGATGTAAAACTCTAAGATTAAACAAGATAAGCAATATCATCGGTTGAGACTTTGAGACCATGGAACACGATAACTTTGGTCCTAAATTGGTGAGAGGGCCCAAACTCTTGAGTACTGATTCATTATATCAATACCTTGACTGAGTTTGATGATCAGAATTTTCTGCTTCTAAATTTGATTAGTCAAGTCTTTGGAACATAACAACTTTTAATTGAAGTAGAATGTTTTAAAAACATCATGTAGATGTTAATTGGGTGAATGTCTTGACTGAGTTCAATGATAAACATTTTCTACTAAAGCTAAGCAGAGTTAAGCAATTTCATTGGTTGAAGCTTTGGAACAAGATAACGTTGCTACTAACTGATGGAGAGTGATATGTGTAAAGTTTCACTTACAGTTACTTTAAAACCTTGGCTAAGTTTGATTGTGAACATTTTATGCCAAGACTAAGTATAGATAACCGGTTTGATTGCTTGATACTTTTGAAGAAGATAAATGTGCAATAAATTAATGTGTGTCATCTATTTATTTTTGGATTTCGGCGTGGGACATCAGTCTCACAGCTTGTTTGTTAGTATCACACAAAACTGTTAAATGTATATTGATATACATGGTCACAAATTTTACAGCTTGGCAAATTATATTTATACACATTCATTTACAAATATATCATTTGAGGTGATAAGTTGAGTCATGTAATGATATAAATCTAGATTCACAGTTCTGATATGAAGACATACTGTCGGGTTGTCACCAGTTTAATCAAAACTGATAATAGATAATAATAAAATTAGCAGTCAAATATTGCATAAGCACCTTCAATTATGTCTCATTTTAAACATGGTGGCCAATGTTAAAGAAACTGGCTCGCTTACCTGGAGGGACAAGGTATAATCAATTGGATGGGACAAAAGAAACAAGGCCTCGTGTACCCATGTAAAAGAACCCTACGCACTTGGAATTCAATATAAGAGAAGTGCCTCTTTCTGGGAAAAATTTCCAGGATTGCAAACTGCCTGGCGTATGTCTGTCCCCAAAGTTTAAAATTTTTAAAACAATACAACAACACCCCTGAGGTATATGATATGTAAATATGTAAAAAGATAAGAATAGAAATATTTTGCACGTTGAGATTTTTCTTAAAAATAGCTCAAATCAGGAAGCTGTAAATATGTAAAAAGGTAAGAATAGAAATATTTTGCACGTTGAGATTTTTCTTAAAAATAGCTTAAATCAGGAAGCTGTAAATATGTAAAAAGATAAGGATAGAAATATTTTGCACGTTGAGATTTTTCTTGAAAATAGCTTAAATCAGGAAGCTGGCATTTGATCTTTATCTTGTTGAGATTAGAACCAGGACGTATATTCATATGCTTTTTATCTATAAATACCTGCTTTAAGGATACATGTACGTTCCCATCAAAGTATTTATTGGGTGGCTATTTCCAATAAAAGTATGGCAATTTTGGCATACATGAAAAGTTGAAATATCCAATCTTACTAAAAAAAAATACTGGGTTCCCTGAAAAACACTCATAAAACGCATACAGGACAAAATGTAAGGGTTTCCCTAATCGATATACTGCATTTTTTTGTCCCCCGCCTTTCGAAGAAAGTTAGGGGACTATTAAAATGGGTTCGTCTGTCTGTCTGTCTGTGTCTGTCTGTCTGTCTGTCTGTCTGTCCGTCCGTCATACTTTTTGGGACACAATAACTCTCTTCCTAATTGAGCTAGAATGTTCAAACTTGGTGTATGTGTTTATTAGGTCAATGCCTTGATGGAGTTCGAAGATGAGCATTTTCCGCTTAGGGTAAGCAGAGATAAGCAATTTGATTGGTTGATGCTTTGGGACACGATAACTTTAGTTCTAATTAAGTGAGATTGATGAAACTTGGTGTATAGTTTCATTATAGTAATACCTTGACTAAGTTCGATAATGAGCATTTTCTGCTCAGGGTAAGCAGAGCTATATGCAATTTGATTGGTTGAGAATTTGGAACACAATAACTCTCCTTCTAATTGAGTTAAAATGTTCAAACTTGGTGTATATGTTTATTAGGTCAATGACTTGATGGAGTTCGAAGATGAGCATTTTCCGCTTAGGGTAAGCAGAGATAAGCAATTTGATTGGTTGATGTTTTGGGACATGATAACTTTAGTTCTAATTAAGTGAGAGTGATGAAACTTGGTGTATAGTTTCATTATAGTAATACCTTGACTAAGTTCGATAATGAGCATTTTCTGCTCAGGGTAAGCAGAGCGATACGCAATTTGATTGGTCGAGACTTTGGAACACAATAACTCTCCTTCTAATTGAGTTAAAATGTTCAAACTTGGTGTATATGCTTATTAGGTCAATGCTTTGATGGAGTTCGAAGATGAGCATTTTCCGCTTAGGGTAAGCAGAGATAAGCAATTTGATTGGTTGATGCTTTGGGACACGATAACTTTAGTTCTAATTAAGTGAGAGTGATGAAACTTGGTGTATAGTTTCATTACAGTAATACCTTGACTAATTTCGATTATGAGCATTTTCTGCTCAGGGTAAGCAGAGCGATACGCAATTTGATTGGTCGAGACTTTGGAACACAATAACTCTCCTTTTAATTGAGTTAAAATGTTCAAACTTGGTGTATATGCTTATTAGGTCAATGCCTTGATGGAGTTCGAGGATGAGCATTTTCCGCTTAGGGTAGGCAGAGATAAGCAATTTGATTGGTTGATGCTTTGAGACACGGTAACTTTAGTTCTAATTAAGTGAGAGTGATGAAACTTGGTGTATAGTGTCATTACAGTAATACCTTGACTAAGATCGATAATAAGCATTTTCTGCTCAGGGTAAGCAGAGCGATAAGCAATATGATTTGCCGAGACTTTGGAACACAGAAACTCTCCTTCGAATTGAGTTAAAATGTTCAAAATTGGTGTGTATGCTTATTAGGTCAATGCCTTGATGGAGTTCGAAGATGCGCATTTCTTACGGTAGGCAGAGATAAGCAATTTTTGGATGACACTTCGTGTTCAGTTTGATTGGTCGATACGTTTGAAAAAAATAAATGTGCGATTAATTAATATGTGTCATCTATTTATTTTGGGATTTTGGCGGGGGACATCAGCCTCACTGTTGGCTTGTTTCATATTAAATTCCATCATCTCAGTACCATCTTGTGAAGTTCTTTCTCTCTCTTTCCCTTTTGTACTCTTTTCTATGGCCGCGTTTGTTACATTTTGGTCTAGAATTGGAGAAGAGCTTTTAAAATGACATTTTTGGCCAGGTTTTGGTTAATATTCATGGTCTAGAGTTAGATGAATAACAGAGTTAACAGATTATATGTACATTGGTTTACTATATTAGTACATGACGTATACTATATCAAGTTTGTATCCAGGTTTCACTGGTCAACCTCATACAACCTTTGGAGCAAAGACATACAGCCACTTTTTGCTCCATCTGTGATGGAATGCATTCCTGATAAGTTTTGGAAAAAGAGACTAGAATTCACATTAAAGTCAATGGGAATATTAATGTATGCCTACCTCCTATTTTGGTATAGAGCAAAATTTCAAGCAAATATTATGTCTGTATCTAAACATAGACCTACATAATATTTGTAATTATTATCTCATAAATGAGTAGATCCAGTTGTATGTAGGAGAATGTACATTTAGTAAGTGATCTGTGATATTAATGGAATATTGTATTACAAGTAGATATAATCCTAGTATGTTTTATTAGCTAAAAGCTTCTGTAATATGGTTATATGATACAATCACATCACTCACATCTCTAATGGCAAAAACTAATAAAAATTGATACATTTGTTGAGTGAAAATCAAAAGTACAATGATTGTCAGTTGGGATTGGAGTAGTATTGAAGACTGTTCTTTTGTTTTTGATAATATTGAGTGAGGGATTCACATGGTGATGTAGGGATCCTTAACATAATAATATGTAGAGGATAACCACACAGCACACAAGCATCCATGGTGCAGTACAGTCCCTGGCCTCTAATGATACAGGTTTCATTCAAAATGAAAAAAGAATATTGATTTACAAGAAAGACGTCATGTAAAAGGACTAAGTATCACAATGTATATATCCATGAACAAAATTTCTTTTCACGAAATTAAGCCAATGATGAATTTGACATAATGTCCATGGGCATTATGTACTGCAACATTTTGACCGAATGCCATTCTGAGATGGAGGTTGAGCCACATGATTGTTGTTATGTTTCTATTGGAAACCCCATTCCCTATTTAATACAACTGCACCACCTTTTTCTAAGTGAATACCCACTTTCAAAATGTCTGTACCCTTGAAATAACTCACATTCATTAAATTCAAATATTATATCATAAAATAAAAGATTTATTATTCAAACAAAGAAAGTAAAAGCTAAGAAAGTTATTAATGTTTGAAATTTTGGGGGCAATAATGATTCATTTGATGTCAGACATGACGATCAGTGAGAACATTTTGGTCATCCATGTCTATTTATAATGACATATTGTCTTTACCTGTCCTTGTCATGTGTTTGACAACTTTCGTGTTGTACTACAAGGTAAAACTTGTTTCTGTCTATGACACCTAATAAATCATTTTGAGCTTTGATACCATGTGCCAGGTATTAAGTAGTTACAAATTTGTGTCCATTCTCTGAAGACTATACTATAGACACATGGTGTGAGTCATACTTTGTTATTAGTATTTAAACAGATTTAAAGTTTATTGTCTGGGGAGTTCAGAGGGCTTCACTAGTCTGCCACGAAAAGAAAACTATGAATATGGGTGTCAATAAACTCAATAAACCGAACCCTAACCCAACCCTAACCCTAATAATAGATATCGGTAGATATCGAACCCTAACACTAATCCATTCCTAACCCTAATGATAGATATCAGTGGACTAATGAACCTGCGGACTAGTGAACCACGGTCTAGTGACCATTCACGTGGAGTTAATTCATGGTGACCAATTAGTGTTATAATACTTGTTTAAAAAATACAAACAGATTGTACAGTTTTATTTTTCCGCTTTCTGAATGACGTCGCTTTTATCCTGACATCAAGGTGTTGGCCAAAAATATTCCATCAGATTTTGGTATGTCATTGTTGCAGGAAGGAGGGCCAAGCAAGAAAAAACATCCCTGGAGATCAAATGAACTGAAAATCTAAAGTTCACCGATTCTGTATGAACAGAAGCGGAAACGACACTGTCTGGGTAAAATTGTTTTCAGAACACATTGCTTGTTATACCAGTCTTCATTAGCCTTATTAGTGCAGAAAAGGAGAAATAAAAATTAAACCTGATTTGTTTTTATTCCGGACAATCAATATCAAAAATTATCTGAACAAATACAACAACCTATGGTGTGTTTAGGTTTGTTTTGTATAAATAGGAGTATTATCTATAGAAACGTAATCCTAATGATAATGATAATGGATGACATAGTAATGAGTTACAAGATAAGATGTCATTAATGGTCCTACGAACATGTAAATCACTGCCTCATTTACATATCAATTAATTTTCATTTATGTATCAAGTCATACATACATTCCTGTAACACCTTTAAACAGGACAAAATTAAAAAGGGGCTCTCATTGTCCTCATGACTCACCCTTAAAAAGTGGTTTGAGAAATGGTGGATTGAGGTAGAATACACAAATAATGTACAATTTATTATTTCTTATTGTGTGACTTATTATACAATCCTACACACATCCCAGGTTTGGATAAAATCCAGGCTATGCTTTATCATTTCATTAATTTCATACAATACCAAATACGAAAATCCAAAAACAGATTTACTTTAAATGAAAGAAATGTTCATAAGTGTCTACTGAATTCTGAAAACCAGGCTATAAATGTGTTCAATTTCTACATAATCTTATAACTGAGCAAAAGATTTGCTCCTTGTTCTCAAACTTATATGAAATCTAAATTGAAAATCCTGTATAAAATTTTTTATGCCACTTTAAAACTGGTTACGAATATGGATACAGTCATATATAAATATTTCTGTACTTAAACTATATGAAGCCAAATCATGTTTGAATCCTGATTATTTTTTTTAAAAAGAGAGTTGTAACTGCTACATATTTGATATGAATTGAATGATTATTTCTGCTTTCATTTGGTGGTACTAGATGCACCACAGATATGCTGGTGATATTAACATGTGTCTTCTTCGGTTTTGACCTAAGTGTGACCTCTGTACACATGTACATAATAAAAGTTGTGGCAAAAATGGTGTAAATAGCATATAAATTGATATTAAGATTAAAGCCATAAGGGTCCATATCCTGGTAAAGAGCTGTCCTTCACGACAACGACACCTAATTGTTGACAAGTTGAAGGGGTATAGACGAGCAGATCCATTTAAAAAGCACTGCCTTCTTTTGTTGGTAGGCAAACCAAAATAAAAAAAGATGTTCTCCCTTTTTATAACCGATCTCTCTAAATCAAAATGATAGTAAAAATGTCTGTCAATATTTTAAAACATTGTATGTGATGATTTTAAATATACTGAATCAATTTGTACAAAAAAGTATGGTTTAAAAGCATATATACCACAACAATGTAAAGACTACCTGGACGCTTACGGCTAGCCCCCGGATCCGTTCACTCTTTTTGAATTGTTTTGTTTGTGGTCTCTGAGTACGATGTCTTGTCTGTATATTTGTTTTTGTGTAGAATTGTGTGTGGTGCAGTCCCCCTGCACTTACTATTTGAACTATGAGTGTCACTGACTGTCAGTGGTTTGTCAGCGAGATTTGATTAAACTGCCAATTAATTCAAATATTGACATTCCATTTAGTACCAGTAAACATTAGCATGTTTAAGTTTCTCTGTTCATGAGAACCTAGTAATGATTCTTATTAAAACAAAATATAGTCTCAATGTTTGATAATCCCATAGTCTTATTAAAACCCAAGAAATAGTTTACGTCTTACACAGTTTGATTTGGAACCTGCTTATATAAACAATCCATTATTGGCCCTCAGGCAGTGGTCCAAAGGACCTTTGTCATCACTTCTCTCTGCAGTCCCCCTTTCATTAATATGTTTGTCCGATTAGTCATTTATGACTTCTCAAAGTGCTTAAATGTACACATAATACCCTTTAGAATTGGGCCTATTAAGTCTGTTGTTATTTGTAAATTTCAGATTTTTAATATTTGTCTTGTTTAAGTATTTTATAGTCATTTTGACTGTTCACTTGATACATTTTTAACTTCTTCTATAGAACCATTTGATGGATTTCAACCAAATTTAGCATGTATGGTGCTTAAGTCAGGATTATTTAAATGACATTGATCAGGTCAATAGGGACAAGGTAGAGGAAAATATAAACACTGAGCACTGTGTGGCATTTAGGCATTGATGTAAATGTGTTAAGATAACGTTGCAGGATCAAGATATGATGTCATTATTCATATATTGTTGATAGTCTGACCTAACCCAATGATAGGTGATTAAACCCACTGCTGCTCTTGTTTATAGGTTGATAACTTTGATTAGCTTGATTAATATATTTTCATTTTCTTTTTCAGATTTAACTTTATTAGTTCAAGGAAAATTTGATAGTTCCCAAATAGTGGAAAATTGGAGTGAAGTAAGTAGTATTTACACCTTATTCGTAAGATGAAGTCTGATTTTCCTTTCAAATCCAAATATTATTTTCTTTTATGAAAATCTGAATATGGACTGGAAAATCAACACTGCTTATATAATCTCATCTAATAGACCATATTCCTGAAGCAATGGTTAGAAGCATTTTCATCTCATTAGCCATTGCTATAGTGTGGTAAAGTGGTATATTTAATTATTTATCTTCTCTTTCGTTACGTTCCTGCATCTAGTTTGAAGGAATGAATTGTGGTTTAATATCCTATTTTTCTGGGCAAAATAATGAAGATGGGCATATACCATATTGTGTGGTATGAGGGAAATTTTGTCTGGTTGGCAATCAAATTCCAGCTGTCATGCGTTCTTTACATGTGCAACAATGTGAATGCAGCACCTCAGTTCATACTGCATTTATAGACTTTCTCAAAAAAAACTACAGCCCATGTTGGTTGCATATGCCTTAAGAATTTAACAATATCTCTATCCCACTGAGCTGTAGGATGTTAAACCCCATTTCATTTCATTTCATTTCTATTCCACTGTATTTCTGATTGAAATACTTTTCCCCAAACAAAACAACTTCAGTGCTTGTTTCAGTAATTTAGAAGAGTTCATGGAAAACACAAGAGAATGTATCAATTCAGATTTAACTACTTGTATGTTGATTTGCAAGCTAGTAAAAACTAGAGCCCATTCAGGCACGGATCCAGAGACGGGCGCACCCGGCGCACGCCCCCTCTATTTTTTGAGGTGGCGAACAATTTTTAGCTCCATATATTCTCGCGAGAAAGGGAAACTAAAATAGTTTAGGTTGGAAATCGTAATTTGCAGTACTAGTATGAAATTAGTCCTTGTGAGCATTTTTTACACTCAAAAATCACAGTTGCGGGCTTCACACTCCCAAGTTGGTGCAGCACGCCCCCTCTTTCTGAAAACCCTGGATCCGCCCCTGCCATTATTGCTATAAAATGTGGCTTTGGCTAATAATACTTGTTACCACTGCTTTAATATAACAATAGGCTATACATAGATATCAAGTAGCTTATTTGATATGTTGTTTTAGATTTAAAATATTGATGATATTGAGGAATCAGAGGGTGTTATTTGATACGATAATGGTTAATTATTAATATGGATAGGTGTAAGGTACATGATCATAATCTTGTAACAATCAATAACTGAATTCTAGGTTTATATTAAAGTAACTTAACCTACAATATCCTACATATATACCTGCATTAATGATTTAGGCCACAGCAATTTGAATTTTTGTTCAAGAACAATGGGGGTTGGAAGTCCTTCTGGTTAGTGTGTGCAGGTTGTATCATTAGGTCTTCCTCGGTTATATGTGACAAGGAATAGGATCGCCAATCCAACCTAATGGGTTTTTTCCCGGTCTTTCGGTTTTCTCCAACTGCTGAAAGACTCATTCGGGCAAGAGAATTATTGAAATAAATTGAACCATGTTAGTCTTGAAGTGATGTTGTTTGTGTCGAGTTGGCGTTAAAACCTCTTTCTCTCTATCTACAAGAACAGCAATTGCTTATGAATGTTCCAGAGGCTAAAATTTGAAAAAAGGCTAAGGCCTAAAAAACATTAAAAATTAAGGATGTTTCAATTGTTGTAAACATAGTTGAGAGTAGACTACATCCATGTTACTAATGACTTATTATATTATTTTGTGATTTTAGGTAGCCGATTATGGCATGGGATTTTCAGTATGCCTGGTATTTGGTCTCTTGTTTGCCATTTTTATGCCATTTGTTGGATGCATCTTTTGTTGCTGTCGTCTGGCCGGAAAATGTGGTGGAAAGAGAAAAAGTAGAGATCCTAAACATGCAAAATGCAAGAAAATGTCCTATTGTACAGTTCTCCTCATTATAAACATTTTCAGTTTGTAAGTACATTAATAGTAACAATAATATCGATACTGTTAGCTGTGGGGTTTTCTTGTGTGACAGCGCACAAAGTGATGACGTCGGCACAAAACACTTTGTTGTAGTTCGGAGTTTGTACTGACTGTGGAACCTCACCGATAGTTATTTATTTACCATAAATATCAAAGCTTTAAGAAAAGCCTAGATTATACTCTTCCATTTACCAGAAATATCAGAGTCTAAAGAAATGCCTAGATTAAACTCTGCCATTTTTTGTTCAGTAGACTGGACATTTTAATTGCAGAGTAGACAGGACATCTTAATCGGTGAATGTTCTCACAAAATTGCCAGATAAATGCTTTCAGGGAATGTATCTTTAACATCTGACAAGTTTTATTATTGTGTCAGGTCAGATTTTAAACAGTCACTACCAAGACATCTGCCATCCACTGAAGTCTTGTGTATGACTTATAAAGCTGACATTAGCAGTTTAAATAGCAGCTACTTTGTAACATTAGATCTTTTGTAGTGTAGAAAATCAGGACCATCAAAACAAAATGAAATAAAGATTTTTTTTTATTAATAGTCTAATATATAATTAATCTGTTTCTTCCTTTGAACTATACCTGGGATGACTTAATTAATGCTGATTATTTAATTTTCATGATAAAGTTCATGACTAATTAAATCTCTGAATAAATCGATGTGGTATTTTCTTAATGAATATTTAAATAGCAAAGATATTTGTACTAATTGTTCTTTCCTGCAGGTTAATAATGACAATGAAATAAGTTAAAAGGGATTTGACATATTTTTCTTCACAAACTGGGTAAATACAGTGTGCTATGAGAGAATTTTTGGCAGAGGATAGTGGCTTTTTAGTCTACTTCTCAGGAAATTCATAATTTTCTATTCTGTGCATACCCTTGTATATAGAGGATCTCAGATTTTCTCTGTTCTTTGTTAAGTCAACCTTTTTAGTGAGCAAGCGTCTGTACCACTGTAGCACCCTAGTTATATGAAAAATTCTATTCTGTATTTATTTCAGAGCTGGAATAGTCTGTGCCTTTGTTACAAGTGATTTAATACACCAGAAACTGGAAAATGAGAATAATGAAGGACCAGTTGGTACAATCGATAGTGCCCTATCAAAAATAAAAACATATGTAAATGACACAGTGAATGTAAGTCTCACCAATTCTATTCTTAATTTTCTGAACTACAGAAGTTAACACCACTTTTAGAACAACCATGCACTTTTACTGATTGGCAAGGTATCCACAATGCCTATTTGTAAAATAAAATTACTTGTCCGTAGAAACTGGAATACATAACCATTTTCTCTAAACTAATCCACTGATGGCTGATTAATACCACTTGGGTACTTGTTAGATTTGCTGTCGATTGATATCAGAATACCTCATTGTTTGTTAATATTGACTTTATTCATTATTGTCAATGATATTTGCGAGCATTATGATCAGACCAGTTGACATTTATCTGAATATGAAAAGCATCTGGGAGATTTTATAATGCATAGAACATATTCAGTGATGAAATTTAAATTAGTTGCTTTTTTTAAATATTTTTTCAGGATTTACAACAGCAAGCATTAGATAAATTTGATAGTGCAAGAAATAGTATAATTACATCAATTAACAGTAAGTATCATTTAGCAAATTTTCATGCCAACATATTATAGACTAATAAACTATAACACATACTTATGGAAAAACAGCTACTTATTTATTTGAATGATGTTTCGAAGAGTATTCTCTCGACGTTATCATAGTTTGATGTCATGGCATGATTATGATTGAAAAAGTTGTTTTCATTTGTTTCTCACAGCACACAAGTAAGAACATGACTTAATGAGGCCGGTAAAGTATGAAATATTGATTTGAATATGAAACCAAAACAAATTGAAAAACTGAAGTTATATAAAATCTAATAATTTTGTAACAGGTTCAGCAGCTACAGCTGTAGATGATGTATTAAAGTTAGTAAATGCCAGTACTTACTTAAATCAAGCCAAAGATCTTAGTAAAAGTAAGTGATAAGTATTTTTTAATATCTGAGACGTTTGGAATTTAATCAAGTGAATTTATTATATATACATTTTGACTACATATAGCTTGAATTCAACTGTGGCATCTTAAAAACTGTACCTAGAAAGGAATTGGATTGAAAATACAGGTTTTGTTGTTTGATTCTGGAGCAGGAACTGGCCCCAAAGCGCTACTATTTATCTAGTTGTTTCTCTCAATCTTGTTCCTTGGACAGCAGACATACTTTGAATATTGATATGACTTCGCAGCTTATGGTCAATAATAGTACTGTCACACTGTTTTTTTTATAGCAGTAGGTATTAAAATGTTTTTGCCTCATTGATTATAATAATGATTACAGAGGTTAATGAAGCTAGAGATGAACTAATAACTCTCAACACAACATTACTTGATTTGAAAACTAATGGAGACAATTTAACGGAAGAGCTAAGGCAACTAAAAGAAGACATTAATAATACATGTGTTAGCAGTGCGAATGGATGTAATAAGCTTGATCTAAATAATTACGATACAGATGCGGATTTTAGTAAGGTAAATGACTACATATGGACTTAAAGTTATAATAGATCACACACATTTGTGCTCGTTGTTCAGAGTATTTGTCAGAATATTTCACCTAGTTTCACGATTTTTATCTTTTAATTGGTGACTGTTCTTGAAATATAATGACATTCAATTGTCCTTAAAGATTGATTTAACAATAGCTCCCTACCTGAAATAGCGTTTACCGAAGCGTAAACAGACATTAATTAATATAAGAAAATTATTTTCCCTGCTAACAACATTCACATAAGTATTATTTCTATTTTATTCATGATCTGGTAGTGCCAATCGTTTCTGCTTTGATTAACAAGAAAGTTTTAATGTAAAGAGGGTAATTTTTGTCCTTGGCAAACGGTCTTTAATTCATTGTGTTTACAGAATAACTATTATAGTATGAGCACATGATTTTGTTTATAAAGTAAAGAGTGAATGGCATGTACACTGGTGACATCAACTTATATTCCCTGAAATATTTCAATATCCCCAATATTGTTATTTCAGCTGTCTGACTTTTCTACAGAGATTACAAAAGTATCTGATAGTTTGAATATTTCTAAATTTGTGAGACAGGTAAGTATATAAATTTTTAAGATCTGTACATGACGTTGTCTAATTGTACATAATCAAAAATTTCTACATCACAGAATGTTTTGTTATAAGTTTTCAGTATTAAGTAGGGATAATTCTAACAGAATTATTGTGAAGTCTTTTTGTTCTACAACTGCATTTAAAGTTTATGTATCTGGAATACTCAATTTGTGTTGGTTTTTTTTAGGCTGAAAGTAAAGTCAATGAAGTAAAGCAGAATTCCACAGATGTGATTAGAAACAATATAGATGGTAAGGCAATGTTTCTTTTCATTCATGTGGCAACACTCTTTTGATGCAGCCACATTGAACTGATTTGGATGGAACTTGAAATGCATGTTTATAACTTCAAGATCTTGGTTCCTTTCGATATTTGCGCCAATCGGATCGTAACTTCCTGAATTATGGCCCCTGATTGTCCGAAAAATCGCCCTTTTTAGCTTGTGGTCCCTCTGGAGGTCAAAATTGTTATCCGATTTAAAAAAACGTTTGATTATATCACCGTTCCATGGTTATGAAGGTTGAGTTCGAATTTTGTGAAAATTGGACCAAAATTGACGGACAAAACGGCCGTCGTTTAAAAAAACGTTTGATTATATCACCGTTCCATGGTTATGAAGGTTGAGTTCGAATTTTGTGAAAATTGGACCAAAATTGACGGACAAAACGGCCGTCGTTTGTACGCGAATAGTGTGAAAATATGTTATATCAAGGTTGTGGACCTTATGGAGGTCACAATTTTGAACCGATTTTGATGAAACTTGACATGTATGTTTATAACCCAAAGATCTTGGTTCCTGTCGATATTTGCGCCCATCGGTTCGTAACTTCCTGAATTATGGCCCCTGATTGTCCGAAAAATCGCCCTTTTTAGCTTGTGGTCCCTCTGGAGGTCAAAATTGTTATCGGATTTAAAAAGTTTGATTATATCACCGTTCCATGGTTATGAAGGTTGAGTTCGAAGTTTGTGAAAAGTGGACCAAAATTGACAGACAAAATGGCCGCTGTGTGTACGTGAATAGTGTGAAAATATGTTATATCAAGGTTGTGGACCTTATAGAGGTCACAATTTTGAATCGATTTTGATGAAACTTGTCATGTATGTTTATAACCCAAAGATCTTGGTTCCTTTTCGATATTTGCACCCATCGGATCATTACTTCCTGAATTATGTCCCCTGATTGTACAAAAAATCACCCTTTTTTGCTTGTGGTCCCTCTGGAGGTCACAATTATTATCTGATTTAAAAGAATGTTTGATTGTATCACAGTTACACCGTAGTTATGGGTGAGTTTGAATTATGATTTTCTGATGATTACTTAAAATGCAACAACTCTTGTTGACTGGCTGGACGATTTGGCTGCTGTGTGGGCGTATGTTTCGTTGCCTGGCAACCTATTTTTTCCAAGGGCATACCTTGGAACACACGAAAAAATATATAGGACAAATATTTGAATTTTTCAAAATAGAAGCATGGTAAGTCATAGACGGCATAGAACTGTAGACACAGTCTAGTCATACACACATAGAAAAACACAGCAATGATCTTATCAGTAGACACCAGTGAATACTCAATTGAGATTACGTGGTTTTTCGCGTTTTCTTAGTGTGCCGTTCACAAGTTCATCACACGACTTCGTTGCAGTGCCCATATGTTTTGTTGCAAGGCAACCAATTTTTCTGTTTTGAACATGTTGTTCCATGCCTGGCCCCCAGTCCTGCACCACTAACAAGAGGAAACCAAGCCGGAAAATCTCTTTCAGTTTGAAGCATGCATTTCTAAATGTTCTCTTATAAAACCTTAAATCATTTTAACAAAGGCTTGCTTCATTATTTCAAGACATTGTAAACCCCGATCTTGATTAAAATTGATTAAAAATGACTCCCAAGTTTGTAGAAAATAAAAGATTTAATTTTCAAGTTTACGTTCCAATGACAGTAGTGTAAACATCCACATACACTATACCCCCCCCCCCCCCAACCTCTTTGATTCCTAGAATTCAGGAAAAATGAATATTTTCCTATGTTACACTCAGGTAAATTTACCATTATCATCAAGTAAGCTTACAGCACATGGATTACATGTTACAAAAACCTATCGGAACAGTAATAAGCCCAATGTATTTATCCCGTGCAATGTTGGTTGTTTTTATAAAAAAAAGAGAGTTTGTATGTGTTTTCCATCTGTAATATTTTTTGTTTGGTTGATGAAATTACAATTATTTGAAATAGGCCGACGCCGCGTTTTCTCACACATGTTCAAAATGGATATTGATCACCTTGGTACTTCAAAGTTGTATTTATGACTGCATGTGTAATACTTTTATTAATTTTGGTGACTATATATAGCATTATCTCGTAGTTCTATTTTATATTAGCTTTATTTATGTCAGTGAAATGCAATTCCAAATTCGGTCATATGGGCTGTGTTTTAAAAAGGACATTTTGTGCATTGAAAAAAATGGAAAAATGTGCAAATTTTTATTCTCCTAAATAACGCACACCTTTAGTTCTGAGGGGATTGCTCAGAGGAAAAAGTGCATGTTATATGTGGGTGATTATGGTATACCTTTAATTTATATATAAGTGGATTTCTTTTTATTCAGAGGCGTCGACAGCCGTAAACAAGATAAGAACAGAGATGGTTACTGGTATAAATGATTATAAAAGTAGTATACGAAATACGGTAAGTCTTTCAAATTGCCTGTTTTTCTGGTTTAATGGGAGATCACTGCATGCTTGCATAATGCATATGGCACAAATTAGGAACAAATAGTGTCGAGTTATTAAAGTCTTAGTATTATAATCATGTGGTTTAAAGTCTCCTAAACACAAACTAGGTCATTCTGGGACTAAGACATGGTATAATTTTGATTTCAATAATTTGTTTACACATAAGGATTTTAACTGTGGGAGTAATCTGGAGAACCTGGAGAAATCCCTCTCTCAAATTTTATCAACAGTTTTTATTTTGACCCAAATGACTAGGAGATCTTGTTATTTAACACTTTATTGTAATATGGGATGTATTGTTGAATGTTATTTGTAAATTAACATACAGTTAGTATATATATATGTATATTTCACTTCATAATATTGTTACTAGTACATAATATGATTATTTACATTACAGACAGAGCCGTTAACAAGTTTTCAAACTCAACTAAATAATAATCAGGAAGATATCAAACAATATGGAAATTATATGTAAGTATACATACATCGATTGTTATTGTTTTCCTTCTGTATTGTCTACTATGGGGCGCCGTTTGTAAATTAATTATTTAGCTTTTTATATAGCAAAAACACTAGATTTAATTTAAATTTATGTATATAGTTAAATCTCGACTTTTGTGCAAATTTTTCACTTTTAATATTTAACATAATATATATAAATTTATGTATATAGTTAAATCTCGACTTTTGTGCAAATTTTTCACTTTTAATATTTAAACTAAAAATACAACAAAAACTCAATATTTAACATAATATATATAAAATATAAATATTTCTTGATTCTCTATTTTCATATTTAACATTTTGCATTGAATATTAAGACCAAAACAAGAGATTTGATGATATATAAATATTTAGCTAAATATTTAGTTAAATGTTTAAACATTTAGCTAAATATATATTTAGTTAAATGTTAAAATATTTAGTTAAATGTTAAAATATTTAGTTAAACATTTATATATTTAGTTAAACATTTATATATTTAGCTTAATAATATATATTTAGCTAAATAATATATATTTAGCTAAATGATAGATATTTAGCTAAATAATATATATTTAGCTAAATAATATTTATATATTTAGCTAAATAATATTTATATATTTAGCTAAATAATATTTATATATTTAGCTAAACATATAGTTAAATTTACAAAGCGCAACCGTACCACGCCGTTTGTAAAATAATTATTGTTGTAAGCGACTTCACACTAAACGATGACGTAGTGTACAACAATAAATAAGATAACAAGATAAATTTAAGTTCACCTGTAGGTAGGACGTCCTCATTGCCTAGATCTGTGCATACAGAACGGAGTAATGCGGCCGTGATTCACGTTACAAGTTCGTGGTCAGCTTCCATTGCTAGTAGGTCTATTGTGCCAAGGCTCACGTGACAGGTAAACCTCATCATTTTATGCGCAGTTTTTTGTGTCGCTTACGATAATAGAATTATTGGTGGTACCACAAATATATTTAGTTAAATATTTATACATTTAGCTAAACATATATATTTAGCATGATATTTATATATTTAGTTAACTGTTTATATATTTAAAGAGCACATATAATGAGAAAACTAAATTCATTGAGCTTATAAACATTATTTACTATATGCATTTTACGGCAGTTTAACGTCAATCTGATGAAAATTAATTCAGATATCGTCACTCAAAGTCGCAAATATAGACCTCCCGTAAAAACGACTTGGCCAATTATTGAAAACACTCTTAATCCCCTCAGACGCCAGTGACGTCACAGTGACCGAATGCATATTCGGGATGTTTATTCCTTAATTACCTATATACACCCGGCGTGTGTATTCGTTAACGCCTGACTGATTCCTTGATCCCCCTAATTAAATAACAATTGACTACGGAATAATTTGTACGCCAATAACAGACATGCTGAAAGCATGTCGCATATGACAGGAAAGTTGGCTATGCCTTTTTTTACAAATTACTAAACTACCAATGTAATATTAATAATATACAATTTTATATAATATAAAGAAAAAAAACCAATTTACTTTATTATTTAATTCACAATCAGAATGCGACGTTACCGTGTACCCGAGATACCAGCTTAGGCGGCTCTTCTATTCGCCCCCCTCCCCTTTTGCCGCACCTTTAGAAGACACATGTTGTTTTTATCTGCACCGTCTTGTGTCGCTTCATTCTGTCGGTTTATTTGTCGATATGACTACCGATAACCGTGTTTAAATATTACGTACTGATTTACGGGCTGGAGATGTTGATCAACTAGTGAATTGTAATCTATTCTAGTCACAAATATATAATCTATTACAACTTAAGACGAGAAAGGTCGGCTTTTGAAAATGCTTTGACTTATAGTAGCTTACGCGTAAAATTACGAGTTAATGATTACGCCAGTCAAATGTTAATTGGACCGACAAATACACACGTGTTAACTGGCGGTGTGTATACAGTGAGATATCGTACAGATAGTGATATATTGTATAGATTATGTGTAGTGCCTGTGACGTCACCAGCCAATCAACCGGATAAAGGTTGTAATTGAAAATTTGAAAACCGTTTTTGGCTGTCTGATGTTTAAACGTTAATATCTCAATTAATTTTAATCAGATTGGAGTGAACTTGACGTAAAATGAATGTAGTAACCCTTAGCTATCAATATATGCAATTAAAAATTATTATTTTATGTGGTCTTTAACTAAATATATATATTTATTTAAATGTTTATATATTTAGTTAAATGTTTTTAGCTAAATGTTTATATATTTAGCTAAATGTTTATATATTTAGCTTAATGTTTATATATTTAGCTAAATGTTTATATATTTTGCTAAATGTTTATATATTTAGCTAAATGTTTATATATTTAGCTAAATGTTTATATATTTAGCTAAATGGCTAAATGTTCATATATTTAGCTAAATGTTCATTAAATGTTCATATATTTAGCTAAATGTTTATATATTTAGCTAAATGTTTATATATTTAGCTAAACAATATTTAGCTAAATGTTTATATATTTAGTGATTTAGTATTTAGCATTTATACCTACTATATAAAAAAATTAAATAGTTATTTTACAAACGGCACCCCATAGTCTACTTGTCACCTAAATGTCTGTTTGAAACAGTAGATATGCTATAATACTTCTTGGTGACCTAGTCTAAAACTTGGTGATCTAGTCTATGCTACGAGTCATGACACTGTAATTGTGTATAAAGAGTAGTGATTCAGAACAATCGACCATCAAAATAGTTGTAAGATATTTGCTGTCTTATTTTATTAGATCGTTTGTGTGGGCATTAACACTGAAAATTCTTTTGTTTTTTAGTTGGTATGCTGGTATAGCAATCAGCTGTGTATTCCTATTAATCTTAGTGTGCTATTGTTTGGGAGTTCTGTTTGGATTATGTGGAGAAAGACCAGGACGTGGGGCAGCATGCTGTAATACAGGAGCTGGAGGGAATTTTCTGATGGCGTGAGTACTTAGTTTTGCACTAATTATTATGGTATATCAATATTAAATGGAATTGAATGAGGTTTAATGTTTCGTCAACACGGACACTTCAGTCATTTTGAGACCAACATATGGTCATTTTTTATGCAATGTGAATTGAATACTTTTGTCCAAACAGAAGAATTTCAGTTTATTCTTCTTTAAATTACACCTACAAAGGGTTCGTTTATATGCACTCTAATGTGACTGGATTTACATTTTTTGCCTCATCCTTTCTTTGTCAGTTCAAATATACTAGATATCGATCCAAAGAAATTCTAGTCTGGAGGCCAGTACCCAACCATTTTATCACCCTGGCTCCATGAAATACATAGCCTAGAAAGGAGAGATCTCCAGGGAGTTAATGGGGAATATTCCATTTGAAGTTTAGAGCAATTCATCATATTTTGATTGCTAAACCTGTTGGTGTGTTGTAGGCTGAGTTTAGGACGCATGCAGTAATATGCAATTTTGAGTGTTTATTAATATTTTATGTTTTAGTGGTGTTGCGTTTTCCTTTATGTTCTCATGGATATTGATGATTATTTGTATCGTATTGTTTATACCGGGTGGATTGGTCTATACTGAAGTCTGCAGATATTTTCAAACTCATGATCCCAACCTTCTAAAAGTGAGTATTATGACTGGGATCACAGTTATATTGTGTCTGTGTAAGGAATCAACATAGATCCTGATTATACCTCTTTGATTAGGGTCAAAATTAAAATTTATTGTCCCCCGCCTTTCGAAGAAAGTTGGGGGACTATTAAAATGGGTTCGTCTGTCTGTCTGTCTGTCTGTCTGTCTGTCTGTCCGACTGTCTGTCCGTCACACTTTTTGGGACACAATAACTCTCTTCCTAATTGAGCTAGAATATTCAAACTTGGAGTATGTGTTTATTAGGTCAATGCCTTGATGGAGTTTGAAGATGAGCATTTTCCGCTTAGGGTAAGCAGAGATAAGCAATTTGATTGGTTGATGCTTTGGGACACGATAACTTTAGTTCTAATTAAGTGAGAGTAATGAAACTTGGTGTATAGTTTCATTATAGTAATACCTTGACTAAGTTCGATAATGAGCATTTTCTGCTCAGGGTAAGCAGAGCTATACGCAATTTGATTGGTCGAGAATTTGGAAAACAATAACGTGGACGTATATTGTAGCGTTAGCGTTATGTTTTTTTTTTTTTTTGCAGCCATTTGAGGACCAATTTACACAAGGTTATGACCTGTCACAGAAGTTATATCAAAAGCCTAATGCTAATATAAGTATTGTTCAGATACTCAAGTAAGTAGTCAGCTTTGTATATTCAATAAAATTGATATATTTTTGATAGAAACCGTATATTTGCACAGTTGAATGTTATGTTTTTAGGGAAAAGGTATATTTTTGGCTCAAATTGTTTAAGGGTACTGACTATGCAGTGAAAAAAAGTGTTTGGGTGGCCCAATGGTCTAATGTATGTACATTCAATCAAAAGGTCCTTCATTTAGTCAAGTTAAGGTTTCGATCCTACAACTAGTTGGGTTAACTTAAGTGATGCCCGTGAAATTTTAATGCATTTTAACACTGTAATCTCCTCCTCAGTTCATGACAAATCTCCAAGAAATCAGTTCATTTAATTTGAATATATAGAGAATCTCCTACCAGTCTTTTTTGATATAAAAAAATATCGACACAAATTGATAACGTGAAAAAAAAAGAGTGATCTCCGTGAAATTTCAATGCATTTTAACGCTGTAATCTCCTCCTCAGTTCATGACATCTCCAAGAAATCAGTTCATTTAGTGGCTCTACTGAGTTTTTTTTTTACTTTAGTAATGAGTGTTGATATTTTTTGATATCAAAAAAGACGAGTAGGAGATTTTATTTATCACCCAATCCTTTCTTGCATGCACAAATAAATACATATAATTATTTGGTATAGATAAGACTTTTACTGAACCTGATTACATTACAGCGTAGTGATACATCATTTTTTGACAGCAGTTTACATATTGCAAATTTCTGTATATTGACCCGGTATTTCCTCCAAGGCCAATTAAATAAAAAACAAATTACTTTTATTTAAAATAATTGGTTTCTTAAGAATAAAAGAAAGTAGTTCCTTTTTGATTGACCAATCAAATTCATGTAAAGCGATATCTTCTTAGGAGATTATGTAATGATGTAACTTATCACACAAGCGATATCTACTGTCAAATCTATCTGTTATTAGGTGATAAATTGATTTATATTTCAGTAACTGTAAAAACAATGAAGCTATCTATACAGCAGCATATTTAGAAAATCTGATCAGTTTAGATTCAATACTAAATTTAACAGTAAGTTCATATCTTAATCTTAAAGCTCAATTTAACAGTAAGTTTATTTATTTTCAAGTTTATTTTAACAGTAAGTTGATTTATCTTTAAACTGAAATTAGCAATAAGTTCATTTGTCTTAAAGCTCAAACTAACAATAAATTTATATCTGAAAGTGCACATTAACAGTAGGTCCATATCTTTAAGCTCAAATTAATAGTTAATGTGTATAAACTCAATGACTGTAATTGTCTTTTACCTATAAGATTTTTAGCTTAATACTTAATTATAGATGTCCCTTTAAGCGAACTGATTTTCCAATTTTCCTTATGCTACATTCTTGTCATCCTCATTAATGTAATAATTATGTTTTTCTTTTCAGTCAGTTAATACCCAGATTGATGAAATCACTAAATCCAACGTCAAATTTAACAATATAACAATCATAACACCAGAATTAAAACAACAAATTACTGATTTTGGAGAGGCTGGAATTGGTAACATTGACTATGATTTATACGAAGCAGAGGTAACAAAATATGTTTATTTCAACTTTGTTTATATGTGGTGACGGAAATCGGTTAGAAAGATTTTTTTCATTTCATCTGTTTTTACAAATTTAAAATATCTTTCTATTTCAAATTACTCATTGCCAGGCCCTATATGTGATTCTTGGGGGCATACAGACAAGGAGTTAGTCGTGGGTAACCTCTGCACGCCACTGTTATATAGTGGAATTTCTTTGAAGGGATTCATAGAAATATTTAATAGAAGTAATTGAAACATGAAGATAAAAAGTTGTAATATTGTTTTTCTTCCAATGACACAATTTAATTGTATCTTAATACTGATTTTTTTCCTAGATGAAAAGAGTGGGTAATATTTGTGCATGGTTAATGAATGATATGTGTGCATGTTATAAGCATTATGAATAGATTACGATTTGTTGATTAGGTATATATAATGTGATGGAGTGTATATATATGATAGGAAATATTTAATACTGCTCATATTTTGAAAGTTGACTTTTGCAACCAAAAAAAAGGAAATGTTTTTGTCAAACGCAGATCCAAGTTTTCATTTCTAAAAGGGTAAACATATATGTTGTCTTTTTTGATGGTATAGTCTTCTTAAGTAATGCTTCAAACCTTTTTTTAACCTAATGAAGTCAAAACTAGGTGAAATGATAAGATGATAAGGTAGCAAACTGGGGTTACGACATCAGGAAATCATGTTAATTGAGTCATCTCTACAATACCAGTCAGCAGAATTGTGTGTTCATTAATGCCTCTATAAGTGAGCATTATTATTTTGTAGTGATAGAGAGTTCCTAGTTTGTTTAGTACCAGTAGTCTTTTTATCAGCAACTTTAGTAATATATGAAAAGTTATGCATTGGTGTACAGACTCAATGGATGTTAGAGGGTCAGACCTGAAATGTCCAAAAATATTTTGGGTTACAGACGGCATTGCTGGTTGTCTGCGAGAGACAAAGGAGTGGGGCTTACCATATGGGACCCCCCCTCCTCAAGAAAATTTGACAACCGCAAACCAGACACCTATTTTTATGTAACACCCCACAGGTTTCTATGCTCCTTAATTTTGTCGCACTTGTGAAAAATAAAATTTGAGTTACTACTTGTTGAATAAGTATGCCGATGATAATATATAAAGAAGACAGTGTGTGTAAAATTGTATATGTATGTATATGGTTGGTGTTAATCATTATTTATACATTTTGATCAATGTGACTTATAAATATTTTAATAACCAAAAGTCTTTTATGAAGTTCAAATTTCGTGAAAATCAGACCAAAATTGACGGAAAAAATGGCCGCCGTTTGTACGCAAATAGTGTGAAAATATGTTATATCAAGGTTGTGGACCCTATAGAGGTCACAATTTTGAACGATTTTGATGATACTTGACATGCATGTTTATAACCCAAAGATCTTTTGATACTCAACGTTTGATTATATCACCGTTACAATGTAATGAATGTTGAATTCGAATTTCGTGAAAATCGGACCAAAACTGACAGACAAAATGGCCGCTGCTTGAACACGAATACTATAAAAATATGGTATCTCAAGGTTGTGGACCCTGTAGAGGTCACAATTTTAATCTGATGTTGATGAAACTTGAAATGCATGTTTATAACCCAAAGATCTTGGTTCCTTTTGATATTCAACGGATAATGTTGGATTGTAACTTCCTGAATTATAGCCCCTGATTGTACGCAAAATTGACATTTTTAGCTTGTGGTCCCTCTAGAGGTCTCAATTATTATCCAATTTTAGAAATAATATTAAATGTTTCGTATACTAAACGTTAGCATGGGGCAGAATTTTATAAAAACCAAACAAATTCTAATGATTTTCTGATAATTACTTAATATGCGACAACTGTTGTTGACTGCCCGGACGATTTAGCTGCTGTGTGGGCGTATGTTTCGTTGTCTGGCAACCTATTTTTAAAATTAACGACCGCAAATGTATGTTTCTGCTATTCTAGTTCGTGAATTCAGCAACTTTAGAGTTTTCAATCGGTTTGCAACTGAAATCTCCTTTATGTCAAAATGAATTCCAACCATCCAATTACACTGTTGCAGCTACATTCACAAATGATAATCGATGCGTTTTAGAAAAAATATTTATTATTAAATAATTTTATTTATTACAAGAAATATTTTTGGTCTAAAAAGATTTAATTTAGAAAGCATGGTGCAACAAGTATTTTGTTTTGTATTCTGCTAGATTTGAGAATGCATGAAACCTGTAATACATGTCACAGTCTGTTGATTTTGTTTCCTACTGTTTAAATTTGCTAAAAATTATGTTATTTGGATTACTTAGATACAAGACTTATTTTTTCTAAATAAATGAAAACTGGTCTGTTAAAGACTGGATGATGTTAAGGCAATTTGCTGAAAATTTCATTCAAATTGATCCACATGGAACCAAGAACGTAAGCCATTGAAATTTCCGTCCTAGCCTCGATCATCAATACTAAAGTCATAGTCTCGATTATCCATATAATCATTAAATTGTGAAGGAAAGTTATGCAGTAAATCGGCTCATAATCCACTAAAGATCGCAGACTAGGATGCCATCGAGAGTTGATTATGGTCTGGATAGGTTGATTAATGTACAAAGAAGACCTGCAATAAACAGATTTAGCTCTTGCATAATGTATGTTTAAAAAAAAGCCAGCCACCTAATAGCTCATTGAATCTGAGGCAATAATTTTAATTTGGATTTCAGAACCAAAGTTACATTATAGAACAATAGACTCTGTATTGATCGCGTGACTCTTATGTTCACACATAAAGATTGTGCCGTCAATGTTATTTCCGGGGAGTTTGAACTTAAATACCTGCATGTCACATCAATCAATTTCTGCCCAACTATTTTATAACGTGCACAAATATTAACATTTCGAATTTTCTCACCCAAATATTTTTTGAAATAAAATTGAAAGTATAAAATTCTATGATCCGACTTATCTCCAGGGCCCTCTATCCACTTAAAGATAATAGAGCAATTAAATTTGACATCTCAGGGATCTGAACCACACTGTCTTTATGTCCACTTTACTTTTGCTTGTGTATTCTTATACAGTAAATTTGTTAATTTGTCAATTATGGAACTGATTTATAAAGAGTGAAGAGAAATAAATGTTAGTAAATTCATTTTTATCACATTTTATTATGAAAGAAAAAACCCAGACTTGATATTTTTCTTTACAGTAAAATTATAACATACACATGTATTGATGTATTTGGCTCACTAACCCGGAGATTCTGTGTTCTGTTCTTGCGTTGGGTAGAATTTTCCCTCATTAACAGTTGTGCAGGAGGTCCTGTCAAGGAACGGTGTCTAGTTGGTTTGATGGGATGGAAAAACAATGTCATCTTGTGTGCACTACTGTACACTCTTGGAGTCCCAAGTAAAAGAAGCCTCTCTCCTGACAAAATTTCTCTCGTATCACACTGCATGACATACCTGTTTCATTAACCTCATTGGTGCATTTATTTAGATAGCACAGTTCTTTCCGTTCGTAGAACTTAATATTTGAAAATTTATACAAAAGAATTAAAGTGTTTGTATTTTTTTGTGTATTTAGTATTATCTGTTTAGAAATTGTGACAAATGATTGTATTTGTGTGTATTCCCCTCATGAATGATGTGATGATTGAATGTCTGAATTATTAGAACATAGCATGGCTTTTAGATGAAATATTTAGGAGATAAACACTTCCTGTTTCATATTTAGAGGGCTGTTATTGTCCAATAGGCATGTCCTGAGATCATCAGGACCCAAGACATGTTGCATCGCATGTTCTAATGTAAAATCTCAGGACATGTCTATTGGACAATAACACCCCTCTGAATGCGAAACAGGAAGTGTTTATCGACATTGTAACATGCTTTTTTAGACATTACTAAAACAGAGGGGTGTTATTGTCCAATAGACAGTCTCTAATTGTCCAATCAAAATGCAGGGTTTACCCAGAAGTATGTTAAATATTGAATAGAATTTGTATATGAAAGGGAGGATATATTTATTTTGAATATTTATCTTACTTCGTGGGACAAGGGTTACACTTAAGTACATTACTGAAAGTGTAATTAAAGTTAGATACTTGAATTTTCTGGCATAAAAGCAGATTCACTCTGAGGGTTCCATAGTTCAGCTTAACAGTTCAGCATCATCATTCTTAAATTTATTGAACTAAAATATTTTATGAATAATGTGTATATTATTATAGTAATAATGTGTAAAAAAAAAAACCCTTGGAAATGTATTAAAGAATTGATGTCCAAACTTATCAATTTCTTTGAATAAAATGTCGTGCGAATCCTAATAAGCAATCTCAGACAGGCAAAATTTTGAAATGAAAGTCCTGTTAAAATGTCATACCAAGCAAAGTTTATCAAATATTATATAAAAGGCATTTGTCCTGTTAAAATGTCAGTAAATTAAAGGCATTAGTTCTGTTAAAGTGTCCATGTATAGCAAAATTCATCATTACATAGAAGGCATTGGTTCATGAAGTTATTGTTACTGATCTTATATATATACTGGTATAGGTGTATCAAAAATACAGTGCTTGTAGTAGTGGGTAATTTTGAAAATATCATATATTTAGCAAGCTTTTGAAATATACTATACATCATTATAAATGCGTGTACCAGTATTTAAGGACAGAACCTTCGGTGACGTGACAAGGAGTAGGGTTGCCTGTCCAACCTCATGTTTTTTCTCTGGGTACTCTGGTTTCCTCCCACTATTAAAGACCCCTACACGCAAACAAATCATTGAAATAAAATTTAAATGTATGTTAGCCCCAAAATGACCTAGTTTGTGTTGAGTGGACGTTAAACCCCATTTCCTTCTCTCTGTTAGTTTTCGTTAAAGGACAGGGTTGATTTTGACATGTTATTTCATTAGCTCTTTATAATTAAATAAGTTAAGCATAAGAGATTTTGACATAAACTGTTGATTTTTGAAAACAAAATCAGTTAATTCTTGACCTATTAAATGTAGACTTGATTTCCAAAAGAAATCACCTTTTTTCAAAGAAATACTCACAAGGGGCAGATGCAGAGGGGGTGGGGATGGGGGTCCAAACCCCACCCTGCTCAGCTATTTAAAAAGAAATTAATGCCTTGCATCAATGAAATTAAATCACATTGTGACCCTACATCATTATAAAAATGATTTCTCTCTTTTGTGTGTATGCCTATGAAATTTAGAGACGATGATGGCAGATTTCCGTAATAGGAACCTGGCAAAACCCCACCTGCAAAAATTCCTGGATCTGCCCCTGAATCACTGCTTTCTTTTTTACACACATCAAATAGTCAATGTCCCTTGAGGATTATTGACAGACTATTCATACATATCAAACATTGCAGTCTCTAGGTATTTGTCTATGCACATCATATTTCCAATGACAGCTGTACGTAGGATGCTTCTTTGCTGAAGTAGTTAAGTATGGTGGTCATACTTTATAGTATGAGGATTATTGACAGACTATTCATACATATCAAACATTGCAGTCTCTAGGTATTGGTCTATGCACATCATATTTCCAATGGCAGCTGTACGTAGGATGCTTCTTTGCTGAAATAGTTAAGTATGGTGGTCATACTTTATAGTAGATGGCTGTGTCTTAAAGATTCAAAAGCCGAATTAAGATCATCAAGTTTTCTTATTGATATTATTAAAGCAATGACAAAGTTTAATCATGTATAATCTATACCTTTTTCAAATAAGAAATGTACTGGTACATACATACACATATACCTACTTGTAATATTAAGACGAAAGATGGCGATCAATATATTATTTGTAAGGTTCTTTTTCGTATAAGAGTTTAATTTTTTTTTCTGTTTGTAATCAGATCATCAACAATGTAACTTAAATGGATTTAACAGACTAGTGGGTACATTAACAAGATATACAAATGTTACATAAAAGTTTAATTTTTTTTTCTCTTTTGTTATCAGATCAAAAAGAATTTAACTCGAGTTGATTTAACGGAATTAGCAGGTAAATTAACAAACTATGCAAATGAAATACGGCAAGCAAACCAGGTATGTATTATGTTTCATTCTGTATCTAACATCAGACTATTTTTATTTTTATACGCCCACATTTTCATGTGAATATATATTGTTGTTGCCCCGGGAGGTGGACTCTCTTCCAGTCACAATTTTTATCTGATTTCGATGAAACTTGAATGTAGTGTAAAAGCATGTAATACCAAGTCCCAATTGTTACCCAGTTTTGATGAAACTTGAAATGTATGTTTATAACTCAATGATCTAGGATCCTTTTGATATAAACACATATCAGACCGTAACTTCTTGGATATTGGCATGTATCAAACCGTGACTTTCTGGATTATGGCCCCTGATTGTGCGAAAAATCGTGTTTGCAGCCTTTTCTCTGTCCATCTCTTACAAAAGGTGTGAGTATCTTCCATTGCAACTGCGTGTTTTAAATGTCTTGCACATCTTATTACACGTGTCACTGGATCAAACACAATTATATATATGTAATCAGTAATAGATATAGACTGCTAAAAGGTGGGTACAACCGATAAGTAAGAGGTCTATATCAGATATTCAAATGAAGGGAGATTAATAGCAAAACACCCCTATCTTCAAAATGGATTAGTTGTACATGCTTTCAGTGCATACACCTTGACTATTACACTTGTTGGTGACAATATAAAACATATTTCCGAAGAAGATTTAATATTTTGGTTGAAATAATGGAAATGTCTCTTATTATATTTGCTTGGCAACATTGACTTGATCGACTTCTTTATTAGCCTTTGTCAAACAAAACCTAAGGAAGGGATATTAAAATGGGGCCTGTGCGTCCTTTCATCTTGATTTTCTGGTGCATGTGTATTGTCAAGAGTATTGTACTATTCACAAGAATGTTGCTGTGGCATTGTATTGGTAATAATATTGGCATATCGAGGACAGTCACATGATAAATGACTGTATCTTTAATATGATAACTATGGTTGAGATTGACGTGTTGTTGAAATTTATGTTTTTTTAAGGCACAGGCTCAGGAGTTTGATGATTTTGCTCAGAGATTAAGAAATATAGATAATACAGTTGTTTCAACAATGAAAGCTGATGTGGTAAGTAGTGTAATTGGAATATCACAATCTAAAAACAACTTTGAAATTGAATAATCTGATATTCCCAAAATGTAAAGAGTTGTAGGACCTGTTCAGCTTCCTTGTTCTTTGTCTGTTACAAAAGTATCCATAAAAAGATTAAATTTAAACTTGAAATGATTTCTATAAATTTTTTGCAAGACTTTTATCTTCAATTTTATTCTGTTTTGGCCAACTTTTGGGATTGTAGCTATATATGAATTAGTGTTTGATCCTAAACATGGGTGTTGACTGTGGACATCACCTAGTTATTTGGATGAGATAAAAAATCAAGATCATATGTACACTTTGGTGTACACAAACCATAACCCTTGACAGTTAGAATTCAACAGGTGAAGAAAAGTAGGATGTTAAGCCCCATTTCAGCCGTTCATTAAACATGGGTGTTGTGCATGTAGCTGCATTTGTTCCTCTTTCCGAATTACCTGATGTTAACTGCCATTAAACTTTTCAGTAAAAGGAAGTTCACACGGCTGAGAACATTTAATTCGCCTTGACACATGCCTTACATTTTGACATTGAAATGTGATCTTATATTGTCGTTGCCCCTGTTTGTCCATCAGTCAGGCATCCATATCTTTTTGTTAAATACTAGTTCATAGTTCATTGTGATAAAACTACTTTGACTAAACTCAAAAAAGTTATGATGTGCATTTATCAGTTCACAATATCAGTATATTAAATTTTGCTGTTTGATTTATTGATGTAGTTCTTAATAATTTCACATTCTGAATATATTTTGTATTTTGAACAGACAAAACTTAGTGATAATTTAATTAGATTAAAGGCTAAATCTGATGTTAAAGTAAGTAATATGATTTAGAACATATTTTATCAATTATTATTTTTTTTAAACCCTCTATATCCACCCAACCCAAATGTACAAGATATTTAGGCCTGGAATTTATCTTATTTGAAACTGTTATGCAGTTGAGAATGACAAAATTCTTCAGTATTTGTTAGTGAAGACAAAGATTAGTGAAAAGTGACCAAAGCTTAAAATGATTTTTGATAGTTAAAATTTTAAAAGTAAAAACTTTAATTATGATGTTGGTAGACTATAACCGTATACAGGTATTTGGTTAAATTCTCTGCTTTATAAAGCAGTGGACACATTAGCCGAATCGTTCGACTGAATCAATCGGCGCCGAATGCTTACCCCTATTCATCAGTCGATTACATCACCTTTCACGTCACATGATTAAACATGGCGGCGTCTATGTCTTCAAATGATCAAGTGACTTCTCGATATGAGTGGATGATGAGTGGTGATTGGCTAAAGAATTCTACATTCGGCCAAATGCTTTGGCGAAGCGCACACACCAGGTGAATATAATTCGGCCGAATATATCAAACCTGTTGAATTTGGATCGAATCATTCAGCCAAATGACAGTGGGTGCACAAGGCAAATTTTGATGCCAATTGATTCGGCCAAACGATTCAGCCACATTGCATATAGTAATTGGAACACTAAACACTTTATAGATAACAATGTTGCTATATGTTTATTTGTGTGTTTATATGCTTGAAACCAACTTCTTGATGAATATCTCAATGTTTATAATGAATATGTTGTGTGTTTTAGAATGAAACAACAGCCCTTGTTGCTGGATTGGAAGCATCACAAACTAAATTTAATGCTGATGGAGTCAATTCTGTTAACGAGGTAAGTAATTATTATTAGTAAACACAGCATGTCTCTCATGTCCTGTGTGGGGTTGCACGATTGAGTCATGAGTGCTGTAGATCACAAGGCCTCTTATAAGTCATGGGTTTGAGAACGGATATGTACATGGCAAGAAGAAGAATTGTCTGTTTGATCTTATTTTAGGTTCTCTTACTACGACCCTTCCATGTTTTAACAACTTCAACTATATAGTTTCCAGGGAGCTTTGGGAAATAGGGGGTCATAAACAGTTAATTGTGGTCACACATCTACACTCAACAAAATGATATAAATATATACCATATGTTAGTTCTGGAGTAACCTGATTATTACCCCAAATCTCTCCCTCTGTATTGTACAGGGGGGTTGGGATGGCCAAGTGGTCTAGAGTGCGACGCTTCGACCTCTAGCTGGCCGGTCACCACTGGCTTGCGGCTATGGTTTCGATCTTTGGTGTGAGGGTATGTGGCATGGAGATAGGGGCACCTTCTCAACCTCATGGGTTTCCTCCGGGCACTCCGGTTTCCTCCCACAGCTAAGGACCCCTACGCGCAAGCGAATTATTTAAATAAAATCAAAACCATATGTTAGTCCCGAAATGACCTAGTTTGTGTCAAGTGGACATTAAACCCCATCTCTCTCTCCTATTATATTATGTGCCAAAATGTGAGCTTAATCAGCTACTGAAATTAATGAGATTCAGAGAGTGTTGTATGTTAAACCCCATTTCTCTCTCTCTCTCTGTATTTTTCATGTATTGTAGTTTTAATCTAAACAATTTATTGTGTAATGATCTACTAAAATGAGATAAGATTAAATTTCTTTCTCTATCCATCTATTAGATGATCAAGAAGGTAGTTACTGCTGTTAAAAGTCAGGTATCCAGTACAATTGGTGATGTTAAAAATTATGTAAGTATATTTTTATTCAACTAACACTGATTGTTTTTAGACATTAATACTCTCATTTAATACTTACAGTTAGTGAAGGGAGGTTGGGTGGTATATTCATGTATTGATACTAAGGGGCCATTTGGTAACATTTCTTTCAAAAGAATAAACCTGTGATAACCTCTATAGACTGCTTAGATTTATTGCTTGACAATCTATCTTTAATTTTATTTTTCAGGTAAAGAATGATGCTGGGAAATGTGCTCCTCTATTTGAAAGTCTTTATTTGCTTACTGATTCCGTCTGTGTTGTGATGTTGAATCCCTTGGTAATATATTATAAATCTTTCTTTTGTTGTATTTGCCTCATTGGCAAATCGATATTAGTATATATGTGCAGGAGTGTTGTTATATGTTGACATGGGAGACCACGGTAGTGAAGTCACTGACCTTTTTGACTAGAATCCTGGTTTTCAATTTCTTTCGGTTTATTATCACTGTGTTGTATTGATTATTTTATCTTTCTACAGAATGGTTTTTGGTTCAGTATGGGATGGTGTCTATTCTTCTTTATACCAAGTATTATATTTGCTGTAAAACTTAGTACCTTGTATCATAGAGAAGAAGAATATACTGAAAAAGAATTTGATGAGCCGTGAGTTTTAAATATGTCTTTTCATATGAATAACATACATTTACAAAGATATAATGACAGAGGGCTAAAAACATTTTTAAAGGAAGTCTAACAAATATCACACCGTTTGCTTTATAACTTGGAGAAGGCCTTCAATGATTCATTGCTTTATTTAAACTATTAATTGTGTTCCGTATTATATATATGTTGTTGTGTTTGTTAGATATGTGAATTGTTAAATGCCAGTCAAAAAAACTATAACATCGCTGGTATTAGTCCATATTTATTTTGTCAGAATACATTGATGTCAGGTCTGTTTACTATTTTTTGTTTCACTAAAAACAGAAATTGTTGACTATGAAATCAGTCCAGAAATCTTTTTACAAATAGGATTTTTTCTTTATAGATATTTTTAGAATACATATATAAATGTTTGATTTTTTTTCTGGATAGAAATTTTACAATGTATGCCGGCCCTAATCCAGATAGAATACCACTAACAAGGTAGATATTAAACATCACATCTAACTTCATTTCTTTCTTTATCATCTCTTTTTATCATTCATTCGTCTGTTTTATTAACAAATACTTACGAGTTTGATATGCTGGAAATGGTTGAATTTTGATGTCTTGGTTTTGGTCGTGATTTTTTTTTGTGTACTACATGGTATGATAGATAGCATGATGTTCAAGACTTTTTAACACCTTTATTTATTAATCAACAAAAACTTATTACACAAACATCAAACTCTTGAGATTTGATTTCTAAAATTTTATTCTTTTAAAATAATATAACCTTATTTTCTCCTATTACTTTATTTCTAATTTCCTCAACATTTCTGTTCTTAGTTAGTTTGAATATACTTTTTCTCTGGCTTCACTCAAATTACACAATGTTTTTGAAATTGCCACCATATATATGTACGTTTAAAAATATTTATGTAGAAAACCTTAATTTAATTGAATATTTAAAATTGAATTTTCATTTAATGTAATTGGTAGATTTATCAACATAAACTAATGGAACATATATAAAGTTAAACTTATATGAACTCTTTATCATTAATGCCTTGGGTAGCATTTTATAATCTGTCCTGAGGTCAGAAAATAAACTGCCCCAGTAAGCCGACTAACTAAAGTGCCTATATTTAATACTCTCATTTGGAAAACGGAAACATTTAATACAAGATATTTTCATACTGCTTTAATGTTTGCTTTGTGGCAGTATGGATCAGCCGCATGAAAGAGGTTATGGTGCTCACAACACTGGTTACCGTGACGATGGCTACAATGGAAAATCACGTAATGGATATTCGACACATGCTGAAAGCCCTCCAGCTTATGATGATAACTATAATAGAGGTAGTAAGAGGCCTAGAAATGAGGCTAATGATTCGGCTAGTGGTGATGGGGTCCCATATTATTACTACCCACCCCCTAATGAAACTCCTCTGCCTGGCTATAGCCCTCCACCTCCGCCATCTTTATATTCTAATCGTTACTAACTGTAAGTAGCTATATGTCTTTACTAAAACTGCCAAACTTTATATGTAGTAGAAGATTAAATCAGATAAGATGATCAAGAAGATAAATACCCTGATATTTATTAAAGAAGACAATGATTTTATACAATTAGAAATACATCTGAGTTTAATCAAATAGCTTTATGCTTTTGTTGTTAAATCTGAAAGTCCATCATTTGATCTGAATTGATCAGGTTTTGGTCTCAACTTATTATTAAAAGGTTGCAATTATTATTCTATACCCTATTTATCAACTTATTTGACTTGATCTGTAGTTGAGCAATTCTGTGGTTTGTGTTAGTGTTTTGCTTTGCTTGAAAACATTTTGGGGGGCAGGTTGCATGATAAACTAATATTGCATTTAATTGTTACAGGAAAGTAAAATTTATAACCATAATATCACATTTGCTAATATTTAAACTATTAATTCATACCCTTTCATGTAGTACATCATTCTATGTTAAGAATTTCAAGCTACACTTGTCATTCTAAATTAAGAATTTCATGATACATTTGTTGTAAAAGTTATCCATAATTAAGAACATCATGTAGTACACTTTAAGAATTTCATGTTACACGTGTAATACTGGTCATTCTAAATTAAGAATTTCTGCGGAATAGTTAATTTCCTATTACAACCGATTCTTAGAGAAATATTTTTGTATGGATTAAAATGTCAAGACATGTTTTGACACATAAAAAAAGACATAGCAATCCAATCATGAAGACTTTATCTTTGTGTAAACTAACCAATGTTTTTAGATGTGATGAGTTGATCAATCATATTTCATGGTTATACACTTGTACTGCATTCAGAAAAAAATCAGCACAAAATTAAAGAGGTTTTATTCCAGACATGTTAAACATCTTTGATTCAATTTACAAATCTGGTTCCCATTTGTCACCTATAGCGTGTCTAATCATTTGAATGATCGAAAAATTGAGGTTCATACCATTTTGTTAAGATCACCTGCATCTTTGATTTGTATGTACGGACATCAAATGACGAAGAAGCTTATTGTTTTTCAGTGATTTCCGATGATAACTACCAGAGTTATGGCCCCTTGATCACTTCAAAAAATCTTGTGGACGCTCTAGAGGTCAAAGTTAATATCCGATTGACTTCAGATTGATACACAGAGTTTAAGGTGTTGAAACGAACAAATATTTTGATTTTCAATGAATTTTGATAACTGAACAGCTAAATCCATCATATTAAATGTTTCCTATACTAATTGTTAGTGTGGGAAAACTTTATAAAAAGCTAACAAATTCTAATGATTTTCTGATAATTACATAATGAGTTGTTACTCTTAATCAGATTTTAGTGTATTATAAATATTTCATTACCGAAAAAAGTAAAAATATGCGACAACTTTTGTTGACTGCATGGACGATTTAGCTGCTGTGGGTGTATGTTTCGATGCCTGGCAACCTATCTTTAGTGAAGAGAAGAACAAAGTTTTCCTCTATCCCTGGGGGGTATAGCATTAAATCGTGTTTAAGCCCCTAATAAATGTACTGTTAAATGGATGTTGTGTAACCTTGACTCATAGATTGAATCTCATTTTGTATATCATTAGTTTCTTACTTATATCGCACAGCATGAATATCATTTGAAATAAGTCTCGACAATTCTTCACCAGACTAACAAATATTTAAATGTATATTAATTAATGCACAAATTTAAAGCATGCTTTATGTTTATAATGGGTAATAACTGTTGTTTATGTTTAAACTAAACATTAAGTAGGTACAACTAACTGATCTTTAATATTAAAATATCACTGGCTTATTTGGCCCTAAATACGATGTAATACGGCAGAAGAAGATAAGCAATGCACATGTTTCAGAGATGGAGGATTTATTCCTACCACGTGCTTGATGCGCTACATGTTTCTATGACGCCAGTACACTAACGTGTTGTACAAAATATATTACTAAAAAAACTGCCATCATTGAAAAATATGTTTATCTTTTTCTGTATTATGTGATTTTCAGAGCCAAATAAACCAGTGTGATGTCATCACAGCCATCTTGGAATTGTTATGTTATGTCCAAAATCAAAGTCTGTCAATCGATACACCTTCTAGTAACAAGCATAAGTTCAAAAAACCTTGTGCAGATGTTGCCTAGGAGGAAATAACAGAGAGTAAATCTTCTCCTCTCATAGTCATGAGTCCTCATTATTTTCTGTAAATGCACTTTATTTCATTAAACGAAAGATTTTTTTCAACGGGAAGGAGAGGAAAGGACTGTTCACTTGGTTTGTTGAAAAATAATTTTCAAAATGTGTGCTTTGGGCCAAGTCTTACACTTCCGATATAAATTACAGTTATCTGACTTGATTACCAACATGAATAAAGTTGAATTCAACTACTAATGTTATAATAATTCATATTTAGATAAACAATAAATGGATATTGGTAAGTTTTAAGGTCAAAGGGTCAGATTAGCGGTTTTGGATAATTTTTGTCTATCAAAATATAAAAATTAGAAAATGGAATGAGGGAATCACTTCTTATGGAAAATCATCTATTTCTCGTAATTTTCTATATTGGATATTGATCTGTTCTTTTTATCTATCCATAGTAGATTAAATTGTTAAAGCAGCATTAGTTACTTGAAAGATTTTCTTTGCATAATAAAAAACTTGAAAGATATTTTACTTTGCTTAATAAAAAACGAGAGCAATAAATCTTTCAGGTAACTTGTATTCCATATAATTGTGTCATTTTTATACGCCCACATAGAAATGTGGACGTATATTGCCGTCGCCCCCGTCCGTCCGTCTGTCGGTCCGTCCGTCGGTCCGTCCGTCCATCGTCCACAATTTTTTGTGAACGCACTAGAGGCCAGGGTTAATATCCGATTGACTTTAAATTTATACACAGTGTTTAAGGTCATGAGACGAAGAAGCCTATTGATTTTCAGCAATATCCAATAATTACTGCCAGAGTTATGACCCTTGATCACTTTGAAAAATCTTGTGAACGCTCTAGAGGCTAAAGTTTATATCCGATTGACCTTAAATTTACACACAGTCTTTAAGGTCATGAGACGAAGAAGCCTATTGATTTTCAGCGATATCCGATAATTACTGACAGAGTTATGACCCTTGATAACTTTGAAAAATCTTGTGAACGCTCTAGAGGCTAAAGTTAATATTGGATTGACTTTAGATTTATACACAGTGTTTAAGGTCATGATACGAAGAAGCCTATTGATTTTCAGCAATATCCGATAATTACTGCCAGAGTTATGACCCTTGATCACTTTGAAAAATCTTGTGAATGATCGAGAGGCTAAAGTTAATATCCGATTGACTTTAAATTTATACACAGTGTTTAAGGTCATAAGACGAAGAAGCCTATTGATTTTCACGGATTTCCGATAATTAGTGCCAGAGTTATGGCCCTTGATCACTTCAAAAAATCTTGTGGATGCACTAGAGGACAAAGATGATGTTCGATTGACTTCAAATTTATACACAGTGTTTAAGGTCATGAGACAAAGAAGCCTATTGATTTTCAGCGATTTCTGATAATTAGTGCCAGAGTTGTGTCCCTTGATCACTTCAAAAAATATTGTGGATGCTCTAGAGGCCAAAGTTAATATCTGATTGACTTTAAATTTATACACAGTGTTTAAGGTCATGAGACGAGGAAGTCTATTGATTTTCAGCGATCTCTGATAATTATTGCCAGAGTTATGGCCCTTGATCATATCAAAAAATCCTGTGGACGCTCTAGAGGCCAAAGTTAATATCCGATTGACTTTAAATTTAAACACACTGTTTAAGGTCATGAGACGAAGAAACCTACTGATTTTCAGCGATTTCAAATAATTACTTCCAGAGTTATCTCCCTTGATCACTTCAAAAAACCTTGTGACACTATAGATGCCAAACTTATCATCCGATTGACTTCAAACTGATACACAGAGTTTAAGGTGTTGAAACGAACAAGTATTTTGATTTTCAATGAATTTTGATAACTGAACAGCTAAATCCATGATGTTAAATGTTTCCTATACTAATTGTTAGCGTGGGGCAAAACTTTATAAAAAGCTAACAAATTCTAATGATTTTCAGATAATTACATAATGAGTTGTTACTCTTAATCAGATTTTAGTGTATTACAAATGTTTCATTCCCCAAAAAAGTAAAAATATGCGACAACCCTTGTTGATTGCCCGGACGATTTAGCTGCTGTGGGCGTATGTTTCGTTGCCTGGCAACCTATCTTTTAAACAAAAGATTGATGCAACATTTTGTTTAAAGTTGCTGATTGTCACTTGAGAAATTATGGATCCTTTACAAACTACAATATTGTGATTGTTAAATCTCTAAAAGGAATATCACTTGAAAATGAAAAATAGTTTAGTTCTGTTCATTCGCAACAAGCAATAGCTATAAAAATTAGAATAGTGTCCACAAAATGCATATGATGAAACAATATTGTTTCAAGATATTCAGGATCTTTCTTTTATACCAATTTCCATGAATTTTAAAATTAAGTCAATTTATAATGTTTGCATTGCCGTAAGAATTCCTTCATTCACTTAACTTAACCTTATAAAGTTCATACAGAAAAGATATATGTTTAGCATGTTGACAAATGCTTAAAGTAGGGTGAGGGTTTGGCTAGTTCTTTAATAAAAACTTTACAATACTAATCAGCCTAAATAATTCATGTCTATCATGTGTATTCTTTTCGTCCAAATTGTAATCATCTATGATAAAATGAACATCACCACATAGAAACTAAATATAAGGGCAGAGTTTATGTTTTATTATCATTTTATTATTTAAAAGTTGGTTATGGTTGACACTGAAGTACTTTCACTTTGCCATCCAGTCAATTTTTAGTGGTTTAGCAAGGTATCTTTTCCAAAGAATATGGCTGCTATATTTTAGGATTATTGTATATACACATGATAACTATAAGTATATAATTAACTGTATTTATTGTGTTTTAAGGTTAAATTATTTGGAATTCTATTGTTATAACATGTAAATCGGCTGATCAATAAGTTATCCAGCAACCGGCCCCTGGTCATTTATTATGAAAAAGAGATATCTTGACTGATGAAGAAAAAAAGAACTGAGAAAAAATTTGTCAGTTTGAACAGAATCAGTGATTTACTCATTAACTTGATTTCATAATGTTTCGTGTTTTTGTCTAATGTTAATTTTCATCTTTTCAAAAATTTTCAGGCCGTCAGAATGGCAATAGATCCGGTCGACCCATGCATTATTAGATTTGAAGAATACAGACGAATACATGATGAAAAAGCCATTTCATCCTCTAATTATAATATACATAACCATTAGAATTTAGGCATATTGATCATTTTGAGACTAAATAATTTTTAATTTATTGATCGTTTTGAGACTAAAGGATTTTTATTTTTTTTTGGTAGAACTCAAAGCAGATGAAGTAAGTTCCGTTTTAAAGTGACTGTTTCTCACACTGATACAAGTGCTTACACAAAATGTATTATTGCACAGCATTTTCAATTTATCAGCTTAAAGAGGCATTATCACTTTCAGCATAATACCATATTTAAGATATACTTATTATCACATACTAAGCACTTTGATGAAACATGTCCTGATGTCTTTGAAAAAAAACAATCTATAATATATATATATATATATATATATCTAAAGGATTATCCCAGCGATCAATTAACATATTTGTTTCAGATTTCTCATATAGCCTATTTGAACCTACCAGTGTTAAATCATGGCAAATTGAAAACAGTAATTAATGCTTCTTTAAGGGACAGGCACTTTAATTCAGTACTTATAATCAAATATGCATAGCCTAAGGGTAAGATATATATTTTGTGGTAAGAGAAATGTCCTATTTTTATACCTTTTTTGTGGTGAGAAAATTAACTACGCATTATAATTATATGATAGATGTCAGAATGTTTTAATTTGTAAATTTCTATGTAGAATATATTTTTTTGTGATTAACCTGTACAGTGTCTTCTTTCATTGTGAACATGTTTTTTTTTGTATTTTTTTGTGGTGAGAATACCCCCTTGCACCCGAATACTTGTATATTTTTGTGATATATTATGAAGCAGTCAAAGACAGCTTCTTATTGCTTATCATTCACTGTTTAATTGTTACAAGCTCTTCATTGCTACTTGATTTTTGGTGTGTTTTGGTTGTTTTAAATGTTGATATAGAATGATTTTATATTGTTATCTATTGTGGTATATAAAAGAGAGATTTACAATTAAAGGAGAAGGATATAATTTGCCTTGAATATATGGATGCAAACCTCTGGGAAATTTCAGTTATTCAATTAAGCTAGCTGTAGCTCTGTATTTTATTGCTCATATTAAAGAGTAAATTAATATTTTTCAAGTTTTTTCTTTAAAAATGAAGCTGATCGTATTGATCTGTTGTTTTAATTTCTTCTAGAGATATCTAATTTCACTCCGTGTTTCGAACATAAGATATTGCTTCCATTTGTCAGGCTAAAATACATAGGGCTAGAAAGATATAGTTGGTTTTCGAAAATATGCACATTTTGCTCTCCTTCTTGTCACACTCCTGACATCAGGTTACATCAGGTATCTGATAAAAATGCTATACCGTATACATTCCTTTATTTTACATACAATTTAACATGCCAGAATTTTTAACAACTGTGTTCATTCTACACCTTTATAATTATTGTCCCATTAAATATGCTAACATTATTATTATTAATATATTATTGCCTATGTTAAATTGTTATGTTTTATGTATAAGTTTCTATTTATATGTGGTTATGAAAATATATAAAATAAAATAAGATGACACTGTCATCAATGTCCTGTGCTCTCCTGTTTGAAAGAGATATTGATAGCCAAATACTAACTGTTTAAGGGTAGTTAGAAAATACTATAATATATCCCAATTATGCCACAAAAGCGAGTTTCAATAATTAATGGTCTTATCTTAATTCATTAACAAAATGATTTTGTTTCCACTTGATATGAAATGACAAAATATTGATTTTCAATTTTATTCTTTATTTGTATTATAATAATAATATATATATATGTTTAGAATAATATACATTATACACATTGTATGAACTACTTGGATCACTAATGGCTATGCAATAGTTTAGGCCTTAGTTTTTTTTAATTTTTCACATACTGCTACCGGTATATATCATGATTTCTTGTTCCATTTATTTTACATTACCATAAAGATAAAATTATTTGTTTTAATGATACCCGATGTATAGTTTAAATTATTTTGACATTACATTTGCGAGATACACACAGAAATATTTGTTGATCCAGGCAAATTATATAATCTTACTGATTTAATACATTGAAGCTTAATTATTCTATTTTCTTCTCTAGGCCCTGAATGATCTAAATTCCATTCCAGTTGTGAAAACCACTTAATGTCTTTATGTTTTGATTGGATTGAAATATCCGCTACCTAGCCCTTCAATATCAAGTATTAATGGTGCACTTTCTGTCTCTTCTAACACTTGTCTTAGTTTACCCAGTGTTAAGATTTGTATCCTTTCTTATTTTTGAAATAAATAGAATAACTGAAGCTTTGTCCTGTAGGAAGTCTTTCATGTGTGACTACGTTTAAAGATGATAGTCCATCTGTTTCTATCTTGTAACAAAATATAGATAATGATGACGGCTTTTGGGATCAACTTTTAGAATAATTCTGAGCGACACTTTTCAGTTGCTACCCTGAATTAAATAATGTGTCACTGACATCATCAATACATCCAAATCTTCCTGTATGGCATCACCGTGCTAAAATGGTGGTGATGTTTTATTTGTCAAAATTAACTGTCAGACATGTTTTACCCTTTCTAATTGGCATTTATTCCTGCTTTTCCCATGAACACAATCATTTAAAAAAGTGTGGCAAAAGTTTTTAAAAGTTGATTATTATTGTTAATAACAATTGCCAACTTTAGCAGCATAATTATTATTTGTAATGTTACTCATATTGTGTTTGTTTATCCTTTCATAATGGTAGCTTTACCAAATTAGTTTCTTCTCTAGTCTTTGTAATATAATGTTGAAGACAATTAGACATTTGCAAAAATATATAACTATATTTTTAATTAGTAAATTAAGGTGCCTTGTGTATGTATATAATATAAATATACCCTCTTTGGTGGTATTTGTATTAAGGTAATCATGATTTTCAACATATTATTAGTCAAAGAGTAAACAGCATTGTGGTAATACTAGGATTTCTACTTCTAGACTAAGGTATAAATATTTGATACTGTAATTATAATGCAAATTGTACAGTATTTACTAGTTAAAATTACAAGAATTCTTCCAACAGCAAAACCAAGAAGTTCAGATAAATGTTCATATATTTATTGAATATTGTAAACATCATCCTAATAAGTTACATTCCAGAAAATTCATGTAATGTAATTTGGATCTACATGTAAATAGGAGAGAAGCATCTTAATAAATGTATTTAAATCATTTGTTAAACTAAAGCTATGGATCCATCATCTATTAGATTTTGCGAGGGTCCAGTATATTCTAAATCTGTTATTGGTGAAATTTGTAGGTATTAGTATTAGTTTGTATAGGATAAGGACCGAGTTATTTAATACAGGTGCTTGTTAATACTATATATTAAAAAATTAATGCATCAAACATAACGCCCCTGTAAACAATGTAACAAGGATGTCATTATCTTGTAAATAGTGTATAAATTGTATGTTATCAATGGGACACGACCATGGTTAACATCAATTTATGAAGGCATTCACCCTACTATCACGCCCTTTGAACACATTTAACATCTTGTTCTACAGTATGAAGTAGCAACATTTCTGCAGTTTAATCTCAATTGTATGTTTATTTTAGACAACTGGCAAAGTAGGGAAACCCACTCCCTTTTCAAAATTTTTTATAACTTAAAAAGTACTACTATTCTTAAGTATCCTGTTGTGTTCCATTTTACTAAATATTAATTCCATGTTAATATTCATTTTTTTGTGATATTCATTGTCTGAATTCAAATTAAGTAAAGGAAAAGAGCATTAAAAGTTATAGGGTAGTATTATACAATAATATAGGAATTAATAGTATTTCTGTATACCTCTCACAATAGTGCCTACTGATTATATACTAATGGTGTTTTTAGAATTTTTTTTTTCATATTTCAATATCTATCCGGCCATTTATTTGCTAAAAGCTTATTTGTTAAATTATGATAAACCTATATAATGATATAAATGTTTCTATACATGTTATATATATTTTATATTGTATTAAAAAGTTTAATATAACTTTTTTTTAGCTCTTACGTCACTTTCATTTATGTGTATATTATATAATTTGTATCTGTATATATGGTAACAAACAAATTTTATTGTGGGAATAAATCATATTTAATTAACTCTATCTGGTTCTATCATTTTTATACAGTGACTCAGTGATCCCAGGTTTGTTACTGGTATTGGCCGAGACATTTCCAGCATTGTCCCCCCCCTCCCCTGTCAAGCATCTAGTCATTCAGATGGGACAAATAACCAAGATATTATACTCTATGATGTGCATGTGAAAGAACCCCGGACAGTTTAATTTGATATGCCAGCAAAATTTTCCTTGTACTAAATTTGTTGGTTGTATGAACATTGATGAAATATTGTCAAGTCACATATGAACATTATAACATCGCTTCTTTTAAGCTAACAATTTATAGAATGTTGTATGAAAAATTCACAGTTCGGTCATACTCTGTCTCACTCCTCAATTCAGATCTCTAAAAATCTTCACAGTATAATTATGAGGTCAGACGGTACCTTAGTTGATATATTACTCAGTGGTTCCATGAATAAGTTGCTTACACAATAACAAATAGTACCCAGGATTGTTCAGCATGTTTTCCCCTTGTCAGAGGTGATGGAGGGAGGAAAGGCCTAGCAAAGTAGTGTCTAGTCATTAGGATGGTCTAAAAACTGAGGCCCAGTTTGCACCTTGGCATGTACGTAAAAGAACATTGTGTATTAGTCTGTGTATTCAAACCCCATTCAGGAATACTTGTTTATCGTTAATTAACACTCAATAACACAGACTTTTAGAAATGATAGTTTTAATGAATTTAACATATACGAAATGATTCCACAGAATCAAAACTGGCAATGATATGGAATTATTTTACATCATACGATGTACCATTTCTTCTTTATTAATCAGATGATCAGTTTTATTTACTAATAACATCAGTTCATTTAAATTGTGAGCCCAATCATTGAGAATTTCATTAGGATCTTTATGTTGAGAGAAATTAATGATGCCTTCCAATCTGTCTATTTTGGCCTGGATCGTTTTCTTTACTACCAAACTAGATAAGAATTCTTCTGTTTCCTGCAAGTAGAATTCAATAAATAAAATCTGAAATCAAATAGAGACTTGACTGAACATTCCAGAAATAAATAACCCTTAATTTTGCATCCAATTACTTCTTTGATCAAAACTTTTTTAGTTTCTATCAAATGGTAGGCAGTCATGGTGGCTAAGTGGGTAAGATGCTGGTCCTGACAAAGACAGCTTAGTCGACCAGATGGGATGAAAAAACAAGCCCTGTGCATACATTGGTGTGCATGTAAAATATCCCCTGGCAGTTGGAATTCAATATAAGAGTAGGCCACAGCACTGCTGCCCTGGCAAAATTTCACTCATAGCACAATGTATGGTGTATGGCCGTCTTCATTAGCCCAGTATAGGAGCAGAACAGTAGGATGTTAAACCCCATTTCATTTCTATCAAATGGTTATGACGGTTTTCTTGCTATGTTCAAATTAAGGCTTTCAACTTTCTTTGTCCCCCCCCCCTTTTCTATACTTCAAATCCAATATATTTTACAACACTTATAGAACTTACAGCTTCAGTTTGGTCAAGAAGTTCAGCCATTCTACTCATGCGTACACGAGTATAATAATTTGACATCACTCGGATATTCTACAATTATAAAATATTGAAACTAAATAATTCTAACAGTGTAATAAAAAAAAGACCATACTTTTAATATTGTTTATTATTACGAGAAGGTGAGGTCTAACAACATCTTAGTGAAATTTGAGTTCAACTGACTGGACAAAAATCTTCATTTACTATTTAGCAAATGGAAGGATTCTTTTTCTTTGGCAATACTGGTTTTAGTTTTAGCCTACTAATCCGATATTTTAAGAATAGCTTTGAATAGCAATGGGCACAATAAGCTGGTGACAATATTGACCATAACGTGGGTTGACTATATTGACCAATAATGAACTGTTGGTTGACCATATCTACCAAAAAAAACCATGTCATTAAGTAGATTGACCAATAAACTGTCTTCAAAGGGGTAACCATATCGACCAATAACGAACTGTAATTAAGTGTGTTGACCATATCGACCAATAACATGTGGGACCAGATCAATGGTGACCAGTTAAGAAGAAGTATTAATAAAACTTACGTGTTCTACAACTCTGATTTTCATATCTTGCCATCGTTTTATTCCACCTTCTAATCTAGTATTAAATATATGGGTAGCAGGAGATATATCTGATCCGACTTTCAACTCATTTTCATAAATATTACATAACTGTTTCCACTGTATAATTTCTGGTGTAGTAAAACATTTCAATAAATCTCTGAAAAATAAGACAAATTAGATGTTCTTATACAATTATGCAGACACATTCCTATTTGGGGGGTTGAATGGCCGAATGGTTAGCACGTGCATGCTATATCATAAAGCCTGTCATTGAGTCAACTGGCTTGGTATCAAATCCCCAATTGTACGTGACAAGGAGTAGGGTTGCCTGGCCAACCTCGTGGGTTTTCTCCCACTGCTAAACACCCCTAAGCACAAGCGAATTATTAAAATAAAATTCAACCATACGTTAGTCCTGAAATGACCTTGTTTGTGTCAAGTGGACGTTAAACTCTATCTCTCCCTCTCTCTCCTATTATATTATGTGCCAAAATGTGGGGTTAATCAGCTACTGAAATCAATGAGATTCAGATAGTGTTGTACGATTCAATAATTTCTTCTTCTTCCTTGAAGTAAACTTTTCTGTCAATATTGGGTTTCCAAAGGAACTTGCCAAATAAGGCCTCGTCCAGTGTGAAAAGGTAAATAGCGGCCCAGACCCAAATATGGTGCAGTCATACCATTAGAGATGTAACATATGATATAACCATATCAAGACAATGGAGAAGGAAGCAGGTAGGTACTGCTCCGAACTACAAAGATTATGACATGCCAAGTTGGAAAGCGGCTGCCTAGCAGGATGGGTGCTGTTTGTCCCAGATTGCCATGAATTTTAAAGTGATCAGGGGTTTGGTGATGAAGGATCCACTTAGACATTATTATCCTGGTGAAAGTGATAATGCCACTTGACCTAACTTTAAAGAGAAATAAACTCTATCTAACCTGTATTTTGGTATCTCTTCTAAATTTTTATCTTCCTTAATTCTGTGGATTAAATCTGACTGTTCGTTATCATATGGTGCTAGAATAGCATATAATACTACACATCTTAAAGCCTGAAAACAAAAAATTTAATACTTAATGTTACATAAGTTCAATGATGAATCAATCTATTATAAAGGTACTGATGATGTCACCAATTATGTTGATATTGCCAGTTAGGTATTAATTGATATCTACAATATCTCCTCCTCTTTGATGGGTCATGTAAACTCCATTTTTCCCTTATCATTCTGACAATAATTAAATTCTCTTTTAAATTAGCATTCATATTTGACAGAAATTTTGTAAATTTGTCGGGTTTCTTTAGCTCACTATAATCTGAACTATTTCAAGCACATAGAATTAGACTTCTTGCAAATTTCAAAATCTTATAACTTATGTCATTAGACTGTTCACCTACTTGGACAATAAGTCAGGAAGTTATCATCAAAAGCATTGAAATTCATCTTAATCCCACAAACATTAATGTAAACATATTGAATAAATTTATAAAGATCAAAAAATGTTATCTGTAGAGTGTTAACAAATTATTGTGGATGATGTTTGGAAGGGATCAATGGCAATATACGACCACGTTTTAATGTACTTTATCAATTTCTGTTGATATACAGGCTGAGATTGACTGATGAGATTATGCAGCGCTGTGCTGAGCTGTCAAATAACAATTTTGCCTGTTCTTGAATGATAAACATAATTAGACATATACACATATATGATATCAAAATATACGGTGTACACATTTTATCACTCCTCTGTGATTTTCACATCTCAAGGCTTGGATATATTTCTCTGAATATACCTACTTCTTTTAGTTTGACTTTATCTTCCTTTACTTCTTCTGTATCATATATAGCTCTATAATGTTTACATATAGATAGATAAGATCCTTCATGTTCATCCAGCTCAATCATTAATTTATAAAACTTCATTTTTAATTCCTACAAAATATAATTTAATATTCAAACATAATACATTTCAAATCAACAAAATATGATTAACTATTTTCCATTCCAAAACAATTTGATTAAATATTTTAACAAAATTAAAAGTTATAACACAACACATTTTAAATTCCATCTGAACAACTAGACATTATTTCTATACTAGAAGCTCAATCCTCCTCCAATAACAAGGGGAAATGCTGGAAAATCCAAAAGAACTTTCTTCACCAACATTAGGATTACACAAAGGGACATCTTGGTTAGGGAGCCAGTACCATAACTACTGAGCCAACATGCCCCACTCAAAATATTAAGGAAAGAAGAAGAAATAAAGCTTGATACTGATGATAGAATCTATTATCTATATTCTAAGAATAACCTCAGTAATATCTGCTAACAAAAAAACAGTTAAAAAAATTGGACCAATTTCAAACTTACAGTGCTGTCTTTTTCGTCAAAATACTTTGTGTTGATTTTCTTACTAATAATTTGTGTACGGATGAAATCTTTCTTAGCTAAACAAAGACGCATCTGTTCTAAGATAAAGTCAACTTTCTCTTTCTTCTCCATTGATCCAAATGTCTCCACCTGAAATACAAATTACATACTTCCATTACACATTATTAAAGTTGAATTTAAAACAATGTATAAGAAAATCATAAAAGTTTGGTTCTATTTTTAGACAAAATTAAAATTCTAATGTTAGATGCTCAAAATTATATTACTTTGTTTCGAAGAAAAGAAAAACCTTAAATGTCATTGAAAAAACCCCAGCAATATTGTTTCTGTTGCAAACTCAACTCTGCCTTGATCAAAAACTTATAACCCACCACTGCAGTTTTTTCATTCAAAATTAATCTATCATAAATATATACCTGTAATTCTTGTAAGACATCAGCTGCCTCAGCAATCTTTCCTCCATCTTCTCGAATCTTTGCTAAAGTCCTTGTCAATCGTGCTCTTTCAATCTCAACATATATCTGAAGAAAAATTAAGTGGTAAATAACAATTGTTGTAATTTCTGTGATTCACTGTAGTATTACAAGATTTAAAGAAAATGACTATATATATGCTCTTCATTTTAGTTTAACAAGTACAACCTATACAGTCAGCTCAAGTGGATGAATCCAATATAAGTAGTTTGTTAGACAAATAATCTGGAACACAGAGTCTTAGTCTCAGACACCCGGAACTTCTGAGTCTTTAGCATGCAAATTATCATGGTAACACAAGATTCCGGATAATCTTGCAACTGATCTAGATATGTTCAAATGTTTACAAGTTATCCAGGTTAACATTTTTACATCTCACGTTGGACCACGCGGCTAAGTGGGTTAGACGCTGGCTCGCTAGCTTGGAGGTCGGTGTTCGATGCCTGCATTGGTCGCGAAAGTTCATCTCGAATTTCCCGCGTGGTTTCCTTGTCAGTGATGTAGAACGGAGGGCCTGACAAGGACAGCTGTCTAGTAATTCAGATGGGACGAAAAACTAAGAGAGATCCTGTGTAAACATTGGCATGCACGTAAAAGATCCCTTGGCAGTTGGAATTTGATATAAGAGTAGGCCATAGCGCCGCTGCCTGACAAAATTTCCCTCATAGCACACTGTACGGCGTATGCTGTCTTCTATTAGCCCAGGTTAGGTGCAGAAAAGTAGGACATTAAATCCCATTTCATTTTGCCATGACATGACATGTATTTAACATGTTCACCCAATTTAATCAACTGACAAAGCAGTCCAACTGCCTGACATTACAGAAAGCAAATAGCATGAAAATACTACAGAACTTTACCTTCAAACATTGGGATCAACCATAGCGCAGGACCCTCAGATTAGTACATCAGCGTTACACTCACTGAGACTAGGGTGAACAAAAACAAAGGACACTTACTTTTCCAGCTGTAACAGTCCTCAATGTATCAATCAGCTTCAATTTAATATCCAGATTAGGTGTTTTCTCTACATAAGTACATGCTTCTTGAATCATTTTCGTGACTGACTAAAAGTATAAACGTAGGACAATTTTGGTATATAAAGAAAGTAAAGACACTCCTTCAGAAATACCCCAAAAATGTTTCCAATCTACAGAAAAGAATTTGCTCGACTACAGAGTCAAATAGAGTGCTTAAATCTAAGAGACAAAATTCTACAATTTTTTTCCAATGAATTTACGATGACAGATTAGATCGTTTAAGGGAACAATCTCAGTACTATGTAAACAGAATTTATGAAGATTATTAGTGTTGACCTAGTATGATATGCTATAGTATTGCACATTTAAACCATACAGCTGGTACATATAGATCAATTCATGAAGTTAAAGGTTTATTACAACTTACTTGTTTAATTTGTCCTCTCTTTTTGGTAAGCAGAACAATGTTTTCATTTAAAGCTTCCCAGTTCTTGGCTTCAAAACATAGTTTTATAATAGCAACCAAGATACGACCAGTTGAATGTGTATCAGAGCTCTGAAAAAAATATTTCAAAAATTTAAATTTTTTCTGGATTTGTTTCAGTAAATGTATGTCAGTACTAAATATTGCTTAATCTAATTTGTATCTTGCACTTACCTATGCAAGGAAATACAAGTACATGTAGAATTGCTGTTTTTATTCTTTCACATGAACTTCAAATAAGCTACAATAACTTTACTAAAACTATCATGGATCTGGCCAGTTTTTGTTCTCTATATATTATGTAAAGAGAAGTAAAATATACAAAACTGAGAAAAATATTCTAAAATAAATTATACTTACTGTTCTGGTCTGTTTCTCTAATGATAGCAGCGTATCTATGGCATCAGACAGCTTCCCTTGCTAAAATAAAATTATAAAAGGTGATAATTAACATACCGGTACCATAAGATAAAACAGAAAATGTATGTGCCACAAAATTAATCACAAGAAGAGCTTTCCTAATTTAAAAGGCTTGTCATATCTATTCCTTGGCAATGTACTTTTATCATTTTGAGTTTGAGAAAGATGACAGTTGATGTGTCTACATTTTTATCTGATATTATGATTTGTATTTAATGCATAAATCCAAAAGTTAAACTATATAGGATTACAAGTGGAAAATAAATGATTCCAGTGACAATCGGTGACACATGCATTCTTCAATCCAAAATGGCTGAAGGCTAGAAATGTGTGAACCTGCCAGTTTGTTTCAACAAGCCATTTTACTAGAATATGTAAAGATGGCAACACGATAAAGGAATATGCACAGTTATAGTTATGCGTGTGAACGTCCAAACTCAATACCGAGCTGAGACTTGCGATATTTAGTTATAATCATATTTTTGATTACAGTCACAGAGTCCAGTGATGGTGGGCTTCGTACGAACGAGATCTTACATTTGTACATTTACAAGTTACAGGTTTTTTAGTATTTATAAAGCCACCCAAAGGGCACTTCCAGGGCTGCCACAACCCGCTTAGAGTTAAAGATTCCACTGAGACGGTTATTTATTATTGGACTGCATGAATGATATCAAAATGACGATACACTCAAAACCTTGCAATCAATTGTTTTCATAATGATATAAGTTGATATTTTTTGTTGCCCAAACTCAAACAATCAAATCAATCCACTTTGTTTTGATTGCAATGCCAAGTTGTCAAAGTTAAACCAGCTCCGTAACTGGCGTAACAGCTTCACTGGTTTCGTCCAACACATCGTGATGAAAGCTGATGTCTTGGGTTTAATTGTAAAATGGATTTTATTTCAAACACACAGGTAAGATAATAACCAAAGCTACGTAGTTTATTCAAAATCGGGTTAGAATTTTCGATGGTTCAGACAGTCACCAGTGGCAACTTAGTTCAATCATTTCTGAGTGATCCTCTGCTTGAGATCGGTAGCACGATTTACCCAAATCTACCCAAATCCACCCAAATCTACCCAAATCCATCATTATTTCAACTGATATCACAATAATTTACATCGATAATTGATCATATACAGTTCTTTCTGTCAAATTGTCATTTTAGATTTAAAATCGTAGCGTTTTTGTGTCAGAATGTGATTTCCACGTAACTTTGGAAGAACTACAAATTTAATGGTGGTCTGCATCCATGTGGGTATATACACGAGTTATGTCCCTTACATAGGACGACGAAACACGCACGAATTGTTGGATTTTAAGACAAAATTTTAAAGTAATTATGGCATATTTAGCTAAACGAATGATAGTGTATTAAAAAACGATAAACATAATTGTGATATAAGCGGAAATAACGTGGTTTTGGGTAGATTTGTGTATTACACGAGCTATTCCCTTTGTTTCGACTTCCAAACTTACTTGGAAATCGCATTTTGAGGGGCATTTTGACAATAAAAAGCTGCGATTTTAAATTAAAAATGTCAATTCCACATAAAGAACGGTATATTATCAAATATCAATATAAATTATTGTGGTATGAGTTGAAATAGTGGTGGATTTGGGTAGATTTGGGGGGATTTGGGTAAATCGTGCTACCCCTTGAGATTGAGAGTATTGAGACTCTGAGTCTCTGTCAAATGAAGTAAATAATAATAAAGAAGTGTATGCCTTGGTGGCTTATCATTATCAGTATTTTACGTTTGTTGTAATAAAATATATATTTTTCTCGGCAACCACTTAACAGGTGTTTTCAAATTTATTAACAATCAGAAAGCATTGCTCTTTAAATCAACATAGATACAAATGGCATCGAGAATGACATTGCTGAAATGAAACTTTTCGGTGTCGTGTACCGGCATGGGCTTTGGAATTACCACACTCTTGGGAAATATAACCGACTAGGGGGATTAAAGATTTCGGAAAATAAAACTACATGGTTGTGTGTACCTTTGCAAGCTTTTCGCATTTAGGTAATTTCTCATCTACAGTGGAACTGTAATCCACTTCCATTTTTTGGAGTTTTCCATCGCCTCCGTCCGACATCTTGATGCTTTAATTCCCGAAACTTCTCGCTAGTTACGAGATTTCGCGGGTCATATAGTAATGATTACCCAGACTCTTCAATATTTTTTTTTAGAAGATCCGAACTGCTCCTCGTAAATATCTGGACACGACATCTGATCACCCGATACGATATTTGGATTCTTTGGCTACCTTTATCAATAAAGAAGCGAACTCGGTTTTTACTGGAGGGAGCGCCTTGGAGGCTAACAAGAAAAGTGTGCTTAGTCGTTCGGATGGGACACCAAATCTGTGGTCCACGCGTCTATATACACATGACATGTTGAAGCATATATAGGCAGTTGTAATTTGAAGAAAGTAGACGAAATACAAAGTTCGTAAATTCGCATTACACATGCCATGACCATGATGGAAGTCTCAAAATGACCACAAAGTATTTTGTAGACTAGACGCTAAATAGGCCTATATAAAATGAATGAAATTATTAAGTAATAATACACTGGTTTAATCATTGAATATTAATGAACATTTTACCGATGCCATGTTTATTATCCACATGCCAACAGTACTCGGTTTCTTGGACCAACAACATTAAATATCCCTGGTATGAATTTTTCGTAGTAAAATCCATCACCGACATTAGGCTTTTTACGCTTAGGATAATTCCTCACCCGGCTCTTTCGAGAGTATCAATCGGATTCCTGGGTATACGTTCCTTCGAGTTTCTGAAAATAAAATAAGAAATCAGTAATAGTGTTCCATAGAATTATGTCTTTGTATTTCTAAAAATTAGAAACGTCTGACAATGTTTCGATTTACGGTCAGTGTTTGATATTGCCCTTTTAAAGATACAAACGGAGTCACCAATCCTTTGTTTTGCTGGAAGTTAGCTATAATTGAAGTTTCTGTTGTTATTTCTACTGTATAGTCTCATATTGAATTAGATATGTATGTTACAAAGCAACATAAAGTTATGTTATCAGAAACTATATATATACACCCATACGCAGCAGCACTTCGAATGGTGGCTTTCACAGGCACGATGACAGTTAGGGGGCAGAACTCGAATTGCCCGAAAAAATTTCGGGTTTACAGACGCCCCCCCCCCCCCCCCTCCATAACAAAATTTTGAAATATTTTTTTATTTGACGACCGCAAACACGTTTTCCTGCTATTTCAGCTCTTGATCAAAGTAACTTCAAAGTGGACTAATAGAGCTTAATTAAGGTGGCTGACTCGAATTTCAATCAATCGTTTACAATCCACGAAGACGAGAAAATTTACCTGCCGCAACGCGTCTTCCTGTTATTCCAGCCTGTGAATACAACAATTTCAATTTAGTCCAATACTGCCTACCTGCTGACCCGAATTCCAAACAACCAACCAATCGTCACGGGGTATGGGGGCCTAACCTTCCCGGAGAAAATTTTGAAAATTTCTTGTGTTTATTTTTTAATTTAACCACCGCAAATGCGTTTTCTGCTATTCTAGCCCGTGTAAGTAACTCCAAAAGTATCCAATGGTTTTGTAACCGAAATCCCTCTCCGAATTCCAAGCATCCAATCAGACTGTTGCAGCTGCATTCATAAATAATAATCGACGCCCGAAAAATGTCGCACTAAATAGAGTGGCTCCAGACAAAATAGTCAGCTTGCCCGAAGGTTAGGGGGGCAGCTGCCCCCCCCCGCCCCCTGGCTAGTACTTTTAAGTTGTCAGGGGCAACAAGTTAACCGGTTAAGATTTATACCAGACTTTAAGTATTCTGCTCTTCACTATTTGTGGTAATCGTTTTTTTTTTCCATCCACTGGGGCCAGGTGTTATTATGTGGATTGAGGGTTAGGATAAGGTTTAGGATAAGGGCTGTGGCCTGCAGATTTCGTCAGTCTCGAGATGTAGACAGGGCTAGCCCTAACCCTGGGCCAAGCCTAACCCTTATCCTAACCCACAATCCACATGACGTCATAACACCTGGCTCCAGTGGATGGAAAAAAACGCTTATTTCCGTGCCAACTGTGTTGATATTATGTGTTGAAATTTTTGCAATTGAACCCAATTTTACGAATTATCACGGCTACAAATATTGCTGCTACCCATACCTTAGTCGGCTCGAGTTCGTATGGTATATCGGTATCGGTATCTGTTCCCCCCCCCCCCCGGGCCGTGAAGTAGTTTTACATAAACATTAAGTTGCTTGTTACTGTATCCAATTTATTCACATAATTCCCTCTATGATTGTATATTATGATTGTATATATAAGAATTCTGAATAAATACCTTTTAAATATCCCCCGACCCCCTTTTGTGTCACGAGTCGAATTAAAGATAAGCAGAAAAGCAGTGAAATTAAAGGAGCTAAATCGCTAACATTTGGGATCTAGAAATTGACACAAGTGGGACGCAACGTATATAACACTGTAAAATGAATATATATGAACTGATTTACATTCAATGGTTTACGTTTTTACTCTAATTTCAAAACAGTTATGTTCGGCGAAATAAGCCGACAGTCTCATCGGGGTGCTTATTACTAGCGTCTGGTTATTCCAGTCTACATACGCTGTTTGATTTGCTGCAATGTTTCTAGCCTCGTTCCTCGAGTCTCTTGCTAGAACTGGGGCTGAAACGCATTATGGTACACGATTCGTGTACCAATGAGAAAATGTTTATTTTATCTTAAATATTGAATATCAGAAGCCCATCTTTTCCCGGTAAGATCACAGCATCAATGTTGATTTAAATTGACAAATAATTCGTGTTTTCAATGTTGAAGATTTTGGATGATATTAGGCTAAGTTAGAGACTTAGCTCCTTTAAGATCCAACCAAAATAAAAATATTCCATTAAGACGTCGATGGTTAGTTCATGGTAAAATTTATGTTGTGGGGCTTCTACCCATATTAACCATCATATTTTCGGGTAATTTATGCATTCACCCATTTGCGTTCTCGAAGCTATTGATAGATTGATTTCTATTTTTAACTGTGTATCGCGAAGTCTTTGAAGTACAGTTCGCAGCGCCACCTATGGGATGTTTGATACACTAAACATATGTATACATCAATGTCATCTTGATCTATCAAATTTTCAAGTGTTCGCTGTCAGCTAATTTAGATGGGAATATAATATCAACGAATAGTCAACATAAAGTTTCTAGTATGCTCATAAAAGAATACCGAATATGTATGCCACTGTCAGTTGACGAGGTAAATATAAAACCCAGTATTTTTCATCTAAAACTCAATTGTATATTGTTGTTATTATTGATTTACGGTTTCTTTTTCTTTCCCCTGTCTTGTAGATAAATTTAGGTTTTTTGGTATACTATATAGTTTAAACCAATAGCTATGATGTTAGTTAGTCCAATCATGTTTTTAGCTTTTATAAACTGTATTCATTTTCATGGATTTTTATAGATAAACCTACTTATCTTGTGATCTAATTAATATTTTGATTTGTAATGTAAAGAGAAAGGTGTGGACCAGGCTAGCCCAAGACATGTATAGATTCAATTAATGGATTGCTTATCTATCTATATTCCAAGGACCATTAAACTGTTGTCAATCTGCCATATCATTGTTTGTAAATCATTTTAACACAAGGAAATAAGCCAATCTCCACAATGTATGATCTGTCATAGCTTTCTACAGGATATTATCAACACTCAGCATTTTATGAATAAATTAAACATGTCTTCTTACTACACTACTTATTTATTGACATTGTAATACAGCTTGAATTTGATAAAAAAAAAATAGAGTTCACTGAAACTTACAGCTAAAGCAGTCAACATTATTTATTTAGGTGATTTATACTCCTAATTCAGAATTTCAGCTCCACTTAGTAATGTTGTAAACAATTTTTATTTTGCATTATCGTTGGTGCATAGCAGTCTAGTTGAATACCAACCAAATTAATTTTAAAACAATTGTGTGGTGCATGTACTTGTATGCACAAGGCATAGTTGATATTAAGATGTTAATACATGTATATAGGTACTAGGCCTACTTCTATGATTAATTTGGCGTGGAATGTGTTTAGATTTTTGAACTACTAAGGGTTTTTAAATTGAATAGTTATCTGCCCAATTGAAAGGCATTCATGTACATCAAAAAATTTTGTGTGGGGAAATAGAGATTACCCAGTTATTTGAATAAAAACAAATTAAGGTTCACTTGCTTAAAGATACCTTTCTGCATATAAACCGTGTGATATGATGATACAAGACAAGCATATTCAAACTAATTCATCTATCCAAATTTGACTTCAAACCCTTCTCAAAACATTGTATTTGCTTGGAAATACCCCAAGCTGGAAAAAATCTGTTAAAAGAAATCATTTTTGTTTAGGGCTGTGTATTGCGGCTAAAAATCGTATATTGCGATACATGAAAAAAACTATTGCAATATATTGCAGTATTGCAATACTTTCAATAATGGCTTAGTTTACAATAATACACATTTATTCTGAATAGTTTTATTGTCCATGATAATATATGATAAAAAATAAATGGTGTTTACAACTTCCAATAGTTGTTTTTGTCTTTGCTTGGTAATTCATGGTTTACTGGATTGTTGTATTATTTATACAGTATTTAATACTTGCATAACATTTTCAGTTTCTCTAAATACAAAGTGTCCCCAAATTTTGGACTTTCCTTTGCTGTTAGAAACAATTTTATTTGAATTTCCGGTTGCAGTAGCATAAAAAGATGAATGTTGCATATGAAGAAAAAGGAAAACAAATTTGAAATACCGGTAATCTAGAGTAGCTTAGATAGATGCAAGACAATATCAATTGTCACTGAGTCTGAGGGATCATAAATTATTGCGTGCAAACATTGACGTCACATGAGTAGACAACACTTTATCGTCAAGCTGCCATTTAGTGACACTTTCTCATTTTTGTCCTGTACGCGCTCAATGGGAGTTTTTCAAGGAGCCCATTCCAACATTTTTCTAGAAAGATTGAGTGTCTCCACTTCCCATTTACCAAAATTGTAATACTTTTATTGGAAATAACGACCAGATAAATACTTATGTGGGAAAGTATCTGTAACTCACTGAGATGAGAGCTTCAACTTTTTATCACTAGGCCTACCATGTTCTATCATCTAGCTCAATGAGATGGGTAGGTCAGCTGCCTTTGGCATGGTCGAGTAAGAAGGATTAATCTGATAATAAAATGATTCATTTTTCTCCCTTGTATGATTAGCCTACTGAGGGGGTGGGGCGCTAGAAGACTCTGTATTTTGCCACAGAGCCTGTTTCCGCTCTTGAGAGCTCTGAACATCAATGACGAATGAGTATTCTATTTTCATCAGCCAATCGTATTTTAGCCATAAATAAAGCTATAAAATTCACTTTTATATAAGCTTTGGAGTTAAAATTCCATATTTCACAGCAAAATGCACTCCTTCATTTCAATACAGGCAGTTCACGTTTTGACCTAGACACCAGATTCAAAAAATATGTCAGATACCAATAGTAGGACATCACAGATAAAAACATTGTTATCAGATTGAAAATTTTTTTATGGATCATTTTCAATTACATGATTTGTTTATGATAAAATTAATGCACATATATACTGGACTATTTTATGTCAACCTTTAAATTCCATGTCACGGATAATATGCTTGTCAATAAATATGATAACATCATCCATCTCTCCATTAGCTTTATCAATCAATCATGTCCTTATAAAGATACCTATTATATGTACCATTTGATTAGCTTCTGGCATACTGCTACTGGCACACCCATGAATTAATGATTAAGCTTACCATATGCTTAGTTTGTTATAATTGACTCTTTTGTAAGTATTTATGGCACACACACATACATTACAGATCTCTGATGTCAGGTTAATGAAGTCGTTTGTTGTATTGATAATGTTTATCTTATTACAGGCTGTACAGACTAAGGCCAAAATAAAAAATACCTGTGTCTACTGTTACCCGAACAACCCTATGTTCTTTTTTAGTCAAGTCTTTAACTTATATATTTCTTTCATTTCCCAGGTCCAATAACTCAATCTTGGTGTGATTTTCTATAGACAAATTCTAACGATTTCGATATTAGTTCTAAGTACCTAACTCAGTAATTACAGTACCGTAAGCTAGAAATAATGATGAAAAACCCACGAAAAAATATGGCAAATTGGAAACATTATTTTTGATAATTAAAGCGTTCACAAAATTAAAAATGACAGACACAACTCTTAATTTGGAATATTGTGCCTTTAAGAACCAATCCTTTTTTTATTGTTGTTATGGCTAGGCTTCGATCAAGAAATGTTGTCTGTACTTCCCTTCAATATTCTTCTATATTGTCGAATTTCTCTTTCGAACTCTTTTTTAAGTGATTTATTAATTTTCCTTCTGCTTTTAAAAACTAGGCCTGTTGAAAAATAATGTGTAAGGTGAAACTACAAGTACTGTACACGTAATCACATGATTAAAAGGGATTGCACCATGGGTTCCACGTCGGACGTATGTGGCGGTCGGGACTGAGGGCTATGGAAAATGACCGTAACGCCAGAAAAATAGCCTTTTTTTCAAAACCCAATTTTCAAACATGGCTACTAGAACATTGCACTATGAATTTGAGTATATAATTACAAATTCAGGTTTTTTATATGTATTTAGGAACAGTTTTAGAATTAGTTCACCATGTCAGATCTCTAACCCTTATTAACTGCATCATAGATAGCTAATATGGGAGATGGACTGATTTTTGTATACTTGTAGTCAGGAAACCCTCTCTTTTTTTCAGTATAAAATTGGCCAATTGTATATGGTAGCGAAACACAGCAGTGAACAAAGTCAGAAAGGAGAGGGGGTGGAGGTGGTGAGAAATGAAGCATGTGAACATGAACAGCATGGAAAAGGACAATATACAGAAAAACGGGTTCACTTATCTAGGTGAGTTATTTGGTCTTTCTGTGATGTCAGGTAAAAACAAATGTGGTCATATGGTTAGAGATTTGGCTTCAAACCCACAAAATTATATTTCTGATCCATTGTTGGAGTTTTAAACAGTGTTTACACCCAAAATATGTACGGGAAGAAAATGTATCTATTTGTTTGGATGGTATGGATAATCCAAGTTACTTATGTAGATTGGAGTTGATGGAATAAGTAGCAATCATGCTTCTGGTCTATTTTGGTACACCACTGATTGTACTGATATATCATGTTAGTTTAGTGGTTTAGTTGATATATCCAGTGAAATAAAACTTAACCTCTCTGCCTTAAAAATGTAATACCATGAGCTGGCTTATGTGCATCAAATGATAAACTGGGGACAATAAAATGAAAAATTTCAGTATTTGTACCTTGTTTTTGCAAGTCACACCCAGTTTGTACAAGTGTTGTTATGTAGACTGTATTTGAACTAGAAACTGACAGTACAATTGTTATTTAAACACTGTAGAAGATACCTGCTTGCATGAATTAATTAAATACATGTGGGCGATATCTTTGGTCTGATAAAGAGGTGGGAGTTAGAAACGATCAAATAAGAAGTCCAAAAAATGCGAATAAATATTAAAGAAAGCCACGCAAAACTTGGACATGTGCCCACACAACAGCTGTCTTTAAAAAACAATAAGCATAGACAGCAGCTTATCGGAATGAAAAACTTGGGTGTTTACCTAAATAATTTGATAATGATCTTTTATGTAAGAAAAGTTATCGCTATTGTGTTCACAAGCTGGTAAACTAATGGACTGACAGACATGGGTGATCACGTAATATGTGGGCTTATAAAAATGTGGCCTATAAAAATTAAACGGTACTATAATTCTTGTTCTTTTTCTATTTTTTTTAGTCGATTGCCTACATGGCTTCAGTCTTTCATTCCGAAAATATTTTATGTAACAGAAAAAGCATGGAACTACTATCCCTACACAATAACAGGTACATAAAAATATATTTCCTCAATTTACTGAATATTTATGTTTCAAGATAATTTATGGAAATTATTTTAACAATCTACAAATTTTAACATAGTCACTTATCATTTATGTATATCACTTGTAAGAAAAATATAGAATGAGTGGTGGCATAATCTAGGAAAGTGTGAAATATGCATGCATTCACTTAAATTGCAACAATTTGCCTTGATCCTTAATGATTAACATATTAGATTTATTTTGAGATCAGACAATTAGAGTTAATGATTTAATTGTTCCTGTTGATGACAAATTAGTTTGAATGTTTGACTCAATTATGTATTAGAGAACATATCTTAGTTAAGAAAAATTAATATGAATCTGATGGAGACTGAAATTACTAGCAGTAGCAAATTCAAGCCACATTATATGCCATTCACAAATAAAATCTTTACGATTCACATTATTATTTTGTTTAAGTGTATTGTAGGTTGTGACTTGTTCCTCTCTTTTGTGTCATATTTTCATATTTATCCACCCAAACAATTGCATATGGCAAACAAAAATATATTTTGTGAATGGTCTTTTTTACATTTAGTTAAAAACTACAAGAATTGAATAATCAATTAAATGATGTAACTAATGTGACTTTCTAAACACAATATGAATTTTTTTCAAGTGATTTTTCTATGGCTTATTTTTTTCATTTTTTATTTTTCATACATCTTGGGATTGTTCTAAAGAATATACAGTAAGTACCTTTGTTATCTATATATTTCAGTTCAGTGTTGTTCAACACACACATGTACGTTTATATGTGGAGGAAATGTAATTTTGTGCTGAGGTTTGTTTATAAACAGTCTTACTTAATAAATGTTTTAAGTAATAACATCATGCATGTGTAAAGTCATTGTGACTTACTCTAAACTATGGTTGATCCCAATGTTGGCTGTGTAACATCCTCATGATGGTACAGAAAAATCCCATGTATACCATGCGTAGCATGTTAAAGATCCCTGGCCAGTTGGAAATTGAAAGAAGAGTAGGTTGTTATAGCACCACTGTCAAAACATATCAAATATCCATCTTCATTAGTTCACTTGGTGCAGAAAAGTAGGACTTTCAACACATTTCATGTTATTTCTGATATACTGATGACTGGAATTACAAATATTGTATGATATTTATAAGTATAGCCCGAATCAAAATATTTATTAACCAAAATTTCATAAAATGATATTAAAACAAGTTAACACTGTATATTTTGTATATTTTCAGTGTTCCTTTATACCAAAATTCAGTGTATGTATTGAAACTAGGTATGAAGATAACAATGGCTCTTCTGACAACGTGAGTATACTTTTTTAAACTAATTTATTTTGGAAAAGTTCAATTTAGATTACAGATGAAAAATAACCTAGGTGATTACAAAAGCTATGGGAGGTTAATTGGATGATTCTTGATTTTTGACAGAATATCAGTCCAATCACAATGTTTTTGTCCTCCGCCTTTCGAAGAAAGTTGGGGGACTATTAAAATGGGTTCGTCCGTCTGTGTGTCTGTCCTTCTGTCTGTCTGTCTGTCTGTCCGTCTCACTTTTTGGGACACAATAACTCTCTTCCTAATTGAGCTAGAATGTTCAAACTTGGTGTACTGTATGTGTTTATTAGGTCAATGCCTTGATGGAGTTCGAAGATGAGCATTTTCCGCTTAGGGTAAGCAGAGATAAGCAATTTGATTGGTTGATGCTTTGGGACACAATAACTTTAGTTCTAATTAAGTGATATTGATGAAACTTGGTGTATAGTTTTGTTACAGTAATACCTTGACTAAGTTCGATAATGAGCATTTTCTGTGCAGGGTAATTAGAGCGATGCGCAATTTGATTGGTTGAGACTTTGGAACACAATAACTCTCCTTCTAATTGAGTTAAAATGTTCAAACTTGGTGTATATGCTTATTAGGTCAATGCCTTGATGGAGTTCGAAGATGAGCATTTTCCGCTCAGGGTAAGTAGAGATAAGCAATTTGATTGGTTGATGCTTTTGGACACGATAACTTTAGTTCTAATTAAGTGAGAGTGATGAAACTTGGTGGATAGTTTCATTACAGTAATGCCTTGACTAAGATCGATAATCAGCATTTTCTGCTCAGGGTAAGCAGAGTGATAAGCAGTTTGATTTGCCGAGACTTTGGAACACAATAACTCTCCTTCGAATTGAGTTAAAATGTTCAAACTTGGTGTATATGCTTATTAGCTTAATGCCTTGATGGAGTACGAAGATGAGCATTTTCCGCTTAGGGTAAGCAGAGATAAGCAATTTGATTGGTTGATGCTTTGGGACACGATAACTTTAGTTCTAATTAGGTGAGAGTGATGAAACTTGGTGTATAATTTCATTACAGTAATGCCTTGACTAAGATCAATAATGAGCATTTTCTGCTCAGGGTAAGCAGAGCGATAAGCAATTTGATTTACCGAGACTTTGGAACACAATAACTCTCCTTCTAATTGAGTTAAAATGTTCAAAATTGGTGTGTATGCTTATTAGGTGATGGAGTTCGAAGATGAGCATTTTCTGCTTAGGGTAAGCAGAGATAAGCAATTTGATTGGTTGATACTTTGGGACAAGATAACTTAGGTTCATCTTGATTGATGATTTTTACGCCAATACAATGACTGCATTCTCATTCAGTAATGGATTCGACAGTAACAGTGTATAGAAACAATTGACTCAGACACGAGGGCCCTTTCCCTTGGCCAGAGGGGCCCTTTTTTCAAGTGTGGGGGCCCTTTTGTCTGCCTTTAGGGTCCCCCTAACATTTTCATTTTTCTCATCGGTTTTAGCATTTTTCTTTATAAAACACTTTTGGATGACACTTCGTGTACAGTTTGATTGCTTGATACGTTTGAAAAAAAAAATTGTGCGTTTAATTAATATGTGTCATCTATTTATTTTTGGATTTCGGCGGGGGACATCAGCCTCACTGTTGGCTTGTTAGGAGTTGCAGCTGATATATATTGACTCTTGTTGATGTAATGAACATGATTTATTAAATATCAATTTACGGTGTATGTCAAAAAGCTTTATTTAACGCCCGCTTTCACCATATTGATATCATCGCTGACAACCATATATTAAGCTTTGGTTAATTAATTGTTTGTTATCGTTCTTCTATAATGATTTGGGGAATTGGATGGCCAAATGTATCATACGGTCGATTACTGAGTCAACTGGCGTTTTGATTTCCCGGTTGTACACTAAAGGGAGTAGGACTAAAGTTGCCTGTTCAAACTCATGGGCACTCTCTCCCCCTCCCTCTCTCTCTCTCTCTCTCATTCTCTCTCTCTCTCGCTCTCTTTCCCACAAGTAGTGAGGACACCAGTTTATCATAATATAAAGATTTATAAAAAATGACAATAAACAATTGATTAATGCAGACTTAATAATAATAATGATATTTTTATCGCGCAACTATTCAATCCACTAGGGAATGCACTAGGCGCTAGATAATGTTCTCACTTTGGAGTGTTAATAATAGTGACTAAATAACCAAGTTTTCACTTTGGATTTAAAAACCGACAGAGATTCACATTACTGCTGTTAATTATTCTCCTTTCAACTGTATCTGTTAATAATGTTAATTATTTACAAAGCAGATGCTGTTTATACATTAAGGTAATTGGTATATGAAGTCAGAAATCAGTTGTTGACATGTTAAATATGAAATTGATTTGATCCCTCCCTGAACAAACATGGCCCCATTTAACAATTGATAGACCTAATAAACACAATAATTTATAATTAAACATAATCACTTTTTAATTTAAAGCAATGTTTAAAGGAAGGTCCTCTCATTGTTAAAGTGACGTTTCGTTGAAGGTTTTCTCATCATTTGTTATATAACCTTGAGAGGAAGCTCAGTGAAACAACACTTTAAATTTAAATTAAAATATTGATTGTGTTCCATATTATGGTACTGTTTTTATTTTTTGTTATGTAATTAATGGACAGACATTACAATAAGTCTGAGAGAAGTTTATTTTATATCAGCATTAAATATTATATGATGTCAATAATATAGAAGTAAATGTCTATATAGAAGAATGACGGTAAAACTAGCGTATATAACATCAATATAGAAGTAATATCTGTAAAACCATATAATATTAATATAGCAGAAAACCTGTAAAATCAATAAATAAATCTTCCTGAATAAGTAGAAGATAATATCTATATTATTAGCTTGTCAAGTTTCCAGCATGATCTATGATATTTATTGAGTCCATATGCTTTGTAACAAGTATAATTGACAGTGAAAAATTAAAGATACCTTCTGTGTGGTTTGGGTGTATTCCTGCGAAGGCGCAGTTACGGAGCGTGACCAAAATTAATCCTTCCCGCGAAGGCGCAGATATCGACGTGTCGGCTTTCGTTTGAAGGGAGACATGTTGTGATTAGGACCCAATTAACGGTGTGAAAGATTTTATGAATTTATGTTCACTCTGAATTTTATTCACCAATTGACAACTAATGATGGTTATCATCAAATCACCCAAGTAGTATTCACTTATTCGCTCACTCACACAATCAGTGTCATTTGTAAAGATATAAAATCCCCTTAATGTTTGTTATATTATAGTTGTTTTTATTGGCGAAGTTAAATTTAATTTTTGTTATAGTATTCTCTTTTTTATTTATTTGACGAAATTAAATTAATTTTTGTTATATTATAGTATAGTTATGTTTTTTATTGCTTATCTGATGCTAAAATGTTGGTTAATTAGTTACAGTGGGGATTATGAAAGTGTAAATTCTTATCATAACAATCTATAACACCATTGTTACGTTTTTAATCCATTTTAATCCTTAGGGCTGGATTCCCGTTAAGGCGTTGAAAACGACCTTTTTTAATCTGTTACGGTCAATAACTGCGCCTTCGCGGGAATAAACCGTGGTTTGATATTTTTGTACTAAAAACATAGTCAGACTAATTTATCAATCAGATGTTGGCTATGCACCCCCCTCAAAACATTTCAATCGCAAGCAACTACCCCCAGCTGTATAAACCTTTTTAAAACAGCCTTATTTGTCATGTGACTTGATTTAGCGAAGTGTTGATTATTTTTTATGCTGTTGCCCCCATCTGTCTGTCCAACGTCCGCAATTTCTTCTGAACATTTTACAGACTTCATTTATCATCTGATTGTTTTGAAATTGATACATGTATATGTTGTTTGTATTAGTGAGATGAAGAAGCCTATTTGATTACTTCTAGTGTTATGGTCCTTTTTTCACCTTGATGGACCTTGTGAACGTTCTAACTATAAAAGTTCTCAACCGACCTTTATATGCATCTTGTAAATTAGTAAAATAAAGAATCTTATTGAATTTCAACAATTTCCATTAGGGTAATTGCCCATGTTTCACTTTGTTGAGTCTTGTGAACGCTCTAATGACAAGTTATCATCCAGTCTGTTTGAAATTTATATGCATCATTTAAATTATTGAAACAAAGAAGCCTGTTGAATTTCAGTAATTCCGTTAATTTTGCCATGAGTTATGGCCCTTGTTTCACTTTGTTGTACCTTGTTAATGCTCTAACGACAAAAGTTATTATCTGATCTGTATGACATTTATTTAAATTAGTAAAACAAACAAGCCTATTGAATTTCAGTAAATTTCTGTTATCACCCATGTGCATCATTTAAATAAGTGAAATGAAGAATTCTATTGAATGTTCGCAATTTCTGTCAATTACTTCTAGTGTTCTAGAGATATGGCCTTTGTGAACGTTCGAATGACAAAAGTTATCATCCGATCTGTACGAAATTAATATGCATTATTTGAATTAGTAAAACGAAAAAGTCTGTTGAATTTTAACAATTTCTGTAAATTACTTCCAGAGTTACAGCCCTTTTGTCATTGGTATGAAATTGCCTATGTCTATTAAGTGCCACTGATAACCTAATATAGAATAAATATATGACAACCCTTGTCGACCGCTCTGATGATTTAGTTGCTTTTGGCATATGTTCTGTTGCCTGGCAACCTATCTTTGTTACCCACTGTGCATTTACCATTAATATTAAAACCCAAGTAAATTCTTCGATTAGCCTCTGCCATCTTGTTTTTCTACCTTTAATTGCAGTGTATTGGAACGTTTATCTCTCACCGTTCTCACAACTGTTACTGTTAGCCATACAATCAACAAGACTAAGCACACCTTACATCTTTTCGACAACATACCCCAAACGCAAACTAATAGATTAGCACATTATGCAAAGCGTTCCTTGGGTCACTCAGGTAGACAGACTACCACTTAGTGACATCATTACATTTTTGTCCTATGGACCTCCCATGTGTGTTTTTTCTGGAAATCATTATATTGGTGTCCCTACTTTCCATAATTTGCCATAATTTTATTGGAAATAATTACCCTATAAATATGTGGCAATGCATCTTTAACAAGGGTAATTAACAGTAGTATAAATTACTTCAATGATATGATATAATATTTAACCTCATGTACCAGTATTTGATCTTATTATTGAATTATGGACTTACACAATTAAAGGCCCTCATTCCATATTGTCAGAATCCCATGGGCAAGAGTCATGAGAAGGTGGCAAAATATGTGTATTTAAAAAAAAGCACATTGCACATAATTTAATTAAACATAATTTTACCATAATTTAAATAATAGTACAGGTAACGTGTCAATTGTAAATTATTTTTTATACTAAATTAGATATTTGACTAGATTTTGTTGTATAGTGTCTGTATTTTAAGTTGTTAATTGCCGCACCTTTGACCATTAATATTAATAAACTCGTCGAATCCCAAATGCCTGACTCTTTCCTTAACCGTTTTTATGGCTATTTTGATTTCTGGCAGTTATGAGAGAGTATAGATGATGAAATCACTCCTTTAGTTAGGGGATGGGTGGGTGTGGATGGCCGAATGGATAACATGTGGCGCTATATCATAAGGTCTGTCATTGAGTCAACTGGCATGGTTTCGATTCCACGGTTGAAAGTGATAAGGAGTAGAGTCGCCTGTCTAACCTTGTGGCTTTTCTCCGCTACCTCTGGTTTCTTCCCACTGCTAAAGACCCCTACGCTCAAGCCAATTATCGAAGTAAAATTGAACTGTGTGTAAGTTCCAAAATTTATGTAGAGTGGACGTTAAATCCCATTTCTCCCTCTGTCTCTAGCTTTTGTATGGAAATTTTGTCAAATTTCACAAATACTCCTCTTAGAAATGTTATACATTTATTAGTCTATATTGATCATACATATATGGATGAATCTCTGACCTTTCTATGACTTATACAGTCGATGGAAGTTGTGTCGATGTTGCATTTTGGCAAAACACTGAGAAAGATCAATAAGCTTTTTGAAATTGTACAAAATGTGAACTATACTATTCAAAAAAAGTAGGGGGATATTTGATTTTTAAGTGTTATTAAAGTCACCTAATGAAACTGACGAAGAAACAAATGACAAAATGAAATGAAGTTCACATTCATCGATTTATTCCAAATGATCGTTAGACTAAGTAAGGCACAGACTGACCATTATAAGGGTAAAATGAACCCCGGGGTCAAACAGCAAAGTTACCACAGCATCTCAACAAAGTCAGTAACGGGTAAATCCTCTTCTGTTTGCCAAACAAGCATTGATCCGACGTGGCATACTCCTAATGAGACATCTACGGTCATTTTGGTCCTGATTGTCCCATTCCTGTTGCAACGCAATGCGAGGACATCGGGCACGAAGGTGACCCATATGCAGTTGATTCCGAATCGTCTGGCCACTCACTCTCACACCAGTGTCTATTTAAAGACGAGCGCTGATCTGAGTTGCTGTGATTACATGATTTCTCAAGCCCAAGGTACAGATAAATCGATCCTGGGCTTGAGTTGTCGCCCTTGGTCCACCTGAGCGTGGTCTGTCCTGTACAGATTGTGTATCATGGTATCTGGACCATAGCCTGCTTATGACAGACTGAGAAACATTCATCGTCCGCGCCACAAACACCTGTGTTGTGCCTATCTGTAGCATGCCAAGGGCACGTAACCTTTCATTTTGGGTAAGCCGCCGCACATCAAAATTTGTTTTCTGGTCCCTAAAACAATTAAACTGATGTTTCCACCCTGGAATTCAATGTCAGAGTCGTGCAAATCTTGGGTTGGACCCCCATGATGATCCCAAGCATCACCTGCATTCCATGCTGTAGCTATTGGTGCGTTTGGGCGTCACATGTAACTGGAAATGTTTCTTCTGTTAGGTTCTATAGTGACTTTTTTCGTAGTCATTTGCATATTTTAGTATTATGCCCCCAAAATCAAATATCCCCTACTTTTTTTGAATAGTATAGTTTATAAATGGATTCTCTGTGATACCTATCAACAAAGTTCATACTGACAGGATCTAGTCTTTCTGATTCTGTCCTGATATTGACAGCATTCTTTTGAACATTAATAAGAGCCTCTGTTATGGAACCAACTTTCAGGAATGCCAAAACTGTTCCTATTTTTTTTTTAAACGTCCTTTAAAAACTCACTTTTTTTGCCAATTTATAAAATTAAGGTTTCTTTTGACTGCATTTTGTATATGAGATCTCATGGTTTTGTGCAGTGACTTTGAGCACAATTGTGGATTACCCGTGCTATATAAATGTTCATCATAATAATAAAATAGCAATCAAACAAGCTTTTGAAAGGGACAGTTAATTCTTACTGAATTACTCAGATCACGGTGCATAATATCATTCTCATGTGAGATTCTATTTACAGACCAAATAAAAGGGGGGTCACGGTGGCTAAGTGGATAAGGTGCTGGTTTGCTAGCCTGGAGGTCTGGTGTTCGATCCCTGCATTGGCCGAGAAAGTTCATCTCGATTTTCCGGTGTGATTTCCCCTTGTCAGTGATGCAGAAGGAGGACCTGACAAGGACAGCTGCCTAGTCATTCGGATGGGATGCAAAACCGAGGTCCTATGTACACATTGGAGTGCACGTAAGAGATCCCTTGGCAGTTGGAATTCGATACAAGAGCAGGTCGTAACACCGCTGCCTGGGCAAAATTTCCCTCATAGCACACTGTATGGCGTATGCCCGTCTTCCATTAGCCCAGGTTAGGAGCAAAAGAGTAGCATGTTTAACCCCATTTCATTTCCAAATGAAAGAATTTGGTTAGAAAATGATTTAATTAGTTGTATAAGCGTATGACCCTTTGTTGACAATCATTTAGTGGATGACACTTTAGTTTGACTCAGGCAGACCCTTGATAATTTACCTACCAATATTTCCATTATTCATGAGTCTCTCTAATGATGTTGCTGCATTTGGTTCAATAAAACTAATGAATGACATTTCAAACAAACATCAAGGTTGCTCTCTTTGGTGTTTCTGTCGAAACTAATTGAGTGGAACTACATAGTATGATGACAATGTACTAGTTAGTTTTCAATTAAGATATTAATTTAAGTAAAATATGTTGAACAAACACCAGTTTCGATTATAGACAGATAATACTATGATTATGTAGATTCAAAGAATTTTTCTAGTTAGGTAATCTCTTGAATTTTATGTAAGCAGATACATGTAAAACTTACACATGTACCAGTACACATAACTGTGTTTGAAAAAATAATCTAATTGAAAAAAATATAAAGTTTGAATTCGCTTAATTAACTGAGAACTTTATCATTTGTTTTTGAGAATAAAATCATAAAACAACATGATTTATATATGTGTTGTTTTTTTTTAATTTGACCAACCTCTTTAACTCTGCCTCAAAATCATAAATATTATGCACCAAAACAAAACCGAAAGTATGAATTCAAAACTCTCTTCTTTTTTTTTATTATTATAGACCAAAAACTCCCATGCATAAAGGGTTTGGGGAGGAAGAGTGAATGGCTATAGACCACAGCCTATACAATATTCAAGAATATTGATATAATTGAAAGTAATTTGTGGTCTACCTCCATTTTTTTCTCTGTAATCATAAACTGTCTAACCCTGCAAAAACAAAATTACAGGCTTCACAAAGAACTAATATGTTGTTAATATTTCCCTCTCTTCACAGTTCTTTTAAACACTCTTTTTCTAAACCTTGGTCGACCAGTAGTCCATTAGTGGTAAACCCAATTTTATTGCCAATGTCACTAAAGTCTTGCAAAAATAGGTGTTTTGGAAATTGCAGTTATTGCTCCTTAATGATTTGTATCCTAATATTGTGATGTTTTGCAACTCTTTATATACAAAGCCGCTGGCAGATGTATAATCGTTGCCTGTCGATACCAAGTTGTAGTAACTATTAATATGAATTTTTTTAATGATTCTAATGTGTTTCAGTGTTTGAGTATGTCGGTAGAAAGTCTTGCACAAAGAACAGTTGATATAGTGGATATTGTTAATGATCCCGTTCCTGAAAAACATTTTAAGGAAGAAGAGGTATAAATAACCATTTTTATATATATTTTGGTAAAAGCTTGTATTTGTCAATTTTTGATCTAATTGAATCTAAATAGGGATGTTATCTACTGGCATTTTTATTTTTTTTGTTTATTCAGTGTTAACACATGTCTAAAATCTTTTCCCTTTTTTGTAGGATCTGTCAAAATTCAAATCAAAGAAAACTTCCAGGGGACCTTTTGACAAAAAATGGATGGTAAGTTTTTTAAAAACTATTTTATGTAAGGATGTGAAGTTATTTTGTACAGATAAACCATTTATTTCACTTGTTAGATTTCCGAGTGGTCTAACAGCACTAGACATATAGACATATTTAACAGAAATGGAACATCAATTCAAATAGATATGAAGATAAATATTGAATTTTGTACCATTCCTGTTTAATATGCAGCAAGACAGACATATGTACAGATTAGAGTTACAGTGTTTATTACAGAATAATGAGATATTTAGTGTACAAATGTGCCATAATGGACTAGCATTTTAATAATTCTAGCTTTAAACAGCACAAATATCGTTAAAAAATATATTTGGGACTGCAGAATTCAAATTGTATCAATTACAAGAAACAATGCCTTGAGGAAAAATAAATGTCTGCTTGTATGGTAAATTCCTTGAAAGTTATTGCATAGCCACAAGTTAGATTATTGACTAAGAATAATGAAAGAATGTCAAAACATTTCCTGTAGAAAATATCAAAACTGTCCAAAATATTTGTCTAGAAAATTAATTCTACATGTTGGCTGGTGGTCAGCATCGTATTATAATCAGTCTAGTATTAATTTTCTCCTGATTGCTATATATAGACATGCTACAAATCATGGGTACCGAGATCACTGAAGTAATTGAACAAATCTAGTCCTAAGTAAATTAATGATATAGAATATTTTACTATTTACTATGGGTTTTGTTGGAATCTGCACAGTATTGATTTGTTAGTAATTTATAATCTTTGAAGTTTGACATTTGAGATATACAATTAGAATGTTATCTATAGGATTATGCTGGTACTTTCAGTCACCCAATACTACTTTCTTGAAGAAAGATCAAAAACTAAATTTTCTCTAAAATATTCTGTCCAATATGTACAAATATTCCATAGTATTAGGTAAAGAATTAACAGTGGCATTTAAAAAAAACTTGATGAAATTGGTGATTAACACAAGACATTGCCTAAGGAAAAGAATTCATTTGTTAGATTTACTCTGTAAACTAATCAGAAACCAATTTTGAATATCCGCTTCTTATATAGAGTTTCTGTTGCTATGGCTGAATAATCCTCAATTTTAGATGGTATATTGTTTAAAACAAAACAAAATTTGCTTATGATTTAGGATCAGCTCCTACACACAAAAATTTTATAATTCACTTAAGTGGTCAACAGCACAAAGATTTTTTTTTTTTGTCAAAAAGGGGTGACTTACAAAGATGGCATGTATTAAACATGCATTATGCAAGAGCTAAATCTGCCTATTGCAGGTCTTTCTTTAGGCCTGAAATATTATATAAATTATTGATTAGACATTTATTAACAAAACAAGATCATAATCAACTTTCGATGGCATACTCAAGATTTTAACTAGATTAGAACGATTTTCCATTTAAAAATTTAATTTAAAAATGGGAAAGCAAGGCTAAGACTCGAATATACCAGTGCTCTGGTTACCACAATAAATACATCTTGTCAAAACTACCAATGGCGATAATTTGGCTCAGAATGAAGTGATTAGTAGGATTCGGAATTTTAAAATTTAATTTTAAAATGGGAAAGCGAGGCTAAGGCTCGAATGTACCACTGCACTGATTATCACAATGAACACATCTTGTTAAAACTACCAATGGTGATAATTTGGAATGAAGTGACATTATCTATTTTTGAGCTGTTATAGCAAGAATGGCCAGCTCTTTATTGAAATCTTACATAATGTATCATTAAGTATGTGGTTATTTATATCTGCTACAGTGCTAGAACATAACACTATTTTTAAATCATTTTACCTCATTATTATATAATAATTGCCCCTAATCTATGGAATTTATGACCATGTTAACGATTTTCTTTCTTAAATAACTAGAAAAAATTATCGCTTTTAAATGGTGTCAATTGTCATTGGATCATATGTTGAAAATACACATTGTTAGCCTCCATGGCAATATAGTTATTTCTGTAGTACTGCTGTTTAATCCTATTTGCTTCACATTAAGCTATTGATCATTGGTCAACTAAAATATGTACCATATTGATTAATTTCACTGAGGTAGAGTCAAAATTAAATTGGGCTTGAAGGCCAATACCAAAGGCGGAAATTTCATGGCTTTCCAAAGTAAAGATAACCAATGATTTACTGTTATTACTGGCAGTATCAGTTGTGATTAACTATTGTTACTAGCTGTAGTTGGTAAATCCTGGTTTACTACTCCTGCTGGGTGTAAGACTACTGTACTTAATTATCTTACCAATTGGAAGACAAATAAATCCAAACTTAAAACAGACAAAATTATTGAGATGTATTAAACCATGTGGAAGAATATATCATTCCCATCTACAATTCAGCATTAGATCAATAACAATAGCATAAATTATAGCCAAGGAGCTGGTCTTTAGTTAAAGTTTTTAAGTCTAGAATTTCTCTATGAATTGGAAACATTCAGCAACCAACAGCAACACCACATGATGCATTCTGTAATACACGTTAATTATGGAGTTTAAGACCACACACAGTTAAAAATACTTTTATTAGAAAACGTATAAGCTTGATTTATTTTCTATTGATTTCACACTGCCATCTTTAAGTGATTAGAACCAAAAACGTAATAATAATTATGCTATCATTTTGATAAAAGCCAGCATATACTTCAGGAAGTTTATTTTATACCAGGATGTGCTTGCTGTACATTATAACAAGCTTTTCATTTGAACAATACATGTTTTGTAAACAATCTGTCTTGGTAAAAGGATATTTGATAATGACGGAACTGTTGTAATAACATGTATGGTGTGATTAAATAGTTCCTTCCTTTATTTATATTAATGAGTTTGTAATAGATATATTTATTATTAAGAACTGACAGCCTGACATATCATAATAGTAACCTGACTGAAGGCAAATAAAATATCGAAAATGTAGATAATTAGACAAGAGTGCTATTATGGGGATTTGATTATAATTTAGGCAATTAGTATCGAAAAATAATCTCTGGAAAGTCATGTGGGGGAGAGTAAATCAAGTCAATTATTTCAAATTAAATATGAAATAATGTCATGAATTTGGTTTTTTTTTTCGAACATTTTGTCTCTTGAAGGGATACGAAAGTTTGAGTTTAAGATATATATATATATTATTTGTGTCTTTATCACAGATGTGAAAAAGTCGTTTGATAAAATTATAGTCATTCATTTAATGACAAAATTGGAATAAAATGACTGTATAAGTGCAAATCCAAAATTAATGAAAAATATGAAAATATCATTAGATATCAAATAACTCAGTAATGTTTTTTTTGAAAAATTCATTTTGTCACTTGAAGGAATACAACAGTTTAATCTTTTCGATATAGACTATTATATTATTTTACATTAAATTTGTATGCCAACATCGAAGGATGATCTGTTCAGTACTCTATTATAAAGGTACAAAAAGACAGATATTTTGAATTTATCTCAAAATTCCAAAATATGTATTATTTTAAAATAAATACTGGTGTTAGTTTGTAATGTTAGCACATGGAGTATAAAAGACTCGTTACACATTGAGTATGAAAATCTCATCACACATTGGGTATAAATGTCTCATCACACATTGGGTATAAAAGTCTCATCACACATTGGGTATGAAAGTCCCATCACAAAGTAAGGTAGAGACTTTAAATGGTCAAATTTGATGCAGATCTAACCATTTTAACTTTCGATTTAGTGATTTAACAAACTATTAAGAAAACTCGAAGTAGGTCTTAACGATATTTTCAAGGAGATATATGATACAGATATATGATACTAATATTACCCTCCTTGAAACAAATGGGTAATATGCTTCTAGTGTAGGTATGTTCGATTAGTTTTCTTACACTCATTATCATTCTCTTCATCAAGTTACTGTAGCCATAATCAAACTGTTATATTATGAAGGGTGTGGAATATTTGTGTGGGTGTATGCCTTACAAACTCACATTAATTTTTTTTCTTTTCTTTAAAAGGAGTCAACTGAACCAATAATGTGCTCATATAAACTGGTGAAAGTGAAATTTGAAGTTTGGGGTCTACAGACAAAAGTTGAATCCTTTACGCAAAAGGTAAGAACAGTGCTAGTAATATTTTCTTTAGCGTTTAAAAACCAGTTGGTTGACACATGGATTCAAAGATATTTGTTTTCAAGCATAATTAGAGCATCTGTTTATTCAACTCATAAAACCAAATTTTTGTCTGAAAATATGAAATAAATTCATATTATTTTGACCAGCAAAAAAAATCAAAAAAAAAAAAATCAATATTCTATTCAAGATTGTCTTGGCAATCGTCTGAAACCTGGATTTAGAAATATGCTTATTCAAGCATAACTAGTTTGTCTGTTCGTCACACATAATCTATTTTATTGTGTGAAAGTATGAGATATAATGACCAGCAAAAATGAAATTGTAAAATTCAGTTGTATGATAAACCCACAATGAATTATACAAGTTAAATATTAAAGAATGTAAACTGCTATGCAGATGTAAGATGGCAACAATATATCTTATATCTTTCCCTGAAAAATGATTCATCTGATTAACTATAATATTTCGGGGTTTTAATTTGTAATAAGGCCAAACCGACATAATTTTCAGTTATTCAGGGCCTTGATAGATAAATACCTACTTGAATCACATGAAAGTTATTTAGTTTAAAATTTCAAACTTTAGAATTTTGGACAAAAAGCTTCTAAACAGAGGGGAACCAAGTACTTTTGGTTTTTAGCTTAGGATTTTTACCATCAAATTGATGTGTTAACATTCATATTATGGAAATTATTAATTAATTTGTATGTATATTTCAGTCTATTAGAGATATCTTACTCTTGGGACACAAACAAGCTTTTGCATGGATTGACGAATGGATTGGTAATTATATATATTTTTTTTTTTTAATTAAAAAGATTGCATTGTAGTCTTAAAACTTGATTACCTCAGTTGGTGCAGAAAGTAATGTTTTGAACTCAAAGTAATATTTAGAACTCAATTTCATTTCTTCAAATGTGAATAAATGTTAAAAATGTGAAAATTACTAGGGTCACAAATGAAATATCATGGGGTTAATGACGTTTTTGTGGAACCAAAATGGCAAAACCATTTGTTTTTAGCTGTCACACAGAGTTCTTTACAGCAAGACCCATGGGGGAAAGTTTGAAAATTGATAAAGAAAACCAGAAAAGTCTGCACTGTGCTGTGAATCAAGAATTGTAAATGACGCAAGGCTGCATTAATATATAGCGCAACTACATCTTACTCGCACAATTTGGGTGCCATTTTGGTTCATAGAGTATGGTGCATGCTCATTAACCAGGTGATCTCAGTTTGGATCCTCTGTTGGCCAGCATGATTTTCTAGCCCGGTTTTCCTGAGTGGTGTAGGACAGAATATCTCGCTGCCACCAGCATGTTGAAGATCCGTTATATTGAAGAAATTATAGCTCTACTATTCGAGGAAACATTTGCCTTGTAGCACACTGCATAACATGTGTTCATCTTCATTAGTTCAGTTCGGATTAAAAAGTATTTTGTTTAAATTCCATTTCATTTATCTAACTGAATTACTTTTCAGGAATGACAGAAGAAGATGTTAGACAGTATGAAAAACAGATGCAGGAAGAGACAAATAAACGGGTCTTAGGCTCACGCTCAGGTTCAACATCATCACATTAAACTAAGTGATATACTCTCTCTTCTTGATACACTGTCTCCACGTATAATCAAAAACTCAAAAATAATAACTCAATCTTCCTTACGTTAAAATGACTAAACCTCTTTGATTTGGTCAAAAATAAAATTGCTAGATTTATGGTGATTTTTTATTTGGAATGGCAATCTGTCTCAATTGAAAATTTCACATTAAAAGATAAAGTCAGCTTTTAAGACAGAACCGATTTTGTGTTAGACTGTCAACATGTGAGTAAAAAATGAGTAAACTTCCACTTTTGTTTTTGATAAGTAATCTTAATAAGACATCAAATTAACAATTTTCAATACTTTATTTTATACTAAATCAAAGAGTTTTAACTTTTTAACACTTTTAAACATCAACCATTAAAGCATTTATCATGATTGTTAAGAATAGTTTTTAAAAGCTTTTTGTCCAAATACATTTTCAGAGAATAAGATATTTTTGAAGATTGTTATATTTCAATTGTGATAATGAAATTTGGCCATCGAGAGAAACGTTGTTTCACAATTTGTTGAGTTGTTTCAAAGGCATTTAAAGTATTTTAGATGTTTTTTTTGATAGTTGACCGTCTTGTCATCTTACATAACACAAACTTTTAACCTTCAATGACTCAAATTTTTTTGCATTTGATAACTTTAAGGTACACATATATGTATTTATTAGTCTGTATTCTGTGTATCACAACCTCTAAAGATCTGAAATTAGCACCATTTCTTAACATAAATGTATGTCAGCATTATGTGTAGTGTGTAAAGAATTGTCAATTTTAGAGATTTTGCTGTTGCAATGTTCTGAATAGTTTTAGATAAGTAATTTTTTTTTTTAAAAATGTATGTAGAAAGCTGAGTCTTCTAAAAGACTTATTGTAATTCAACATTTCATTGTTTGAAAGACATTTTCAAATATTAAGTCTTGATTAATACAGATCACAGGCCTAAAATTTGGTTGGTTTCTGCTGCAAGAATCGATTAGGATTCTCCTTCAACAGTTTGAAAGCATCAGAGACATCCTTAGATTACTTATAAGTTTGGTTTTATATGATAATAAACAGGCTTTATTTGCTAAGTATTGAAATAATTTAATGTCTAACAGTAACAAAAATGATTTTGCATTTTTGAAACCTTGGCATAATTGAATCTTAAATTTGTAGGCCAGGGATATTGAGGGATCAAAAATAAAAATGATGATAATGTTTTATGTGATATTTAGCATTGATTAACAGTTAGAAAAATCAATCACATCAAAATTGATTACTTTGAAAAGTTACTTCAAGGTATATCTTTGAAAATGAGAGTTACTACTTGTTAAAATTTTGAATTGTAATATTGTTAGGGTCTTGTTTTGGGTTCATTATCAGAAACTTTCCTAACATTTGCAAACTTCATGGCACATTCCTTCCTTGTTGACAAGTAATGAGATGATTGTATATATATAATTATTGTGATAATAGTATTATAACACTCAGTGTTCATCATATAGTATACACTGTGGTCTATCTTACACTGTGGTTTAGCTTGCTCTGTGATCTGGCTTTCACTGTGTTCTAATTTGACACAGGTCTAAATTTATACTGACATCTAATTTGATGCTGAAGTCTAATATGACTCTGAAGTCTAATTTTACATTGAAGTCTAATTTGGTGCCAAGATCTAGCCAAATAATAATATAATCAGATCTTTTTCATCCTTGAATAGGATCTAATGACCAAAAACATGATTTCTTGCTAGATGTTGTGGACATCTCTGCAATATATATATATATATAGAAATGTGTCTCAAAAATCTGTTTTAAAAAAAATATTGATGTTTAATACCTTTGTCAAGTTCATATTCATTGTACTGAGTTTAAATAAGAACATAGACAGACCACCAAGCGAACTAGCTCTGAAATTCAGTGTAAACCTGCCAATGATTAAAATAGTCCCAGCATGAACAAATTATCTTATACATAGTTGGTAATGAAACGTTTAAAGTTTTACATATAATACTTGACTTTAGTAATGATACGTTAAATAAAAATAGGAAAAAATGTTCAGTGATTTAAACTGATTGATAAAACTTTAAAACCTCTTGGGGAATTATGAAAATATATAGTGATTAATTTTAAAGTGTTTCTTGCGGAAGTGAAAAAAAGCTAAGGTGATTGAAATTCCTCATCTTCATTAATTTATTTTAGTCTTATGAACACGACATTTTTAATTTTTATCAGTTAAACTTTGGTTTGTAATACCTTTTCTGTCCTGGGCCCCAGTTTGGTAGTGGCTGAGAGGGGAAATTTGCTACATTTATCCAATTTCTCAGCAGTGAAGTTGGGTGGCTGGAGGGTCTAAAGGGTGCACGTATCTGAGTCATGTGACATGGTTGCAATTCTCAGGTTGTACGTGACAAAAAGTAAGGTTGCAGGTCCGACATTGTGCTTTCCTCCCACTGCTATGGATCCCTACTCGGAAGTCCTATCAAATCACCATGGTAATAAAGGTTTTGAGTGGGATGAATTTGACTCCAAAAGAGAGTAGGTGGAAAGAGATTCTGCCAAAAATTTATTCAGGGGCCCTGAGCAGATGGGATATTTCAGACTAATCATGTTATATTCATGTTTTAGGAGTCAGTGATATCAATGTTTTTGTATATTTGAATGTTGTCTGTGATAAGGTTTTTAAATATGTTAAATAATTAGTAGTTGTCTACGAAAGTAAAAACAATAAAAAAAATCAATCATGGAAATTATGTTGAATATCAGGCACTTTTGATAATTAATCTATCTTAGATTCAGCACTAATTGAAATATACTTATACTAAACCCATGACCCTTTATATCTATAGGTACATTTCTCAACAATTGATTATTTAAATACCTAACCATTGATTGAAAAATATATTCAAAGTACTTTTTCCTGTCATAAGAAATATAGTTTTTAGCTTGCAATGGATGACCTGATTAATCTTGAGGGAATATATATCTTTAATACATTCTTTACATTTTAGATCCCCCCCCCCCCATAAAAAGAAATAAAATACAAAAAAAAATATTTATCTTCCTATCCTAATTTGTTATTAGAAATGTTATGAACGAGATGAAAATTTTGTGGTATATATATGTATGTATTAGTTGTCTTTTAAAATCAATTGTACCAACATGTCTATAAATAGGCCATAAACTAGCTCAATTAAATGGTAGATCTATTTTGTAAACTTATGTGTTTAATATATAAGTAATAAGTAAATAAGTACAGGAAGGATGTATAGATGGAATGTTGTGACAAGATATTTGACAACGATTCTGATGATTGACAATGATTGATGCACGTCCATGCAAGTGACAATAGTATAATATATATGGTTGTTATCCTCCGTATTGTCAAGTATTATAATCATGTTATATTATTAAATGTCGTACATAGAAAAGTGTTAATATACTTGTTATCCATTGGCAAGCTGTGAGAAAATAAATATAAGGGCAGTGTTTATAGTAGTGACGTGCAGAGTTATGTTTGGTCCCTGATGCGATGTTGAGCCTCCCTTTCTTGAATCAGTACGGGGAATGAAGCCGTGAAAAAAATACAAAGGGCAGAGTTAAATGCTCCCTGGGACAGGGACAACGTCAAATTTCGCGCCTCCCTTCCCGAATTCAGTCCGGGGAAGGGTAGATTTATCAAGGAAGCCAATATGAATTTTGGGCCTCCTCTTGGCTGTGCCCGAAGACATTGCCTACCATTTCTCTACTCCTCTGCACGCCACTGGTTTATAGGGTTGTATTTTAATATTTTGTTGAGGTTATACAACTTGCAAGTGGAAGAGGGTGGTGTTATATTTTTAAATCTTTTATTCTAGAATATATTATCTCATATATATATATATATATATATATATTATTGTTGTTTTTTTTAAATTTGTGTCAAATGTTTTGTGTAGAGAAATGTATGTAATGTCTATATATTCTGATAGAAAATAATTATGACATGTATTTTTCTTGCCATACATTATTATGCCATGCATATTGCTAGCACTAACAGCATGTAATATATATTTATAGCTTCTGTATCATTAGTCATGCTTTAAGAGGCAATGGGTCAATCATGGCAGATTTATTCTAAAAAAATTTATCAGTTAAATTCAGATAATTACATTCGAAATATTTATCAAAGCTTCAGATAATTCAAAATATTTACCAGAGCTTCAGATAATTACATTGGATAATTTTATCAGAGCTTCAGATAATTACATTTGATAAATTTTTCAAAGCTCCAGATAATTACAATCCAAAAATTTATCAAGTTTCAGATAATTATATTTGGTAAATTTATCAGAGCTTCATATTTTATTGATGAAATCTCATTGCCTCTAAAACAATCGTTATTAAATTATTTGTATTGCTACTTATTTATACATGTATTTTAAAAGTCCCATGAACTCACTCATAAAAATGAGGGGTGCATTTTGTCCGCATTGAACTACTTGTTGGTACCACAGGTGCTTTTAAAAAATGAGTTTTTAGATGTGTTATTTGCCCCAGAAATGAATTATCTCCCATATATACATATAAATATATAAAGATAATTGATCTGAGGTACAATAATAATTAAGTCAACTGTATGTTATTTTTGAAAGAGGTTTTCCATTTTACAAGCACCTGTGCTTCATTCATATCAATCAGAGGGGTTTTATACATGATCTAAGCACAGATCTTTAGAAAACAAGTAAAGCTGGAAATTTTAGAAATTATGTATGAAAATTGAAATTATTATTGAGTAAACATAGATAACTGCACCTCTTTACTGAGGTCAAAATTAAATAGGATGAATATATTAATATTATTTACATAATTGGAAATGGCTTTTGAGATATATTATTAAATATGAATTATAAATCAAGATGACTAGGAACAAAACATACAGAAAGCACATTGGATATCAGATTATACTGGTTGTCTTATTAAATTATAACTTAAATTTTATGTCTCTAATGACAAGTAATGCATAATAGACAGTGCACCACCACTGCTCAGTACACACAAGCCCAATTGGTACAGAAAAGTAAAACATTAAGCTCCATTTCATTAGTAACACACAACACCACAGACAATCCAAAATGTCAAAAGTTAGTGGCCAAGCCCTTCACAACAACATAAGTAAAACAATTTATGAAGTTTCAGAATAAACCGAATGCCAAAATGAATACAAAAATTGAACAAATTGTTATCAAGATAGATGCTTCTTTTATCTCAGTATGTAATAAACTTTCAGACATTGTTAATTTGGACATACTAATACTTTCATTTGATTCATGATAGTTTATTTACAATGGAAGATTGGAAGGCAGAAATTAATTGCTCATGTGATAAATTTGATCTCAATAACTTGTGGATGTGACTGAAAAGTATATTGGGAGTTTATTACACACTGATATGAAGTATATACACAATATTATACTAGATATTTAATTTTGTGATAGTTGTGGAAATTGTGATCTCTTTTTTCACTAGTTTTTCAAATTTTATGCAGGGCTCTTGTTTCTAAATATTTACCGTCTCCATTAGCCAAGTCGCTGAAGAACAATAGCATGTCAATTTAGATTGAGAAATTTCATAAATTTTGGATTATTTCCTAATTAGGAGATTTAAATATTAAGAATCAATATTGTTTCTGCTGTCTGAATTAGGGAATTTATATTTCTAATTGGACAATATTAATTATATAATACCTGACCACCTTGTTTTTTTTTCAAACTTTTGCTTTAGATAGGCCAAACCTAATATATTTCATTATGTCGGACATACAAATTGTATAGTTTCGATATGATTGTTAAATACCAAAGGAACAAGAGTCCTGATAAATGTTGTTCTAGTTTAGAGAAGGTATTTATTGACATATAATATAAGCCATATTATTAAGTGTATAGATTTATTGTACTGTTTTAAGACAATTGTGTGTTTTATATCCCTAGTTATTTCCTGCACATAGCTAGATAGACACTGATTATCCCAATCTGAACGACAGACCCACCTTACCTGCAGACTAGCATTTAATACTTGTACGTTAATTACGTATGTGATTATCCATGAGAGAACAAATTGATATTATTTGCAATAATTAACATATTAAACAGTCTTTATTTCTTATATATATATATATATATATATATGTTAATTGAATATTATTTATCCAAATCAAAAACCCTCCTGTTGCTCTGATGGAATTTCATATCATATATTACTGGTAGCATTGATTAAAGAGTCATTGTCAATTACACTAAATCGTGTGAATTTTGACTTAATTAAAGAGCCATTGTCAATTGATCCATCTCGCATAAATTTTGACTTAATACAATGATACTATGATTAGTCAAATCAAAGAGCTGATAGGAATTTATGTTTGTGACCATCACAATCACTTTTTATGCAGAGAAAATAGAGGAAAATTTAGTAATGAAATAAATGTAGTTGCAATTTTTCAGGGTGATGGTAATTATTTTGGGGTTCAAGGTGTGCAATATTTGACGACATTTATACTTTGGATGATTTTTATCTGAATATCAGAAGGGTTTGTAATCTGGTGTTCATTTTAGATTTCTATTTAATTATATTTTAAGATGGGACATCTTTAATTTATAATAGTTATAAGTTTCCCATAATACAGGTTCAGCATGACTCTGAACTGAACTATATATTTGTGTAGAACATGAAGAAGTGGTTACAAGCATTATCAGCTTATTAACCATTGCTACATTTACTATAATATAACATGGTGATCAGCATCAGTGTATTTAGAGACAGTATAATGCAATATGTGATATAACATCTATTATGTTAATGATATGAATAATTCAGTATGATTAATAGACAATATTAGTGGGATGGACATTAATGATATATTTCCTTGACAGTGACAATCCGGAATACATAAACATCAATTTAAAAACATATCGAAACTTGCAGAAACATATCTTAAAGACAAATTTATTTGGCACATAACAAATTTAAATGCAGGTGCCATTTTTGTTTGTTCAGTGAATAGCAGTTTGCAGAAATGATAATTTCATAACGCATTATATGCAGTGAAAACTTGCTTTAAACATGAGGGCAAGTCCCCAATCAGTGTATTTGTTTCAGTTTTTTAATGGTTCATTATCAACAAAAATCAAGTTTTGAAGTAAAAATCTATTTGAAGATCATAAACAATTGTATCTTCAATTTCAATACAAAATAATTTCGCTAAATGACTCGAAAAGAAACCGACAATAAAAGAGACATTAGATGACTTGATGATCAAGTATATATCAATTAATGAAATTTGGGAATGTCAAAATCTATTGCAGTGAACAGAAAGTGGGATGCTATCTATCTTAATTATCTCCCTTGGGCCCTCCAAAAAGTGTTACCTGACTGGTTCGAAAGTGAGTAATTTATTTCATGGACCAAACTCGGCTATTTAATGTAACCAGATCATGCAATAGGGTCAGGGTACGACTGCCAACTTTATTCTGGCTAAATTTTGTAAAATCATTAAAAAGTTCATGCACACCCAAAATACATTTTAAAATTTGTAATTTTTCAAGTGGAAGTGGTTCATATTGTAGGTTAAAACGTAAATTGGCAAACATTTGTGAACTTGGATTCTATTGTCTCTTTAACATGTAAAATACTGTAAACTAAGAACTAGTCATTTGTAGGGTAAATAATCATAATATCTTACCATAGATTTATGCACAAAATTTCATATATCTTATTTGTGCACACTATCTTTTATTCGTTACTTCATAGGGATTGTTTATTGTTACATGTACTTAGATTAATTCAATACAATTAATTTATGTTAAATGTATGGTTATAAAATGTTTAAAAATATCTCTTGTCAAGTTTTATTATTTGTGGTGGGTATTTATTCAAATATGTTATTGCCATAAAAGATGTTCAGCATTTGTTAGAGAGGACATTACAGTTTGTGAGCCACCATGGCTTGGTGTGTGTGGTCCTGAGTTTGATCCTATTTTTGGCCAGAACAAGTGGTCCTGAGTTTGATCCTATTTTTGGCCAGAACAAGTGGCTAGTATTTCAGATGGGAAGAAAACTTGAGGTCTTGTGTATACCATTTGTAGCATGTCAATAATATTTCTCATTTAAAGGCAGATTTAGAAGGAGTTAATCTTCCTTGATCTTAGTGCAGGGGATGGACAATGTTTATTAAAGTAAACTGATTTAACAATACAATAAAGTAAACTAAATATGGGCAATCTCCGAAACAGAGTTGTCTTCCCTTGCAGTTCACACTGAGGATGGATATCGAGACTTGTGTGTAGAATGGAATTTGGGATATTCAGTTTACCTAATTCATCTTAATATGGCTGAACAGAATTAACAACGAGGCTTATGCCCCCCTCCTCATCTCTATTAATGTTAATGATTTGCCTTTTTGTGTGGTTATATAGTTGAGAGCAAGCCTTTAAGTAATATATTGATACTAGGACCTGTTGTTTCAATGTATTATGCAATGTCTTACTTGAGACCATTAAAGGAACTAATTCAATATTCTTTAGCCTTAGAAATGGACACAAATCGGTCACAATGCAATGAGGTAAATTTTGCCTGGACAGCGGTGCTACGACCTACTCTTGAATTAAATTCCAAAGACTCTTTAACATGCTGCCAATGTGTTCATGGGACTGCATTTCATTCAAACAACTGTTCATTAAAAAAAAAAACACAACACAATTTATATGGAAACAATCACTGGTTTATACACATATAGCACGACGTTTCGATAAATAATTTTGTACTTGATAACGATAAGAGAATAATTGTCGAAACGTCGTGCTATATGTGTATAAACCAGTCATTGTTTTCCATAAAAATTGTGTTGTGTTTTTAATGTGCTCAATCACTAAATGCCACTCAAGGATTATAACTGTTCATTGGCTCTTGCCAGGGCCTCCATCCTGCACCACTGACACATTGCCGGCACAGTATTTAAAATAGATGTAATGATACTGTAACATTAAAAGATGATGTCACATCTGTATTTTAACTTTTTAAAAAGCATCAAGCAATCAAACTCAGTTAATAAGTTATTGTTTCTCAAAATATGTGAAAACAAATTGACAAAAGGTTTGGCATAACAATTTTTGAGGTTTTATCAAACTTATTTGGTAGTGGTATATCATGATGGTCTATCCTGAGTTACTTCTGTCATGTGCAATGTTTGGTAGGCAACTTTTGAAATCATAGTGACATATTCATCTGCACTTCATTGAATTCTAACTGCCATACATACAATTTGTGTGACCAGATCAACCTTACAGGAACTTCCTTGGGCAAGTGTGAACCTGGACACAATTCTTCTGTTGGCCCTTTAACACGTCCGTAAATAGACTGACATGTTTTTCTGGATGAATTTAAAGTGCCAATCCCAATAACTTTTGGGGGAATAAAACTGCTTAATTTTGTGTTAAAATCCTTTAAAATCCATAACCTAAGGCCCACCTACTAACCCGATATTTGTGATACGCTTGTAAATAACTTAAACCTGACAGTCTTCGTCTGGAAATGGAGAACGTTTTATTATACAGTATCTGGATAAAACCAGACTTTTTTCTATAAAAATAATATGTAGGTGAAATTTACCTTTTGTTATCGAGTACAGGGCATGGGCCATTCACTGTATAGACCTCTCAAGAAACATTAATCGATTATCAGGGGACCCAATGAAAAAAATTGACCCGAAATCTTAAAAGGGTTACGTGTCCGGATAAGCAGTGTTGACGTTCACGTCCAAAAGACTCAATATTTTGAGCTGAAATTTTGAGACAAGGTAAATACACCATGCCACTATATTTTGGTCCATAAATTTCATAAATACTCGGACTTTAATTTTTGAGACTCTGTTCTTATCGGGATTGTCCCTTTAACTCAAAAACACCAGGTATTTAAATTCATATTTTTATTAAAGAATATATAGGTGAATCAAATACAATAGATTACTAGTAAATAAATGTCAATAACTTGTGCTCCTCTTTAAAAATAAAAGTTAAATAATTGAAAATATAAAAATAACAATATAAAAGTAGTTTGGAATTAATCTAGGATGATATATGTAGAATCTATTTTTATGTAGATTATATTAACATTTTAAACATACTGAAATATATTTTTTTGTGTCATGTTAAATTTCTTTATTGAAATACTGTATACACAACAAGTATTACAGATATGTTAAACCAGTAGGATATACTAATTTGTGAGTTCATTTTCATAAACTGTTTCCATGAGATAGCACATAGTCTTGTTTGTTACATACTCATTGCAATGTTTCATTTTATTAGACCTAATCGCTAGAGAGATTCTCAGGCCATTACTTCAGGAATATGCTAAGGGCTGTAGTAATGATACCAATTTGCAACCATGACTCGTAAGCATTTGAAAAACGTGAATCATTAAGCTTTTAAATATATGACATTTACTTGGTAGTGTTCAAATAAGAACAAGTAAGAAAATACCTCCCAAAGCAGTCTTTTCATATATTATACCTGTCATTGTCTACTGCCTTACAGATAAAGTAGGACACTATTGAATTGTCGACTGTCACACAATAACTCTGCTTCTTACAAGAAAGATGTGACTATGTTCAGTGATTTTGCAATTTCTGTTGAGGACAATAATATTGATGAGGAATGTGGGAAAATAAACCATATATAAATCAAACAACACATATAATCAATATCTATTACAAATAATAACTAATAAATAATGAAGCTGTAAAGAACACATTGTAAAGAAATCTAAATAGTGGACTTTGGGTGATTTCAAGTTTTGGTTTAAGTTAGTGGTGGAACACAAGAGTAACTCAATTTTAGAGATATGCTGAAGATCTGTACAGCCCCACCTGCAATGAATTGAACATTATGTCAACTCGATACTAACTCAACATTGCTAAAAACTAGACGTATTGTATAGAAACTGTACATGGCAAGATGGTAGACACTGTACAAGCAATAACTTCGAACTCGAGGCATCCTAACCAAGAGACCAGTTCCTCACCGATTGTCCATCGCAGCTCTCTTAACTAATTGTGTTAATGAACATGTTTTAATCACAGTAAAGAATAGAACACATTAACTAGATAATTATACAATAACAAACAAGATTAGGCATACAGTTAATACGGCAATAAACTATATTATAAATCACAGATAAATTATTATTATATAAATAATATCAATATTAGCACTACAACAAATCACAGCCTACCACAGACTTTTATTAGTAAAAAGGCACTGGCTGATTTAATTTGGTTGTATTAAAATCATTTTCAACTAAACTGGATTAGCATTTTTCGAAATAGACATTGCATTTGTAGTTCATAATTTGATTGTCATTATGAACAGCAGCCAATTTTTTAATGGCAATATTGATGAATATACCTCCCATAATAAGTATACCTTATCTTTAAAGTGACAACTTTCTACAGTGAAAAGGAAATATAGAATTACAGTTCATTCAAATCAATCAATTCAATGAAAATTATAGCCATTATTGATTTCATCACACCATCTTTAATGTCACTTGTAGCTATCCATCTAAATCTGGTTTTTCTTTTAATCATCTATATTATTACCTAAAGAACAAATTTCAGTCAATATTTTTGTAAAATTTAATTAAGGAAAATAACTATTGACCTTCTGGCACTTAAACGCTTTAACATACTTGTTTCTTTTCTGTAAATGCTGTAAAATTGCATAAATATAATTTATAAATGAACACCTTTTACTTAATAAATAGAAAACATTGGTTAGATTAATAACATATTTTACATATTATATAAAAATAAAACATCTCCGGTATGTGTAGGGGTGGGGTCCTCAGTTACATTATAGATTTGCAGGTCTATAGATATAATATTAATTCGATATTATCACAAGTTCTTTTTTACATGATTCATTAGGTCTAATTCCTGAAATTTATACAAAGTGGCGGATTATCAGTGAGGCTGCAGCCTCAGGCCCAAAGATTTTTTAAAAAAATTTTTTTTTAGACTTGTCTGATACGATTAAAAACGCATAGACAATGAATGTTAGGGGGGGGGGGGTTAGGCCCAACGGGAATCAACATAGGCCCTGACCCTAAATAAAATTAGGCCAACGCCATTTCAAATAGGCCCTATTGTTTGGAGATCTGATCTTATTTTTTAAACGTAGGCCTACAATGTAAGTAAAATCCTTGTTGTAAGTTTTCGGTTATGTCTTGCATAATATGTTGTATCCACGTGACGTCATTTATGAGCATATAAAGTTACATTACCAATATCAAACAACTTTGGCTTGATGTCATACTAGTTATGACGCGAATGTAGGCTCCTGAGAAATTTAGTTTCAATTTTTCAGTAAGCAATCGTATGCGTTTGCTAGTGTTCGATGTTTAAAGTTCTAGAAGTTTTTAGAGTAATAAATGTTATATTTTTCATTCACCCAATTCTAAGATGCTGGTAAAATACTCCCCGGTTGCCAATTTTACCAGATGGATGTCGTTTGACGCAAAAAGCGAAATAGGCTTTTTGATTATGGTTCCAGTGAAGATGCGGTAGAGACAATGAATCCGTCTAATCACTTTTGAACGCATATTTGATCAACTAGAATCTGCACTCGACAAACGGCCTACAGTGATTTGACTGGAAAATTCGGATTTCTGTCACGGTTATCCGAACTCACTGCAGACGAAGTTCGTGACTTTGGACAAAACCTTGTTCTAACGTATCCAGAACTGAGTGATACATCGAGTGACCAATTAGTCCAATTCTGTCAACTGTACAAAGAAACTGAGGGGGCGCCATTCAGACCAAAATCCCACAAATCAATTGCTAAATCGAAACCATCAAAAATGATGGAGATGTTTTACGACTCAAACACAGGCCCCGGTTTAAAGGGTACAGTCCAGCAATTAAACATCGATGATGCCATAAAGGTATTTGCCTTTAATAAGACACGGAAAGTTGCGTTGTAACAGTTTAGTTATTTTCTGCAAATTAGAAAAAAAACACCCAGATACAGTATGCCTTTTCGTTTCATATGTCATATGTCAGGCCTTGGTGGAGCTTAATCCGCCACTGTACAGATAGCTTTTCTAAAAATCACATTAATGCATTTGAAATAAATTAACAATAATATGATATAAATGAAATATATGGATAATAAAATAACAATAATTATATAGATATGCTAACTTCTAGTGTAATTGTATATATGTTTTAAAACCATGTCTGTACATAAACTAAAAGTTTTCAATATATAACTGTGCAACATTCTCTACTTGAAAATGTTCTACAAAAAAGGGTGGCAATACACTGAACAATAACAGATATAAAATGCTGTTAATACAAAAGATAAAGGAAAAACTGCATAACAGACCAAACTACATAATGGAGCATATTAATTGAGCCTAACACTAAATCTGCTTTTCAGAGTAAATCTAAAGCAGCCAATTTTTGAAATTACACCGTGACAACATGGCAGTCTATTAAGCGGGTACTATGAAAATATAATTCAATAATATCACATGGTTTTTAAGAGGCTATCTGCAAGCCAAGGCTTTCATTTTTTATCTTCACAAGATCAAGTGTATGTAATAGTTATTAGCACACTTTCCGAGGTGTATCGGTGAATATCAGGACAGTTTTGGTCGGGGGCTATTTATAAATAATTATTTTTCGTAATATGTTGCTATGTTGATTTAATGTCATTGTATATATTTTTGCACTGCCAGGTAATTCCTACCAGTTTGTTTTGTTACTATAATTTTGATTAGTTGTCTCATGTACATTAGCCTAGTGCAGTATGAAACAACTAATTATCATTGCGATCTGGGTCGGACTAAACGTCCGCTTCTTATTGCTTCTTTTATGCATGTATTGGAAATGAACAGGACAGTTTCATCAAAGGTTTCCATTGGCAACGAGTAGAAGTGGGATGTAAGGATGTCTAATTTCTATACCCAATTTGGTTTCTTGAATATAATAAATCATTACAATTCATCAATTAAAATAATTTACATGTTGTCTTCAAAGACTCCAAGTTAAAATTATCATAGAACTTTTGAACTTGCTTTTCTTTTTGGAGATCTTATAACACCATTCTCATCACCCTCCTCAAACTGCTTTTTGGCAAATTCCAAAAACACCTTAAAATCAAAATAATGTCATCAGTACAACAATCACAGACAAATAGGTTCATAATTCAAAAATCATTCATACATACTGGAATTAGGATTATTAAGCAAAATCAAAATGTTTACAAAAACTACGAATATACTGAATTTGATCATTTCACAATTTTCAACTGCGGCATTTGGAAATTTCAGTTTTAAACTAGAGAAATTTGTCACTACCAGATAGAAATACTTATTGGGTTGAGAAATTACTATGTAACTATAAGAGTACCATACACTCTAAGGAGGAGTTCGAGAAATTAATCCATATAAAATCCTGCAATGTCAAGAATCACTTTGCTTGGTTTACCGACATAGAGTTTTCTTTGTGTCTTGCGTGAGTGACAGAGAATCCAACCGAAGGGACTCGTTGCCTGTCTATCTATATACGGTCTAGGGTTTAGCCTCAGTTAATGATATTAATCTAAATATACCTGTTCTAAAGTAGATTGACAGAAACTATATTCTTCTACTCCCATATTCTGTTTGGCTACAAGAAAACAAACACATCAACAAATTATATCATTCTGCTAAAAATAGGCCTAAAAAGTCTTCTTTTATAATTAATTTTTTCTATGAAAGATAACTGAAATAAAACTAGGTTGAAAATTTACTTTTCTGGATCAAATGGGCTAATGGAGAGGGCATACTTCATGTCGTTCTATAATGTGCTGCTAATGGGAGGTATACACAACAGCTCAGATTTCATCCCATTCAAGTTACTTCTGTCCTGCACCAATGACAAAGGGAAATCAGGTTGCAAAATCCTGAGGAACATTATTCGGCCAACACCGGAACCAAATCTGGGAACCTCTGTTTAGTGAGTAACGCCTTACTCACTAATTCAATGTGGCTCGTCAATGAACCTTTTTTTTGCATGGTGTATGTAAACGTATATGTATTGTAAAACAATAATTACCATTTTCAAGTGAAGCAAAAGCTTGAGCTAATGATGTGACATCTTCTCTAGGTATCTTATATTGACCTCTATCACCAAATCTTTCAGCACATGTATAATGCGGAAACATACGTTTTATCTCCTCTTCTAGTTCATCCATTTTCTCTTCTACATTAGCAACTTGTTTTATTTTTATTTCCAACAAATAACCACTGCCATATTTATCTTTCAGATGTTGACTTGGTCCTAGGCATCTGTTTAAATTAATTTAAAATACCACATGATGTGTTATCCTCATACAGTTACTAAATGCCACTTAAACAACTAATTTAAAATATTTTAAAGATTCAAATACTTATCTGATTTTTTTGGGTGTTAATAATACAAACATTGACTTAAAAATACAAAATCAATCACAGATATATATTATTCCTCCATGATTTTTTTAGTCTGATTTCCCATTTAAAGATTGAACTTTCAGTTTTGCAGGGAATTCAAAATCTTTCAGATGATGATCATAGACTTTAACATGTCGTTGTGATAAGCATCTCAGAGATAATACTTGATGCTTTTGTTAACTCTCAAACTTCTAAACTTGAAATAAATATTCAGCAGTCATAAATTTTATATTTGAACTTACTCTAATTTTCCATTGACCATAATAGCTAATCTATTACAAAGTGCGTCTGCTTCTTCCATATAATGAGTGGTCAATATAGCTCCTTTTTCTGTAGATGAGAAACTTGCCGAAATCGTATCCCTGATGTGGACAAAAATGATTTAAATTACAACCAAAGCATAAAAGTTAGAGGGAACATATTGATCACAAAATGGTCCAATCTAGCAAAATTTGGATACAATTCAGTAAGATATATTTGGGTTGTCAATCACTTTGTGTGAAGGACATAACAAAACCATAACTTTGTACTAATATATAGAGGTTGTTAGGTGACTTACCACAAAAATCTTTTAGATTGTGGATCCATACCAGTAGATGGTTCATCCAATAATACTACTTCTGGACTTCCTAACATACTTATAGCATAACACAGCTAGAAAATATATCCACAGATACTACTTTAGATATTGTATCTTTCTATATTATAACCCAAGAAAACACATACACACACACACATTAATTAATGACTGTTGAAGCTGTATCCAAATAAAAATAAGTGATAACAAATCATGGGCGATTTTACATATTGGGTAAATATACTGTTTATACAAAGCATGTGACAAAATATAAGCCTGTTTATTCAGGGTTGTAGATGGTGTCAACTGGGTTAATTATAATATATTTCAATAAAGAAAAGTACGTTAATTACCTTTCTTTTAGTTCCACCTGAACATTTTTTGGTATGTTTATCAGCATGTTCTTGAACCTTTAAATTTTCTATATAGCTAGAAATAGAAGCAAAAAAACAAACCTGAACTTCTAACAATAATAAACACCCCCCCCCCAACACACACACACACTTTTTTCTATCAATAAATATTAGGCTGATAATAGATATAATCCCTGAAGTATGGCATTCTATATAACTTGTCTGACCTTTTATTGATTTATACGATATTTCATAATTCTAAAGGACGTCATTCAGTCAGTTGTCCTATTTTTATTATATCTATACAATATTATACAAACCTATAGGACATCATTCAATATAATCATTAAAACTTACAAATTTGCTATTCTATCAATCTGTGATTCAGGAACACCTCTAATAGCAGCAAACAACTGTAAATGTTCTTTAAGGGTAATTGCTTCCAATAATGGATCATGCTGTGGACAGTAACCAAGAGCTTGAAAAGCATCTGACATGTTGGATCTAATATCATGACCATTTACAACCACCTGTGAATATACATGAAATGGGGTTTAACATACTGCATTTCCGCACTAATTGGGCTAATGAAGACGGGCATACATCATTCTGTTTGTTAAGAGGAAAATTCATCACTACATCCAACTCTTATTCAAAATTTCAACAGTCAAGTAGGGCTGCAACGATTGATTCATACACATAGAAGGTGTGTACACGTAAACCAGGGCACATGATTCAATGACAGAGTTTAAGATGTAACGCGCAAACATGGGACCATCCGGACACCTCTCAAACCCCATAAAATTTCCAAATTAATATAAAAATATCAGCCATAAAAGGCAGAACTATAAGTTATAATAACAACTTAAGACAAAAATATCAACCAACCTTTCCTCGGGTAGGACCAACTTCAGCTATAATCATATTCATTAATGTTGTTTTACCAGCTCCATTGGGACCCAGCAATCCGAACACTTCTCCTGCTTTAACAGACATTGTAGCATTTCTAACTGCTACCTTTATTTTATCATCTTGTTCAACCTTTGTACAGCCCTTGTATTCTGTTTTACCTCGTTTTGTAAATTCTTTTCTCAGATTACTTACAAATGCAACATAATCCTATAAATAATAAAACAAAATAAACATTAAAGGGGTATTGCCGCTCACATAGTAAAATAACCATTAAAAGGGTATATTATCAATCACAATGAGAAAAAATTAAATAAAGTCAGTCTTTTTTGAACATTCCTAAAGTAAACAATGTTCAATAAACTCATAAACTTAAAATTATTTACAACAAATGGCTAACACACTTCTTAAAGAATAATCTAACAAGCAATTTAATTCGGGTAATTTGTATCCCATTGAAATAAAAAAAATTCTAGGGAAACAATAGCATAATTAATTGTACTAATAATATGTATTCTTTTGAAAATATATCTGAGCCAAAGTATTGAACTAGAAGCCCTGCATTCTATTGCAATTATAAAACATAATTTACTTACATGTCCACTCTGGTGTTGTAAGTTAGCAACTGTTTGTCTTTCTTCTTTCACATCTTCATCTTCATCTTTAATCAAATCTGAGTTATCATCTGGTACAACTTGATTACTATGACTACTTGATTTAAATAACTCCTTTATATCTCCACCATTACTCTTAATATCCAGTATTCTCAACAATATATATAACAATACAGCATGGCATATAGGCTGAAATTAACATTTAGTATGGAATGCAATTATAATCTAGTGTAGAGTTTGAACAGGGGCATTGAAAATGGTTTTGAAAATTTATTCTGGTAGCTGTCGGATCCGTCTGCACCCGTGATAAAAAAAGAGATAAAGCTTAGTACTTACTATTAATAGAGGAAGAAGAATGGGAGCTTCCATATAATCTGAAAATAAAATACTGTCTGTTTGCTGCATATAACTTTTTATTCTATAAACCTATAATACACAGAATTTAATATTAGCATTTGATTTATAAGTTTACATATGATACCTTAACAGCAACGAAGTTCAACATTTTACTGGCCTTAAACTTAAAGGATATTTGATCTCAACAAGATCACAGGTGATTTTAATCTTATTTTTCTTTAATAAATTGCCTCATGTGCATCCAAAACACTGAAATATGTGTCTCTGGGAAAAGATTATTCTTGGTTATAAAATTATTGGCAATTGGACACAAATTTGGAAAAGACAAACATGATTCAAGTCATACATGAGAAAATGAATATACCGTATTTTATAGGGTATAAGTTAATTTGGAGTATAAGTTTTAATTTCAATTGTGTTATTTTAGTTTTTACAAGGATAATCCATAAATCAGTCAATGAACGTTATCCTAGTCTAATACTGTACTGATGTATGTTAATAATGGTCCATGCGAATTTTTAATTAGCTGCTAAATGTACGATTACTATGAGTAATATGCAAAGTTTTGTTCTTGGTTCACTTAAAATCTCTAAAAAATACAACATTTCTCTTCATACATGGAAACATTCAGTTCCTTTATAAAGTAGAATTATCTATTGGGTTAATTTAACTAAAACTTAAAGTAGAATTCTCTCAAGAAATTACGAGAGATGGAGACGAGCTTGTTTTCACTAGACCAAGAAACATTTCATTTTCATGGCCTGAATTCTGTTGAAAACAGGTATTGACTTATAGCCCGAAAAACCCTGTAATAGAAACATTCAAATATCAAACTGTTACACATACCCGGTCTATATAATAAAAACCTCCAAATATTGAGTAAGGTGGAATAAGTAAAGTGCACAGGTAATGAACTATTACAGGTGCATTCCCTTCTCTTATTAGCATATCCATTAATGATACAGCTAAATATGGTATTAAAGATCCCTAGAACAAAAATATATCTATTATACTTGTAAGTTGACCATTATACAAAGGCCTATTGTAAAACACTGAAGACAACATCTACCTTATATTAAAAGCTGGACTATAATGCTATTAGGAGACAGTTTAGTTAGTTTACTCCTGTCTTGTAGTCAAACTCATGTTTAAAATGAACTACAATAATATATGGGCCCAAAGTATTATTATTTTGATAGCGGCAATGTGAATTCGATTGTTTTCATGTCTTGTAAATGTAGATTTGTTTGTACATTTTAATATTTTGACAACCTTCATAATCACTAGAACATGGAAATAACCCACTTGTCACTAACAGTGGCATGGAATAAAATCGTGTTTGTCAGGTATTGATCCTCTGGTGCCTGTCAGTTTTGTCTGTGTCAGATTTGTCTTTTTCTGTATTTTTATTGACACTAATATCATTAATAAATGTCTGACAAAAAGATATAAATGAAAAGTACAAATGCAAGTTTAATATAGTGCAGGACATTAAATTATTCCCCACCTGCTAATTTTCAAGTCAAAAGTCGATTATCAAGACAGATATCCATGTTTGAATTTCTTTATATTAGATTTAATAAAAAAGTTTACTTACATATAAAAAGACGTTGGGTAGAACTGCAATACATGTCTCAAATTTATCAAAAGCATAAGTAAAACAGTATGCTAATAAAATATTTGCAGGAATAAAGGTGATGAAAAGAACAATGACACAAAAGATTGCTCCACCTGGTGTCAATGATGGTAACTGTAAAGAAAGTAGTATTATATATTCAAAGCAGATTTGAAAAGAAACAAATAAATAATACACAAAACATTAAAGTTAAAGAATTTGACATTTAGGTTAAAATGGTAAAGTGAACAATAAGAAAATAGCATTTAATCTAAACGTCAAGATTGGCAAAAACTATTTTAGAACAGAACTTATCCAGCAGTTCTTCAGTTATTGAGGTTAATGAAATGTAATGGGGTTTAAATGCCTACATTTCTGCAAAAACCTGGCTAATGAAGATGGATGTATGTTATGCAGTGTTCTATGTGGAACATTATGCCCTCAGTGATGTAACACTACAACTTACTCTTATCTTGAAGGCTTACTCTTATCTTGAATTCCAACGGTTAAAGGTTCTTTTATGTTTTTTTTTTTATCCCATTCGAACAACTAACTTAATGGACAATACAACTTTCAGCCACATTTCAACAAATCTTCTTGTATAATTTTTAAGGACATGTAGTTTATGTTATTATGAGAGGATTTGGTGTGGTTAATATGTTCAATAAAGTGAAAGTATAAACTAGATAATTGTAAATAAACCAACCTGTATAGCTAAAACTATTATAATACACACTATAGCTGGTATTAAATACAGACCAAGATCAAAGAGAAAATTAACTCCCCAATACATGTTAAATGTTATTCCTGATACACGAAGTTGACTTTTAAATTTTATCTGGAGAAAAAAAAAAAAAAATAAATTCTTTACTATGAATACTATATACAAAAATGAAGCAATTTTTTTTTTCTTTCAGAAATTGGATGCAAAATTTTCATGGGCAATTCCTAAACTAAAGTTCAAATTGGTGCGGCTTTATATTTCACTTCCATGGTTTTTAGAAAATGTCCAAGTGGGACGTTACTCATGCTCCTCGCAGTGTTCGATTAGATTAGAGGTAATCACACTACTCACTGCTGGAATGAGTGGATATCGTTGTTTTAAATTTTGATTGATCAGTAGTCCAACTACCAACCAATGACTAGCTGCACTACAAAAGCTGTACATTTCAAACATAACGTTAAGTCATGGCTCATGATCTTATTGCGCCCAATTAGCCCGTGCATAGCAGTAAAAGTAATTGCGTGACAAACGAGGCTACCAGGTCGAATCAAATGTAAACAATACTGTTTGGAAACGAACATACTTTCACCATTTTTAATACCTTAAATCACTGTCCAAAGTTTTAGGGAAGAACCAGATTAAACGTAGGACTGTCATGTTGATTGAACAGGAAGAATAGACACACTCCCTCAAAACTTCCAATATCAGAGGTCAATCCAGCAATAGGCAGAGATGGATTTCTCGGGCCATTGCTTCAGGAATATGGACGTAATTAATCATCAAACAAACTCATCACAACTGATCTCAAATCAAATTTGAGAAATAAAGGATTATTTTGGAGATGTCAAAATTGAACAATATGAAAATGCTTTACCTCTTTAATCTTTACATGATTTGCAGCAAAACCAGCAATTGTAAAAACAAAAGCCATGCCTAATATCATGATAGATGAGAATGTGGTACCATCATAAGGTCTTTTGTTTGTCAGAGAAGGCCACGGCAGATTAAAAGTATTGATTAAATTGTCTCCAAGTAAAATATTAGACATAATATTAACAATAACTGGTAGTGATAATAGAGCTGTATCATTGTATAATGACGTGTACACCATAGACTGGAAATAAAAAAACGAATATTCTGTTAAGATCATGTATAAAGCATCAAATGCAAAATTCAAATTTTTTTTCGTAACCTTGCAGTTTAAACATATATTTTTTAAGAGCTTAATCTGACTATATTGCAGGTCTTTCTTTAAGCCTGAAATGTTACATAAATTTTTAATTAGACATTTATTAACATGACAAGACCATAATCAACTCTTGATACTATGAGATATCTCCAATGTTAAGTAGATTAGAACGTTCAGTCATATTTTGATTTAATTTAAAAATGGAGACATAACGCTTGGTTTCAATTAATGCACACATCTTGTTAAACCTTCAAAGACTAATATCTTTGCTCAAAAGAGAGTAATTTGAATGAAATTTGCAATTTATTCATTTCGCATTACCTTTTTTTGAATTATTATAGCAAGAATGGCTAGCTCCTTATCTAATCAAGTATGATATATAATAGAGCATAAAATTCCAAGGTTGCGATAAAATAACCTTTCACAGTCACTAAAAGGAATAGAAGGGCCGAAGAATCTCTACCCTGGACCTTGATGATACAGTTGGGGTGCAGCAGGAATAGAATCCTTGAAATCCCCTACCAACAAGCTGTGTCTTTTAGGTGATAGCCCATCTTCAACATACCCAGATTCAATTCGTTCTTCACACAGTCTTGTCAAGTTTGTTGATCGGGGGACGGTTATCTTTATTTAGATATATATCAAACACTGGCTGGATTGTATCCTACTTACCGTTCCAGTAACCATTGTTTGTAGATTAACACCAATATTATGAGGTGCTATAGACATCAGATCAACTGATGTATTTTTAATATCATCAACTTTCATATAAGTATTTAACTGTGTAACAACTGCTTGTGATGTAGCATCATCTACAATATATACATAATAATAATGTTTACATACTTACAATCTTACATATAGATATGGGAAAAAGAAGGGTTGTTTACATTTTGCTCAATACAAACTTGGTAATTATATGACTAACAATTGCAATGCAAGACAGGTTTTCAGCAATTAGTGAGACAGACAACACATGAGGTGTGGCAGACAACTCACATTCACACAAGATTTAGATTGAACCCATTTCTATATAACTTGATGTCTGACAAAGTGTTCATGTTATACCATTTTAAGCCATATAAAAATATTCTGGTTCTCAGATATCACTGCATCTTAATGTGTGACCTGTTTTCATTTGCATGCGCATTAATTAGCAATAAAAGGTACACACTTCTACCATTATATAAATTTACATCTTTTTTTATTCAAAGACATATTGATCACTCTCAAATAAATAAAAAGATAGATAGACTTGTAACTTGTAACAATATATTATTACTTACTCATAGAATCAACAAACAAGAAATTTGAACTGGCATATTGATCTGGTTTTATAGACATAGAAATTACATCATTTGAAGTGTTAACTTTTGCTCCGAATTTATTGAGAAGAAGTCCACTGGTGACCAAGATAATAGGCAAAAAGATTTGAAAAATCAACGCAAGTTTCTCTCGTATTTGAAGCAAAAATCTTATCTGAAATAAATTACAATTAACAACAATTACAATGTTTGTATTTGACAAAAGTAGATTCGATAAACGAACATTAACATTACCTAATTAAGATCAGATATGCGGGCAGAACTGAAAAGGCTTTCAGAGGAGTAAAATTATGATAATCATCATACCTTTAAAAATGCTTTCAGTCTTTGTTTCATTAATTCACCACCTTTATTCAAATTAAGTGAATTCTTTGAATTAAAAAGATTGTTGGCATCCTCTGGAGTACTATTCCTGTCCATATTGACAGAAACATCATTTACATTAATCATGTTAGTACCATTGGCTGATTTACCATCGGTATCATCAGATTCTTCATCATTTCCTTCATAATAAAACAATCATTAAAAATTACTGTATACAACAAGCAAAAAAATAAATTAATATGGACGTAACAAAAACTCTGAAATTTATATAATCAGGCATATTTTTCCTTTCTTATTTCGAAACAACCATTGTGGTAATGGAAGTAGGGTGATGCTATCAGTCAAATATCTACATCATTATTATTGATGATATGGTGGCTACTCAGCAATATTTTTAATTAAATGTAAACTAAAATACAGGAAAATAAAACAAATTTAACTCAATTGTATAAATACCTAATTTTAAAAATACTTCCTCTAATGAAGTCATGGAAACACCATAACTCTTTATTCCCATTTTTTCTGCTTTAGTTACTCCATCAGATCCCTTTTCCTCCAGGGAATTAAACATTGCTAATAACAAATAAAAACACACAGGGTTGTTATTTTATTTTATTTTTACAGATTGATAATATCTAATTTAGTTGTCCTGCAAACTTGAAGTTTCTGTTGCAGAAATCAGCTTGCAAAAAACTGATGCTACCGAATCCAAATCTGAAATTTTTTCATATTTGCTCATGAATTATTAACTGATGGAGATATATGAGTCTTCCTCGCTTCTATCTAAATTTTCAAGATGGAGATAGGACTTCTTTCTAAAGTCTGAATTAACTTGAAGTACAGATTGTTATATTTTACCTGCAAATTTGTCCACTTCATTTAATGGTACTGTGTACGCTAATTCTTTACCATGCGATCTTCTATGTTCTACGCCATTTATATTTTCTTTAAGAAGTTCCGTCACATCGTCAGCATTACAAGATGGTTCACTTATCATACTAAAAAACAAACAAATACTATTTGAACATCTCATTAACTAATTACAGCCAATAGGTAGTTATGGAGTATCAGGTGGAATTGGTAAAAAAAAAACAAACAAAATTAATTACACCGGGTAGGTAGTTCCTGGGTTTCAGGTGGAATTGGTAAAAAAAAATAAAAAATATATAACCACATATTGACATCATATCCATATTAATATATTTCATTCTAATGGTCCATCTTACAGACAAACAATTGGGATAATGTCCTTTATCATAGTAACACCAGCAATAACTATGTGAAAAATTGATATGCATGTTAAACTGACCTGTCGTAGATCATTTACAAGAATTGTGAATGGACAAAATATGGCATATAAACATAAATCTTTTCTGTAACTGCAGGTATAGAATGTAGGTCAAATTAATTACAACTTACTTCAGATGGTAGCCTATACCAAATTTACTCTTCAGAAATAAAGATGACCCACAACATCGAAGTTTACCTTTACTGATAATTGCCTTACGATCTGAAAATAATTCAGTTTTAATTATAAAAGTTTTATTGCAGCAACAAAAATGAGTCACGTTTACTTCTATAAAGTATAAGCATTACGTCTTAATGAAACTATAGCTTAAAGTTATCAAAGTTGTTTTATGTGATGTTACAGATTAATATGTGTGGTAAGTATATTATAGTTACCCAAAAAATACACAATATACCCACAATGTTGATTTTGAATGTTTGATTCATATAAAATATCAAATCCTTAGTTTCTAGAAACGGAGCATCTTTCAAATCAACATATTTTCCTTTATCTACATATCTGTTTTTAAATATAGGTTGAGTTATCTGCATTACTGACATACAATAAACTGATCAAACTCCATTAGTTTTAATTGACATCAAATAAGACAAGCCAACAGTGAGGCTGATGTCCCCAGGGAATATTTTACTTTTTTACATTTGATTAGCAGTTTCCAGAAAAATTGCATAAGAATGCTAATCAATTGTATAATTGAATAGCAAAATTTACCAATTGATTAGCAGTTTTTTAGTATGTAATAGAATTCTTATTTCATATAATTATGTGACAATAACAATACCCATATTATTTGTATTACCAAACTGTTGTTTATATTTATATATAACCGATTTAAAACAAATAAATGATGATATATTTAATACTTTTACCATATTGAAATAGAAATGGGGTCACAATTGCAAAGTAACAATGTATTTACAAATATTACAGGGAACTCTTTTGCGAAAGATTACGGAGTGAAATGGTCGGAAATACGAACTGCGCATGTCGCCGTGCTAATTAATACTATTAATACACGTGAGTTTGTTTATCTGTAGGCCTACTACGCGATCGACAGTCCTAACAATTAATTCAGAAATGTCTGTAGTTAATCCAAATCAAAGAATTATCGATATATGTTTGAAATATGATAGAAAAATCACTTTGCGGGATAAACATTTCGAATTGACTAAAATCATAAAGCGTTTATAACGCGTAGAACATTTCGCTGACAGTAGTAAATCACGTGATCCATGACCTCCGGGTCAAACCTTTATAGTACGCGAGCCGACGGCAGAGTCGAATGCTGGCTAGCGAGACTTGCGAGGAGAATGATAGAAAGTATGTAGTGTTGTAGCAAGTAATTTGTAATCTCTATCATCAAAACCTTTTACGTCTATAAATAGAAGACGACAACATGTACTGCCCTCTTTCCACTGGACCGTTGCAGAGGCACGTAAAGAGTCTTGATGATATAGACAATAAAATTGCGAGATTTGAGATTTGTTTTGATGTGTTTTACGATACTGAATGGTTTTAAAGTTAAAATTAATTTTCAAAACTTTGATTCGCGCTGAAGCAGGGTTTTATGCTAATAATGCTAATCAAATATGAATTTGATTCGCAAAATCGGACGTTTGAGTCGCAAATTGCGATACGAACCCGGTTAAAATATTCCCTGGATGTCCCCAGCCGAAATCCCGAAATAAATAGAGGACATATATTAATTAATTGCACGTTTATCTTTTTCAAAAGTATCAAAGATTAACAACTATACACTAAGTTCTATCACTCTCTATCAAATTGATGTGATGAAACTATACACCAAGTTTTATCACCCTCACTTAATTAGAACTAAAGTTATCGTGTCACAAAACATTAACCAATCAAATTGCTTATCTCTGCATACCCGTAGCAGAAAATGCCCATCTTCAAAGTCCATCAAGGCATCGACCTAATAAACACCTATACCAAGTATGAAATTTCTAGCTCAATTAGAAGAGAGTTATTGTGCCCTAAGTCTCGACCAATCAAATTGCTTATCACTCTGGTTACCCTGAGCAGAAAATGTTTATTACCGAACTTAGTCAAGGTATTGATGTAATTAAACTATACACCAAGATTGATCACTCTCACCTTATAACAGAAGTTATCGTGTCCCAAAGCATCAACCAATCAAATTGCTTATTTCTGTTTACCCTAAGCAGAAAATGCCCATCTTCAAACTCCATCAAGGCACGAACCTAATAAACACCTACACCAAGTTTGAACATTCTAGCTCAATTAGGAGGAAAGTTATTGTGTCCAGAAGAGTGTGGCGGACAGACAAACAGACTGTCAGACGTACGGACGAACCCATTTTAAAAGTCCCCCACTTTCTTTGAAAGGCGGGGGACAAATACATCAGAACATCCTTCAGAAGCTAACCGAATTTAAATATTTTAAGAGCATTAAAATACCTGCAAGTATATCTGCTTCATCCATAAAATGGGTGGTAAGTACTATAACTTTTCCTGCTTTCTGTTTCTTGAGGAGGGACCAAAGATGACGCCTGGAGTGAGGATCCATGCCAGCAGTTGGTTCATCCAGAAATATTATCTATTTAAATAATCCATATCTAATAATACTAATATTCAAAATAGCAGAAATCTACATGGTACTAAACGTCATTTAACAGTATGTTGTTAATCTTAATTCTATCATTAGGATGGAATATTAATAAAACAAATTAACTCTCAATATATTTTTCTTCTGGAAACAATCTTATTCTAGAACTGATACCATTTGTTAATATGTTTTGTGCCTTATCTGAAAACAATCTGTTACATATCTTATTCAGCCAGAGTGGCTTGCACCAATCAATATTCAATGAACATCAATTTATAATCTATGTATTATAGTATATATATATATATATATATAGAGAGAGAGAGAAATGGAGTTTAATGTCCACGACACAAACTAGGTCATTTTGGGACTAACAGGGTTCAATTTTATTTCAATAATTCGCTTGCACGTATTGATTTTCTGCAGCGGGAGGAATCTGAAGGAAAAGCCATGAAGTTGGACAGGCGACCCTACTTCTTGTCAGGTACAACCCGGGATTCAAAACCATGCCAGTTGACTCAATGACTGACCTAGATGATACAGTACAGTCTCCTCATACTAAACATTCGGTCATCCACCACCACCATTATTGTATATTAACCATATAGTAAAATACCTTTGGGTCACCAATCAGTGCTATAGCTACTGATAATTTACGTTTTTGACCACCACTGAGATCTTTAGCAAAAACATCACCTTGATCCGATAAATCAACATCAGTTAATGACTGCTTTATCTATAATTAAACATTATATTTAAATAATAACAACAGTTTACAATCAATTTCAATGCCCCAGATAATTTTTCCTGTTAAAAATTTGAATTTCCAGTTGAAACGGAAGTGGACATTAATTCTGAATTTCAAGCCATGATGGCAGAAGCCGAGAATGTAATTTAAACAGACAGGTAGGAGAAAGGAAAACTATTCTAAAATAATGATATAAAACAATAACTACTGATAATAAATATTCCAGTATAAATCCAAGCAAATAGTAAGGATGCATTCTTCTGCCTTAATTTCAATATTGGCACATTTATCTTTATCTTTTAATAAACCATCAATCATCACCTCTGTTGAACTTAATCATAGTAATGAGGTACTGAAACTATAGACTAAATTACAGAACTCAAAGTAAAATTAAATCAAAGTTATCATATCCCAAGGAAAAACCAATCAAGTTGCACACCTTATCTTAATCTAGACAGAAAATACTCATCATTCAACCAATGAGTATACACACCAATTAAGTTTAAACATCCTACCTCAACTAGAGGAAAGATATTACATTCATAAAGTGTAATCGACAGACGGACAAAGAAATTTAAAAAAAATAGTATGTAAAGTTGAATGAAATGTTTTAATCTACATACCACTGACTCTACTTTACCGGAATGTACACCCTTAATACCGGCAAATACACGCAGATGTTCTTTACACGATAACTCATCATATAGTATATTATGTTGAGGACAAATACCACACATACTTCTTATCTTCTCCATATCACTGCTATCAGATACATCCTACAATGTGCATAGATCAAATATAAAACGTGTGATGACAACATGTATACTTTATGCAGTTCTTAAAAAGGGACACAGGAAGATGAAATGAGGTGGAATATATCTTTGACAAATAAATTTGATTATGATGAGAATATCATATGTTTATTTGTGTAAGTAGGATAATGATGCCAGCACAGTTTAATCTGTATAACTAGACAGGAAATTGTAATGTTTTGACTCACAACAAACAGGGAAAATAGAATAAACACCTTTACTGTTTTATCAGATAATGGGTAATTTTCAAATGATTGTATTTTGTTATATATAACCAATATCTTTTTTTTTAGAAAAATGAATGTGCACATGAGACCAGTCAACGGGTTAATAATCTGCAAAGCTGTCTTAACAATTCATATTTTACAGTATGAACAACATATTAAATATATGGTTATTGGAATTCAATGAAAAGAAGGCATAAGAGAGAGAGAAATGGGGTTTGACGTCCACTCGACACAAACTAGGTCATTTTGGGACTAACATATGGTCTCATTTTAGCAGTGGGAGGAAACCGGAGTGCCCGGAGGAAACCCACGAGGTTGAGAAAGCGCCCCTATTTCCAGGCCACATTTGCTCACACCAGGGTTCGAAACCACAGCCGCAAGCCAGAAGTGACCGGCCAGCTAGAGGTCGAAGCGCGGCACTCTAGACCACTAGGCCATCCTAACCCCCCGAAAAGAAGGCATAAACGCCATTGCCTGGGCAAACCTTCCTCATTCGACACTGTATGGCTCATGCCACACTGTATGGTTCATGATATTTTCATGAGACCAAATGGGACAGAAAAGTAGGATGTCAAATCCTGTTTCATTTCATTTAGAATTTGGTCAAATAGATAGAGGGTTTAATATCCACTCAACACATACCAGGTCATTTTTGGACTAATATAATATGGTTCAATCTTATTTCAATAATCTGCTTGCACATAGCATAGGGGAAAGAAACCAGAACACAGAGATAATCTATGAGGTTGAACAGGCAATCCTACTTTTTGTCATGTCAAACCCTGCCTTTTGACTCAATATGACCGGCTTTAGGATCTAAAGCCAACCCCCAAAGAACCATTAATATACTAAGAAGATACTTACTAAGTTATTGATAATAGCACCACCACTAGTAGTAGGAAGTAAACCATACAACATATTTAATAAGGTTGTTTTACCAGCACCATTATGACCCAATAATCCAGTTATTTGACCTTCATATATATCTAATGATATTCCTGCAAAAAATTGTTAATATGCTAATTTTCTACCAGCTATTTATATTGCGTTCCATTGATCTTATATCACTCAATACTTGGTTAAAATGAGCATTATTTATCTAAAATATGTCATTAAATTTACAATTTACATGCAGAAAATTAAACCTAGAAATTTAAATGTTATTTGGGTAGTAATTTACATGCGTAAGATTAAACCTAGAAATATGGGTTAGAGAACATCTTGGTCTTGATTCTAGTTATAATAATGAATGATGAGTACATTTATAATGCGCTATATCCATAAACCAAGTTCATGCTCAAAGCGCTACACAATTATTATCCCGGTCTCTAGGATACAGGTAAAGCCTGATTACCTCCCTTTACCCCTGAACTCTCAGAAAGAGCCCCAACATATGCTGCCCCAAGGAGCGCAACAGTTTTTGTGTAATACATCCTACCGGTACCCATTTACAGCTGGGTAGACTGGAATACAGGGATAAAGTGTCTTATTCAAGGACACAAGAACTCGACGCACAATTCGGGTCTCGAACCTGCAACCATTGGGTCACAAATCCTACTCTCTAACCATTGCTATAAATCCTGATATAAAGCTGATGTTGCAAAATCTACAGAAACCAAACGACAATATTTTCGGCTTATTCTGGTACACTCACATGTTGAAATACAATGTTAAATATAAAAAATAATCATATTTTAGGCATTCATATGATTATGAAGGTCTTAATATTACCAACTTACCATTTACAGCATTTATTGTTTCACCCTTTTCTTTTCCAGGAAATGTTTTACCTATATTATATAATCTGAAACAAATATATAATAATACAACCATTCATATCAAATACAACCATTCATGTATATAAATAATACAACCATCCAGATGTGTCAATAATACAACCATACATACAATCATATTCTTCAGCAACATTTGGATTGGCTTTGCGACACACCTTTTTTTTTTTTGAATGAATGAAATGGGATTTATGACATACTTTTCTACACCTGGCTAATGAAGATGATGGGAATGCCATAAAGTACATGTATGCTGAGGGAAATTTTTCTGAGACAACAATTGAATTTCAAATGTCAAGGGTCCTTTTTCATGCACACCAAAGTGTACATTAGTCGTCTATTTTTTTTTTGTACCTTCGGAACAACTAGGTGCTGTCTTTGATGGTCCTTTTGTCCTGCATCAATGTCAAGGGAGAGCGATGAAGGAAAGTCTTTAAGAGAAAGAACACCAGACCTCCAGGTTACCAAGCCAGCACTATGATGAAGGAGATGTTTTTAACCCTTAGAACCCGAAATGCCGCAAAACTGGCTTGACGTTGAATCGCATATACCCGAAATGTCGGCTTTGCAGCTTGGGGGGGTGTCAAGCTCCAATTATGATGACGTCATAATTAATATGACTTCCTGTAAATCCAGGGAGGGGCGTGCAACACCCCATGTATAGTCAGTGTTCAAAGGGTTAATAGGGAGGCCATGACAAATTACAAAATAAATTTATAATACAAACTTGCGATGAGATAAGAATATGTGAACAATAGTACTGCTAACTACTTACCTAATAGAAGCCTTTTCTTCCATTTCTCGAGGAACATTTTCTACATCATCGCCATGTGTCATATCACTATGATGAGTTAAATGCTGATTGTCTATTAAGGACTGTATATCATAGTTGCCCTTTTTGCTTTGACACCAATAGGATGGTAACAAACAATACCATGGTTTATACCGAACACCATACTCTCCTACACAAAATATAAACATTGCCATGGTTTATACCATACACAATACTCTCTTTAATAAAATATACCATAGTTTATATTATACTCTTTTGCACAAATTATAAGCAGTACTATGGTTTATACCATATTCTCTTACACAAAATAGAAACAATCATACACTATGATTTATATCCTATGTGATACAAAATATAAACAATACTAGGTTTCATACCATACACCCTATTATATTCTCCTACACAATATATGAACTAAAAACCAGGCCATGCAACTTACCTGGAATAACATGATCTAAATAAAATGCCAGCAATCCATATAGTATAAAATCAACACATAACATCAAAATGGGTATATAGAGAGGAAATTCACCTAATGTTGCAGTTTCAAATGTCATACCACCTTTTGCAACATCCAAGAAAAGTCCCTAAAATAATTAAGTCAAATTTAAGCAAAAATAAGAAAGTACGTCTAAATCTTAATTAGCATGCTCTCATTTTGATTTTTGCTAACAAAACTATGAGCATACATGTACAATGAATTTTGTTAACAAAACTACACCAAATTTCGCATGTCTACTTTGTCCATACGATACGCATCTCATGTTTGGCAGATCATTTACCAACAATTTTAACATCATCTGTGAACTGTTTAATCCATAACAGTCCTACTAAAGCAACACAATAAATCGCTTTAAACTTTGCTTTAATGTGAAATTTGGAGACTTATGGACAATTGAAGGTTTGTATTTCTTCGAAAATGTATTAGAGAAATTTCTATAATTTTTCAGCAATAGAATAAAGGTTTGCAAAAGTCTTTCACCGCTTATTAACCACTTTTATTCATGAAGCGTAAGCCTAATTTGTACAACATGAACAAATATTATAAGTTTCAATAATAACAATACATATATTTATAAAATCATTCTACTTTCATGATAAAAAATAACTATGGTTTAATTCCAGATTACCTGATCAACAGCTAGAGCAAGCGCAACAGGAGAAAGAAAGCACAATGCTACACGACCGCCAGCTCCAACAGAATACGAATATCCATCCACAGTTTGAGTTCTTGTCAAACTCACAGCAAAATACAAGCAACTGATGATAACAGTAGAAAATCCTGCAACAATTCCTGCCACTTTAGCTTTCTTAAAGAATGGCGTCAGCAAGAAAGCGAGGTTTATAATTGAGAGTCCGTATAAAAATAACATGAGGAAAAGCAGAAAAATGTTACTATTTGGTAAAAAATTTGAAGCATACGCTATAATTATGACTATTATTGTGACCAAAAGTATAAGAGCAGCATATATCAATGACCATGATAACCTGAAACATAAATAAAAGAAACAATTATAAAATAATTACAGATACAAAATTAATAAATCAAAATTAAAAACGGATGGTTAGTACTAAGTACTAATAGTAGTATGAAAACAAATTAATCAAGAACAACAGACAGTTATTATAATCATTTTAACAATTTATCTTCACAATATTTTTGAAGTTCTTCACTTTGATTGATTGTTTAGCATGAAAGGTTGAAAATAAAGCAAATCATCTACAGTAATAACCAAATGCACTACAACCTGGGACCTGTTTCACAAAATCTTAACTAAAAATATAATACAAATTTTAGCTAAGCACTAAAATCTATCTAATATTATCCAATCAAATTAGTAACATTTGGATTTTATCTTAGTTAAAACATCGTGAAACAGGTCCCTGGTAGATAAACTGCTGCACTTTGCATTTAAACTACTGATTTATTCTTGAATATTTTTCTTACCAAAATACAACATCTTTGAGACCCATCATTTTCATTCCTTCTCGTATCTTTTTCTCTTTTTCAGCCACAATGTTAGTTGTCAGAAAATTGATGAAAAGAGAGTAGGCAAACACAAAATATATAGATGCAAGGGTTTGAATTATTGAAATATCTGAAGTGAATGGACCTTTAGGCATAAGTTGGACTGAAACATCAGGCATTAAAACAGATGGATTGCTTTTGTTCACCTGGAAATAAGATGGCAATCTCATTATTTTTTTTGTAAATAGACATACACACTGACCACAAATAGATATACGCACTGATCATAAATAGATATGTGCAATGATTATAAACAAAAATTGTTGACCTGACCCTTATTAATGCTGTATCTATTGCGTTCTGTAACCATATAAATCCTGATGTTAAAAAATTATTAACTTGACACTGTGATCCACCCATTGTTCCATTCAATTGATAACTATCTCTACAGCCAGCTTTAATAAAACATAAATATACAACTATAATAATACTTCTGTTTAACAAACATTATGCAAGAGCTAAATCTGCTAATTGCAGGTCTATCTTTAGGCCTGTATAATACGATTTTCCATTCAATGCTCATTCATGATAAAACAAAAAAATGGATAATTGAGACTATGATGATCAAGCTTAGGCACATAATTCAATCGCTAAATTCCTGGTTAAGAGTGAATCAATTTGACTGAAATTTTCAGAAAATGTCCTTTACATTATTTAGTTTTTAACTATTATAGTGAGAAATGACAGCTCTTTATCTAATCTCTCATAATGTACATTGTATCTTTAATTTCTACAATAATTACAGTGCTGACAGTATGAGTTTGACTATCCATAGGCTTCTTTATTTTAATGTCATAGAAAAACAATATTGTAGCCTCTGTTAAGCTTACAAGAATTGTGAGCAACAGGTGGACAGATTACCAACATTCTTGCCCAAATATATATATATTCTTTCTTTACTTACCAGTTGATAATGCTAACCATTTTCCATCTGTAGACGCATCACTATAATCCATTCTTATAGCATAGTCCATTATATTACCACCCTGATAATTAAAAACAAGCCCTGCTCCAATTTCCTTCGAGTTGTTCCTGTAGATATCTTCAATAGTTTTCATATCACCATACATCTCATACTGTACAGAACCTAAGAGACTTGAAACATGTGTCATGATGGTTTGGATGTCTGTTGTATTTGGAGAAACCAGAATTTTTTTTGTTGTTGCATTGAATTGGAATGTGGAATCATTCAATGAATTCACAGGAAACCTATTAATGGCTGGTTTTGTAGAAGGTTTTGATAAAGCTTTTATCATAGCCAATATGGCAACAAAGTAGATCGGAAAAAATATTTCCTGAAATAAAACAAGAAAAAAAATTAAAAGTATTATGGTTACCCTGTTATTTTAGAGACTTAATTCTAACTTCTTAATCATTTACCCATAATAACATCCACAGAATACCCCTCACTCAACCCCCTTTCAGAAATCCTAGTTTGACAAATGCCAGTCTGATAGTAATATGTACCTGGATGAGCTGTTTTTTGTTCCTTTTCTTCAGTAAAATGTTCCTCTGCATCAGGGCCTTCAGTTGTTGAAAAAACGAGACCATTTTGTTGTCTAATATCACCGATTGTTATGTTATAAAATCACATTCATCTGAAATTATTCAAATATCAATCTAGATAAAATGAAATTTGAGAAGAATCATAAGATATGTTGGGGTATTGTTACATTTTCCCCGTTCTATTCTATCTATGCTACTTAGCTACATGTACTGTATTAAGTAATGAGAAATTACCTTTAAGTGTGTAGTTTATCATTTCCATTAATATACACATGGCTCAAATCTATTTATGAAAGACTATATCACAGCAAACACAAGTAGGATAATAAAGGAACTTTTGTATTGTTACAAATGTGAGAAACAATACTAATAATAAAATTTCATAATAATTATCTTGTACTTTTTTCAACAGTCGGTCTCATTACACTCACCTGAGTCACCCTGTGAGTGTAATGACAATGAGACCAAGCTGAACTAGTCAAATATATGATATTTTGGACACAAAAATTTGGGTTAGGATGGTGGTGCTATTCATCTGTGAGAAACAAGAGAGAGAGAGAGAGAAATGGGGTTTAACGTCCACTTGACGCAAACCAGGTACTACCATATGGTTTAATTTCATTTCAATAATTTGCTTGCGCGTAGGGGTCTTTAGCAGTAGTGGGACAAAACCCACGAGGTTGGACAGGCGACCCAACTCCTTACCACGTACAACCGCGGATTCGAAACCATGTTAGTTCAGTTGACTCAATGGCAGGCCGTATGATACAGCGCGCGCATAATACCCACTCATCAACCCAACCCCCATTTTGAGAAACAATTAAAGGTCTGAAAGGAGCAGAAATATGGTACGTTAACGTAGGATAAATAATTAAATAATAATTTCACTTTATGTCTACCCAAAAATAGATTGACCGAAAGTAATGGGGGTACTATAATCACTATGCCAGAAATAATGTCCCTTGAAAAATTAAATCACAATTCACATATTTAATATTAACCTGAGAATAACAACAATCACACTCCACAGTGAGTTCAAACTTATGACATATGACACAATTGTGAATTAGGTCAATCTAGCGACGTTGTCATTTCAACGAGGGTTCTTTGGTTCTAACGTTTCTATGAAACAAAAAGACCCCTCGTCAAAAAATAGCCTATCATAACTCAATTTCGGAACCTGTCAGTCAAAAAATAACTCAGTTTGGCCTTGGGAACCTATCCGCCGAAATAACTGTTAAAAGGTTGTGTACGCGCACGCACTGGCCTGTTTATGAAATGATCACTCCACATACGTGACAATGTGAATGTTGACAACAATACGCATACATTTTACCTGTACAGTTAATTTTAGAATATTTGATCTTCACTCTTCTTGTCATGAAACCATATATGAGGTCTACAACACCAAAACCCTTTGTTTATATTTTCGAGATTTGAGACACATGACCGTGACAGATCAGATTTTAGGGATTACATGTTGCGAAATGTTATGTTGCGACAGAGCGGTAAATACAAAATTTGACCACCGGCGAAACAGGCATGAAACGAAATAGTCAAAATAATTTTCAAATTGCTGTCTTCGCGGGGGGTGGGGGGAGTGAAGTTTTTAGGAGGGGCACACCCGTTACAGTCTATAGTAGGTATTTTAGAGTTATGGTTGGCAAATTTTCTTTCGGGTTAGGAGGGGCACACTCGTTACAGTCTATAGTAGGTATTTTAGAGTTATGGTTGGCAAATTTTCTTTCGGGGGGGGGGGGGGCAAAACATTTTTTCAGGGAGACATTGCCCCCCCCCCCTTGCCACCCCCTGGCTACTGGCCTGAATTTCTGTATTATTTCGTCCGTTCGGCACCTTCCCGAAAGGAACTACGTTTGCAGCTGCTTGTACAGCCCAACTAATATTATAGGAAAACGTTACCCAATTTGAGTTTCGGAGACACTGGGTGAATTAAGAAACGAATAATTGCTTAACTTATTGCGCTCAACCGATTAGTAAATTAGATTCAATTTGGTTCATTCTGACGTATTTCCGGAAGGTAAATTCCAAAATTACAGGTCTTAATCGCCAATAAAATCGCATAAAAATTTTCAACCCGGGCAAGGGGGGGGGGGGGGTCCGGACCCCCTGGACCCCTCTCTGGATCCGTGCCTGACATCTAAATTGTGTTATTAAATCGATTCAGGGTGCGTGTAGTGCGGTCCTCCTGCACTTAATACACGTGTGAAATGCATGAAAATCATTAGATTTCATATCATGCGTGTGCTTAGTGGTCCTGGGAAGTTCTATTGATCCAGCCTCCAGCCCTAACCTTACCCTAACCATAGCCCACATTCCTCGGCAACAATCGCGCACCCTAACAGGCCTTTGAAGCGTAACGTAGGACATTGTGGGAAACATAAAATAAGGTGAGGTAGCGTAATTTTGTTATTAAGAAATGTTGTTTGCATCCTGTCCCTATTTTACATGAATTGCACAACATCTATCTTCATTTATGAACAATTTAGAGTAAAGACATTAATAATATTTGTTAATATTGGCAATTATTTTATTGTGTGTAAATGGTGTACAAAAATATCAGTTCTTGTGTTAATAATTTTCAATAATTAGCATTCGACTCCATATTGATGTACAGTGTTTCCATATTTTGCGTCGTTGAGCGAATTTCATAAAAAAAAAATAAAAAAAAAATGAATATATTCGATTAGTATATCGGTTGACCGAATGATAAGCAATTGTTGGTTTGTAATGACGAAAAATAACGGTCGAGGTCAGATAAAATATCGAACTATACCGGGAAATCAGTTTAATTAATGCAATACCGACGCAAAGAGAATCCCGAGAAGATGAAAGAAATGAAATGAAACGATGTTTTACATCATACATTTCTTCACCGAGAGGCTAATTAAGATGAGTGTACAACAAACGTGTATACGGTACCTCGGTTTTTCGTCCGACTCGTATAACTATAACTTTATCGGTCTACATTAGTATTGTGTGAGTATTGAACTAACACCTTACACACCGAGCCACAGACCACGACTCCTTAGAAAACGATAGGAATAAAGATGGAAATTCGCCATAATATTACGTCCTATTTGACTACGGCCTACTCCTATTTCTAATTCCAACTGCCGGGGATCTTTTACGTGGACGCCAATGTGTACACGGGACCCCATGTTTTCCTCCCACTCGAACGACTAGAGAGCTGTGCTTGTCAGTCCCTTCGGCCTGCACCACAGCCAGGGGAGACCACCCTGGAAAATCTCGATGGACTTTCTCGGCCAACACTGAGATCGAACCCGCGACCCCAAGACTAGCGAGGCAGGCTAGCGTGGCAGGGGCGTTTTAAGGTTTATTATGGCGGTGGCTATACTCTTTTGAGGGCCCTCTGTCGCCGGGAGGGTCTTGATTGATGATTTTTATGCCAATGCAATTACTGCATTCTCAATCAGTAATGGATTCGACAGTAACAGTGTATAGAAAAAGAGTGACTCGGACGGACTCGGGTCCTTTTCCCTTGGTCAGAAGGGGCCCTTCTATCATAAGTGGGGCCCTTTGCCTGCATTTAGGGCCCACCAACTAGGGTAAATTTTCATTTTTTTCTCCCGTTATATATTTTTTCAATTTCATTGATTGTTTTCGCGAGGAGGCTGGCGCCTCCAGCGCCTCAGTTATAAAGCGCCTTTGTAGCGTGGCTCCCCGAGAAGACGAAAGACACACAACACAGGAGGCTAGTGATAATGGATATGCATCCAAGTGCACCGGTAATCTAAACTTTATTAAGCGTATTATGGAAATGGTATTTAACGTCCTACTGCTTTGCTTCGAACTGGGATAATGAAGACGGGCATACGCCATACAGTGTGCTATGCGGAAATTTTTGCCCCAACAGCGGCACTACGGCCTACTCTTATATCGAATCCCAACTGTCAAGGAATCTTTTACATACACGTCAATGTGCACACGGGATTTCGGTTTTTCGTTTCATTGTTATGTCAGGGCCCCTGTCATGCATCACTGCAATTACTTAAGGGGCATTTCGTAACGGATCTCGCAAACTAATTCATTATAGTTTATAAGCAAAGGGCAATTCAGGTTGCGTTTGAAATCTCCAATCCATTGGGACACCTATTTCGTCTTGAAACAATTCATGCATATTCCATATACCCTAAGGATGGGCTACGCCCGTTTTTCTTTGTATTTTGCCTATAGGGTGGAATTCTTAATGTATCGTCTTGGAGCCATAGAACTGTATTTATACGATCTATGTTGGAATGATATACCCTAATGACGGCAACTGTTGATTTTAGCGAATGCCCAGGGTTGGAGCCACGCCTACGTTTTTTTAACATTTTGTCTGTAAATTTTCTATATATCGCAAGAATTTAAAATATTTTGTACAAATTCTGCACGATCAATCATTGCAATAACATTATGTATTATATGGTGTATGTTAGAAATAGATTGTTTTTATTAATTTTTTTTTAATTTAGTGATCTACACATCATTGTATGCAGTAAATAACGGGAAATGCTGTGAGAATACGTAAAGCCTTATCGCTCATAATTGCACACACTATCGCCTAAGAAACGCATTTTTATACGTCCACATATGGACGTATTAACACACCTTTGCCCCGAGTATGCCTATGTGTCGCCTACAGGTTGCAATTCTAAACGAATCTAAGGATGATCTTTATTGTTTTAGAGTACAGATTGTGAAAAAAAACGGTGTCTTCATAACATAAATCTTGTGATATAACATTAAAGTGTCGGAAGCTAATTTTTTCCCGTTTAGATCTGCAATCCTCATTTTTCCCCAGTTTCTTTAATAAATGTGCAACTATAAAGATAGAAATATTGGATTTACGTAACCACGGAAAACGTTTATGTTTGCACGTTTATAACCGGTAGGAACAGTCAGTCACCTGACAAACTCAGGAGCGGATCCAGGAATTTTTGCAGGAGGGGGTGTGCCAGGTTTCTGTCACGGAAATCTCCCATCAGCGGCTCTAAATTACATAGGCATACATACAAATTGAGCTTTTTAAACAGAGAAATTATTTTTTATACTGATGTAGGATCCCTTTGTGATGTAATTTCATTGATGCAAGGCATTAATTTTTTTCATGTAGCTCCCTCTGGATCCGCCCCTGAAACTTGTGGTTTACAGATAAGATTTCTGTTTATTGATTGTCAACTTTCAATTTTATTGCACCACACCTTTACTTACCATTCGTTTTCTGGTTGTCCCAACTAAAGGTGCTAAACTCAATATTATCAATAATATTCGAAATTAATAGGACGAATTGTAATTCAATATCGGTCCATATTATCAATGTTGTTATCATGTTAGATAAGGGAGCCCTATGCTATATCAAATCTTTAAGACACATTGGACAATTTAAAATCAGGAGAGGCGTCGTGTATTCTATGATTTGTAGTGAACAAATAAAAACATATCCTACAAGACGATATGGAATTTATTAGTGGCTGATTCACAAACGGCAAAATAATTTATTTTGCCAGATGCATCACCCATTCAGACAAACACATATTACAATATTTTGAAAGACCTTCGATGTTTGAAATATTTACAGAACAATAAAAACGAAAAACGAACTAGTTGATAGAACAGGAAGTTTGATAAGATGAGATTTGACCAATAAATTATAAACTTCAATAAAGAAAGTCGATTTTTATCACTATTCAAACAAATAACCACTAATAATTTCAATAGAATTTTAAATACAGTGTGACCGATTTAGCTATCTCCTTAATACTACAGATTGTCCTCTGTCTCTATATCGAGTACATATTATAAAACTGAAAAACAATTGAATTAAAATACGATTGAAAGTCCTAAGTTTCTGCATCAACCGGGTTCATTTAATAATCTTATAAAGACTGTGACTGTAACAATCCCAAAAGAACATGTTACATCTCAGAACATGAGTTTTAGTATTCCTCCGGTGCCCGATTTACCTATAACCTTGGCAGACTGAAGTCTAAGGCCCCAAGATCTTGCTTAGAAACCGTCTATGTTTAAATGTACGTAAATGCGGATATCAGACGCGGATCCAGGGGGGCACCCCCCTGCTCAGGCTTGAAAATTTTTTTATGCGATTTTATTGGCGATTTAGACCTGTTATTTTGGAATTTACCTTCCGGAAATACGTCAGAATGAACCAAATTGAATCTAATTTACCAAATTATCGGTTGAGCGCAATTAGTTAAGCAATTATCAAACCTAGACCCCCTCCCCTGCAAAAAATCCTGGATCCGCACCTGGGATATCCTAGAATTCCAGTAAGAAAAAAGAAACACCCTTATACCCCGCGCAGTGTGACGTTTGATTAGAGGTAATCCAACTACACACTGCTATTATGAGTGGATATTGTTGTTTTAAATTTTGATTTGTCAGTAGTCCGTCTACCAACCAATCACTAGCTGCCAATATTGCACCAAATATATGTTTACATAACGTTACGTCATGACTCACGATTTTATTATGCCTAATTAACCCGTGCATAGCAGAATACTGCAGTAAAACTAATTGCGTGACAAACGAGGCTATCAAGTCGAATGAAATGTAAACAATACTGTTTGGAAACGAACATACTTTCACCGTTTTTAATACCTTAAATCACTGTCCAGATTAAACGAAGGACTGTCATGTTGCTGTACTGAAGTGATAGCTTTCATTGAACGGAAAGAATAGACACACTCCCGCATAAGTTCAAGAAACAGACGCTATTCCAGCAATGGTCAGAGAGGGATTTCTCGGGCCATTGCTTCAGGAATATGCCTTATACCATGTTTTCTTATTGAAAATATAAACTTACCCTGGGAGAATTAAAGCCCTTAAAGGTTTAAAGAAAAACTTTCAGAAAAAAAACCCTCAAAGTCTCCGGTTCAAAGCCGCTCCAGACTTAGACCTCAAGTTAATCCGGAAAGTTAGACGACAAAGGCCAAAGAGATTTACCGTTATAGGTTTATGAGTTAAATGAAATGACATGAAAAGGGGTTTAACGTCCAACGTACTGTTCTGCTCAGGCTGTGTTAATGAAGACTGTTATATAGCTGATTGTTTATTCCTGAGTTAAGATAACACATAGTAGAACAGTAATATCTCGGAATACATTGATAAAGGTTAGTCCCCGGAATTTTAAAATAAAATAGCTGCGTGTGATACTCAAAATTACATTGAAATTAGAAGATGATCAAGCGGACAAGTGCAACTGGTAAGGCCGAAATCACAGATCCCACCCCTCCATAACATTGAACATAGTAAATGTTTGTTAGTCTCCGGTAAAGTGACAAGACCTCTTTGATTTTGGTATAAGATAAAATTGTCAGTCGGTTTGTTGATCGACACCTTTGCCTTCGTTGCAAACTATAAGTCTATTGATATAATAAGGAATAAAGTATAAACAAACGCGAGTTCCAGTGTCGACACAGTAAGCCCCAAATAAAACTGAAATTAATAAACAAGTTTGCACTCTATCTTCCGAAACACACATTTAATCACATAGAGCTTGCCATATCACTAATAGAAGTAAAAAATCAATGTAAAACACTAAATTCAATACTTTCATGTAAATCAAAGAGGATTTAACCACGAAAATACCAAACAAATGTATTATATTTTTAATTCATTACAAAATAATTAATTAAATAGCATGTCATCATTTCATAAAATTACATACATGTAGAGTACAAGATTTCATAAAACTATAGATAATACAATATAAATATTCCATAGTCCACTGTGAATTTACAAGACTGTTTGGCCCTACTGACACACATAACTTAGTTTTGAGCAACCGGCCCCTGATGATTACGTCTTGTGCTATAGTCCTTATTCAATTTGTAGAGATATGTGAATATCGGTACTTCCACTTATGGAGGAGAACCCAGGGAACGCTCTAGAGATAATGATCCATAGAGGCTAGTACTAAGTAGTAATAAGTAGGCTTTTCTACGAATGAAGACTTGGAGGTTCTGTAGTAGTTGGCAGTATATAGTTGCAGCATTAAGCAGCACGTAGCATTACTAGTAACAGATAGTTAGTGTTCGCTTCCATCCAGGGTCATTTGCAGTAAAGAAAGTTCTGCGACAACCTTTAAAGAGTGCTGCTTTGGTGTACGTATGTGTCATTGACCGCCAAACCATCGTTAAATTTATAAACGTATAATTAACATGCAATCAACAGAAATAATCCGTAAAATATAAATATAACGGTATATTTCAATACCTTAATAATAGTACCCCACCCCCTCCCCACCAAAAAAACCCCAAACAGATATCACAGCGGCTCCCGGGCGTGTTACATGCTTCTTCGTGGGCTTAAGATGTTTAGATGTTTATAAAATGCTTAAATAACCCACAAATAATTGATATTATGACATACTTCAAATACACAATATATTAACAAAGGATTGATCACATCCTTGAGGGTCATTCTCTGTTTTTTTTTTTGTGTCAAAAACAGATGTAGTCAGTGGGGAATTACATGAGACATATACCATAGATAAGTGTAACGGTACACAAGTAAAATTCTGTCCCCTTTGTTACTAAACTAAAATCGTATCATTCAAACTCTCGTTTCACGCTAGGGAAAATCATTTCAGTTCCGATTAAGTACACGTACTTTATGCACAAAATCCACAAATTTAAATACTCTTTTTTCGTCATTAGTCTTTATTGCTTCTGGACGGAAATTCTGTTTGTCCTTTACAAACAATAACTATTGCTTTCACTATCACTACAATAATTGTCGATGGTGACACCAAGATAAACAATCATGAATATCACTAAACAGCAATTTATAACATATGTCTCGAGACATAAGATTATGTTAAGTTCTGAAAAGAAGATAAAAAGAAAGAAATGATATACAGATATCTTATTTATATTCAGATTCTATTTTAAAACCCAAATAAACTATTTTTTTTATCTTATTCAAGTCATTGTGCGGTGGTGAATGGCTGAAGTTGACTTATTTTCGGATCAACTTGGATATAGCACTTCAAATACATTTAATTTCAAGTTTTTCTTAATAGCCCTTAATTTTTAGGTTTTGATCCCAAGTGCTATGTTCCAATTTCCTGATTTGTAGGCTACCCGAAAAAGTACATTCTATATTAGTCAAATGTTATTGTTGGGTTGTGTTTTTTTCTTTACAATGTTTCTCGAATTCTAATACCGTTTTTAAATCTACACATAATAACATTTATCCGGCAAGAAATGTTCAGATCGAAATGGAAATATTACCTATTATAATATAACAAAGACACAACTCTTTAATATAATTTGACAAAAAATTCGTTATCTGAGTTGAAGTGTGGGTATACAGGGAAGAACTTGGTTAGATGTTTTATCTAGATATAAAACAAATTGGATTTTTCCAAATAAAATTAAAGTTGTCTTTAACATAGAATATGTACTGAAAGAATCTTACCCTATGTCAAACTAAAGAACATTTGAGTAATCAAAATCCAATAAAAAATCGTTGTATATAAAAAGTCTGATGTAGTCTACACATTTTCCCAGGGATTAAATAAACGGGCACCTTCAGTTAGTGGTATTTTACGATGACGGCAAGGTAAGATATTAGGAAGGGGTTTTCCTATTGTTTCGGGTAATATTAGCGCGCTAAAACCAACTGTAATAATAAATCCACCAAAGACAACAAATGGTATGGTATAATGAAACGCATCCTGAAATACAAGAACAAGAATCAGTTGTTCATTTGAAAAGAGATGTCCCTACTTGCCTGCACCAACTGGACTAATAAAGATGGATTGGTGCCATGCAATGTGCTACGACACACCTTTTGCCCGAGTGTCATTGTTCTCTACTCAGTGTAATAATAATATGGGCAAAATTTTCCGAGAGTCTACTCTTCATCAAATTCCTACTACCAAGGCTCCTTTTACGTGCACAGCAACGAACTTTCAATTGGTCAATCGGGTATATTTGATTACTATCCCTTTGAGAACAATTGTGTCAAATGTGATGCATGTATCATCATTTGACCGATTCTTCCAAAAATTGCTCTTTTATCTGCTCCACTATACGAAGGTCGACAGGTATCATTTCCAGCGTCTTCTCCAAGTCATTCGCTATTTTAACTCTATACTAAGCGAAGATGCAAAAACAAACAAGGGCGACTTATGTTTGAATCAGTGTATATATAAAATACATTTATTAACGATAATCAAGTGTAATTCCCTAATGTCTTGTTAAAAGGTGTAAAATTGTAAACAATAATCGGGATATATAATATAATATAATTCCAGATCATTAACGATCACATGAACGTTGTGTAGGTCAAGGGGATATATATCACACGACATACATATTATATTAGTGTAACCAAGATAAAGATTGTTTACTGAAAAGTGTGGTATCTATGTATGAATAGTCTTAAGACTATGCCTGACACCAATCACCAGATATTTTGTTTTTATCTTTCCAATTATTTTCAGTCTAAATCACAGCCTCCTAGCCAATCTTCAATTTCGCTCAGTAATGTGACGGGGAGATGCTAATTGTAGGCCAGTTGGGGAGGTTTGGGAATTTCTGGTGTACACAATGGCCGCTTTATATAAGTATTTTGGGGAATACTAAACCTAACCCTTTTCAGAAGACTGAACTTGGATCCAATTTACCCCTCTAAAAAAGGTTAGGGTTAGTATTTCCCAAGATACTCATTAAAAAGCGGCCATTGTGGACTCTGGAATTTCCCAAATCTTCACCAACCGGCCTACAATCTGCATCTCCCTATGCCACTACCCGTGTAGAGTATGGAATAAAAAGGGTATAGCACACCATAACCGTTTTTACTTTGTTTTTTTCTTAAAAAATAACAATGATAAGGTAGTTACCAGGAATTTAAACTGTCTAGATAATATTGAACCAGCTGCTGTAAAAGCTACACCTATAGCAGTTCCCATACATCTGAAACAAAGAACATAAGGCCTGCATTGTTATCTAGTGGAACCAAATCCAATTTTGTTGACGGACCTGTCTAAAATTGATCAGCCACGAAGAGGTCCTGTTGCAACCGTTGGAATAATTAATCGACCAGATGACATTTGCAAGAGGGGATGCGAGAGGAATCAATTCAGCTCTACGAAAAAGGTTTCATAAAATGGGGGACCTAACTACATCGTGGACTAAGCCAATACAAATGTCGGATAAAGTCTTACTATATAGGGATCTTCAGGATTTTTTTAGAGGCGCTTAATATGGTTGATCGTCAAGATGTATTAAATAATTCTATACCTGATAACTGTAGGGTACATCTCTATAGCCATTACACTGATGAGAGAAAAAGAAGCCGTTACTCCTAGTTTACCAAACAAACATAGTCCCGTTACCATGGTGGGAATAGACTGGAGGTTACCCGTCATATGTAGAATCATCACAGACAATAAAGCAAAACCTGAAGCTACAGCGTAGAGAAACGTGCACCATCTTCTACCTAAGCTACAATATAATAAGACAAAAAACCCTCAATATAATCATAAATAGGAATCAAACATTGACTCGGGGGCGTTTTAAGGTTTATCATGGCTGAGGCTATATTATTTTGCGGGCCCTCTTTCGCGGAGGGGGGGGGGGTCTTGATTGATGATTTTTATGCCAATTGAATGCTGTCGAATTCATTCCGTAATGAATTCGACAGTAATATTGTATGGAAAACGATTGACTCGGACTCGGTGCCCTTTCCCTTGGCCAGAGGAGACCATTGTCAGAAGTGGGGCCCTTTGGTCAGAAGTGGGGCCCTTTTGTCTGCCTTTAGGGACCCCCTACCTAGGATACATTTTCATTTTTCTCATCGGTTTTAGCATTTTTCTCCCGTTTTATTTTCTAATTTCTTTGATTTTTTTGCGCGAGGAGGCTGGCGCCTCCAGCGCCTCAGCTATAAAACACCTTTGCTTTGACTGAAACAAACGCCAACCGGCATCTACGGTATCCATGCGGCCATAAACGGTTGTTATAAAATCTTGTTATATAAACTTCTAACCTAGCTCTCTACAGCTAGAAACCAGGGCCCTGTTTCTCGAAATCTTAACTAAAGATGAAATACAAATCTTAGTATATACTAAGCACTAAAATCAATTTTCATACAGACCTGGTTGATTTTCATCACCATGCGATGTCGTAATGGGCATAGGGGCTTATAATACATGTCATAACTACATATTAATTAAATATAAACACATTTGATATTTAATCAACGGTTACCATGGCAACAGGTAATCTATATTACTTACCATTTATTTACAACTATAGCACTCCAGGTTAATGGAAGATCAACAATAAATGGTAAAACATTATCCACGTAAACATTACCAGTTATATTACCAATCTTATTATATAAATAGAAATATACCGTGGAAGCCATCAAACTGAAATACATAGAAAATACCGGAATAAAGTCATTTCCATTGTAGGTAATCTTATCAACTATACCCATTATCTAACTTGATAACTTCGAATTTGTAAGACTTCTATATAACTGCATTTTAAAAAATACTACATGATTGTATTTCAAAGTTAGAATTCAACAAATGATGTTCAAAACGCTTGTAGCATTCCAGATGCAAACGTTATATAGCTCTCTTTTGATTTGACAACCGGGTGAATTGGTTGAGTGCTAAAATTGCCAAGACAGCGATGTAACGGCTAATTTCACTGAAAGTTTAACATATTTTATATTGTAGCACAACCGTTGGTTTGGTTCAGGGGCGTGGTGAGGGCAATTATTGAGAAGAAATTATGAGTAACAAAAAAGATTTTGGCACAAAAACCCTTTTACTGACCGCGGAGCTCTGGCCGGCGAAACCGGCCACCGCTAGCGCCGAAGGCGCGAGCCCGCGGCGGGGGGTCCGGGGGGCCCTCCCCCGGGAAAATTTCGAAAATTAGAAGCCCAGAAACGCAATCTCCAGCAATCCGAGACAAGAAATACGGTAATAAAATATGATTAAATTTTCCAACTTGACTCTTTCAAAATTTTTTTAATTGGGTCAGATGAAACAATTTTTCCACTTACAACAAATGTTTTTCATTTTTTGAGTAATTTGATTGTGATTTTGGCGCAAAAACTTTTTGGCGCATGAGTATGGCTACTCATGAACTCATTCTCACCACGCCCCTGGTTTGGTTCGCCCCATCCCCTTCTCTACTTAAGATCTCCACGAGTAAGCGATTTGCTGAAATAACATTATACTAAATGACTTTGAACCTCATTTCTCCCTTTCCCTTGACTTTAAAACGCAAGGGGTTTGGCGGAGTTAGCTCCCCTTAAATAGTTACCAGGCGTGTTTTTCGCTCCGATACGGCACCATCAAATTCACGTCTCCACATCGACTACAACAGTGAATTAGCCTGCCTCTGGGTATCGCTCAGGGGCTGGTTGCTTAAAGCTCTGTTAACTTTTAACGATCGTTAACATGGAATAAACGGATCGTTAACTTTAACGGAGAGAAAGGTTGTTGCTGGAAGCCCCGTTAACTTTAACGGGTAACGTAATTGACTTTCCAGCAATAGAAATTTAACGGACCGTTAACAAACGACACGTCGTTAAAATAACTTAGTTTTGAGCAACCGGCCCCTGACCATTAAATGCATATTTGTTATACTTCAAAAACGTATTTCAAATTCTCTGAACGCACGACATATTTTTGGACGCCATTATTGAACTTACCAAGAATAAGCTAGCGCTATCGTCCATTTTGTTAATTCTATTGTATGAAATAAGTGTATATAAGAATAGTTTTTTCTGTGCATGGTATTAGAGACATTAGTTCTAGCTGTATCTAATAAACTAGTTAATTCAGCTACAGGTTTTGTATTACATGATATCATATCTTTAACAGAAGCCTCGGCAGCTTGATACTGATGACTACACAACAACCACCGTGCACTTTCTGGTATTATACTGAAAAAATAAACAAAATGAACCAGTCTAAGCTAGTTTAAAATCGGATTCAATTGAGGAACGGGCTATATTATGATCGCGTTTGATGCTATGGTTTCGTATAACTTGGCTGAATTGACCTATTGCCATACAAAAAGTCTGTAGCATTTAAAAAAAATCAGTGTGATAGATTCTGTAGTACAAGGCATGATTGCCAATACCGTTTATATCAGCCTACTTCTTTAAGAAACGCGCCATTTGTAATCGAGACCGAGATCATTTGGGTTAAGAAGGGTTTTCCATTTCGTTCACTTAGTATAATACATGTAATAGAAACTCACTAATAAAGTCCCACGAGTGGTAATGTAAAGGCTCCGGATACAAATGCCAATAATTTCCAGTTCTTGGATAAAAATGCTTGAATGGATAACACAATGGCACCGATAGTCCAGAAACCAGACAACATACAAACATCTCTCCATTCATAGCCCAAATATTCTATGGGCATCACTATACTAATAACAATAAAAACACCTAGAAAAAAATTAATACAAATTCACATCAATTTATTGGACTCCCATTCGACATGTAAAAATTTAAAGCAAGTCTGATTTCAAGAAAGTTGTAAGTGAAAGGCGCATTTATATTTGCATCTTTTATTTGTTGCTTTTGATAATCTATCCACCAAATTGCAAAGAAGAGCTACGTAGTTTGAAAGTCACTATTCGATTCATGATGGCACCTGTAGAGCTTATTTGCGGCAATACCATGTACCGGAAAACACCAAAAAACACCGGAAAACAACAGGAAAACACCATGTTATACTGAACACCGGAAAACACTAAATACCGGAAAAGACACTTAATACCGGAAAACACCCTAAATAGGTAGCCGGAGCCTGATCCTCTGTGTGCATTTGTTAGGGTTAGGTTTTTCCGTTGTGAGTTAGGGTTAGATTTAGTTTTTTTGTATGTTTTCCGGAGAACCAGGCTCCGAGCTGCCTATTTAGTGTGTTTTCCTGTATTTAGTGTTTTTCCGGTATTTTCCGGTAGTTGGTATAACATGTTTTTTTCCGGTGTTTTCCGCTTGTTTTCCGGTGTTTTCTGGTATATAGCATAGCCCCTTATTTGGCTCTACGTGCAAACTACCAGTAAGCAAGACTGAAATATAATTGGAGTGACTTTACATTCCCTCAAATCAACGCGAAAAGATTGTTTAACCTAGATTATGTATTCTAAACTTCTTATTGACAATATTAATAAAACTATTTATGGCTTATTTTATTTATAATCAAAATAATGAAAAAAAATATTGGATTTCTGTCATGCTGATGGCTAAGTGCGGGGGATAAACACGCTATTTCTATTTCAAGATTAACACGCGACAATTCGCCTTTTTTTTTTTATTGTGTTCTCATATCGAACGTTGCTTTCTATTTTAACGAATTGATATTTCTATAGAGTGTTGAATTTGTTTCATTACGAGATTGTTTCTAAAAAAAATCCTTTCTTCTAGAATAATTCCTTGTTTTATGTTCTTAAAGCCCCAATAACACTCTTGTTGTTACTGAAAAATATGTCCCAATCTTCATTCTGGTCAACAAATCGTATTATTTTAGAATATTCCAATTAAATGATGATATAAATTTCATCTTAACACACCTATTTTGAAAAATTGGAAAAATTCAACCCATTGATTTGAAAAGTCTAACGTAAACCTTTTCAAGTGTGACTTGGATTTTAAAATATTTTCGAACCCTCTGGACAAGTAAAATAGGTTGTAATGGATAATTTACACAACAGGTAGGACACTTAAACATCTAGTACTTAGAATAAGGGTATTATTTATTTTCTGGAGCTGCCAAGCCAGCAAGAATGTTATTGTCCCTTTAAGATTGACATTCTTATAGCTTTGACACCACGCACGGTGCCAAACTCGCTTAAACCAGAGATTTATACGCAGATAGTTGCTTAAAGTTAAAGATACATTATGTACAGATTTAAAATAGATAATGATAAAAGAAATACATGTGAAAATTTCATTCAAATTACTTTATTCTGAGCGACGTAATGAGTGTTTGAAATTTTGAAAAGAAATAGTCATGCTTAACGTAAATCGATTATATTTTTAATCCATTCAATATCGCAGTCATCCGATCATCTAGAGAATTCATAATGTCCTTGTCAAATGTACAAATATTCAAATCATACCTTATATACATTTGGAGCCAGAAAAAAAAAGAACTGCAATAGGCAGATTTAGCTCTCAGATAATGCATATTTAAAAACGGGTTTTGTCAGAGTAACACCGAACCGAAGAATGCTTCTTGCGTTTCTAGAATATAATCCTATTCGATATAAAGATTGGAATGCATAAATCTGAATTCACAATTAATTGATTTCTATTAAAATTTCAAATAAGTCAAAATAATATTTTAATGGGAATGCTGGGCCCTGTTTCTCGAAAACTTAACTAAAGATAAAATCCAAATTTTAGTACATACTATAATTTTGATTGGAGCACTAAAATCAATCTAAAATGATGCAATCAAATTACCAAAATTTCGTGAAACAGGCCCCAGGTCCCTAATCTTTGAATCTTATTTATCAAAATTTAAATTCAGCAAGAACTAATAATGTATCTAATTGAAACAATGTGAAAAGTTTTATTTAAGTGCTCAAATTTGCTACAAGAATAATATATCTTTAATGATTTTAAAAAACTATTATGTACCTGCCGTTACACCAACGATAAATCTGAGAGATATCAAAGCTTGCCACGAGCTGATCGCCCCACAGACACCGTGGAAAATCAACATTAAAGGAAAGAAGGTAAACATCACTTTTCGGCGACCAAAATTATCGCCAAGAATTCCACCACACAATGCCCCAATAATAACGCCAACGGCCTGACTGTAAGTGGTAATTTCTGATAATTCTCCAGCATCTGCCTCCTCTAACCACTGCCAAAAGAAGAAAACAAGTGATAAAGTGCCAAAGATAACAAGTTGACTATGTTCTCAAATGAAAGATAAGACGTCCAATTTAATTCTCTACTTGTTAACTGGAGGGATACAGACTATTCATCTCTATCCTTTGTGTTCGTTCTTCAAGAACTACATCGACTTTGATAACGAAATGATGGAATTATATTACAAAGATAGAATTCTGATCAATACTGATATGTTTCCTCCCACAGCTAAAGACCCCTACGCGCAAAGGAATTATTGAAATAAAATTAAACCATATGCTAGTCCCGAAATGACCTAGTTTGTGTTGAGTGGACGTTAAACACCATTTCTCTGGTTTCGAATTCCCGGTTGTACGTAGCAAGGAGTAGGGTCGCCTGTCCAACCTCGTGGGTTTTCTCTGGGTACTCCGGTCTCCCCCCCCCCAATGCTAAAGACCCCTACGCGCAAGCGAATTATAGAAAACATATACGTTAGTCCCGAAATGATCTAGTTTGTATCGAGTGGACGTTACCCCGCCCCCCCTCTCTCTCTCTCAAAATTGCATTACATAATTTCGTATTAGACGCCAATAAAACCCCGGTGACCAAAACGGCAAATTTAATCAAATTGAATATTTTATTTCTTTTCATTCAATTTAGATAATATACAACTATTCCCCAGTCTATAGACTATACTATTCACTGTCTTGGAACAAAATCTATAGTAACTGAATATCAAGGCAAACTCGACAGAAACTCAACTTGGCTCAAACATGAAATGATAATTAAATATAGATGACTGTGAATACTTATCTAAACAGAAATACATAGAAAAATAGGTTGTCAGGCAACGAAACATACGCCCACACAGCAGTCAAATCGTCTGGGCAGTCAACAAGAGTTGTTGCATTTAAGTAATCATCAGAAAATCATAATTCAGACTCACCCATAACTACGGTGTAACTGTGATATAATCAAACGTTTTTTTAAATCAGATAATAATTGTGACCTCCAGAGGAACCACAAGCTAAAAACGGTGATTTTTCGTACAATCAGGGGCCATAATTCAGAAAGTTACGATCCGATATGGGCAAATATGCAATGGAACCAAGATCATTAGGTTATAAACATGTATTTCAAGTTTCATCAAAATCAGTTCAAAATTGTGACCTCTATAGGGTCCACAACCTTGATATAACATATTTTCACACAATTCGCGTACAAACGGCAGCCATTTTATCTGTCAACTCTGGTCCGATTTTCACGAAATTCAAATTCTCTCTTCATTACCATGAAACGGTGATACAATCAAACGGTTTTTTAAATCGGATAATCATTTTGACCTCCAGAGGGACCACAAGCTAACAAAAGCGATTTTTTGGACAATCAGGTGACATAATTCAGGAAGTTATGATCCGATGGGCGCAAATATCGAGAGGAACCAAGATCTTTGGGTTATAAACATACATGTCAAGTTTCATCAAAATCGGTTCAAAATTGTGACTTCTATACGGTCCACAACCTTTATATAACATATTTTCACACTATTCGTGTACAAACGGCGGCCATTTTGTCCGTCAATTCAAGTCCGATTTTCACGAAATTCAAACTCTCTCTTCATTACCATGTAACGGTGATATAATCAAACGTTTTTTTTAAATCGGATATTAATTTTGATCTCCAGAGGGACCAAAAGCTAACAAAAGCGATGTTTCGGACAATCCGGGGACATAATTCAGAAAGTTATGATCCGATGGGTGCAAATATCGAAAGGAACCAAGATCTGTAGGTTATAAACATACATATCAAGTTTCAATAAAATCTGTTCGAAATTGTGACCTCTATAAGGGCCACAACCTTGATATAACATATTTTCACACTATTCGTGTACAAACGGGGGTCATTTCGTCCGTCAATTTTGGTCCGATCTTCTCGAAATTCGAACTCAACCTTCATAACCATGAAACAATGATATAATCAAACGTTTTTTTTTTAAATCGGATAACAATTTTGACCTCCACAAGCTAAAAAGGGCGATTTTTCGGACAATCAGGGGTCATAATTCAGGAAGTTATGATCCGATTGGTGCAAGCTAAAAAACGTGATTTTTCGTACAATCAGGGGCCATAACCCATGAAGTTACAGTCCGATACATGCCAATATCGAAAGGAACCGAGATCGTAGGGTGATAAAGCTATATTTTAAGTTTTATTGAAATCGGATAAAAATTGTGACCTGTAGACTGTTCACAAACAATTGTGAACGGACGGACATGAAAATGTGGGCGATTTATAAAAAGAGACATCCAGTGACCAATATACAATTAAATTTCAATGGTCAAATTACCATTGAATTATTAACGAGACAAGGAACAAGATAGTTTTAGGAAGAGGCTGCAAATTTATAAAGTGTGTCATGTTGTGAAACAACCCTGGACATTATTTAGGCGATGACGGTAAATACATTCAATTTCCCCCAAGAATTCTCAGGGATAGCTATAGATATATCTACATCGAATGAAAAGAAATAAAATATTTGGTTGGATTAAGTTTACAGTTTGGGTCGCAGCGGTTTTATTGTTGTTTAACTATTTAAGGCAATTTTGATATTTGGTGCTTTTTGGTGACTGGGATGTGGAGTGTCCCGTATTCAGATATTTTACTTTACTTACCGTTGGAACATCAATTGTTATTTTAGAGAGGATGCCACCATTATATGACAGCACTTTACATCCATTGTGTGTATTATTATCTGACGAGTACTGTTCAGTTCTATTCAATGGTTCAATAATTATGGAATGGTTAACTGAATGTCCGTTAGTTAAACACCGAATTGGTTCAGGGGTAGGTTTCGGTGTAGCAAACGATGTGTACAGAAGTGTTGACACTGCAGCGGCTTGTAGGAAGATGTTGACGAAGAACAGTCTCTTCTGGAAGAAGCCAACTGGGCCATTTCCTTCCAATATTGACTCGAATGACTCCGCACTCTCGTCTGCCATTTTGAAGTCGCCAGCTTTGAGATCTGCAATAAATTATGATAGTATAAAAGTTTCGTTCAAATAAAATTGCTGAGTGATATCGTACTACTTTTAAAATGACCCAGATTTGTAATTTCTTCAAAAGACCCCCCCCCCCCCTACCTTAAAGACTCTATATTATGTGATATTAGCGCAATTGAACCCCATGTAAATTACAATACTGCGAACGACGAATCGCTAATATGGTTAAATGTCGGTCAGTGCAGAGATTATGACGAAGTGAAAATTCAATATATCTATGATGATCGCTATGTAACAGACCCCCCCCCCCCCCCAAATAAAAAAAAAACAACAAAAAAAACAAAACAAAACATTTTTATTTGCTTTGAACCAAGGACGAACCTGTTTAAAACCAATTAAATCCATGTCGGACGATTATCCATCGTTTCATTAAAGTAGCTAAATTATTTGTCAATTTAAATCAACATTGATGCTGTGATCTTATCGGAAAAAGATGGGCCTGATTTGAAATTGGAGTTAAAACGGAAACCATTGAATTTAAATCAGTTTATATACATTCATATTACAGTATTATATGCGTTGCGACCCACTTGTGTCAATTTCTAGGTCCAAAATGTTAGCGATTTAGCTCCTTTAAATAATGTGTTATATATAGGCTCAGTATTGCCAAACTTACGAAAGGAATGAAATTGGGGGTTTAATGTCTCTACCATTCAATACATCGGTCATTTTGTGATAAAAATAATATGCTAGTTTTAAACGTGGTTATGTGGTCCGATTTCCATCTTTCAAGAGTTCTGCAGTGTGTACTTTCTATTAAATAGTATTTAAATATTTGAAAGAAACCCAGACATATATACATGTACGTCTACATAACCTTCATTTCCCAGATAGAGATAAAAATAAATAGCCAACTCGATTAAACTGTACTTGTCTACATTTCTAACGTAAAACATCTATCTAATAAACGATTTCTCAGACCAATTTCTAAGTCATATCGTGAAATACAAGCCAAGCAGGCACTAAAATTGATTTTGAACCCATTTTTTATCAATTGGAATAAGGTCGTTTATTTCCAGTAAGCCATCAAAGTGAAATTATTCACAGTTTACAGGATATTATGGTGTAATCGATAGTGTAACCGCAGGAATAAGACCATGTTGAAAATAGCATGTTAGCACCACAACTGATTCTTTCACTGCCAAAGCGTTATAACCAATAATACCAAGCTTGCCAAGACTACTAACATAACACGTCAATACTATCAATAACATAAACTGAATCCGATGTTCATATCTCTGTGCAAATCCCTTGTAAATTACAATATTGCGAAAGTTGAATCGCTAAACGGAATATCTATCCAAAATTGTCTAATACCGTTCAGGATTTACAACGATATGACGAATTAAAAATTCCACAAAAGTCAGCACCACCTGTAAGTGTTGAATACTATCTTTTGATGGTTCTCTTTTAAATCAGATTTCCCCGTCTTCATTGCCCCAGTCGGAGAAGAACAATAGGAACCTAAACCCCATTTCATTTCATTTAAATCAGATTATCTATTATCTATCCAGGAGATTATCTATTGTTGATATTCTTGGTAGGTTTCCTTAACTGTGAGAAAATTGCAAATGGCAATCGGTGGCTTGGAGGTCGAATGTGGGTTTTAATATCGAGAGCCAAACTTTAGTAAATAATTTGACATGCGACTGTCTGGGCCCGCGAACAACTTTAACACACTACAAGACACACTACAACGATGACTTCTGATTTGGGTATTTACTATGTAAATATCTGATTTATCTCCTGCAAGTTTAAATTTGACAATTTACAACTCAGGATTCCGTTTCACAAGCAGGTACAAGAGTGACGTACACGTAAATTTTTTGAAATGTACGTTAAGGCAATTTAACAACCAGTTATTCTTTTGATACTGGGAAGACAGATTATTTGAGAAAAAAATAAGGGAAAAAATAGCTACTGATGAAAGACAAGAAACATCTTTTGTAATTAATGCAGATAGATGTTAACAACACATCTTCGTGCACCAATTGTCCAAATATTTCACATGTTCTATAGCCGTAATTCTCAAATAGGGTGAATGTGAAATCTATATAAGCGGGGTAATTTTAGCCAGAGTAGGTACTCAAAATTTGGTAAGAATATAGTATATACACCATGTACATAAAAATAATAATAATATCAACTGAAATACCAATATACGCAAATGTGAAGTCTATTACGAATTAACAGGTCACATGGGATGATTTAATTATACTTGATCATTTTACTGTGGGGTGGGGGGTGGGGGTAGGATTTTGCAGTAAAGGACACGAGCCTCCCTTATACGTTATTTATTTTTTTTCGGCGAAATACACTATTATGTATATAGCTATGATAAAGGAAAACAATCGGGAAAATTAATTAAAGCAGTTCGATTTTGTGGGGGCGGGGGGGGGGTGTCATTGTGAATATTCTGTTAAACATATTTAAAGTAGCTAAGTCTCTAACTCAATATCATCCAAAATCTTCAATACTGAAAACACGAATTATTTGTCAGTTTAAATCAACATTGATGCTATGATCTTCTGATATCCAATATTTAAGACAAAATAAACATTTTACCGCTGGTACACGAATCGTGTACCATAATGAGTTTCAACCCCAGTCCTAGCAAGAGACTCGAGGAACGAGGCTAGGGACATTGCACCAAATCAAACGGCATATGTAGACTAGAATAACCAGACGTTAGAAATTTGCTTTAGATTGACACTGCTGGCTTATTTCGCCGAACATAACTGATTTAAAATTAGACTAGAAACGGAAACCATGAATTTAAATCAGTTTATATACATTCATATTATAGTATTATATGCGTTGCGACCAACTTGTGTCAATTTCTAGGTCCCAAATATTAGCGATTTAGCTCCTTTAAATCAAAATACGATCGACGTATAACTGAGCATGCATATTCCTTGGATAATTGTGCATTCGATTGTAGATACGACGTAACAATTCCAAGATAGGAGCGATAACGTAATGATCGATTTCTGTATCATATACGTTATTAATTGTTCGAAAACTGAGATCTGGAAGAAGCGAGAGAGAGAGAGAGAGAGAGAGAGAGAGAGAGAGAGACAGAGGGTAGAGAGAGAGGGAGAGAGAAATGACTTAACGTCCACTCCACATAAACAAGGCCATTTCGTGACTAACACGTGGTTCAATTTTATTTAAACAATAGAAGAATCGAAACCACGCCAGTTGACTCAAAGACAGACCTTATGATACAGCGCGCACGTGCTAACCATTCAGTCATCCACCGTGTTTGGGTAGCGGGAGCGAAGGGCATATTGATGTAAAATGATGAATAACACGGCTTTATTTAATCATATAACGGCTCCATTCCAAGCTTTTAATCCAGTCTGGCTTTTAATAACTGACTTTATTCAATAACGCCTCTCCATATTTTTTCCCACATATTCTCCTTATCTTTAGCATGTTGAGGTATGAGCAAAGGAATATTGGGGATATGAAACTAGTTTAATTATAAGGCGGTGATAATGCAGTGTGGATAATAGGAATATTATAGCCTGTGGCAACATCACAGTATGATTCTAATGATCTTGTTCGTCATCCAATCACAAAATAACTTCTTCTTCAGATCATATATTTCCCTTTTTAATAGCGCTATATGGAATAAAAACGGGCTAAATGAAGATGCACACATGTCATGTAGTGTACGCTGTGGGGACATTTTGTCCAGACAGCTTGGTGTCTGCATAATCTTCATAGGCCAAGAGATCTTTTACGCGCACAGAAACGTGTACATAAAACCTTGGGATTTCGTACCATCTGAACGACTAGACACCGTTTCTTGCCAGGACCTCAGTCTTGTACTACGACCTCACACCACTGATGGCTTTGGTATTCCAATAAGAAACAACAGAACCGCACAGCCGCTACGTCTAACAGTAGAATATCAGAAACGAAAATATTGAGATCTTGACCAGATTTGATAAGGACTAAATTTTTGCGCTATTGTGTTAAAGAAGCCAATCAGATATCATACAAAGTCTTCGGCATTGAAAACACGAATTATTTGTCAATTTAAATCAACATTGATGTTGTGGTCGATAGGGCTCTAATTAATGCACTCGGCTCTAATGCACTCGACTAGGTATTGGTGAGGCAGAACTCAATTGTTTTAATCATGTTTAAAGTTCCAATTTCATATTTTCTAAGAAAGTCAAAACATAATTATTTCTATGTCTTTTGCTCGAAAGGTTGTCAACTCACTATTATACGATCATGGGCAAAATTTCACAGGCGTTAAAATGGATGACACAGGCTGATTGAGGAAATAGTAACTCAATTACCTCCCTTGTTTTCCCATGGACGGCCATCTTCAAACGTTTGAATTTGAAGTTGAAAATGATATTTTTGCCAATTTCTCAACTGGCAGTAGTGAATTATAGGATTATTCTTTAACAAGGTAGGACTGTTTATAGGTACAATCTATTTTAGGGCTTTATTTTAATACATTTTAAAAATATAACTTAAAGAATACGCTATTGGAACCCATAGAGAGAACCCAAGAATTCACCACCCTCTGCTTAATACCCAAACCCAAAACATTTCAGTTCGGTGTCCCACAAGGGTTGGTATTAGACCCACTACCTATACGTCTTACACAATACCGATTATGGTCTTCAACATCCAACTGTATATTGAAATTGATTCCGGTATTATAACCTTGCACCTAACCTAGAATCCCGTGTCAGTTGGTGAAACAAAATTTCCTCAAGTTAAATGTAGACAAAACAGAATGTATGCTCATAAAAGAAATCGGGAAAATGAAACGAATCCAATTTTAGTTGCTGGTGCTACAGTTCAGACTTTTTACGTGGTCAGAAATCTTGGCGTTAATTTGAACTGCAATCTTAATTTGAAGCATCGTGTATTATGAAGGCAGATTTCCATTTACATAAAATCGGTAAAATCGGAAACTACCTGGACAAATAAACTACCAAATTATTGCGAAAATTCGTTTGTAATATCTGCCCATGTCAACTATAATTCATTGTTAATATAATTTACTTGACATTCATATCAATCAACCACAGAAGATACAGAACAAATCGGCATGGGTGCTTTCCGAGTGAAAGTTTCACAACACATATATCTCTAATCCTATTTGAGTTACACTGGCTACCTCTTATACCATATTGCGTTAAAGATAATTATGCCCACTTTTAACTGACCAATTCACCTGCCTATACATCCATACAACCCTTCCTGAACGCTCAGATCATTAACTCAAAACGACCAGAACTCGTTTTGGTGAACGTGCGTTTAGCGACGCCCCATTTTGAGAATAGAACAAACTGCGAAAGTCCTAATTTAAATGCAGATTAAAACATACTTGCTTTTCGTTTTTACCTTACAATTAATTTATACTTGAAAATGGATTCTGTGACAATTTCATCCCTATATTCTTTAATTTTTAGTAACCTACAATTTACTTTATACTTCTTTTTTTTTGCATTCTGTGATAATCTTATACCTATATTAAAAGGGCTTTAGGTAAGATTAGATATACTAGTTAAGAAAGTAGATTATGAAAACAAAATGCTGAATATTTCAGTCAAATTGCTTCACTCTGAACCGAGATATTAGCGATTCAATTTTAGGCTAGCATCGATCATTCTTATTAGCGTTGGTACGATAATAAACAACGCTTTGATTATCCATTTTTACGTTAAATCATCCACCACAAAATGTATTCAAATCCTTTAAAAATCACACAATAACGATGGCATCGAGAGTTGATTGTCGTCTTGATAAGTTTATTAATGTCTAATTAATAATTTTGATAATATTCCAGGCCTAAAGAAAGACCCACATAATGCACGTTTAACTCCGGAACAGAGAGTATTGCATACTGGGGGTCACTGCGCCATAAGAAGATGATTTTATATTATTATTATTTTATTTTCCTTGATTATTATTTCTTCATTTGCTGTCGACATTTGTATATTATCAATAGTAGGGGGTTGGGATGGCTTAGTGGACTAGAGTGCCGCGCTTCGACCTCTAGTTGGCCGGTCACCTCTGGCTTGCGGCTGTGGTTTCGAGCCCTGGTGTGACAGAGGCGCCTCCTCATCCTCGTGGGTTTCCTCCCACTGCTAAAGACCCCTACACACAAGCGAATTATTGAAATAAAATTAAAACATTAAAACCATATGTTAATCCCGAAATGACCTAGTTTGTGTTGAGTGGTCGTTAAACCCCATCTCTCTCTCTCTCTCTTTAAAATCAATATTCCTTTCACAAATCAGATATATGTCATTTAGATTTGTAAATTCTATCTTTGTTTAATTCAATTGAATTCTCGATCAGCAAATCGTCAAATATAAATCTCCAAATTATATCAATCTTGCAAAACCAATGTCAAAACATTTCTCCAAATTCATCTAACCCGAATATTATGAGGACGCTGGTGGTTGGCTGCCATTTGTCAAACTATTGCTACGTCGACTATCATCCATCGATAACCAAATATATAGTCATATAAGATTGGTTTTAGGTCTAGGTAGTAAACAAATTGGATGGAATTCATCATATATGAGGACGCTGGTGGTTGGCTGCCATTTGTCAAACTATTGCTACGTCGACTATCATCCATCGATAACCAAATATATAGTCATATAAGATTGGTTTTAGGTCTAGGTAGTAAACAAATTGGATGGAATTCATCATATAAAGTTTAAAAAACACATGGGGAATTAAATGAATGAATGATTTAATAAATGCAATAAATATATCCCTATTACAACACAGATTCCGTGGAAGATAGATTGATAATGGCAACACATTTATTGTAATGACACATCGCTAAACTATTTTAGGAAAATTGCGACTTACGATATAAATCTTGCTGATCCTGGACAAACCCATGGTTATTTAGATGAATACGTTATAGCCAGACAGTAGAGAGTGAAAATAACATTATCTAATCATCACAGACACAGAATATATCCCTGTACATTAAACAGTGATGGACCAGAGAGTTGATTTAGAATCAAGACAAGGTTCCAAGGGCCACGTTATCTATCATTTAAATACAGAACGTCAGACGCATCCTATAATACATTTTCTTACTTTAGACGTAACACTCATTGACAATTTGACAGCATAATGAAATAAACAAGACTCGACTGCATGACGTTATATAATAAACAGTCGTCTCGTTTCGTCTGATTGAGATACAGAATGTCAAATTTAGAATTAGTTGGCACCTAGAAATGAGTCGCAATGCATAATGATGTATATAAACTGATTTACATTCAATTGTTTCTGTTTTACTGTAATTTCTAATGAGTTAAATTCGTCGAAATACGCAAAGAGTCCAAATTAAATAACAGTCTTTGGTGTCTAGTTATTATGCTACATTAAGATAGGCTTCATAACAAATGGCGCTCGAATGCAATCTGACACGCCATCGTTGTGCCAATTGTGATATTTCATTTTGTCTTTAATAACGGATAGAAGCCAAACCGTTCACCGTTGGTATACTTTTCACGGTAAGATTACAACATCAATATTGATTTAAATTGAAGTCCTGTAAGCAATGTCCAGGAATGTGTGTGATATTGAGTTAAAGACCCCCCGCCCCCCTAATCATGTTTCTGAAAGGTGTTTTGAGTTAAAGCTAGATCAAACCTCCTATTGCAGATGTCTTTAAATATACTTTTACGAGAAAAGGAAAGTAAACATTAAGCATTCCCTGCCACGAGAACGTCACGCGGTATTGCTTAATTATTAAATAATACAGCTAAGATGATTTCGAAAGCGAACCTACTTGGCAAATGACAACAAAATGACAGTGGACAGTGATATACATTAATGAAATATCTTTTGTTTAAAACGAATTTAAATCCTTCTTAAAACATTTATCAAAATCCATATGTAAAATACAAAACTTTAAGTATGTAAAGAACCTAGCAAACAGGAAACCAAGAGACAGTGACAATAACCCCAATGACAACGGTTTCTTCTCTTCATTCATCTTCTTGTAATGGGAGATAGTGACAATAACCCCAATGACGACGGTTTTTTCTCTTCATTCATCTTCTTGTAATTGGATGTCAACTGCTATTATTGTGGATAAATTGTAAATAAGAACTTTGATGCTAATATCTGTCAGAATAAAATCGTTCTACGAAATTATACCCTTACTTCGGGTCCAGAAGAAAACTCAAGTTATGTGCATTACAACAGTATACTCATTGACCAAGGCCTACACAAGTACGCGCCGAAGGCGTGCAAGCGTCCGTGTGTGTGTGTGGGGGGGGGGGGGGTGCGGGGGCTTCCCCAGGCAAAGTTGGAAATTTGCCAACCGCAAACCCATTTCCCAAGCATTTCAGACCAAAGCTTCCTGTCTTTTCTTTCTCCTGTTCTGTGTGTCATGCCCCCCTCTCCTTTCTTTCTCTTTTCTTTTTTTTTCTTTCTTATTTATAGGCTTAGGCTCTCTCTTTTTAATGAAGTGGTCCCAGTCCGCCACTGAGTATACTAGTAACAATATTAATGACATCTTTAAGTCTTTAAAATCGTCGTTTGTAATTTTTTTTACTTTGGAAATATGAACATCGATTAGCTTTATCAAACGAGATGTTTATATTATACCAGATTTAAACGTAACGGGTACATCAGTCAGCGAGGTGTAAACCCTGTACTTATCTCATTAATGTCTAACATGAACCAAGTGAAAAGACAAAAAGAACTATGTTAAAAACAGATTGTATTCAAAAGTACACTTGTATGTGATCCCTATTTAATGATAAATGGTATCCGGTGTTTTGCATCGTACACATGGTCTTTTTCTGCATTTTTGTACAACCTTACTTTATAAATTTAGATTTGGATTAAAGATGTATTATGCAAGATTATAGAAAAACAACTGAAAAATGTCTCGATGTATCATTTTAGGACAATACCAGAAAAACGCATTTGCGACAGCTAAATTTTCGAAATGTTCCCAGGAAGAGCGAGGACCTTATACACTACAAGGACTCCTTACGGTTCATTTGACTTAACGATTTATTGGTTCTTTGGAATTCAGGTTAAACTATATTGGACCATTTCGAACTTGGTGTATTTACGGGTTGGAAATCCAATTGCAGCCGTTAAATTTTCAAATTTTCTCCCGACGGTAAACGATTGATTGACTGATTGGATTCGAGCCAGCCACATAAGTTCTGCTAAACTTTGGACAGTGGGCGACAATAGCAAGAAAACGCGTTTGTGCGACCGACAATTTTATTGAAGTTGGAGAAGTGGAGGGGGTGGGATCGCTAGAAGAGAAGCTCCGCGCCGTGGGTTAGGGTTAGGGTTAGGGATCGGGAACGTACGCGTATATTTGAGATTTACTCAAAAGCTATCGACCTAATTATAGACTTCAAATCTCAAAGCACAAACGATCAACTAATTACTTATTATTGCTGTTGGTCTCTAGTTGACTAAATTAATTGTAAATTCTTCATTGAAATAGTTGAAGAAAAATGTCAAAAATATGTATTTCCAATTTCATTTTTTGAAACGTAAGACAAAATAACTTGTAAATAATATCATGTTCAAAATAATCTCGGACTTAACTAATTATGTAAATACAAATACTGACCTACTTGCATTTTCAACTTGAAAATCACATTATTTCATACACTCTTAAATTAAAAATTAAAACTTGTATAACTTCGCGATGGCTTGGCAGATTATGTCCTACATTTTGAATACAGCATAAAGCGAACCTGCCCAATGGTCCCTTTAGACCAAAAATTATTTCGTTTTAGCAATATTTGAACACCGTTAAAGTGCTAATGTATCTTTAAAGTCTTAGAAATGACTTACCTTAACGTCCTACCTTAAAGTCTTAGAATACACAAGCAATAACATAAAATTGTTTGTAGAATTAAAATTTAAAAAGAAAACTACATAGGTTTTAGAAACTTGATTGCATTTTGGACTAAGTTTTCTCAGCATTGCAAAAATATTAGGACGTCATGTTTAATATATAATACAACCAATAAACCACATGACGCTAAGCATAAACATATATATTTATAACTAAGGAGATACATGATATAAGAAATAAATAAATATAGACGATATAAATTCTCAACTACTTACTCGTCAATCAAAATTCAATCCAAAAACAAAATAAACAAAACCGCTTTTCACACTACTCAAAGTTCTACACGCTATCATCCGATCTTGATTCCTCCATACCAGAAATCAAGTTACATCTCTACTAAGTTTCCAACAGAAGCCACAGCCGTGTTAAGCTCATGCCACGCATTAGCTACTATTACCATGTAGTAAAGGTATTCATCGATACAGCCTATAGTCGCATCATTGCCTTTATTGAAATTGGCAATGGTTGGCTCTGAGCAAGAAGTGTGCAAGAAGTAATTCCTATTAAAGGTCGCTCCACAAGATCAATAACGCTGTGACTCGAAGAAAAAAATAAGATTTCAAAGATGAGAAAATGTCACAAACATTAACCTTACCATATCTGCAGTAATTGCACATAGAGTGTTCCACGTCCATATCTTTAAAATAATAGGCATCTGTATTTCGAGCTGATGAAGATCAAAGTTATATAAATCCATTTAAAACCAACCAAGATAAAAACCCTCCAGACGTGTATGTTATCCATTATTTCCCAAGCCAGACAACTTTCTATTATCCGACCCAAAGATGTGTTTATTAATGGAATATGAATAACAGTTTCGCAGATTGGTTCCACGAATACTATTTGCCAAGCTTTCTGGATATATGATCCTTTCCAAATTGATTTACTCCTTCGTGATAGACCATTGGTGACATTTCGTACAACTTGGGACACATGAAAAAATTTGTGTTGAATAATATTACAGAGCAAATGACCAGCAATCAGGATACATTTAGAAAGGTTAACTCCATATTATATAAGGTGTTTTTTTAAGGTTTGAAAAGCTTGGAATTTCCTTTTTCAACCGATCGGAGACACAGTTAATGAATTGGTGCAGAAATCATAGTTAAGTCTTGTATAAAAATATATATTTCATGTAACTATTTTTGACAGTTTGTCGTCTACACATCTATAGTACCACCTTCGCCCTTCGAAAAGCCGTACACCATTATAGTAGAGTAAGGCATGCGTGACAGCTGAAAGTCAAGGTGCTAAGCAGTACTGTTTGACCATTATATTTTCCTTTTTCTTTAAGTACAGGGTTCAATAAACATTACATAGACAGGCGGGTTTTCCTATAATACAGTCTATCTATATACACGGTAAAATTATTCATATAAATGACTGTTGGAGCTATTTTCATTCTTTATTCTATTATCGTTAAATGTAGATATATAGTACCCTTTCTCGCCTTAATTGTTTCGTCTGACCTCTCTGTCTCAAGGTTAGAATGTAGGAAACAAGCAATTTTCCTTTTATTGGATACCAAATCCCAGAATCGACTTATAATATTGATCTTACGATAAAATATAAATTTGTATATGTACTTCATGAAGAAACCCATTTATTTTTTTTTAAATCGACTTTCTCAATTTTCAATGTTTGTATCATGTTTATCTTGGCATGACAGACGAGATAATAAAAGTCGCAATCGAAAATTTCCTATGATTCACACATACATGTATTGATTCCATGTTTTTTGCTTTTGATGAATTGTGGCTGAGTACCATAGTTTTTAACCACAAATATAAGAAGTCGAGCATAAATATTTGACAAAATATGATAAAAAGAAAAATCCACATGGTTATTTGATTTTTATCGTGCATGCATACACGTGTATGGATCAAGGCAATATAATGGTTCCTAATCAGCCAACCCCAGGCGACTATCAAGGTGTTGTTATTATCCATTATCCATTATCTGTTGGCACAGTGTTTGCAAATTAATTCCGGTTATTTAAAGAACCAGGAGACCAGAAATATTTTTTTGGTTTTGTTTAAATTTAATATATAAACGGATTGAAAACTGCTGTTTGGATTTAACATAAAACTAAAAAGTGTTGTTTAAATTTAACGTAAGTACTAAAAAGACTTGTTTAAATACAACTTATATAAGGACTGATTAGGAACAAGTGAGCTCAATGTTTATGGATAGAAATGGATGATATTAGTAAGCTAAATTTTTGGAACATAAAATGGACGAAATTAGGGCAAACTGCACAAAATAATGTATCATGAGTGTACATAAAATAATTTACATTGATTTTGTAAAACTTTATTGTCAATTCTAATCAGTAATGTTCGTCAAAGTGAGCGGTATGACAACAAAGTTTTGATAACACTTGATAACACTTCCATTTATTTAATATATAGTACACTGTCATATAAACACAGGTGTAAGAATGACATGATATAGGCGATTTGTCATTAGATTAACATGGCTACCTGATCTGTTAGAGGGGAATATACATTTATTCACTCAACTAACTCTTAACATCTGGGCGATCGGGATTATGAATGGGTTAAAAAGCAAACGCCACTTAATAATCGAATTTAAACATGGATAATCCAGACTTTATAATCGTAACCATGGTACCAGGCAATCAGAATAAAGTAATTTGACTGAAATGTTAAATATCTTCATTTTCAGTGTGTAATTTTATACTAGTATCCCAAGAACGGCTAACTCTTTCTCTAACTCTTACATAATGCATCTTGAAATATGATATGCAATATCCCACAAAAACCTTGCATATTCCACTTATCGTCAATTACCGTTTTCAATTTTTATGTGTGAAACCAATGATTGAAGCAAAAACTAAAAAGAATATTTGTAATTTCACGAAAAGAATTGACTCTGGTAGATGAAAACTAGAATTCCCCGAGGAATTAAAATGAGGAGCAAGTTTTAGGTCAACTGACATGGCGGTTGATATTGATTCTGTTATTTATTTCCTTCTGTCTTCTACTTGACTGCTCTTATAAGTTGTGCTATGTTTTGATAAGATTATTAGTCTGCTGGAGACCTCGGTTAATCACCGACATATTTCAACTTGCTGATGAACCAGAAAATAAACTTTTTTTCTTGTTTATACAGATTTCGTTTGGGGAATCAGAATCTCGGTGATGCATAGTTTATAAGGTTTCTTTGTGTTAAGCAGGATTCTACTTGGTTTGGGATATCGTTAGCATAGAAGATAATAATTGTGTACAATAGCATATATACTTAGGCAATTTATGGGCAAAAACTGTGCAAAGAGAAATTAATTGGATAACAACTACTTTCCACTACACAACCCTCCCTAAAATGAAGCAATGTGACTAAACCAGCTCCCTCGAACCTCCTGGAAACTTCATCAGTTTCATCGGAGACAGGGATTTAGTTGGGAACACCTTCACGAACCCAATTAATCTTTAACATTCACATGTTACACATTATGTTTTAGAAAGGATCTAAAGCTATTGCAGTCAAAACTGGGAATTAAATTTGTTTTTTTTTTGTAATAGAAATGGTACGGATTATTAGAAAGGTCATAAAAGATATAATGTTATATTCTGAACCTAAATAACCTTTGACGATCCATTACCGTCAGCCGCATATACCACAAGTACAGGTACAAAACTATAAAAAATGCCTTAGCTTTCGGAGAAGAATGTGATGAGTGTCTGAGTGGATCCCGAAACAACACAGCCTCTGTTTCCCCGACCATATCTGTATATGTTCATTGACAAGAGTGGGGTATATTTATATTGTCATCGTGGGTAAAAAGATTAAAACCAAGAGAAATCTAATAGACAATGTAACACTAAATGGCCAATAAAACATAGAAGAGCGCTGATAAAGTTCTTTCCGACAACATAAAATTTATCACAATATACTGAATGTCACGACGTCTAAAGTTATGTTTATGCAAATAATGAACCAATCTGATTACAACACATAACCTATTTCGTTTCGTTTTTATAGTTTAAAATTTCATTTTACTTGTCTTTACAACACAAGGATCTGGAGGAGTGGTTATCATTGATATGTTCTGGATGATATGAGGGAATAACTAATGAAACGATCTGTTATGGCCTTTTGTTGATGCACGAAACTGTGAGTAAACGACTAGAAACGTCAAATCCCACTATAGCATGAGAGAAAGAGAGAAATGGAGTTTAATGTCCACTCGACACAAACTAGGTCATTTTGGGACTAAAAACCCCCACTATAACTTGTCAGATCTTTATGTGGTGTAGGCCGGCGAGAATATAAAAAAAAAACGAAACGAAAAATAGATCTGTGTTCTAATCAAGTTGATAATGAACTGTACACTGCTTTTCTTTTATATGGATAGATATAGTTCATTCTTGATATTTACTAAACCACGAAAAAACCTTTGTACTTGGCGATAGTTTTCTGTGAGATGATGGCGATATGGACTTATTGTGAATGGTCACCGTTGTAGAAATCCCATATGATGATCGTTCATTATTTTACCTGACAAAATTTCGCCGACGAGAAATTGGGCGGCATGTCTATTGACTTCATCGTGCCAGATAAAAATACAAATACCCAATTTAAGATCATGCAGATACAAAAATATACTTTCAACAGCGAAGTAATCAAGCAATCATAACGTTATATACAGCAGTTTAAAGTTTTAAAGTCGCTATCTGTGTGAATCTTTGATAATAATGTTTCGTATTCACATAACTAGACAGGTGAGATAACTGTTCTTTTTTTATTTCAGCGTCTAAAATCTAGGTTCAAATTATAAGGATCATTGGTGGCCCAGTAGATAAGGCGCTGGTTAACTGACCGAAAGGATCGGCACACTGAATTGCTTATGTCAGTCTTCATTATCGCAGTTGGTACAGAAAAGTAAGTCGTTAGTTGAAACCCCATCTCATTTTTCATTTCTTTTGCCGGCTTTAGAGTTGGCACTAAAATGTGATCAGTTGTATCACAGATAAGGCTTATTGTAGTATTTATCACAGGGCTGCTGTGTTTAAATACTGTTTAGGTACTGTTTTTGTTTATGTCCTTTTATACTGAAAAAACGGAAACGGTGATTATTTATATTTTAAACATAATATAGATTATGCACATGATGCAAAATACCTCATATCATACATCTTTTTTACGTAATTGCGTCTGAAATTTCAATTATTAAATTTAAATATTGAGAGTATGTCGATCAATATACACATTTGATTCTGAAATGAAACAAATTATAATATAACGTGCTTATAACATATAGTTTAAAATTTTGTGTTTACATATTATTAGGGTCAAATCGACCCTGCAACTTCAATCGAAGGCAGACTTCTCATACTTTGATCGGTGCACAAATAGTAGCATTGACCAAACTTTTACAGATATGTACAGACGATATCACCGAAAGCAGATGTAGATGTGTAAAAGTGTGACCCCAGCTAAATACATCACTGATATGGGTATAGCCTATAAAATGTAAACGCACACAGAAGGGTAGTTCCTTTAGGAACTGTCTCTGATCGGACATCGTCCGATGAGAGACAGTTTCTAAAGGAACTAACACGAGTGGAATGTCGTAGTGAGTACTCACCCCTTTACTACGTTCTATACTGGCATTTATAATTATGTTTACTCAGTTTTGAATAAAAGTAACCCATATAAATATTACATAATTATTACATGATATGGCATTGATTCTGAACTTTAACCTTTTGATATATTACATGAATAGCTGAACGTGTGGCAACTGAAGAACGGTAAGATCAATTATTAGGGATTTATAAGGAATTAATGACTTGGCCTGTTAAAACACATCAGCAACTTGGATTGTAAAAATATGATGTGCTAATCACTTGACATCTGACATTCTAGTAAAAAATAATAAGTATGAATAATTAATTAGCCTCACCTATAAGGGCAACGAACGGGGGCAACAAACTAGCAGACAGGTGGGCTCACCGAATACAACAGCCAAGAGTTCAATCACCATCCCGTATACCCGAGGTTGATATGATTGAGAAAACGCGAGTGAAACCCAAGTGTTCTATATCATATCAATCCGAGGCAGAAAAGGATATATCCGACATATACAACTCCATAGTTTTAATCATCGTTAAATTAAATTGACTCTCAATTAAAAGTCACCAATAGTTGGATTATTGCTAGATAGTTTCCGCTAAATAACGAAAATTACCGAACTAATCACTTGACTATATCTTGTCGTGATTTTGGGGTAAAAATAGGTTCCATTGAAATGAAAACAAAAATAAAATGGATAGTGCATGTAATACATTATCAGGCAAATGATGACGGTGAAATAGATGCGAATGCAAATTCCGATGAGGATCTCCCAGTTGCTAGTCAACGAGAGAGAGAGAGAGAGAGAGAGAGAGAGAGAGAGGAAGCTCCTGATTTCCTTAGTCTCGTACGCCATTTGTAACGAGAAGCAAAACATTTAAGGGTTACAATGTAAACAGCTATAACCAAAAGAACAACAAATGCATTTCAACCAATGAAAATCTACATCAGTAATGGATAAAAAAGACAAAAATAGATTGCATATTAATCTCAAAGTATATGCATATGTGTGATTTTCAATTATAAAACCAACCGTTTTCAAGCGTTTCAAGACAGAACTAAACCAAACCATATAATTAAGTTCAGATACTGTTATTTTCTCTTTCACTCATTTTACTTACTGAATTCTTCCTTCGAGAACCAACAACAGTGAAATGGACACGCAAATCTACCAAGAAACGACAAAGACGGCCGACTACAAGTAAAGCTGACAAACGGATGAGAGTGCGGACCAGGAAATAACATCAAGTTATGTGCTAATTAATTATATCGTTTTAAGCTGTTCTTTTTTTGTCTTCGAAATAGGTTGATGTCTTTAAATTATGGTACTAGTAAAATTGTCTGTTTGTATAAGTTGATTATATATCACATATCTGGAAATTAATGGAGTATTCCGCTACCATATGTTGCTCTGTTACTCATTTTATAAGTGTGCAGAATCCGTGAAAGAATTCTTTGGGGCTGAAAGCTTTCCTCATAAATAATTCATTTACCTTTTCTGATTAATTAATACGATGGTTTCTGCCATTAATGATTATTCGTTGACGACTGGTGAAAAAAAACCCTAGTAGTTAGTGTTTGCCAAAGCAGAATATGATCTGAGCCTTATGATCCAAGAAGCTTTTTATATAGAATGTTTATCGAAGAGGGTGCATTGTTTAAGTTCGTATACATTATTCACTCAATATGAACCACATGAGAGTAAATCTTATCAATAAAGCAATATATATAATGAGGGGAATGAGATTACTCGATACAAACCAGGCCATTATATTTCAATAATTCATTTGTTGGTCGGGGTTTTATGCAGTGGGCTGGAGGTCGGGGGTTCGATCACTGCATTGGCCGAGAAAGTTCATCTCGATTTTCCGGCCGTGATTTCTCCTTGTCAGTGATGCAGAAGGAGGGTCTGCCAAGGACAGCTGCCTAGTTGTTCGGATGTAACGAAAAACCGAGGTCCCGTGTACACATTGGAGTGCACGTAAAAGATCCCATTGCAGTTGGAATTCGATATAAAAGTAGGCCGTAGCGCCGCTGCCCTGGCAAACTTTCCCTCATAGCACACTGTAGGGCGTATGCCCGTCTTTCATTAGCCCAGGTTAGGTGCAAAAGAATGGGACGTTAAACCCCATTTCATTTTATTTCATTTTATGCAGTTGGAAGAAGCGTATCCACATCCTCCTTGTCATATAAAAGCTGGGAATAGAAACCACGCCAAACGCCAAATCTTATATAATCTAAAGTACACTAGTTAAACCATCCGCCCACCCCTCCCTCTCTTATACAAATATAGGAATCATACAGAGGTAGAGTCTTATTCACAAAATTGGAGTCATGTTTCACAGACTACTGTATAGCTATAATGTGACAAATCGTTAAAATATCTGGTCAGGATAACTGATTCTCCGTTGACTATTTAAAATAATCTGTCATTGAATTATATAAGATTTACAGACTAACACCCAGAATAGTTTAAGGAATGTTCGAGAGTCTGGTTTTAATCAAATGTTTATCAAAGAAACACGAAATGGACATAAAAATGTTATTTCTTGAGTGGATTCTTTCGTTAATTACCAGCATGTATTGTCTGTATCAAGTGCAAAAGTTGGACATTTTATACATCCAGTTAGATAAGTGAATTATAAGTATGATGAATAAAGTCCTATATTAAACATGATAAATAAAGTCATATATTAAACATGATAAATGACTCATTGATCAATAAAGATATTTCTCTATATTAATTATATCAGTTTCCATAAACAAATATTTATTACTATTAAAACCATTCATTAACGTTACTGACATGTACTTCCTTATGGCTTATCACTATAAACCTACAACCCAGCGCTGTAAAATTGTTTAGGAAGAAATCGCAGTTAGATAACCATTGATGGCATAATAATCAGTATTGTGCGAGGTTAATAATCTTTATTAACAAAATACAATAGGTTACAAACACTTATTAAATTGCATTTAACATTTATTGTTCGTCCAATCCCAAGTGGTTTCAAAAGTTCTCTTTACTTTTTATGTAGGCTTCTTCTCGTTAGATTATTTTCTCTGATTAATGGAGGCCAAAATGGTAACCAACCCACCTTTTCTCTTTTAATCTTGTAAAATACATTCTCAACCATTTATGCATATTGAGAGACAACATTACTACTAGACCTTTTAATCAAATGTTTATCAAATAGATTTGATATGTCCGATGAAGCTCTCTATTATATAAGAGACATTAAAACATTGTTAGAACCCAAAGAGGCTTCTGATCATACACAGTATTTGAAACAGAATGAGCACTTGGGAATATGTATTTGAACAAAATTCACCAAACATGTTATCCATATTCGTTTCAGAACAGATAAACCATTGTATTCACCAATGGCACAGATAACATTATCATCAATATAAAATTCTCATCTCAACGGGGAACCACGGTGGCTCAGCAACGAAGACGTTGCCTCGGTAACCTGGAGGTACCCTATCCGATCCCTGCGTTGGTTGATTGTCAGTATTGTGGAACAGAGTGTCTGGCACGTATAGTCATTTAGATGGGACGAAAAACCGAGGTTCCGATATAGGAGTACGCTGTATTGCCGCTGTCCAGGCAAAATATAAACTGTATACGACGTACCAAAATCTCTCACAATCCCACGTTTGATTTCATTGGTGACACCTGGCGTCTCATTTTTGTACATAGTACTCTTGCTAAAAGCAGGTGCTATCTAAAAATCTAAAAGAAATTAAATCTAGGCTGGTTAAGGAGGTCGAAATTTCTTTACGACTGTTTTTATAGATACCACAAAGGTTAGGGTTATGGCTATGGACAGAACCTTAACCACCACACATACCAGTAAATACGTGCCTAGAATTCCCTATAAACAAATTATTCGTATGGAAATGGCCCTTCAAACGGCGCTGTATCCCCAATACAATCCGACTGAAACTGACAACACCAAGTCTAAACATTAAAATATTTCAACGCTTTTCCACCGTCTCTTTCTCGATTAATGAAAGCAACCGTATAGAAATTTCAGTGTATAAATTTACAGACAATTAAAGGCATACACATTGGTCTTTTTTTTCTTTTTTTCTTTTTTTAAATATATATATTAGTTCAATATTATCATAATGTACAAAGTGTCACTTAGAATGACCCAGTGTGCCATGCATTAGTGGAACTTGAACCACCCTGGTTCTAAATCACTGGTTATTATATTCTGTCAAATATCAATTTAAATGGGGTTGGAAGTAATAGCCGGTCGTGTTGGACAAACTTAAATACGGTAATTTATATTTGCTTTGATAACGTTTCACGTAACGGGGTATCCCTTCTTCCAATCGCTTAAGTTAAACCAGCTCTTGAAAAGTGCTAAAACCTGAATTGGTTTTTGTCCTTGTGAAATGAAGAATTTGGCCTCGACCTTCAAGTGGAAATGAATACCAAGATGTCTAGCATTACCCACACATATTTGAATTGTTTACTACAAGTACTAAAACCTGAATTGGTTTTTGTCCTTGTGAAATGAAGTATTTGGCCTCGACCTTCAAGTGGAAATGAATACCAAGATGTCTAGCATTACCCACATATATTTGAATTGTTTACTACAAGTGCTAAAACCTGAATTGGTTTTTTGTCCTTGTGAAATGAAGTATTTTGCCTCGACCTTCAAGTGGAAATGAATACCAAGATGTCTAGCATTACCCACAAATATTTGAATTGTTTACTACTTCAGTTGTTATGGTTATGAGTTAATAAGCAAATGGTTTTAATCACATCCATCAACTTTATACCGACAAACTGTGTGTTCCCTGGCACCAATATACTCTATATGTCGAAGTCCTCTCTCCAGACAGACGTTTTTAACCGATGCTTTGCACTATGCAGACAAAAACTAACTTGGTAAGCTGCTGTTTTCATGTAAACAATATCTGACTTTATTTGAAATAGATTTATTGATATACTAATTAGGTGTGAAGCTAATCGAAGCAATATTTAAAGCTTTTGAGTATATTTTAGAATACAACTAGAATCTATAGGTGGGTGAAAGATGAGTCTTTGAAGATTCATAAAATGTGTATTAATACATGGTCTTTTGAGTTCGTTGAATCTGTACTAATTAGTATTCCCATATTACCACTGGTTTATAACCACATAAAGTAGCTGTATTTTGTAATAAAGCCACCAATAAATATGATTGTTCTATAGATAATAATACCAGACCACGGTACATTCTTAATTTATATTGTATATATTACCACATAATACTCGACCATTTCTACTCTAAAATGATCATTATCTGCATTAAGGTCACTTCACGTCAGCAGGAATCATGCTGCATGTACTGTAGCCAACTTAATATCATTAATAATGGATGTTCCCGGAGGTGCAAAGAGAGATGGTCTGAGATATATAAAAATGATTGTATCCGTACTGTAGAATGTGTAAGTTAAAATGTGAACGCCGAGACTGTCCATTTTATGAAATTTTAAGTTAAGATTAGTTTGGAGTCGTGGGTTTCAGTCTACAAATCAAACTTGTTTATCAACAGATACAGTCAATGTGTTACGCTGTCCACAGTTTAAGCAAACAAACAAAACTGAAAAATTACACAGACCAATTTCCGCTTTACCTGTCAAAATCTAATCAAACCATTATATACACTTATCGAATAAACACATTGGATCAACTAAATTTTAACACTTTTACTCATTTAAAGGCGACCTAGTATAGGCTGTGTCGATGACAACGCTAGACCTTATGGATCTTCATTTGCAACCGACTTAAGTCGAAGCCTTACTGATTAAAATTCAGCAAATATTTATGATAATGGAGATTTTCAAGGGGATTCCTGGTAATTACTATTCCTATAAAGACAGCTGGAGGTCAACACAATACTTTTTAAACTAATACATCCTCGTGAGAGGAGTATATAGACCCAACAACGGCGCCTCGTCGTACTCTGCCTGCACCTCAGCAGATTCGTAGTAAGATATTTGGGATGCTGCTTGAAAGGTCAGGATGTTCTGTTTCCGAATTCGAAGCTTGAACAATTCTAGCCCAAAGTCCATCGGCCTTAATTCAAACATCTCAGCTCCTTTTAATTGAAGAAATTTTTAATAAATATTATATTTTAGCCTACAAAAAACGCAACACAAATAGAAATAGAAGCTCAAAATAATAAAAAAAAAAACCTATTCCACCCAGCAATGACTGTAGTTCTGCAGATAATGTTATCACAAAAGGTAGGCAACTTCCTCGATGAATTAGTAGCATAGAAGAAATACTTATCAACCGTATGTGTAATTAATTCAAATTAAATGTATGAAGATATTTCCGGTATACCTATCTCATATTCTTCATCTATTATCAGTTATGCAGATATTCTGGCTATAATAATGTCAATCAATTAGTTGCACAGAGGAAACAATTATCAACCGTAGCTGATATTGATGTCATTTGGTGTTATCTTTAATGTTAAGTTCAGATATTCAAACAACGTTGGGACATTTCCGGTAGACAAAAAATATGTATACCTTAGATCATACTCGTTCTAGATTATCTTATATATTGTTATCAGATATTAATTTATATAAGGATACATGGATATCTATAGACCGAATGAGGATAAACGCACCACGTGTCAGCACCAACTGGACACTACAGCGTTCTTCATGTAAATGAGGTAAATTTAGCCTAAACAGCAACTGAATTCCAATGGTTCCTTTACTTGCTCACCAACGTTACACGTTTCCCTTGCAAGACCCTCCGTCTTGCTTCACTCTGAAGGGGAAAACACGCTGGAAAATCATTGGAAGCTTTCCCCGCCAACACCTTCATTGAACACCGAACCTAATAAACTCACTGAGCCACCGTGGCTCCCTTCAATCGAAGATTGGAAATTACTATTTACTTATTAAACATAGGGCCTACATTATGCAAGAGCTAAATCTGATTATTGCAAGTCTTTATTTAGGCTTTAGATGTCCTAGAAATTATAAATTAGATCTCTTTTTTTAACACAACAAGCACAAAATAAACTCTGTAGACCCACGGATGGCTGGGATTGGCCTTAGAATTAAACAGGATTTCATAAATTTTTGAATGACGTTGTGAGCGGAGATTAACCGATACGTTGACGTCATACTCCCGGAAATTTTAGATCGAGGCTAAATGATAGAGTGTACAAAGCGAGACCGCTGTTGAGCGAGGCCTTATGTAGGTGGAGTTAACGCCCGCCTATCAAACGATCGGCCATACTTGGAAAAAGGTGAAGATGGATTTAACTCCTATTTCTAGTCGAAAATTACAGTGGTGATAACAATGTTCAGAATAAAGTTATTTGACTGAAATTTTCAATTTCTTCTTCTTTCATAATTGTTGAACTGTTATAGCAAAAATAACTAACTCCTTATAAAAAAAAATCTCCCATAATGTATCTTTAAAGACTATTTGACTACATGTAAAGCGTTCAGCCAAAATAAATCACAGTTTTATATGTAGGTAATTCGGTCAAACCTGGAACTGGAAGCAATAATGAAAATGAGCTCAAAATCTTATCTGAGCAGTAAATCAAAATATTTGGAGTAGATGTGAAGAACTTGATTATCATCTTATCCTAAAAGAGACAAACATGTTAGCCGATCTACAGGATAGAAACCTTACTTGTAGTTTGTCTATTATAAAAACACACCGTTACTTAGCACCAATTAATTGAAGGTGGTTCACCCTTGTTTGTCGGTTAATGGAGCTAAATCTTTGGCACCTGGAAACGGACACAAATGGATCGCATCGGATATGATAGTGTAATATGAATGTATATAAACTGATAACATTCTACCGTTCTGTTCTTGTTTTGCTAATCAGTTATGTTCGACGAGAAATGCACGTCTTCATTAGCCCAGTTCAGTCGCAGAATAGACGGACGTTAAATCCTATTTCATTTCCCAGGCCATGTTACCACTTTGACTTAAAGGTAAGTTAAACACGATTTTCTATGGGAACAAACCCATGTTTCATAATATGTAGGTGGTCCCACTCAAACAGTTATTCGAGATTTCAACTTACGACGTCTCTACTATATTGCGTCTAATTTTAGGGTTGAAATGTAAGACTTGTTCAGAAGCAAAATACACACCCACACCATATCATATACACACACACAAAAACAACGAATTCGATCTAACAACTGGAAATTTTTTTATTAATTTGAAGTGATTTGTAACAAACGTGTCATGGTTTCCAGTCAGCTACATCAAGGTGTGGCCATGATCGGTTCATCTCGGCCACACACTGTTCAAACGAGGGCGGGGTGGGGGCGTGAATGGAGCCCTGTATGGCGCTAGCACAATGAGGTAACGAGCAAAATATACATTGTATAAACCTTATATCTTAAAATGGTAAAATGTGGGTTAATATGAATGAGAGCGAGGGGGGGGGGAATTGAGGTAACGTCCACTCGACACAAGCTAGGTTATTTCGGAACTAGCATATGGTTTAATTTATTTTATTTCAACAATTCGCTTGCGCGTAGGGGTCTTTAGCAGTATGAGGAAACCGGAGGTTGGATAGTTGTCATCACAACTTGGGAATCGAAACCACGCCAGTTGATTCAATGACAGACCTTTTGGCAACGCTAACCATTCGGACATGATGTAGCTCATGAATTGGATAGGGTTTATAAGTTCTAACTTTTCTGCACCAACTACCCTAATCATGATGGACAAAGGTCCAGGAACCCCGTGTTTTCGTGCCTTCCGAAGGACTAGTTTGTGTTCCTTATATCAACACCCAACACCAGGATCGATTGCGCTTTATTCGCTGAGTGAGCGTAACTATCATTAAGAGAAGCACAATCTATACGCCTGGTTTATTCATTCAGAAATAAAAGTATATAAATGCACGCCTGGTTTAAATCATATATGGCATCTGTCTTATTACAGATGCTTTATCAACAATTGTAAATTTGGTATAGAAATTTTTCGTGAATATGTTACTAAAATCGACTATTATATACCTACATTTTCAAATAACATCCTATTGTTTTGAATAACAGTAGAACCGCTTACCTATTATACAGCTATCGTCCAAACATTCAGATGTGGGTTTTAGGCGGGGGACGAGCATGCGCCCCTGTGAGACCAATTAAGTGCCCATAAGCAGGGACATAGCAAGGAGGGAGTGGGAAGGACTAGTTAAAAAAAAAAGATAAAAAAGCACAGTATATTACATATTGCGCGCCGCTAGCTGATATTTTTTTCCATTCCCACGTGACCATAATATACTATCTCATCACTATCATGTTCACGGTTATAGTGAGCCGCCCAGGTAGTAGTAACACTAGTACGTAGGTCGTGGCATGTAACCCTCCCCTTCCCGAACCTTTCGCTAATGTCCTGGTTACGCCACAGTCTTTCAGGTTCACAAAAGAATAAATACAAAAGCATAATATGAATGAACTTTATGTCAGCTTGAATAAAACTGCTTTACGGCGAGATAACGACCGGTGAAGAGCATAAAGGCAATAGGACCTGCGTTCTACCGAGGCGCTCAAAGATATAACCGATAGTTTGTTGACATTCATTGTGGAGTGGGATTGTCGATGGCGTCCTAGATTTGCCACCCCCTCACAGCTTCTAGATCCGCTTCTATCTATCTCTAAAGGTGTTTTTAATATACAGAGGTTGTGCAAGATTAGTTTTATTAGTACCACCAGATACATTAACTTGTCGGTAATAAGGTTAACAAGATACACTGAAACCAGCTCGATCAGCATCAAAAACAAACATTCTTCAAACATCTCTTTCCAATTGATTACTTAAGTGAGGTTGTCGGGAATCGCTGAATATCATCCATGAACTAACAGATAAAACAGTATCTATGGTTGAAATGACATCTCCGGGCAATGTGATTATTCTAACTGACATAATAGGAACACCCTTATTTTATTAGTTAATTTATTTATTAGGTATATTCATTTCAGTTGATAGTATTATAGCAGTCTAACAAATGACAGATCTTTGATTCAGTCACATTTGAGACGGCAAATCAATCATAATGTAATAGACGAGGACTGGTTGGTTCAATTAGTATTTGTTTCTAATAGAATATAAAACATTATCCTTTTATACTGCTACCGATTTCGTAATAATCTTAAAAGCCTTGCTGACATTGGCTGCACAAATTTTTAAAAGAGACTAACCAATGTTTTTATTTGTAATGTGCTATGCTATACGTGTGTAATCTTATGGGGAGATTTTGTAATGTTTTTCCAATTTGGACTCTCAGGTATTTTCTTTTTACGTTTTACGTGAATTACCAATTTTGTACACGAAAACTCCATTTTGGTGTCACACGAATGATGGGCCCATGTTACAATACCCAATGGAACAGGTTTAAAAAATGACAAATGTTCTACTCGGTCTTTGCTGGGATTTATAACCCGCAACAATCTAATCCAGATCCAATTGCACAAAATGGTCTCTGTAAATTGAAATATACGTAAATAAGTCACTATAATCGACATTTCCATAAAAAAAAGAACATGTCAATGTAACTACGTTATTTACCAACTTGAATTTATCTGCTTATCAATTATCACCGCACATAAATAAATTATATTAGTACAACACCGAAACCGACTCGATAGTCAAAAGCCTGATCCATGTTATTCCCCTTTGCACCAAATTTCAGCCCTGGGACAGCCCTAGGCCAACCCTGAACGGACAGACAAGCCACAGTAACAAATATTAGCTCATATACACACCATCCTCTCACGCAAACATTATTATTAGTATAGCTGCTCAAAATACGGCACCTATCGACTTCTGAATTATCTTGAGAAATGAAATAGCCACTAGAAATATACAGGTATAAGGAAGCTGCGGTGGTTCAGTGAATAGGGCTCGGGATTTACTATACGTCTTTTCGTTGTGATTGGGCATCGGGGTCCCTAGTACACATCGGTGTGCCCATAAAGAATCATTATAATAGGCCGCTGTTGTAAAGGAAATGGGTACTGGTAATGGGTATTGATAATTAAAGGGACAATAAAACTCTTGCTGGGTTGGCAGCCCCAGAAAATAAATAATAGCCTTATTCTAATAAGTACTAGCTGTTTAAGTGTCCTACCTGTTGTGTAAATTATCCATTACGACCTATTTTACTTGTCCAGAGGGTTCGAAAATATTGAATTTTTCCAATTTTTTAAATTAGGTGTGTTAAGATGAAATTTATATCATCAATTAATTGGAATATTGTAAAATAATAGTGTTATTGGGGCTTTAAATATAATCATTACAGTTTTAAAAGTAATGGCCATGTAATGAGTAGTGGAAGATTTTACATTTCAAAATGTCTATTACAATTTAATTATTTTTCACCGACAATTAAGACACATTTCAGTGTTTCCAACTGAAGCAATCATCAAATGTTAGCATCAAGGAAGTAAATATACAAAATTCAACTTCTGTCGACATTTGCCTAATGGCTGCATGACGAGTGGACACAAAGACCACAAAATTCGCCACCATAGCATAGCCTTCCCATACACACACACATTCCCCCCCATCTCTCGACCCCCTTCAAAACCCCACAAAACAGGGCACATAAATGAACAAGGAACTACCAATGTAGATAAATGGGAACTGTCAATATTGGTCGCGTGACTCCTACAATACCGAAATCAGCTTTTATCTAAAATCATTGACACCATTTCATTTCATTTCCTCACATGTGAAGATTGGAATCGAGGTGCCAAAAAATCAATTCTATTTCTTGAAATAATGAAATGAACATTTTTTATGGATAGTGGAAACATTTTAAAAAGTTTATGAATCGATTGAACATTATAAAGGCGGGTAAAATGCTATAATAAAATGAAATGTTATTATTTTGTGTATTAGTCCCCTGTTTCGTTCGTCAAATAAATCTCAGTTGAACAAGTTAAGGTAGGCTTGTTCTAATGATGGTGATATTGACAGTTGGTTATATATTATTATGAGAGTGAACATCATAACGTTTATTCCTCACCACATTGCACAGATGTTTTATGAGTTACAGTACAGAAGCAACTTACCGGTAGCTTATTTCGACAGCTTGAAATGGTAGGTCGCATGATCAATTTAATGACACGGGTGGTATGCTAATCATTAAATCTGTATGAAAATGCTCCCCACTTCAGTCATTGGAATGTTTGAAGTTTTAACAAGTTCAAGCCCAAACAAAGTCTCACGCACCTGTTTACTAAAATTTGCTTCGTAGACTGCTCATAGTATACGTACGACGGGTTGTGGGCTGTATAGGCTTTATTTAGAATAAGTATGTGAATTTGTTATATTCTGTTCATCTTGTCGACCATCGACCAGCCTACCTTTACTCTCCGGATAATAAAAAACTAATAATATTTTTCATGGAGAACTTTTTTTTTCAAGAACAGATAAAATTACACCCAAAGCAAGGAAATAAATTTCATAAATATGAAACGAGATAATTACTTCGTAATGAAGATTTTTATCATCATTTTAAAGCCCCACGTGGTTACTTTTTGATGGTTTGTTTTTTTGTTGGTACTGTTTATTCGTCTTTTGAGATTGCGGTAAGATTTATAACAGGCCTCAATGTTGGCAATAATTTGAAATACGGCGCAGCTGACCAAAGCCATACCTAGAAACTTTCCGACGGCCGTCACTTACAGAAAGGCTGTGGATAGTAGACCTTGTACAATAAAAACATTAACATTCAGATTTAATACTTAATGTTGCTAAGTTACATCGGTAGTTAATATTGGGCGAACACACAAATAAATGAAGCCTGTAGACAGCGTCAGTATAAATAAATGTATGCTAATCCAGACACTTCAAAGGGAAAAGTCTATGTTTCAATATATTTTCATTTATATGGTTTGAAAGCACCTGCCTAAAGGGCGTATGGTTTATTCTTCGGAATGTACAGTGATTTATATTCAACTTTTAAAATATTTATTGCAATTTCTAATCAATTGGGTTCCTTGAAATGCATGAACACTCCAATTTGAACGAAAGTCATTCAAATTTCAATAGTCCATTCTACACGTTTTCTAAAGTACTTTTTGTTGTTTGTGAATCAACGCTTACTAAGTACTTCAGCAAGATAATATGTTTTTCTTTGTTCATTACAAATGGCACCCGAAACCACAAAATTGTGTGCTGATTTTAAAATGTTCATAGCGTTTTGAATATTGGATCCTATTGAAATGGACCAATATTAAATTTTAATTCGTATTTTTAATTTCTAATATTTGGAAAATATTGAGTTAGAGGTTAGAGATTTAGCCCTCTAAAGCAAACACATACTCAGTAATTTTGTGATCTGGTGGTATGTGTAACTCAACACATTGCCACCTCTCTTAACCCGATCATTCAAACCTTAGGGAAATGGATAATGTTTCCTGTCAACTGACGGATTTTCAGTAAATATTGCGTTTTTGTTTTTACTCAGTTTCCTTTTTTATCGGATGTGGATAAAAAATTTCACTTGAATTTATAAAAATGCCTAAAACGTAATACAGTAACGTATGTAAATATACGGTAAAATACGATATACAAATCAGAGACCCGCGAACCGTGTTACATTTCAATGAAATTTTGAAATAACAAAAAGTGACAGCCCTGTCTCAAAAAAGTACGTACTTACCAATAAAACTTATTCCTACTAGAGAACACTGTCAGTTCACTTCCTCAAATAACTTCATTCCAATTGATATAAAATTCACTGATAATTAGATATATGAAACGAGAGACTTATCACATTAACAAGTTTTAAAATGGCAATAGGGGGTTTGAAACTACAATTTATAAACTCGTAATGATGAAAACAGGGACCCGTGTGAATTGATTACATACATCCTGTGCCACACAGCCAGCTCTAAGATTATCGATTCGTGGTTCGTAACGTTATTCAGATATTAGAATAAAACAGGACGAACTTTTCTCCCTATAGTACAACACGTTATTCTTCTTTGTATGGAAGTCGTTTGATGTAATGTATGTGGGATATTCAATACCCGCCCGGTATGATCTTGATTTGCATACCGTAATTTTTTGATTTTTTGTTAAGGAAACGAATGGGAGAAGTTGACAGGTCATGCATTTACCTGAAATAATGTAATATGATAAGATATGGTCGTCGGTTACATGGGAAAACCTCGCAAGTATATGATCTTGAGATGGCATTTAGTAACTGGGTATCTCAGGCCCGTAGCTAGCTCACAATTTGTAAGGTGTGTGTGTGTGGGGGGGGGGGGCTGGGGGGACAAAGGCTTCTGGGGGCGCCGATGTACCTACGCTTGACAGTAACGTGGACACTCTCTTAGGTAGGGTGCACGCCCCCCATGAAAATAGGCTTTGCACATGAAAATAACGGACAATTCCAATATGAATTTGATATGAACATTTGAAGGAATGAATACGACTTTAACGTACCTATAATAATTTATGAGATAAAAGAAAAGTTGGCAATCGGGTTAGAGTGCGACTTGCTTGGCACCATACCCAATTTTGGGCGACCAATTCATTCGTGGGCACCTAACCGATCTCACTGTGTGCGCCCCGCCTATTATATTATGGGCGCCATGATATCGTTGTTGGCAACACACCAATCATGTCATTATGAGCGCCCTTCCAGGAAAAGGCATCCAACAGATCGAGCCGTTTCGGGCGCACCATCAAGGGTGGTGTTTATCGTGTGACTCACTATGAGGCGCCCCACCTTTTCGGGGCGTCTAATATATATATAACGACATGATAGGCGAAAAGCCCTTGAACCAAGTGGCATTGCTTAGGCACCCCGCCAATCGAGTCACTCGACTTTATGTGGCGCTTATACTGATATAGGCGCCGTGGTCGTTGGCTTCGCATTGCGTTCAATGGAAAAGGCGACTTCGGCGCTCATTTTGGGGGAGCTGATTTTTTCCCCTATGGGCAAAGGGGGCCTTTACTGCCTATTGGGGTGCGCCGAATTTTTCCAGGGGGAGGGGGGCAGTCTGTAACTTTTATCGCGTATAAAGGAAATGAAATGGAATGGGGCTGGTTACTCAAAACTAAGTTATTGTAACGATACGTTAAACTCTAACGGGTCGTTATCTTCGTAAACGGTCCGTTAACTTTTTGTTGGTGAAAAGTCAATTTCATCATCCGTTAGCTAACGTCATTGTGGTGACTAAAATGGATTGATTATTCGCCTGGCTTCGTTTTACTATCCCTTTTGTTTTTGCTTTCTCCAAAATGGCGACGTTTAAATAAACATCTGCACGTGACAGCTTCAGTAATTTTCGCTTTTTGGCGGAAACTGTCGAGCAATTATCCAATCACTGTTGCCTTTTTTAGAAGAGCCCATTAAATTTAAAGGTGAACCCGTTGTATATGTTAGATATAAACCTACTCTCCCTCGGATTGATATGATAGAGAACACTTGGGTTAGCGAACCATAATCTTACCTACTTAGCCACCGTATAGTTTATCCACAATTTCAATTTAAAATCAACTTAACATGATTAAAATACTCAATTATTTACATTATTTGGTGTTAATTTGTTTAAATATCTTACAAATAACACATCAAAACTATATTTCATCAATTTTATTATAAAATATAATCCCAATCAAGAATGCAATTAAACGAAACTGTTTTTTTCCGTTCAATGAAAGCTATCACTGAAGTACAGCAACATGACAGTCCTTCGTTTAATCTGGGTCTTCCCTAAAACTTTGGACAGTGATTTAATGTATTAAAAACGGTGAAAGTATGTTCGTTTCCAAACAGCATTGTTAACATTTCATTCGACTTGATAGCCTCGTTTGTCACGCAAGTATTCTGCTATGCACGGGTTAATTAGGCATAATAAAATCGTGAGCCATGACGTAACATTATGTAAACATATTTGGTCCAATATTGGCACTCGTTTTAAATGTAAAGCTTTTGTAGGGCAGCTAGTGATTGGTTGGTAGACGGACTACTGACCAATCAATATTTAAAACAACAATATACACTCATAATAGCAGTGTGTAGTAGGGTTACCTCTAATCAAACGCAACACCGCGCGGTGTATGTAGAATAATATGACTATAACATTCTCCGCAATAAGTATTATCAGTAATCTAGTAAAGAATATCCTTACTACATCACGTGCACTACATCCGTTCGTCAAAAGCGTTATATAGCTGAGGCGCTAGAGACGCCAGTCTCCTCGCGAAATGGGCGAAAAATGCTAAAACCGATGAGAAAAATACAAATATACCCTAGTTCTGGAGGGTCCTATAGCCAGACAAAATGACCCCTGGCCGAGTCAATCAGGGGCGGATTGGGTACTAAGTTTGGTAACACAAATCTTATCAAGTTTCAAAAAGGGGGAAATACTTTACATGGAACTTTGTTTCAGTTACGGGTCATAATGTGTCAAAAAGTTAAAATCTTTACTATGTGTATAATATCCATTTTTGTGAAATTATACAAAATTTCAAAATGTAGTCTATCAATTTGCGGAGATCTATTATAAACAGTGTCTAGCGTTTATCCCAAGAGGTATATTTACCCATCCATTTCTCAAATAAATCGAATCAAAATTTTATTTCAATCAAAACTGTATGTGTAGTTGTCGTGACAAACAATTATTTAAGGTAAATGGAATAATAATCAGCTGCCTGGGCTTTATAAACGAAGATTATTCGGAATAGTCAGAGTTCGAGTGGCAGACCAATCTTATTAAATTCTAAATGCACGAGGCGTGTGTTTCACTGTTTTTTAGGAAGGGTTTAATCACAGGCCCAAGTAACACAGTAGCGTTGCACAAAAATCTTCAAAAAGTTCAGTTTATTATAAAAACTCTAAAACATGGCCAATCTCTTATGTGTACGATATGCTATTGTTCTCAAAATAAAATCACTATAGAAAACGCATAAAATCGGATTGAAAGACCCGATATGACGAAACAATGCAATACAAACTTTAATGTATTTCTGCGAATCGGCAATTATGGCGTTGACTGTCTATGGATACTGAAGCAAAATACATGATACTAGAGTGTGTTATTTTTTTTATTTTTGGGGGGCCGGGGTGTCGAAATTATCCATCATATGCATTTAATTCTCTAAACTACTCAAAGTCACGAGAAGTTCTTCGGGATTTTCAGCATCCTCTTGTCAATGGTTCACCGCGGAGAGCATGACACGGAATAACGCCCGGTCATGTGGACGCGTTGGCAACACGTTAAAGATCTTCTGACAGCTGGAAGTCGAAATATACAAACTAGAGTACTCCAGTCTCTATTTATTGGTGCAGATAATTAATCCGTTAAACCTTATTCCATTTACATGTATACACTATGAAAGCTGTCGGGTTCTAGATTTACTACACTTTCTTTAAAGGACCGTGGGGATGAATTATAAGGTTGTTAATTAGGCACGATCGAATCTTGACTATTTACATTTAATCTCATACAATATTGAACAAATGCATTCATTAGCCAATTAGTTTTAACTGCTTATTGACTGGCAATAATATATATTGGCCAATGAAGGCTTGCTAACACAACAAACCCAGCATGCGAAATCATTGACAATTTGGTTTCTTGCAAGGGTGTATTGTTACAACCCCTATTGTAATAACAACCCCTATTGTAATAAATGTAATAATTGTAATAACATTTCAATCAACCCCTATTGTAATATCAACCCCTATTGTAATAAATGTAATTAACGTATTTTACCATACAAAAAAATCGACATCTAAAGTCTATGGATTTTGATAACCGTTTGAATATCAATATATAGGAGTAATTGTATGCTTTTATACTGCATAGGGTATTTCAAAACAGCACAACCGAAAACGTCATTAAAAGCCGTTAACGAGTTTGGAAAAATTATTGAAAAGGGATGTCACCCACTCTTGTTATCAATGATATTTAAATGAACGTAAAGTATGTTCTCTGAAAAACCTGTCGTTTCAGGATTTTGAACATCTTTTCCGTGTGCATATCAGATAAAAAATAATCTTCCTGATAGCATTTTCTAAATCCTTAGACACATTTATTACAATAGGGGTTGATATTACAACATGGGTTACATGGCATAACCCCTATTGTAATAAAATTTCAGTCAACCCCTATTGTAATAATTGTAATAAAATTGTTTTGCCATACCAATAAAATCGACACCTAACGTTAAAAGTGTATGAATTTGGATCACTATTTCCTTAAGGTGTGTTCTCTGAAATATATGTCCTCTGATTATGTTATCTGATATGCAGACGGAGAAAATCTTGAGGAAATAGTGATCCAAATTATTGAAAAGGGATGTCACCCACTATTGTTATCAATGATATTTAAATGAACGTAAAGTATGTTCTCTGAAAAACCTGTCGTTTCAGGATTTTGAACATCTTTTCCGTGTGCATATCAGATAAAAAATAATCTTCCTGATAGCATTTTCTAAATCCTTAGACACATTTATTACAATAGGGGTTGATATTACAACATGGGTTACATGGCATAACCCCTATTGTAATAAAATTTCAGTCAACCCCTATTGTAATAATTGTAATAAATTTGTTTGCCATACCAATAAAATCGACACCTAACGTTAAAAGTGTATGAATTTGGATCACTATTTCCTTAAGGTGTGTTCTCTGAAATATATGTCCTCTGATTATGTTATCTGATATGCAGACGGAGAAAATCTTGAGGGAACATACATGGCGTTAAATTAGGTATCATTGGCTACAACATAGGTTGACATTCCATTTAATAATTCTCCAAATAGCATAATGACATGTTTTTAGTGGTTTTGTTTCATAAGGGCATAATACAGTATAAGGGCATATCTGTACTCTTATTTCGGGACTAACATATTTTTAAATTTTATGTCAATAATTCGCTCGCGCATAGGGTTCTTAAGCAGTGAGGGGGAAATGGAAAAGCCAGAGAAAACCCGGTAGGTTGGACGGGCGACCCTACTCCTTGTCACGTACAACAGGGGATTCACACGCCAGTTGACCCAATTACAGGCTCTATGCTACAGCACGCACGTGCTCACCATTCGGCCATCCAACACCCCCACCCCTATCCATTCGGAAATGGTGATCAAAATCCAAAGACATTAGTTAGGTGTCTATTTTATTGGCGGGGCAAAACACATTTATTACAATTATTACAATAGGGGTTGACAGAAATTTTATTACAATAGAGGTTATAACGCGTAATCTCTATTGTAATATCAACCCCTGTTGTAATAAATGAGTCTAACTGTAGAGGAGAAATTTTAAAATGCGATCAGGAGGATTATTTTATTTTATATATAGGAGTTGACATTCTATTCCCCAAACGGCTTTTTAAAACATGATTTTGGTTGTGTTGTCGATTTTATTGGTATGGAAAAACATTTATTACAATAGGGGTTGACAGAATTTATATTACAATAGGGGTTATACCGCCTAACTCCTATTGTAATATCACCCCCTATTGTAATAAATTTGTCTTAGTGTAGATAAGGATTTTAAAAATGCTAACAGGAGGATTATTTTATCTGATACGCACACGGAAAAGGTGTTCAAAATCCTCAGACGACAGGTTTTTCAGAGAACACACTTTTACTTTTACTTAAGTATCATTGATTGCAATAGGGTTTGACATTCCAGGCGGTTTCAAAACATTTTCGATGGTGTTATTACATATACGGTATCAAGACATACTATTATATTATATATTGATACGGAAATGGTGATCAAAATCCATACACATTTTAAGTTACGTGTCGATTTTATAGGCATGGCAAAATACATTTATAACAATTATTACAATAGGGGTTGACAGAAATTTTATTGCAATAGGGGTTGTATCGTGTAACCCCTATTGTAATATCAACCTCTATTGTAATAAATTTTCCTAACTGTAAAGGAGACTATTGAAAAATGCAACCATATGGATTATTTTATCTGATTTGCATACGGAACAGATATTCAAAATCCCCAGGCTACCCATCTTTTCGGGAACATACTTGGCGTTTCATTATATATCATTGGTTACAGGTTGATATTTCATTTGAATAATTCTCCAAACGGCCTTGAGACATGTTTTTGGTGGTTTTGTTTCATAATATTCTATACAGTATTTATTACAATTATTACAATAGGGGTTGACAGAAATGTTATTACAATAAGGGTTATACCATGTAACCCCTATTGTAATATCAACCCTTATTGTAATAAATGAGTCTAACTGTAGAGGTGAATTTAAAAAATGCTACCATGGGGGATTATTCTATCTGATATGCACACGGAAAAGATGTTTAAAATCCTTAGACGACAGAAAATTCAAAGAACATACTTTAAGTTTATTTTAATATCATTGATAACAATAGGGGTTGACATTCCGTTTTAATAATTTTTCCAAACGGCTTTAAAACATGTTTTTGGTGGTGTTGTCGTTTTTATTGGTATGGCAAAACACATTTATTACAATTATTACAATAGGGGTTGATATGAAGTTTATTACAATAGGGGGTTGTATCGTGTAACCCCTATTGTAATATCAACCCCTATTGTAATAAATGTTCCTAACTGTAAAGGAGACTATTAAAAAATGCAATCAGATGGGTTATTTTATCAGATTTGCATACGGAACAGATATTCAAAATCCCCAGGCTATCGATCTTTTCGGGAACATACTTGGCGTTTCATTATATATCATTGGTTATAATGCAGGTTGATATTTCATTTGAATAATTCTCCAAACGGCCTTGAGACATGTTTTTGGTGGTTTTGTTTCATAATATTCTATACAGTATTAGCGCATACCTTAACTCTTAAATATTGATACGGACATGGCGATCCAAATCCATACACTTTTAAAGTTTTGTGTCTATCTTTTGGTATGGCAAAACACATTTATTACAATTATTACAATAGGGGTTGATATTACAATGGGGGTTACATGACATAACCCCTATTGTAATATCAACCCCTATTGTAATAAATGAGTCTAACTGTAGAGGTGAATTTAAAAAATGCCATCATGGGGGATTATTCTATCTGATATGCATACGGAAAAGATGTTCAAAATCCTTAGACCACAGATATTTCGTTTGGAGAATTATTCAAATGGAATATCAACCTGTATTGTAACCAATGATATCTAATTAAACGCCAAGTATGTTCCCGGAAAGATTGGTCGTCTGGGGATTTTGAATATCTGTTCCGTATGCAAATCAAATCAAATAATCCATCTGATTGCATTTTTAATATTCTCATTTACAGGTAGGAACATTTATTACAATAGGGGTTGATATGACAATAGGGGTTACACGATACAGTCCCTATTGTAATAAAATTTCTGTCAACCCCTATTGTAATAATTGTTATAAATGTATTTTGCCGTGCCAATAAAATCGACACCTAACTTAAAATGTGTATGGATTTTGATCAATATATAACATAATGGTATGTCTTGATACCGTATATGTAATAACACCACTGAAAACATGTTTTGAAACCGTCTGGAATGTCAAACCCTTTTGCAATCAATGATATTTTAATAAACGTAACGTATGTTCTCTGAAAAACCTGTCGTCTGAGGATTTTGAACATTTTTCGGTATGCGTATCAGATAAAATAATCCCCCTGTTAGTATTTTCTAAATCCTTATCTAAACTAAGACAAATTTATTACAATAGGGGTTGATATTACGATAAGGGTTATACGGTATAACCCCTATTGTAATAAAATTTCTGTCAACCCCTATTGTAATAATTATAATACATGTGTTTTACCATACCAATAAAATCGACAACACCACCAAAAACATGTTTTAAAAAGCCGTTTCGATAATTAGTTAAATAGAATGCCAACCCCTATCGGCAATTGGTATTAATGATATTTAAATAAAAGTAAAGTAAAGTAAAACACATTTATTACAATTATTACAATAGGGGTTGCTATGAAGTTTATTACAATAGGGGTTGTATCGTGTAACCCCTATTGTAATATCAACCCCTATTGTAATAAATGTTCCTAACTGTAAAGGAGACTATTAAAAAATGCAATCAGATGGGTTATTTTATCTGATTTGCATACGGAACAGATATTCAAAATCCCCAGGCTATCGATCTTTTCGGGAACATACTTGGCGTTTCATTATATATCATTGGTTACAATGCAGGTTGATATTTCATTTGAATAATTCTCCAAACGGCCTTGAGGCATGTTTTTGGTGGTTTTGTTTCATAATATTCTATACAGTATTAGCGCATCAACCTGTATTGTAACCAATGATATCTAATTAAACGCCAAGTATGTTAACGGAAAGATTGGTCGTCTGGGGATTTTGAATATCTGTTCCGTATGCAAATCAAATAAAATAATCCATCTGATTGCATTTTTAATATTCTCATTTACAGGTAGGAACATTTATTACAATAGGGGTTGATATGACAATAGGGGTTACACGATACAGCCCATATTGTAATAAAATTTATGTCAACCCCTATTGTAATAATTGTAATAAATGTATTTTGCCGTGCCAATAAAATCGACACCTAACTTAAAATGTGTATGGATTTTGATCAATATATAACATAATGGTATGTCTTGATACCGTATATGTAATAACACCACTGAAAACATGTTTTGAAACTGTCTGGAATGTCAAACCCTATTGCAATCAATGATATTTAAATAAACGTAAAGTATGTTCTCTGAAAAACCTGTCGTCTGAGGATTTTGAACATTTTTCGGTATGCGTATCAGATAAAATAATCCCCCTGTTAGTATTTTCTAAATCCTTATCTAAACTAAGACAAATTTATTACAATAGGGGTTGATGTTACGATAAGGGTTATACGGTATAACCCCTATTGTAATAAAATTTCTGTCAACCCCTATTGTAATAATTATAATACATGTGTTTTACCATACCAATAAAATCAACAACACCACCAAAAACATGTTTTAAAACGCCGTTTGGATAATTAGTTAAATAGAATGCCAACCCCTATCGGCAATTGGCATTAATGATATTTAAATGAAAGTAAAGTAAAGTAAAACACATTTATTACAATTATTACAATAGGGGTTGATATGAAGTTTATTACAATAGGGGTTGTATCGTGTAACCCCTATTGTAATATCAACCCCTATTGTAATAAATGTTCCTAACTGTAAAGGAGACTATTAAAAAATGCAATCAGATGGGTTATTTTATCTGATTTGCATACGGAACAGATATTCAAAATCCCCAGGCTATCGATCTTTTCGGGAACATACTTGGCGTTTCATTATATATCATTGGTTACAATGCAGGTTGATATTTCATTTGAATAATTCTCCAAACGGCCTTGAGACATGTTTTTGGTGGTTTTGTTTCATAATATTCTATACAGTATTAGCGCATACCTTAACTCTTAAATATTGATACGGACATGGCGATCAAAATCCATACACTTTTAAAGTTTTGTGTCTATTTTTTGGTATGGCAAAACACATTTATTACAGTTATTACAATAGGGGTTGATATTACAATGGGGGTTACATGGCATAACCCCTATTGTAATATCAACCCCTATTGTAATAAATGAGTCTAGCTGTAGAGGTGAATTTAAAAAATGCCATCATGGGGGATTATTTTATCTGATATGCACACGGAAAAGATGTTCAAAATCCTTAGACCACAGATATTTCGTTTGGAGAATTATTCAAATGGAATATCAACCTGTATTGTAACCAATGATATCTAATTAAACGCCAAGTATGTTCCCGGAAAGATTGGTCGTCTGGGGATTTTGAATATCTGTTCCGTATGCAAATCAAATCAAATAATCCATCTGATTGCATTTTTAATATTCTCATTTACAGGTAGGAACATTTATTACAATAGGGGTTGATATTACAATAGGCGTTACGCGATACAGCCCATATTGTAATAAAATTTATGTCAACCCCTATTGTAATAATTGTAATAAATGTATTTTGCCGTGCCAATAAAATCGACACCTAACTTAAAATGTGTATGGATTTTGATCAATATATAACATAATGGTATGTCTTGATACCGTATATGTATTAACACCACTGAAAACATGTTTTGAAACCGTCTGGAATGTCAAACCCTATTGCAATCAATGATATTTAAATAAACGTAAAGTATGTTCTCTGAAAAACCTGTTGTCTGAGGATTTTGAACATTTTTCGGTATGCGTATCAGATAAAATAATCCCCCTGTTAGTATTTTCTAAATCCTTATCTAAACTAAGACAAATTTATTACAATAGGGGTTGATATTACGATAAGGGTTATACGGTATAACCCCTATTGTAATAAAATTTCTGTCAACCCCTATTGTAATAATTATAATACATGTGTTTTACCATACCAATAAAATCAACAACACCACCAAAAACATGTTTTAAAAAGCCGTTTGGATAATTAGTTAAATAGAATGCCAGCCCCTATCGGCAATTAGTATTAATGATATTTAAATAAAAGTAAAGTATTTTCTCTGAAATATCTGTCGTCTAAGGATTTTGAACTTCTTTTTCCCTGTCAGATAAAATAATCCTCTTGATCGCCTTTTTAAATTTCTCCTCTACAGTTAGATTCATTTATTACAATAGGGGTTGATATTACAATAGAGGTTACGCGTTATAACCCCTATTGTAATAAAATTTCTGTCAACCCCTATTGTAATAAATGTGTTTTGCCAGGCCAATAAAATCGACACCTATCTTTCAAAGTGTATGGATTTTGATAACCATGTCCGTATCAATATTTAAGAGTTTTGATCACCATTTACGAGTGGATATGGGGGGTGGGGGTGGTGGTGGATGGCCGAATGGTTAGCACGTGCGCGCTGTATCATAGAGCCTGTAATTGGGTCAACTGGCTTGGTTTCGAATCCTCGGTTGTACACGACAAGGAGTGGGGTCGCCCGTCCAATCCCCCAAAACATGTCCCAAGGCTATTTGGAGAATTATTAAAATGGAATATCAACCTCTATTGTAACCAATGATATCTAATTTAACGCCAAGTATGTTCCCTGAAAATTCTGTCTTCTTGGGATTTTGAACATCTTCTCCGTCTGCATATCATATAAAATAATCAGACGACAGATACTTCAGAGAGCAAACCTTACGGAATTGGTGATCCAAATCCATACACTTTTAAAGTTAGGTGTCGATTTTATTAGTATGGCAAAACAAATTTATTACAATTATTACAATAGGGGTTGACTGAAATTTTTTTTATTACAATAGGGGTTATGCCATGTAACCCCTGTTGTAATATCAACCCCTATTGTAACAATAAATGTTGACATTCCTTTTTAATAATTTCTCCAAACTCATTAACGGCGTTAGACTTGAGATGTCGATTATTTTGTATGGTAAAATACATTAATTACATTTATTACAATAGGGGTTGATATAACAATAGGGGTTGATTGAAATTTTATTACAATTATTACATTTATTACAATAGGGATTGATATTACAATAGGGGTTAATTGAAATTTTATTACAATTATTACATTTATTACAATAAGGGTTGATATTACAATAGGGGTTGTAACAGTGTATTAAAGTTGAACTCGTAGGAATTAAGTAATTTCTCGATATGAGAGTTAAAATTACCATATTAATTGGGTTAAATTCTAAGAACTAAATAATCTGATCACCCGGGTGGGGCAGTCTGTCAGTTTTAACCCTCGTCTCGAGAACTTATGCTAGGTTCCCATTAATACAATTCGCGTTACAATTGAAATCCTGGTTTTAATGGTGGAGTAATCGTGGTGGTCCTATCAGGTGTTATCAAATATTATTGTGGCCAGTCGTATAGCAATCGTGTTGATCGCATCGAAACGTTTCCGAACGTGAGGGAGAAAGAAATGGGGTTTAACGTCCAATCGACACAAACTAGTTCATTTCGGGACTAACATATGGTTTAATTTTATTTCAATAAATCGCTTGCTCGTAGGGGTCTTTAGCAGTGGGAGGAAATAGGAGAAAACCCACAATGTTGAACAGGCAACACTACTCCTTGTCACGTACAACCGAGGATTCGAAACCACGCCAGTTAACTCAGTGACAGGCTTTATAATACAGCGCGCACGTGCTAACCATTCGGCCATCCACCCCCCGCCCTACCCGTTTCTGAACGTATCTACATAATATGTACCAGATTGTGTACTCAATAGGGACAATCCTGTCGTAACACATCACACAGCAGTGGGAACCTAGCAATAATGAAAAGAATACTCTTAGAAATAATATTATACAAACAAGCGGAAAATGAACAATGATCGGCGATCTCATCTAAGCCATCGTTCGATGATGATCACGGAACAATAATGAATTATAGATACTGGCCCACTGAATATTCTATAGATAGATTGATTTGTTGTTGGTTAGGAATATCAACGTTGTAGCGACATTAATAAATGAATGAGCTTTTCAACACACAATGCTGCAACCGTCTTGTTACTAAGAGATTTATCGAACAAAATTTTCTTTGCCCACTGACCAGCCCAAGACCCAAATAACAAATAAAACGACAGAAAACATGCAGGGAGATATAATTGAAAATGGTCATTTGCTTCCTCAAAATCCAAAAACAGAGATTGATAATTATTCCAGCAATCATTATCAGAGAAATTAAAAACACAACGGCTATTTATATGAAATACAATTACCAGTTTACTAACATAGCGGTACGATTGGACAATTGTTCTTTTATCGTCTTCAATTACCCTCGTACATATACATGTAATGACGGATCCGATAAAAAAAAATATTGGTCGTTATGTTCTTAATGTGCGCATAAGATTACATAAGATCAATTGTTGAAATTCGACCAGCTTCTCAAAAACTAAACAATGCACGAGTGGGTCAAACGTTACCTTTGACTAGAACAATTTCCACAAGATTAATACATAACTATATAAAATTAGCTACTAAAAATGAAATGGATTCTCCATCTCGGTAATATAAATATGTGACCGAGTGACAACAATTTAGAACCAAACTACAATGCGGTCGCCAGAGAGTCCTTTGTTTTTAAAAGGCATATATTGGCGATGCCATGTTGTCCCTGTAAAAATAAATGATCTTATTGATTTTGGGTGAAAGTGAAACAGAATCATGTTTGTCATGTGTCAAGTATCTTATAAAATACAAGGCGCCAGACTGGCCTTTATTTTTCTATACATTATAATAACAAAACAACTTTATTAGATTGTCCATCATATTGATAAGAATTCTGACACAGTGTGACATGGTAGTGAGCACTATACACGACCTCGACATATCTCTGTCCAGGATAATATTCTATACGTTTTACAGAGAGTCGTTATGAGTCGGGTAAATTGGCCAAACATTATCAAGAAAGGGTGTCTAGTCTGTGATTAAATAGTAAATGTCAAAAGATGCAATTTTCAGGGAAATTAGTCTGTAGCGAACGATTCACTTATGATGCCTTGTAGCAGAATTCAGATAATTGATACCAGGCTTCCTTGAATTGACATATAATAGTGGAATAGTATATATGTTACATATACATATTTTCTCCCATATTCTACGAAATAACGTCGAACAAATAACGCTGTTTTGTTCTCACTCTACATCAAGCCTATCTAAATGAGCAGTAATTGTCTCAGCGTCGGCTCTTCAGAATTTATAAAATTCTAGGGGTAATCCCAGAGACCTCACACCAAACTCGACGTTGTTTCCACCTACGGACCCCTTCTATCTCAGCCCCCCCCCCCCGCTTGCCAATGTCCCGAACCCTGAAAGGGTACATTAATTATATGGAAGTGTCTGTTGGTACATGCTTCATCAAAACTGCCATCATCTTTATATAAAGCAGATGTTGCACTGCCTACACAGCAGATCAACCCAAATCAATCTTTAATTCTAAAACAGACTTAAGCACTGCATTAGAGCAAATCTTGACTGATTATGTCTTTCTGGGCGAGTTTGATCCAAAGGGTGGGGGGGAAGTTGCCAACACCAACCCATCCACACCAATACCAATTGTATAAATAAAATAACATTGCATTCAATGACTATGTAATGTCGTGAATAGCTGTGTAATACTGCAAACCTGAAAAGAATATACATGTAAAAAAAAAAATAAAATATATGTACGTCCGAATCTGTGTTTGCTTTTCATTTTCAATTCAGAAGATCCACTAAAAATCTACTCAAGAAACGAATCGATATCTGTGCAGTATTTGAACCTCAAAAGAATTTAAAACGTCGACATCTATAGATTAACTATTACTACAAGAGTGAATCTATATACGGTCAATTTATCTTGTCGTAAACACAGAATGAAAATCAATCGCTCCTCATTATCTCGAGCCAATTTAATTCTGTGAAAGGCCTTAGTGTGTAATATGATTTAATGCGAGAATGGTAGTTATCTTGAAACCAATTAACGAAACCATCGACCCTCTTTTTATCAGACAGTTGGGCTGTATAGAAGCAATAAGAAAGTGGATGTGAATGTATACACTTAGATACTAATTATATTTTGGTCCTCTAAAACTATCAGTTTTTAGCATTTTTTCTCATAAATGGTTACAAATACCTTGACCCCCTTTTTTTCAATGTGCCCGGTAGTCATTCATATAAATAGAGAGAAATGGTATTGATACTTACACTCGACACAAACCAGGTCATTTCGGGACTAACATATGGTTTAATTTTATTTCATTAATTCGCTTCCGCGTAGGGGTCTTTTAGCAGTGGGGGGGGGGGCGGAGAAAACCCACGAGGTTGGACATGCGATCCTTCTCCTTACAACGTACAACCGGGGATTAGAAACCACGCCAGTTGACTCAATGGCTGGCCGTATGATACAGCGCGCGCACGCTAACAATTCGACTATCCACCCGCCGCCATTCATAGAACATTAAATGCAGCCATACAGTGTTTGTGCTTCAACAGCTTTCGATTGAAGATGACCTACAACTTAAAAAATGAGAACGTTCCCATAGGTCTGACTAACTCTGACTAATACTAATACAAAAACATAAATAGATAGTGTTGTATATAGCCAGACGGATTATTTTATACTTTTTATTCATATACAGAAAATAATATAAAAAGTAACCGTCGTGGAGAACAGACTGGCGTGTAATGAAAATAATTTTTCGTACTGTACATATCTAAGAAGACACATAAAATGTCGTTTGAGAACAAAGTGAAGTTTTCTACACTTTAGATAGCCCTAATATACGTTAGATCTGAGCGTTGTGAATAAATTGTAGGCTAGATTTATAAAAAAAAAAAAAAAAATAAAGTACTTTAATTGATTGTGTAGCTTTTAAACTGTGATGTTCGGACTTTAATATTTTCCCCTTTTGCTTATTATTGACCCCACAAAATTGATATTGGCACTTTCTTTCATAGCGAGAATTCATATTTTCAAAGATAGTAAAAACATAATTATATAATGTCTTTTGCGCAATAGGCTGTCTTCTAACTATTATACGATCATAGGCATTATTCTCCACACTTAATAATCATTGCCGCCGGAATAATAACACAATTACCTCTCTTGTTTTTCTACACCCCCCCCCCCATTGAAATTTTAGCTTTAATGCAGAATGCAGATATGCTTTGTATTCGTAGTAGAAAATCTTAAGTAGAACATTGAATTTCTTTCACCAAATAACAAGGTGGTCCGTTGATTGTGAAATAGTTGACCCTCTGTGGAGTAAAATTTGTAAAAAAGGTTAGAACCCGCAAAATGCTTAAAAGGATTACATGTACATATATATATATATATATATAAATAAAATGCTTAAAGTCCCAATAACACTCTTGTTGTAACTGAATAATATGTCCCAATCTTCATTCTGGTCAACAAATCGTATTATGTTAGAATATTCCAATTAAATGATGATATAAATTTCATCTTAACACACCTATTTTAAAAATTTTGAAAAATTCAACCAATTGATTTGAAAAGTCTAACGTAAATCTTTTCAAATGTGACTTGGATTTTAAAATATTTTCGAACACTCTGGACAAGTAAAATAGGTTGTAATGGATAATTTACACAACAGGTAGGACACTTAAACATCTAGTACTTAGAATAAGGGTATTATTTATTTTCTGGAGCTACCAAGGCAGCAAGAATATTATTGTCCCTTTAAAGATGTTTAGTGCGAAGAGGAAGCACTGGGCATTAAATTGGTATTTTGATATCTTTCTTTAGTTTATTTTAAATATATTGTATATTGACCATGACTGATAAAAATAATTGTAGTCTGAATCCTAATGTTCAGTTTGATAAACTTACTTCCCTTTATTAACTCTTTTCACTAATAACATTACGAATCACCCACATTTCCGTTTCAACAAAATTGCTTGATTTTCGTCATGCAAACAAAATATTTCACTAATATTTCATTAACATTTCATTATTATTTGTAACATTTGCATTGTAGATGTACAAAAAGTTTATTTTCACCCCAGTTTGTAGATTAAATACACTATTTTATTTATCAAATTCAGTGACAACACGAAATCTTTTGCGTTCTTCGACCTATGCCTACTACTATACGAACCCGCGTGTTGTTTATCAAACAGTTACGGTTACGGGCTTATTTCAATTGTGCAGAAGATATACATGTGGAACGAATATGCCGAAGCTCCCACATAAAAAGGAAAAGCTAAGGCATATCAAAATTAAAGAGAAGACAGGTGGTCAAGTGGCTAAAACGATTGATATTCATGTTATTGGCAGTGGTGGAGATGGTAACCCACAATCTGTAATGATATCAACATGCCAGTCAAGGTAGGCCATTACATAGTTTGTTACTTTCACCTTTCAAAACTTTTCTTTTTGCACCATAGACCTTTTTTGATAAGCTTACTGATATTCATGTATATACCTAACCTTGCAAAGGCAATTTACGCTGTTTGTTAGCTTGTGTCTTTACAATCCAGTTGATCCTGAATTGGAGGTTGTTAAACTTTGGTTAGTTTTGATACTATCAATCTCACGTTCATATGATATAAAAGGATTGGGATTGTTCATTATACATGTATAGCAGAACTGTATATATAACAATCCAACAAGTTAGATGTTGCTCTTTGATATTATGATGACGTGACATTTAACAACAAAATCATGCAATTTGTTTTTACAGATATATGTTTAATTGTGGTGAAGGAACTCAACGAATTGCTAATGAATTTAGGTAAGACGATTGATCTCCTGTGCTTTTAGTTTAAGGTATGATATCAGTACCGTCATGGTGTCATGGTTTGGGAACTCCTACAACTCCTGATTAAAATGTTCAACTTGTCGTAAATGAGACCTTTGACATTTGGAATTCAAGGCCAAAATTATCCTCCAACATATTCAATCTTATAACCAACCTGTCATTCTTAAAACAAACCACACTAATTTGCTGCTGGATAAAGACGGGTTTCTCATCGTCAGAAAATTGCATGTTAATAAACCAGTAATTGTTATTCAAAAAATATATTTTTAGTATGACAACCTGTGTTGATAAATTCATAGTACGTTAGATGTAAATTATAATTTTTCTGGGTTGATCTATTGTAGAATGAAGACTTCAAAACTGGAAAACATTTTCATTACCCACAAAAGTTGGAATAATATTGGAGGTCTACTAGGTAAGTTGGTGAAGAACATCCATGTGAAAAAGATTTCATTTGGCAAAATGATTGTTACGCATTAAGTATTGCTTCCCACTACCAATATATATGAACTCATTTACTATTATCCGTTGATAATAGTGTGGTTAAGTATTCAAATCAAATTCCAGTGAAGAAATAGCCTGATTACCTTTAAATTACAGATATGCAGTCATATAATAATGCAAGCTAGATTTGCTTATAGGTTACTGGTACAAATGAATATCTAGGACAGTGCCCTAAGTATTACATATGCATGCAGTGAACTTTTAAATGCAATGCAATGATTTGTCTTTATTTTAGGAATGTGTTTAACATTAGAAGGTCAAGCTCTAACTAAAACTACCATTCATGGACCTCCAAATGTGGTTAGTAATTACCCCCTGCTTCTCATCATGCTATCATCTTTATCAAATTGAATATGGTGTATGTTTCCATGTTGACTTTATGCTGGGAGTCAATGTTACAAACCATCTTACTGACAGTTACACGTCCACATTTGACAGATGTCCATCTGTCCACAATTTTTATCCAATTTTGATGAAACTTAAAAAAAGGTTTTTCTCCCAAGGATCTTGGTTTATTTTGGTATATTTTATGTATCGAATCATAACTTTATAGATTATGGCCCCTGATAGTATGAAAAATCATGTTTTTAGCTTGTGGACCAACCAGAGGTCACAATTTTTATCCAATTTTAATGAAACTTGAAATGTATATTTATAACCCAAATATCTTGGTTTGTTTTGGTTTGTACATATCAGATCGTAACTTCCAGGATTATGGCGAATGATTGTATAAAAAATTGTGTTATCCGATTTGATAAAAAAAAGTTTAAATTTATCACTGTCACACCCTAATGATGGTTGAGTTCGTATTTTGTGAAAACTGGAAAGTTCCTTGTACGCAAATGGTGTAAAAGTATGTAATACCAAGATAGTGGACCCTCCAGAAGGACACAATTTATATCAGATTGTGATGAAACTTAAGGTATATGTTTATATCACAACGAAGATTGTACAAAACATTGCATTTATTTTAGCTTGTTCTCTGTCAGTCTGACTAAGTTACAGATCTATATTTTGTTTTGTTTGTTTATACTTTCGATGTCATACATGTTTTTTTATTTATCAATAATTTCAGGCAATATCGAATATATGTGGAAAAGGGTGTGAAATTCAGTTATTTGCAACCAATACAGCGTCTTCATATTTTAAAATATTTATTTGTAACTTTAATAAACTTGTACCAATAATCCATACAAAGAGAATGGATGCGAAAATTAATTTGTAATATGAGCAGTTGCCAAGAAACATGCAATTTTGCATGCATCACTTTTATTAGTTCACTTGATCTATATAATTTTAGGAAAAGATAACCAGTATGAACAAAGGATTAGGCGTACAGCAAGATTTTACTCTAAGTAAGTTAATATTTCATCCATGTTTACTGTTATAACTGTCTCTTAAAAATGTTGATTTGTGGACATATATATTTTCAACTAAACAAACTGAAACTCCCTTTGAATGATTGTCTTTAGACCACTGGATCCATCCATTTGATTTGATATTTATTGTTTTTTGCTTGTAGATTGTATCTTTTCCGCAAGTTTGTCCTATCAGTTTTGTTTGTGTGTATTGCTGTCCTCCTGTACTTACTATTTAAAGGTGTTTATAAATAAATCTTTAAAAGTGATGTAGTTCTGCCATGGACCCAATCCTTGTCGCACAAAAATGTTTTCCCAAGTCCTTTAACACAGTTTGGACAAACAGTATTTGAAAATTTAAACGTAAAGGAAATGAAATGAAATGGGGTTTAACGTCCTACTGTTAAATGTAAAGGAATACACTGCTGCTGTTTTACATCATTATGCATGTCAAATTTTTTTTGATTTTATACATTTCATCTTCATTTCAGTGAAAAAAGAAGTTGAAGAAGGATATTTTGACGATGAATCGTTTACAATTGAATATGTTCCGTTTTATAGTGAAAACAACAGTCTGAATCCAGCAGATGAATCAGAACCAGGTTCTATATTTTTTTATAGACTTATATTTAATGTTGATGTGTACTTGGTATTGAATGCAGTTTACAAGCCAAAAATTATTATTAAAACTTGACGAGATTGTTCAATGGGAAATAACGAAGTCCATCTTCAAGATGAAAATAGTTTGTTGGCTGCTGTTTTATAATTAGGGTGTTTCTTCTATTACAGCTAATAAAAAACGTAAAATGGGTAATGTTGATGTATCTGTTGGTTATATCTGTACTGTAAGTATGATACTGTTAAAAGTACATAGATGGCTTATATATTCATTTTCCTTATTTTAATTTAATAAACTATATGGACTAAAAGGGTTCATCAAATAGTAGTCTGCTGAACCATTAAACCGACAAATGGAGGCTAGGTGTTATCTTGAAATCTTTCATAATAGAAATGCAATATGGTACAGGTATCTACTTTTCAATATCAGAAATATTAACATGTCTTGGTCTAAACAAATTTTTCATGGTAAAATGTAAGTATTTGTCAGCTTATAAGATCATTTCTAGTCTGGTTTCAGTTCTCTGAAGAATGAAAATACAAATAAAAGCCTTTGAAAGTAGCCCCCTTGTAGATATTCCAAATTTCAATAGCATGATACCAGTATACTGTAGTACAGATCTTAAGAAAGTACTATTAAATGTTTCATTTATATTGAAATATAATAAAAAATCATCAGAGGTTATGCTGTTGTCATATGAATTGCAATTTTATATTCATTCTAGCCTAAAGCAAGCAAAAGATCTTTGTTACTAGATAAATGTGTAGAAGCTGGAGTTACACCGTAAGGTTATATTTTGTCTTAAATAAAGCAGTTTTAATAATGATGTTAATTATTGCAGTCATGCATTATTACAATATAATGTATGTACAAGGAAAGTGAATTTTAATACAGGAAAAATATTTATCACTTTTTTGACAGAATTTTATTTCCTTGCCATGTTATCCCCTTCTTTGGAATTAATGGGATAGTTGGGTGACTGAATGGTCTAACATGTGCGCTGTAGATCATAATGTCTGTCATTGAGATTCCTCCTACGGCTAAAAGACAAATCTAAACTTGGGCACCCCAACCCTTTTTTTTGCTTTGTTATACAACTCCGCGCCTCTGGATGTTCCAACTTTGGATATATATTTAGCTTTAAAACTCTCTCATAGGTGTTAGTTCAACACCCTTGTCTATGACAAGAATGCTTCCTAGTTAGCACAAATATTGAAGCTCTCACTTCAGTCTAAACAATCAGTTGTCAAATCTCTGTACAACCCCTGGTAAGTGAGCTACTGACTCTGTTATTGAATTTGCAAACCCTGGCAAGAGGCCAACCCCAGTAACCCTACCAATATGAAACCATGGAAACCCCCTCCAGGGTTTCAGAAGAGTATAAATAAAAAAGCCTGTCATGTGAAGCCGTGTCTACGATATCACCTCAGGTGGAAGTGGGCGTTAAACCCCACGAACGAACGAATGTGAGTCCAATCAGTCTGAAGAGTTCAATACGAACTAATCACCGACACCCGGGATAATTGGGTCTTCATAGCCTCTCTTATCTCTCATATTATTTTATGCTGACATTTTTGTTTTGTTTTTGTAATGACAGGGGTCCGCTTTTTTCACGATTACAGAAAGGAGAATCAATAACATTAGAGAATGGAAATGTTGTAAGTATATTGACGTACAAAATAAAGTCTTTAATTATGATAAACATAATGTAGTTAGACGTAATGTTTTGGAAATTGAGATAGACATAGCATTTTAAAAATTGAGATAACATAATGTTTTGAAAATTGAGATAGACATAATGTTTAAAAAATAAATACCACAAACCGTCTTTTATTAAAATCAATGTGAATGAAATGAAATGAGTTTAACATCATATTTTAATGAATTAACCAGGCTAATAGGTGTTGGCATACACCATGCAGTGTGTTATTATGGAACTGTGCTTAGACATTGGTGTTTAGTCTACTCTATGAAGATAATTTTGCCTGGACAGTGGCACTACAGCCTACTCTTATATTTAACATCATCAGGATGTATTGCCAGGGGTTCTTCTATGTTTACACAAATATAAACAAGCACAAATATTATTTATATACATTATTCACAGGTTCATCCTGATGATGTTTTAAAACCACATGAAGCTCAGAAAGCAATTATAAGTAAGTACCATTAGATGTATTATTTCCAGTACATGCACACCATTTACATGTACAACTGGTTGATATTTCATTATAAGAGAATAAATTAAGATTTGATGTGCTGTTGTGTTTCCCCCTGAAATTTAAAACTTAAAAAAGAAAATTTAATATTTTCACTTCATCAAAAGTTTAGATTAAATTGAAGTAACTGAGTGTTATTTGAGAGATTGTTATTTTAGAGATTGTTAATCTATTGCAAGCTACAATATTTTGAAAGTCGAATCTCTAAATAAAAGGAATATCAGCCCAAATATGGTTCAATTCTTTTATGGACGTTCTGACAAATCTGTGATTGTTATTGCTAAAACATTAATTATCAAAATGAATACATTTTTGGCGAATATTATGCTGTGAAAAATATGATTTCTTCCACGAATAAAACAAATGACAGTCAATGGTTTTAGAGTTCTGTCTATGCTTTCTTAATGTTGCCTAATTTTTCATATCTTAACACATAGATGTATACTTAGAATCAATTTATTTGTACATTTATATATAGTTGTAGAATGTGTTAGTAGTGATTTTTTACCATCATTGATGTCAAGGAAGGAATTTGGACGGTATACAGATGACAAAGATAGAACAGATGATGATACAGCTGAATTAGTTATACATCTGACACCTGTTGAAGTTTTACAGTCATCACAATATCAACAATGGATAAAAAGGTAAACTATTATTACTATGAAAAATATATCAAACACTTAAAATTTAAAAAAATGACTAGACATCCTTTTTTGGATACATATGAAATTGTCGATTTCATAGGCATCAGTGTGTTGATTTGATTTGTTTTGTGGGATTGAAATTGTTGAAAATTTCATGTCTATAGATAAAGCCAATGTTAAAGTATAATCAATTTTTCGTTCAACATCATCAACACAGTAAACAAGCTTTAACTTTTGAAACAAAAAAAATGTTATATATCATTACCCATGATGTATAACATTTTATGATAGTATGTATTAGCATAAAATTTGCTTCGGTTGTCTTTGGCAGAAGTTTGATATTACACCTTTGAAGCATTGAGTTGGTTATAATTGATTGGATATATATAACAAATCTGTTTGAAAGTGGAATTATTAATAATTGGAATAAATTTGGATATTAAATTCAATGTACCGTAAGACTGATTGTCACAATTGTCTTCTTTAGTGCTACATCATGTCCAAGACAGTGTTTGTAACAAGTGGTCAAGTATCTTTGCAATCGATTAAACGTGCATTATGCAAGAGCTAAATCTGCCTATTGCTGGTCTTTCTTTAGACCTGAAATGTTTTTTAACTGATCCAGGCCTTAATCAACTCTCGATGGCATAAGTTTTATCCGGTATTAAATAGATTGGAACGGTTCAGCGATACTTTGATTTAATCAAACATGGAGGACCGAGACATAGCTTTGATCAACCAGTACGGTGGTCGAGACTTCGCTTCGATCAACCAGTATGGTGGTTGAAATTATTGCACATGTCTTTCAGACCTTCAAAGGTTAATATTTTCGCTTGCAATTGAGTAATTTGAATGAAATTTTCAAATTATTCATTTTAGACTATCTACTTTCGAACTATTATAGCAAGAATGGCTAGTTGTTTATCTAAATCTTACATAATGTATCTTTAATTTAATTTGAACATCAGTGGTGTGACTCCATGTCAAATTGAAAAATATTTTTTTTACCCATTCTTGTAAATCTCCAAAAGTGTAAATATCTCCTTATAATTGTTAAAAGTTGCTCCAATCACTATCATAAGATCTAATATGTTTTTTTTTTTGCAGTTTTGGAGAGAGCACACAACACATTGTATTAAATAGGTCAGCATCTGATGTTTGTCATACTGCTGTATATAGACTACAAACTGTATTAAATTTGTTACATCCCCAAGTTTTCCCTTTATTACCCAGTCAAACTTCACCAAGACCTGTTATACCTACAGATAGTAATAACATTCATCTAGCACATACAAACCTTATCTATAGATATAGACCGTCAACAGGATTTATCACGTAAGTAAAATTTAAGTGCTTCACAAAAGCTGTTCGTTTTTGAATTACTTCATTTCTGTTGCATCTTTCTTGTATTTACTGGTGAGGTTTTTTTTCGTTGTTCACCGTGTGTTTGCTTTCATTTTGAGTTAAATCTGTACTGGGACAGAAACATTAGTCCCCAAATGGCCTAGTTTGTTGACTGGACATTAAACCCTATATCTGTCTATATTTCAATCATTTGGCTATTGTAAGTTATGATTCTCTTGGAATGCTGTTTATATTTGGTTTGAGGGTGTAAAGTAATTGAGGTGTTGAACATAGTTCTATCACCTGGACTTGATATCGACATTTTATCAGGCAAGGAGGTTTTTCTGTACTGTCAGTGAGTGGTCTTAAGCTTGTGATTTAGATGATAAGGTCTGAAATTCGGCCAGTGGCGTCGCCAAGGGGGGGGGGGGGGCATTTGCATCCCCAATCATCAGGCCTGCCCTCTGTTTGCCCCCCCCCCCCAAATAATTTTCGAAAATAAAAAAAAGTGTGATCTGGCCAGGTCTATTATCTCAACATACGTTGTCTGAAATGCTACCTGGCTGCATTCCAAGCATTCTATTTTACAAAATATAGTGGCGAAAAGATTCATTCACATTGAGTCACTCTAAAGCTTGGCGCAGACGGTCAACTTTTCGTCGCTTGTTGCTGCAATAGGCAACTACTGACAACTCCGAGCAATTGACAACTCAAGGCCTCCCGTGTGCGCTGACTGGCAATGAGAAGCAATTTTTCCCGGATGTGTCCAGAATGCGATATCAGGTGATCATTCAAAATAGCGCCGTACATACAACAACAGTTGTTAGCTGTTCCGACGCTGCCATCTTGAAGTATCACATGACAGTAGAGCGCTTGCTGATTGGACAGTTAACCAGTAGCTTGTTGCCTGTTGTCGCCTACTGCCGCAGACAAGCAATTTTGAAGCAACAGATGAACAATTTCTCGCCGACGTGCTATTTTCTGTTGTCGAATATCAAAGATGTTTGAATATGCCAACGAGAAGCTACTCGGAACAACAGCAGGCAACTATTGTTGCCCGTTGGCGCAGATGAACGATTTTTTCTTTCAACGACCAGTGATTTCACTGTTGCCTGAAAGTTGCTCGAAAAAGTTACCCGTCTGCGCCTGACTTTACTCCACCCGGTCATCACTTTCTTCTCTGGTCAGATAAACTAGTGATTTGGCAACAGGCAGTATCTGTTAAGCTCTATTTATTTCGAAGATCAATGCCTGAAATACTGCCAGACTGTATTTCGGGCCGTCTGCTTTTCAAATTTTTTGGGACTTCATTGAGGTTCGCAAGTCCGTTCATTTCACAAAATATAGTGGCGAAAATATTCATTCACTTTGAGACACTCACTCCGCCTGTTTGTCACTTTCTTCTCTGGTTGGATAAACTAGCGATTTGGCGACAGGCGGTATCTTTTAAACTCTATTTATCTTGACAATCAAAGTCTGAAATACTGCCAGGCTGCATTTCTGGCAGTCTACTTTTCAAATTATTGGGGACTTCGTTGAGTTTCATTTGACACTTTCCTCTCTGGGATCGGAAAGACTAGTGTTCGGGCCACAGACGACATCCGATCAGCTCTATTTATCTCTACGATCGGTGCCTGAATACTGCCAGGCAGCCTTTCCAACAGTCTATTTTCAAAATTTTCTTGGGGAGTTGCCAAAACCCTCACAAGGACTCACTACTTTGGCACCCACAAATTTACTTCGTTGAGGTTAGCAAGTCCGTTCGTTTGCCATTTTGGGCTCTGATCGTATAAACTAGTGATCAGGCGGTATGTGGTCAGATTTATTCATCTCGACGATCGGTGCCTGACTGAATACTGACAGTCAGCATTTCTGACAGTCTATTTTTCAAAATTTTCTGGGGGAGAGAATTAAAACTCGTGCCTTTGCCCCCTTAACCTTGGACTTTGCCCCCTCCAACCACCGACGGCTGGTGCCGACACTGCATTTGGCCAACACTGTTTGGTTCAGACTCTAATCATGTAGTGGACAAGAAGTAAGGTTGACTTCCCAAATTCATAAGTTTTGTACGGGTATTTTGGTTTCCCCAACTGCTAAAGGCACCTATGTGCAATTGAAATATTGAAATAAAACTAAATCAATACCTTTAAAATGAATATCTGGGTTTAATAAAAGTAAAACCTATTTCTACATCCTTTTAAGCAAGAATTTATATTTTTTAAAATGTATTAATTAAAATAAAGCCTTAAAAAAGATGGTATCTATAAACAATCCTACCTTGTTAAAGAATAATCCCATTCATCCTATAATTCACTATTATCATTTTCAACTTCAAATTCAAATGTTTGAAGATAGCTATTGCCTGGGGAGAATATAAAAACAAGGGGGATAATTGTGTTATTATTTCTGGCGTGAATCATTTTTAAGTGTGGGAATCAATGCCTATGATCGTATAATAGTGAATTGACAACCTATTGAGCAGAAGACATAAAAATAATTATGTTTTGATTAAATGTGAAATTTTCACTTTAAGAGTAAAAGTGAATTCCAATACATGTTTTTAATTTGACCTATTATTATATATTATTAAAGTGATCAAGGTCCAAACTTAAATACATCAATATTTGAGAAAGAGGCAAAAACAAAAGAGGATGTTATTCCATTATTAAAAGAACTCAAAAGGAAAATGAAAGAAATAGATACTACTAAAAATAGTGGTAAGTGAAATGGCATTATACAGTTCGACTTATAGCCCTTTTGTTGTTTTAATGTATCAAATACATCAATAAGAAACTATGTGCAAAGTTTTGTGTTTCTGGATCAAAGATATTTCTCATAAACAGTGATTGAAAGTTGAGTAAATTCCTAACTTAAGTCTGAATTTTGCATGATTTTGAAGCCTCATCTTTGTTGTCATAATATTTTGACTTTTTAAATTTGTATTTACATTTCATGGCACAACTTATCTTTAAAAAAAATTAATAGTGGCATCTTCATTGTTAATGACTAATTTATAGAATCATAATGTCAATTCTCCGGTGGGGTTTTCCCTTGCCAGTGGTGCAGGGCGATGAGCCCGATAAGGGCAGCTGTCTCGTCATTTGGATGGGACAATACACCAAGGTCCTGTGTACACATTGGAGTGAATGTAAAAGAGTAGGCAATTGTGCAACTGTCTGGGCAAAATTTCCCTCTTAGCATACTGTGAGATGTATGCCCGTCTTCATTAGCCCAGTCGGAGCAGAGCAGTAGGATGTTAAATCCCCATTGCAATTCATCATGAAAATTCAATACTTTTTAACACATAATAATAAAAGTCCATTCACATGACTTCATTCTGTCTTCATTTGTCTAATTTATATAATAATATAGGATTACGTTTGTATCATTTACAGATAAACCATATCCAGAAGTAGTGTTTTTAGGAACTGGAGCATCTATGCCTTGTAAAGATAGAAATGTTAGCTGTATTTTAGTTAGATTAAAGTAAGTTACAGTTAATATTGTAAGTACATCAATTGTATTCAAAGTTTGGAAAGATGAATCGTTTTATTTTGGAAAGGTTAGAAGAGACTTCTGCCAACAAATCCATTAGTATTAAAGTTAATGCTTTGGCAATTATACCACTCAAAACTACTGCTTAATTAGCGTCTCAAACTGACCTTGTCATCTGGATAACTGTCAACTTAATAAGGACTATATACCAGTTCTTTTATAGGGAACAGATCCTAGAGTAGTCAATATTTACATGTACATCACATGTAGCAAGTGCTAACGGGTTAATAGAACACCTGACCTAAAGTGGCTCAGGGTGTATGTAAAAGAACCCTGTAGTCTGTAGCTGTGCTTTCTTGACCAAGTTTTCCTCATATTACATCTTTATTATCCCAGTAGGACATTAAAAGAGAAGAAGTACTTGTATTAATAAAATAACATATAGAATTATATTTTCAATAGATCAATAATGAATATTTGTTTTTGTTAATTTCAGTAAAGAAAGTAATGTTTTATTAGACTGTGGAGAGGGTTCAGCAGATCAAATCTATAGACATTATGGTAGTGAAACTGATAACATATTGTGTAATTTAAAAGGTGTTTTTATTTCACATATGCATTTAGATCATCATCTAGTAAGTAAAACCTGATTGTGTTTAAAAAAACAAACAAAGGTCACTGTAAAGATACTCAGTTGTTTATCATAAATAATTTAAACTTCTGAATATTGAATATTCTGGTACTGCTTTTTGCATAGATCAAAGTTATTGACTGGAGTGACCACTGACAGGATATGTTCAGATTCTATTTGAGACCACTATAAGACTGGTCCCTGTCACCTGTTCTATTGTCATCCAAGAACTGAGAAGCCACAACTAAATTCAAGACCATTCCTGGAATATTGCTTCTCTGGATTTCCACAGATTTAGGTAGCGCATAGAAACAACTAGGGCATTATGTTTATACATTCATGATCTGTGGATTGTCAGTCATTCATAGATGGCACATACAATGTAAAGTGTGTGTATTTGGTACTGTCATTACATATTCAATCCAAATAGAATTTAATTTGATACCGGAACTCAATATGTCATTATATATTCAATCCAAATAAAATCTATTTAGGTACCTGTGCTCAATTTACCTAAGTCCTAAATACATTATGTTGTAGGGTGTTTTCAATGTTGTTCAAAAACGTAGTAAAGCATTTGAAAGAAGTGGATTGCCTAAGACACCTCTTTTAGTTATAGCGCCTGGATTTATGCAGAAATGGATTGGATTTGTTGATGAAAACCTAACACCTGTCTTGCAAGATATCAGGTAATGATTAATTTATTCTAAATATTGGCTTTGACAATGATATTTATTTTTTAAATCAAATACCTGTACTTTCTGAATTTGATGATATAATGTTTCATATACAACTAGCTATATTTTAAGGAAGAATTTAACATTATTAAAAATTTCAAATTAAAGTATTTGACTTGTCTGTCGTCATGCAATTGTTATCATTATTGCTAAAAAAGGTTATATAATTAAATTCCAATGATCATATATCAAGATATTCTGTAGTAATTATCTTATACATCAATCTAATTAAAATATAGATCTATATTTCATTTCGTTTTTTATACTTTCGATGGCCTACACTCATGTAGATCTAACTAGTTATAGTGGGAGCTCATGTTCTATGACGTCAGGTATCAAGCACGGGACGTTTGACCCGATAACGTCAGTCATTCGATTAACCAATTAGCGACCGCCATGCTTTTTAAAATCTACTTTTGTTTTGTTTTGATGTCTATCTGCTGGTGTTAGTATAGACGTATCTACCCACAGTTCCAAGCATGAAAAGGTCAAACGGTCGATTCGACAGACCATTTGATTGGCTGACCCCTCATTTCAGGCAGAACACAAGTTAAATAACAAGTCCTCCAGATCCAAGAGTAGTAAAGACAAGTAAAAACGAAATTTTGAACTATAAAAAACGAAACGAAATTGGATCTGTGTTTTAATCAGATTGCTTATACATATTTTGTGATCTCATTGTTTGAAATGCATATTATTTTAGATTTATACCAACCTATAAACTAACCCCAACTGAACTGTGTAATGACAGTATGAAATTTGTTCTTACAAAGCTACAATTGCAAAAGGTTAGTACATGAATAATGCAACATTACAGGGGTTACAAAGGTATTGCAGTTAAACAGAGTTTGGATCAAACCTGACTGCATGGTCATTCCATGTCAATTCAAGTGGACACAATTCTAAGAAAGTTGTTGGGAGACCCCCTTAGAATATTATGAAAAAATATGTTATAGTTCTTATAGTACATACAAACTTATATCGAACGGCAAAGTTGTATGTCTCAGCATTATTATTGACTGAAATATGGCCTTTTGAATAAGGGGTATCTCCTTGGAATGAATGTTAGGGTGCGGGTGAATGTAAATAGTAAGGGTATTAATGAGAGCATCAAAATACAGGTTATAGAAGTGATGCAAAGTCTTTCATTTTCCATGTTTTTGATTTTGAATTATCAATTTATGCCTCCCCCCCCCATCCAATATTAATCCGTAATTGTTAAGTACACAAAAATGCTCTTAGATCTTCGTGTTTCATGATGATCAGACATTAAACATTGAACTTAGCTAGACCATAATCAATGCTGGATGTCATTGATATAAAGTTGATTTAAAAACTTTTTATAGTTGCTGTGGTTACTGTAGAAATGAATAATAGAGACTTTGTTTATTATCATAACATCAGTAGCAATGACAATCAAGGCTTAGCTATAATTATTGTATCACAGATAGCTATGCTCACAGAGTGGAGTAATTTGAATGAAATTTTAAATATATTTTTTAACTATTACAGCGAGATCTGTTATCTCTTTATCTATTGTTATGCCGCTTTAAGGAGTAAAATCTCAAAGATGGGCCTTTCACCATTGATAGACATGTGTACAAGATATAAAACTAGTACACCAAAATCGATTCATAAATTAGTAGTTTCAATACTAGCAAATTGGTACCCTGTCCCTGATCCAAAAGGCCATATTTCAGTCAACATTAATTCTAGGGTCCTATTTGTAGTTTTATATCAGTTGGTATGTACTATAACATATAATTTTTCATAATCCACTGATAATGGTCCTCTTGACATGGAAACCCCAAGAGTTTTGACAGAAAGGCAAGCAAAGGTTTCTAGCTCTAGATGGACATGAACCAAGACCATCCTTCCAAAATGTCTAGTGTTTTATTGTCTGGATCTGTTTTATGAGCATGTCTCATAAACCATTCAAGATATCTTTCTTTAGTTTTGTACACATTTCAACCTACTATGGTAGTTGTCCCTTTTGCTAATTTCAAATTTCTTGTTTCATCATTTTTGTGTTTCAATGGAAACATATTTGACTTGTCATAGTTTGGGTGCACATTAATTCAGGAGCATATCTCATAACCTGTTCAAGATAGCTTCATAAAACCGAATATAAACATCTATCTAATACAGTAGTTGTGACTTTTGTTAATTAGACATTTCTTGGATTTAATATGTTTGTGTTTATGGAAAAAAATTTGACTTAAATTTAAGTATACAATTTTTATGCCGGTGCATATCTCACAAACCAATCAAGATATCTATATGTAACTTTGCACATACATCATTTTTGTGTTTCCATGGAAGCAATTCTTTTTCCCGATTTTGTTTTTGGAGTATATCTCATAACCTGTTTATAATTGGTACACACTTCAATCTTGATTGAGCATGTTTGCGGTGTAGCAGATATGGATGAAACAGAACCAGTACTCAATATTAGTTCATTTATGTTTTTCACAGTTTATAAATATAGTATGTGTTTTTCAGTTCTTACCTGTAGAAGTTAAGCATTGTAGACATGCTTATGGTGTATGTATAGAATCAGATGAAGTTAAATTAGTTTATTCTGGAGACACAATGCCATGTGATAAGCTTGTTACAGCAGGTATGTGTATTTTGCATATCTTTTTCTTCAAGGGTGGGGTCGGGCAAATGATCTAATGCACATACTTTAGATCATAAGGTCTGTCATTTAGTCAAGTGGCCTGGTTTTGTTCCCACTCATGTATGTGACAAGGAGTAGGGTCGTCTGTGTAACCTTGTGGGTTGTCTCCAAGTTCCTCACAATACTAAGGACCACTATGTTATTCCCCAAATCACCCAGTTTGTGTTGAGTATATTGTGGATGGGGAGAAAATTGTCCCAGAGAGTCAAAAATCGCATGGAGTTTAAAACCTAAATTTCACACAGAAACGTCACGTCAAAATCTTGTATGTAACATGACATATTTCTAAAGATTTTCTCAAGGCACAAGATTTTGAAGGAAATACAACATTTTCGCTCTTAATGTTGATATTTTTTTCTTATACGACAATTTGAAACAATGTCTATAAAATGTCTTTTTGTTGGCTTAGAAGTACGACAACTGGAAGAAAAGAAAATTCTCATTCTGAAGAAGCAAAAAAGTTAATTTCGCAAAATATGCTAGATACAATCTCTTGCGTCCCCACAGATGATATTTTAAACCCTATTTCCCCACAGATGATATTTTAAACCCTATTTCTCTCACTCTTTATCCTTCTGTTTAAATTCTACTATGGGTTCACACATAAAAGGCGTTTTTAACGACCACTGATTAGTCAAAGTGATTTGCATTCAACCAAATTTTCATCTTTAATGTCCACCTAATTCAAATTGATTACCCTAATCAACGAATTTATCGACACCGATTTCCGAAGCGATTACGTCAAATCGCCAAATCACCTCTTGGTGCGATTTGACGATTTGATCGTCTGATCACGTGTTTTTGTCAACATGGTGTCCATCCAGCCAGAAGAATTCTTTTCAGTTGAGTTTGATGGAAAATGTTACCAAATGACTGCACGACAAGTTGAATTAATTACAGCAGGTAAGACTTTAAGCATTTGTCTTATAAAAGTCGACAAAACCAATTACTTTGCTTACTTCCTTTACCACTGACACACGTAAATAAGGATTATAATTCACTTTTGCGCGTTGACATATACAAACTAGCGCAGGTTGCCGAACGAGCCCTTGAATTCCTACAGAAGTCCCTCTCAACCAACACATACTAAAACACCCCAACTTCGACGTTCATTTGCCACAAACTAGGTCATTTCGAGACTAACACATGGTTCACTTCTACGTATATTTAAGATGTATTAAAATAAAGCCTTAAAATGGACGATATCTATAAACAGTCCTACCTTGATAAAGAATAATCCTATTAATACAATAATTCACTAAATTGCCAGTTGAAAAAATTATCAAATATATCATTTTCAACTTCAACTTCAAACGTTTGAAGATAGCTATTCAATGGCGGGAATAGAAAAACAAGCGAGGTAATTGTGTTAATATTTCTGGTGTCAATGATTTTTAGTGGGGAATGATGCCTCTGATCGTATAATAGTGAGTTGAGAACCAGTTGATTAAGGGGTAAATTTCAGCAAACGCATGATCTGTAACTGGGATGGAGGGTTGTGACGGCCTAGTGGTCTAGAGTGCCGCGCTTCGACCTCTAGCTGGTCGGTTATCTCTGGCTTGCGGCTGTGGTTTCGATCCCTGGTGTGAGCGTATGTGGCATGGAGATAGGGGCGCCTTCTTAACCTCGTGGGTTTCCTCCGGACACTCCAGTTTCCTCCCACTGCTAAAGACCCCTACGCGCATGCGAATTATTGAAATACATTTAAACCATGTTAGTCCCGAAATGACCTAGTTTGTGTCGAGTGGACGTTAAACCCCATTTCTCTATACCTCTCTCTCTCTCTCTCTCTCTCTCTCTCTATGTAACTGGGATCACTTCGACACCATATGTAGTATATAGGTATGCTAGTGGTTTCTGACGTGTGACAGAAAACAATCATGTGTTCATTCTTGTTCTTTATCTATTTTCAGACCCCACAAAAATCACAGATATTGTAACAGAAGTTCACAATTCTGGTGCTGATGTGTGTTTAAGTGTTGGTAATTCTACCCTTTCTCTTCCGAATACGAGCAAACACATTAATATGCCTATAGAAGAGAGTCAGAGATCTGTTATGAGTCAAAGCAATTCACAAGAAACTGCAGCGTCTACAGTAAATGGGTTCAGTGCTTCTACTTCTAGCACTAGTGATTCTTGTATGCCCCGGGAGGCGGTTCTCCAACTCATACAGATATATAGAAGTATGGAATCGAAATTTAAAACCAGTGTAAAGAAAAGAAATTTATGGGAAAATATTGCTTTAGATTTGGAATCCAACGGTTTCAAGAAATATACGTGGATTCAGATAAAGAATAAATGGAACAATCTTTTACTGAATTATAGAAAAACGGTTGATCACAACAATTCAACTGGGAATGAACCAAAACGATGCCCTTTCTATGAAGAATTGAATGAATTTTTGTCATGTAGACCCAATATTTCTCCTGAAAATTTAGTAGCTTCATTTACAGCTCCCGAAACACCCACAGATTCTCTCCCGTCCCCTTCTAGTTCGATCACAGACACCCCAACAACTTCTACAGACACCCCAACAATTTCTGCTGGCAATACTGGGATTAAAGGACCTAAGAAGAAAAGGCAAAGATTAACTCCAAGGACGGAGAAGATCATCGATATTTTAACTTCCCACGAATCATCTAGAAAAGAAGATGTCGATAAACTTCTCAAAGAAATGCACGACGAACATGAGGAATTTATGAAGTTGGAGAAAAGCAAGCTGGAAATCGAGAAGGAGAAAAACGATATATTCAGAAAGCTGTTGGATAAGTTGTAGATACATTTGTGTGAAATGTTTTCATTCTTAAAATTATCACAGCCTGTTGAAAGTTTTAAATGTTAGTGTTACTGAATTTTTTGTTTTAAAGTACCAAGTTGTCGCGATGTGACATTTCCAATATAGTTTATGATTTTCGAGAAAAGCTTTAATTTGAGTTTATCAACCGAAATGTCTGATAACTCGTTTTTTAAAATATGTGTCCGGGTAACGACATAAAACAGAGTTCTTGTATGTGTAGAAGTATGCAATCAAAATAATATTATGTTCATTATTTATTTTATTAATACAACATCAGACGTACATGTTTTTTATACGCCCACATTTTCATGTGGACGTATTATGTCGTCGCCCCTGTCCGTCCGGACGTCCGTCCGTCCGTCCGTCCGTCCGTCCGGACGTCCGTCCGTCCACAATTTGTTTGTGGACTCTCTACAGGTCACAATTCTTATCCGATTTTGACGAAACTTGAAATATAGGTTTATCCCCAAAAGATCTCGGCTGCTTTCGATATTGGCATGTATCGGATCAAAACTTCATGGATTATGGCCCCTGATTGTACGAAAAATCACGTTTTTAGCTTGTGGACCCTATAGAGGTCACAATTTTGAACCGATTTTGATGAAACTTGACATGCATGTTTGTAACCCAAAGATCTTGGTTCCTTTCGATATTTGCGGCTATCGGAATGTAATTTCCTGAATTATGGCCCCTGATTGTCCGAAAAATCACCCTTTTTAGCATGTGGTCCCTCTGGAGGTCACAATTATTATTCGATTTAAAAAACCGTTTGATTATATCACCGTTACACCCTAAGGAAGGTTGAGTTCGAATTTCGGGAAAATCGGACGAAAATTGCCATACAAAATGGCCGCCGTTTGTACGCGAATACTGTTAAAAAATGGTATATCAAGGTTGTGGACCCTGTGGAGGTCACAATTTTGATTCGATTTTGATGAAACTTGAAATTCATGGTTATAACCCAAAGATCTTGCTTCCTTTCGATATTTGCGCATATAGGATTGTAACTTCCTGAATTATGGCCCCTGATTATACGCAAAATCGCCTTTTTTTTAGCTTGGAGGTCACAATTATTATTCGATTTAAAAAAACGTTTGATTATATTACCGTCACACCCTAAGGAAGGTTGAGTTCGAATTTCGGGAAAATCGGACGAAAATTGCCATACAAAATGGCCGCCGTTTGTACGCGAATACTGTTAAAAAATGGTATATCAAGGTTGTGGACCCTGTGGAGGTCACAATTTTGATTCGATTTTAATGAAATTTGAAATTCATGGTTATAACCCAAAGATCTTGCTTCCTTTCGATATTTGCGCATATCGGATCGTAACTTCCTAAATTTTGGCCCCTGATTATACTCAAAATCGCCTTTTTTTTAGCTTGGAGGTCACAATTATTATCCGATTTAAAAAAAAACGTTTGATTATATTACCGTTACACCGTAAGGAAGGTTGAGTTCGAATTTCGGGAAAATCAGACCAAAATTGCCATACAAAATGACCGCCGTTTGTACGCGAATACTGTTAAAAAATGGTATATCAAGGTTGTGGACCCTGTAAAGGTCACAATTTTAATTCGATTTTGATGAAACTTGAAATAACCCAAAGATCTTGGTTCTTTTCAATATTTGCGCATATCGGATCGTAACTTCCTGAATTATGGCCCCTGGTTATACTCAAAATCCCCCTTTCTTTAGCTTGTGGTCCCTCTGGAGGTCACAATTATTATCCAATTTAAAAAAACGTTTGATTATATCACCGTTACACTGTAAGGAAGGTTGAGTTTGAATTTCGGGAAAATCAGACCAAATTTGACAGACAAAATGGCCGCCGTTTGTACGCGAATACTGTTATAAAAATGATATATCATGGTTGTGGACCCTGTATAGGTCACAATTTTAATTCGATTTTGTTGAGGAAGGTTGAGTTCTAATTTCGTGAAAATCGTACCAAAATTGCCGGACGAAATGGTCGCCGTTTGTACGCGAATAGTGTAAAAATATGGTATATCATGGTTGTGGACTCGCTACAGGTCACAATTCTTATCCGATTTTGATGAAAAGTCACATTTCTAGGTTGTGTACCGTCACACCATAATCATTGTCGGTTTCGAGTTTCATTAATATCAGACTGGAACTGACCAACTAAATGGCTGCTCCCAATACAGTATGAAATACAGGACTTAAAGATGTAGGAAAAATCACTTTCGGTATTGCTTGTTCTCTGTCCATCTCTCGAAAATGTGGGCGTATCCTGCCTGGCAGTGCCAGCCTATCTTTATTGATTTATATTCATGGTACATTTTGTTCATTTAATATTCCAACAATGGTATTTCTCTTTTGAACCCCAAACTCGTTTCTTACTTGGATGTGAAAAACGTCTGGATCATCAGGATCGGAGCCTTCTAGTCCATCGGCCAAGAAGTCATCGAAAGCATCTTCTGTAGTTAAAGTGATATTATGCAAAACAAAACAACTTGAAATAAATGCATTTAATTTCTCCATGTCTCCCATATCTATATATTTTAGTCTCCGGAATCTCCCTTTTAGAATTCCAAAGGAATGTTCAATTTTCATTCTTGTGGAACTTAACTTGAAGTTGTAATTTTTTTGATCTCTTGTTAAATTTCCAAAATCTTTGAATGGTACCATAATGAAATTATCTAAACCGTATGCTGAGTCTCCAATCATGTGACAGTTCTGGGGAAAAGTGTTTTCTAGGTGATTTGTCGCCGCTGTGTGAAGTGGAGAGTTGCCGAACACCCTTGCGTCATGAGTGGAACCAGGCCAGCCAATAAATATATCTGTGAAAAAGTGTTCATGGTCACACACGGCCATACAGTTGATAGAATGGTAGCCCTTTCTGTTTATGTAATTTTCGGGGAAAGTTTCTGGGGCTCTAATAGGAACGTGGGACCCATCAATAGCCCCGATCACCCCTGGAAAACCTTGAGCTTCCTTGAATCCGTGCAGAATGTCATTAACTCGATTACCTTCAGGCCATCTGACAAATTCCCGCAAAAGGTTTTTCGTTATCAATTCTGATAATGATGCAATAATGTTAAAAACAGATGCTTCTGATATACCAAAGACATCGGCAACTCTTATTAGTGGGCATTGTGTAGCTGCATAAAATACATATGTCAAAATTTGTTTGTCAAATGGGATATGTGTTTGTCTGGTATATTTGTCACTCATCAATGGAGCAAGAACGTCACATAACTTTTGAAACGTAGATCGTTCCATTCGGAATCTAGCTTTAAACTCGTCCATAGAATACTGCAGAACAGTGAATTCCACAAAATGTCCGATACGAGGACGGTCTCTTGTTTTTAAATGCTTCAGAGCTTCAGTTTTAAGGAAGGAGTCGGACAAGCTTCTTTGAAATAGGTCGTGGGCAATATTGTGTTTGGGTCGGACGATTCCAGAAGACTGGGACATTTCTGCAGAAAGAAATGTCAAAATAACACGTTTTTTATTACATATGTTGGCCATATTTGATACCTAATCGGCACATTTAACGAATGCACCAAAGTGCTTTGAAATCGAATATACTGTCACGTGACTTCGCCACTAAATTCAAAGCGATTTAACAGGTCGATAAAAAAGCCTAAAGAGTCATGGTCTGAAGTGATTTAAATGTATAATGGCAGCCAGTATAATATGACAGGCAGTACTGTGTTCTAGCATATATAGTTCCATTTTCACATGTTAAAAATTTTACATGTTTGATTGGGGTTTGAATGAAGTATAGTGGTTTAACACTGCTTGTGAAATCACAAGGTCAGTCATTGAGTCAAGTGGCATGGTTTTGATTCCCAGTTTGTAGTTGAGAAGGCTCAGATGAACAACCTCCTGGGTTTTCTCCGGGCCTGCATTTTCCTCCCACTGCTAAAGACCTTCTAGGTTGTCTCAGGTGGGTGTTAATCTCTCTCTCTCTCTCTTCTCTCTCTCTCTCTCTCCCCATGCTAGTTTCAAGTTATAGTGAATTCCAAGTTTATATAGGATTTACAGAACAGATATTGACTAGAGTCTAGAAACAATGAAAAGGAAATTGGTCAAGACATTAATACAATGTTATTTTTGTTCTTTTTACTGGTTTAGTATTGGATTGTGTTGTCAATCCCTGGAAGAAAAATATTGCATATGGGACAGATGTTTAAATGTGCATTACCATACAAAAGTGGACTCTCAGAAATATATTGTCATAATACATACTGGTGATGCAAACAGTTGTGTCCAACATGTACATATGAAAAAGTTCTACAGCTGCACAAACTTTCTGGATTAAACATGCATTATTCAAGAGCAAAATCTGCCTATTGCAGGTCTTTCTTCGGCCTGAAATGTTTTCTAAAGTATTAATTAGACATTAATTAACTGATCCAGGCCTTAATCATCTCTCAATGGCATCAGATTTCTCCGATATTAAACAGATTAGAATGGTTCAGCAACCAATTGATTTAATCAAATATGGAGGACCAGTACGGTGGTTGAAATTATTGCACAAGTCTATCAAACCTTCAAAGGCTAATATCTTCGCTTGCAATAGAGTAATTTGAATGAAATTTTCAAATTATTCATTTTACATTATGTACTTTCGAACTATTATAGCAAGAATGGCTAGTTCTTTATCTAAATCTTACATAATGTATCTTTAACATTGATGTCAATATGGAGATATAGTGGTCTGTCCCTTTGGAAATAAATGTAATTGTCTCCCTTGGCACATTTGAAGTAATATTTTTCTTGGTGGTTAAAATACAAAAATAATTATGATACACATACAGGTGCTGATTGTGATCTGTTAATACATGAAGCTACTATGGAAGATGATTTGATAGACGATGCTAAATTTAAAACTCATAGGTTAGTAAGTAATTAGTAAAATATATATTGCATACCGTTAGTGAATGCTCAAATTTTAACACATAAAAATTTTATTCTAATGTGTAAGATGTTCAACACAAATCACATTCTATTTAAACAGTTATAAGATCTTCTTGTTATAAGTCATCTAGATTTTATAGAAAAATATAGTTTAAATATACAGAGCTGAATTAAGGCATAAGCTAGTCCCAGTCATCCAGAACCTCCTGATCTCATGTGTAACTGCCAGTTTAGGTTTTTATGTGGTTGACTATCCAGTTTTTTGGGCTGAGTAAAGTTAGTGTTGTGCCGCCTTCCTGCAATAAATTCCCCAATTCTTGCATTAATATAAACAAACAGGAATCGGGATTAATTTTAAAAAAAAACATAGATATGGCTCATGAAGAGAGAAATTTTACACTTAAAGAGATTAAATCTGTTATATATTGAACTGCCAATGCAATCAAATGGATTTTCTGAAATAGCATTAAATTAATTTTTGATAGGTGCAGATAACGGAAAAACGTATCTAATTGTTTTCTTTCTTTTGTGGGAAGAAGATCTCATGTTTTTGACAAAATACACTGAACGTAGCACCAAAGTCTACTCATTGTTAATTCAGGATATTTTGTCCATTTTTTTACAAATTGCATAAATTAATACATTAATATGTCATGATTCGAAAGGACCTTTTTTGTAAACCAATGAAAACTACTGAACCGATTTTAACAAACTTGGTGTCAAATTGAAGCTTACAGTCGGAGGAACATTTCTGTGGGACAAATTGTGATTATATGTAATAGATTTTATTTCAGAACTGATTACATAACGACCTATATTTTTTTTTCATTTTCTGGAATATTTGCATCATTATTGGCACCATGAAAAAAAAACACTTCCATAATTTTTATTAAGCACTAGCTTAGCTATTTGCATGCCAAAAATTAGGATCAGGGAAGACTGAGAACCTTTTAGATTTATGACAAAATTTGATCATTTTTAAGCCGATTTCAAATTTGAATATCTCTAAAACTACAAGAGATATGTGTCCAAACTATGATATGAATCACAGCTTCAGATGTCCCGTTGAAGATCATACCAAATTTATGTGGATCAAGTTTTGAAAAATAATATAAGATTAGTTGCGAAATTACCATAGGTTAGACATGGCAATGCCCTTAACAACTAAACAATTCTGTTCAAAAAGTATAAGATTAAATGTTTTGACAATTTTTTACTCTTTTAGAGATGTGATAATGGGTAGTAAGGCATAAAATTACTATATTCAAGAATTGTAAATTACAATATTGCATAATATTTAAAATACTTGTATTTAATATTTACTATGTTTTCAGTACAACATCACAGGCAATTGATGTGGGTGTAAGAATGAATGCTAAATTTATTCTCCTTAATCATTTTAGTCAGAGGTACTCAAAGGTACCTAATTTTAATGAAAATTTTACTGATCGAGTTGGCATATCTTTCGATAATATGAGAGTAAGTAAAGCAATTTCCAATTTTTAGCAGTAAAAAAACCTTTTATCTATCCCTGCAATGGCCGAGAAAGTTCATCCTGATTTTCCGGCGTGGTTCCCACTTGTCAGCAATGCAGGATGGAGGGCCTGACAAGGACAGCTGTCTAGTCATTTGGAGGTACACATTGACTTGCACGCAACAGATCCCTTGACAGTTGGAATTTGATGTAAGAGTGCCCCTATCTGGGGAAACTTTCCCTCATAGCACAGTGTACATGTCTGTCTTCATTAGCCCTGCATAGTATCAGAACAGAAGGACATTAAACACCATTTGATTTCATTTCAATTGCCATTTTTCTTGCAATATATATATTCTATTCAATTTGTAATAAAGACCCATAATGATACATATTTTAAATATTTGTTTATTGTAGGTGCGACTGTGTGATTTGCCTTTACTACCCCACTTTTTACCTGTTCTAAAAGCCATATTTGCTGATGATATTGCCGAATTAAAAATTAAAAGCTTCAGACGGAATATGAAAAAACAGCGTTTAAAAGAGGAATTAAATTCAACACAGAGTGGTTGTAAAGTAAAGGGTCATGAACTTATTGAACAGAATGTGACTATTTGATGTGAAAGTGCTAAATTGAACTAATGAATTGTGATAGATTGGTTATGTTATTTTTATACCAAAAAGAAATGTGCAGTTGAGTGGATAAGAAAACTGTGTAATGTAATAAACCCTGCTTTAAAGATGTATTATGTAAGAGCTCAATCTGCCTATTGCCGATCTTTCTTTAGGTTTGAAATGTTATAAAAATTATTTATTAACATATCCAGACCAGAATCAACTATCGACGCCTCCGCTAACCTGTTATGTTTAGCCAATTGGAATACATTTTTTGAAAAATAATTCAAACTAAAAATGGATAATTAAGACTGTGTTTGATTGTACTGGCTTTAGTAATGAAGATCGAGACTAGCCAAAAATTCAAAAGCTAATACATGTATTTCTGAGTGGAGCAATTTGACTGAAATTGTCAGCATATTCTATTTTTGTTTATCTATTTTTTAACTTTTAAACATAAAAATGGATAAATGAGACTTTGGTATGGAAATGATGATGAAGTCAAACTTAAAATTCAGAAGCTAATATCTCAGTTTAACTATTATAGCGAGAACTATCCACTCTCTATCTAATCTCCCATAATGCCCCTTTAAGAAATAGAACTCTAACAAATCTTTGTCCTTTTATTTATTGATTATTTTTTACCAAGAAATGCAAACCTTTAGTTTTTATACGCCCACATTGAAATGTGGTCGTATATTGTCGTCGCCCCCGTCCCTCCGTCCGGCGTCTACAATTGCTTGTGGACACTCTAGAGGCTAAAGTTAATATCCGATTGACTTTAAATTTATACACAGTGTTTAAGGTCATGAGACGAAGAAGCCTATTGTTTTTCAGCGATTTCCGATTATAACTACCAGAGTTATTGACCTTGATCACTTCAAAAAATCTTGTGGACGCTCTAGAGGCCAAAGTTAATATCCGATTGGCTTTAAATTTATACACAGTGTTTAAGGTTATAAGACGAAGAAGCCTATTGATTTTCAGCGATTTCAGATAATTAGTGCCAGAGTTATGGCCCTTGATCACTTCAAAAAATCTTGTGGACGCTCTAGATGCCAAAGTTAATATCCGCTTGAGACGAAAGTTATCTCCCTTGATCACTTTAAAAAATCTTGTGATGCTCTGGAGGCCAAACTTATCATCCGATTGACTTCAAATTGAAACTCTTGTGACGAACAAGTATATTGTTTTTCAATGAAATTTGATAAATGAAAAGCTAAATCCATGATATTAAATGTTTCGTATCCTATGGGGCAGAACTTTATAAAAGCCAAACAAATTCTAAAGATTTTCTGATAATTACTTAATGAGTTGTTACTCTTAATCAGATTTTAGTGTATCATAAATGTTTCATTACCGATAGAAGAAAAAAATATAAGAAAAAAAATATGCGATAACTCTTGTTGACTTCCCGGACGATTTAGCTGCTGTGGGCGTATGTTTCATTGCCTGGCAACCTATCTTTCTTTATGATCAGATACCATGTGATTTATGTGATTTCTCCTTTAATAGGGAAAGACTGCAAATGACTTCTCCTTTTACAGAGAAAGATTGCAAAGTGACTGGCCAATAGATCAGTAGTAGAATTTAGAGCCACAGGAGGCAAAGACAGTACCAGTGGGTGTTGGCAGTCTTTCCTTCAATTTATGACAGCTGGCTTTAAACAAAACTCCTCTATCTTATGGGCCCATAACTACAGATCATGACATAGATTTGTCATTCAGACATTGGCTGTCCATAAAAAAATGAAAACAAAAGGGTGCTGAAATTGTATGAATATATATGCATGGATTTGAAATTAGTATCATACACTAACAATAGAGGGGGGGTGACTATCAAATAAAAATAATATTATAGGTCCAAAATATCAAAATAAAATTTATAAAATTTAATTTTTGTAAGACCATACACAATCAAAAGTACTTTGATGCAAACATTAATAAAATCAATCAAGGTTAACTGTCCGATGCTCTTCTTGTTAACTTCCTTAACTTTGTCGTGGTTTGGCGTTGTGGCATTTGTAACAGCTGTGCGTTATTATCATATAATGTAAACAGAGATCGTCTGATTTTATTATAGTTCGGTTGATAAAGACAGTGGTTTGACCGAGGACACAAGTAAGGAACTCTATAAACATGAATGTGAATTACTAGTGCATTAGTAAATGCACTACATCACAATACAAACCCACGAACTGATATTTCAAACAATAAACAACTGTATATATCAAATCAAGTGATTGGAACCGGTGGTCAGCCGTGAACGTCCATTGTGTTGTACAGTTCTGGGATTGATAAACGCTTCACTCAATGAAAAACAAACTCCCATGAGAACCAGCCAATGTGACAATGATGGCTTGGCTAAAAATGTCTTATGAAGCATTTCATCAATAGTGAAAAGCGTGAATATTACAAATTCTGGTCATGGTCCGTCACACACACACACACACACACATGCAATTTGTATTTCAGTATGGCTGATAGATTTATTTGGCGGCATAACATTGGGATCCCTGCTGGCTCCAGTTCGGCCAGCACCGCCTTAATCCGGGCCTGAATGTAATTGATACAGCTATTAGAAATAACAAACTTTTGATATTTTCCACGTACATTTGAAAGTTATTGACGTTTGCTAAATGGTCACTAATTAATATCGCCTGACTGATCACATCCCTGGTGAGTTGCCGGCAGGGTATAAAAAAAGTACACGGGTATTGAACATTATCTAGGGAAAGTACACCCATAAGGCATCAAAAATATCCTAATGTTCTTAAATTTTTACACGCTCGTTATTTTGGTCGCAATCTGAATGAATGAAATGGGGTTTAATGACTCAGTTATAATTAAGACGGGCATACGCGATACAGCGTGCTTTGGGAGAAATTTTGCCCAGACAGCGGCACTATGGCCGACTCTTATGTCGAATTCCAACTGATCTTTTACGTATACGTCAATGTATACACAGGATCTCGGTTTTCGTCCCATTGAACGACTAGACAGTTGTCTTTGTCAGGTCATCCTTCCTCCACCTCTGACACGGTGAAACCATGTCAGAAAATCCTGATAAACGTTATCAGACAATCGAACACCGGACCTCCAGACTAGCAAGCCAGTGTTTTATCCACTTAACCTCCGCTGTCGCATTCGGAAAACATGAGTTGTTCCGAGCAAATCATGTTAAATGATCATTGCTTTTTAGGTCATTTATGCAATCATTTCTTTTAATAATTCTGGCGTAACTCGCAAAAAAAGCCACTCATTCAATTTCGGAAACATCTTGATATCAAATATGGCGAGAGCAATAAACAGTTGTGCATGCTAGTAGTTTCGCTGCATACTCTAGGTTCTTTGTTACTCGTTTGTAGCCCTCGGTCTCCCAGAGTGCCTTGAAGTCCCTGTGAGGCCTGTTCATTATATTGGCTAAGTTCCCGGATTGGTGTTTTACCCTGAGAAAGTCCGGTATTGAGATTTGGTCCGGTATCGAGATTTGGTTCAGGCGTTCGTCTCTCCAGAAACTGGTCGATATGGTCAAGCATGAATTTTTGGTCGTCACTAGAATTACTAGCTCATTATATGAACTTTTGAAAGACTTTACCGCTTGTTTGAAACCACCGTCCAATTTGTTGTCGAAATAAGTGCGTTGGACGTTTTTATCAATAGTGCATTGCATCTAGGTGATCCTGTCGATGATTGTCTACGGTGAGGAGATGCAGTTCCATTACCAGAATGAAGTCTATAACCTCTCAGACGAGACATTTGTGATCGATTTCATTCCGGTGATGGAACTGCATCTCCTTCTCACCGTAGACAAACGTCGCCATGAACACCTAGATATGTAACATTCTCTCGATACCTACAGCGCAGTCTTGGGCTGATGCATTCAGCCCTCGTCGCTCTGAAATGCCTGGTGGGCCTTTCAGTGGTGTCCGAAGTAGGAATTCCAGTAAGGAACAAAGGTCCATGCTATATTTTACCATAGGGGCGTACATAATGATTTCGTTCGCGGGGGGGGGGGGTAGCCAAAATGCGACCCCCCCCCCCCAGTGCGAGTGACGCAGCAATCAGGAGCCGAGCACCAAGTGCGAGTTTTCTAGGGAATATGGGGTGGGGTAGGGGCGGTTTCAAATGTAGGGCGCCATCCACAATGGAAGTAACAAAATACTAGCTATAACATTAAGCGTCCCGGTAGAAAATAGATATTATTATATAATTGTGCAGTTGTTCGCCGATCGTTGTCTCGTCGGAAAGTAGTTTTATTTTAATTCACATATAGTTTATGTCATATCAATGGTTGTGCCTATAACACTTGAGTAATTTGAGAAATTTTTTGAAAAATTGATTCAATATCCTGGCATTTGAGGTCATTGCTGGGAGAATTTCCTGTGGACGAGTGTACATCTGGGAAGTTCACTATAATCGTGATTACGATAAGTGCTGAGACAGTATAAGACAACTGAGGAGTAAAAGAATGATTTTAAAATGAAATCAACCGAGTTTTTAAATTTTTGGTACTTGGGTTGATAAGAAATGTGACAATGTCTTGAGGCTTATCTGTCAATTTCGCCTGTTTTGTGATTGTATGTTTATCTCATTCATTCATTTAGTCGGAGACCGACTGCGGTGAGTACTTTTTCTTTGAGACCGACTATTTTTTGCCATGGTAGAAAAGATTTCTTAGAACAACATACTCACAACAGAATAAGAAATACAAGCATACAGGGTTATTTCATAGTATACTATAGTTTTGTGTGACGTATGCAATTTAAGCACACGAATTCACGCAAATACATATACTATTCAAAAAAAGTAGGGGATATTTGATATTTAAGTGTTATTAAAGTCACCTAATGAAACTGACGAAGAAACAAATGACAAAATGAAATGAAGTTCACATTCATCGATTTATTCCATATGATCGTTAGACTAAGTAAGGCACAGACTGGCCATTATAAGGGTAAAATGATACCCGGGGTCAAACAGCAAAGTTACCACAGCATCACAACAAAGTCAGTAACGGGTAAATCCTCCTCTGTTTGCCAAACAAGCATTGATCCGACGTGGCATACTCCTAATGAGACGTCTAAGGTCATTTTGATCCAGATTGTCCCATTCCTGTTGCAACGCAGCAGCAAGTTCTTGGACATTGGCAGGACGTTGTTGACGTTGACATAACCTCTGTCCAAGCATGTCCCAGGCATGCTCGATGGGGGAGAGGTCGGGACTCAGTGCTGGCCAAGGTAATGTGGTGATGTTCTGTTGTTGGAGGTAACCTGTAACGATCCCCTGTGACATCTTGCGTTGTCATCCTGGAAGATGAAACGGCGGCCATGACGTCGTGCGAACGGCACAACATGGACTGCCAAGATGTTGTCCCGGTAGTATTGCCCTGTAACACGCCCTACAACAACATGTAAAGCCGTTCTTCCAGCAACAGTGATGCCTCCCCACACCATAACAGAACCACCCCCAAATCGATCATGTTGGATAAATCGATGCGTGGCTTGAGTTGTCGCCCTTGGTCGACCTGAGCGTGGTCTGTCCTGTATAGATTGTGTATCACGGTATCTCACAATCTGGACCATAGCCTGCTTATGACAGACAGAGAAACATTCATCGTCCGCACCACAACCGCCTGTGTTGTACCGATCTGTAGCATGCCAAGGGCACGTAACCTTTCTTTTTGGGTAAGCCGACGCATATCAAAATTTGTTTTCTGGTCACTAAAACAATTAAACTGATGTTTCCACGCTGGAATTCAATGCCACAATGACTGTAACATTCAAAGTCAGTCGTGCAAATCTTGGGTTGGACCCCCATGATGATCCCAAGCATCACCTGCATTCCGTGCGGTAGCTATTGGTGCTTTTGGGCGTCGCATGTAACTGGAAATGTTTCTTCTGTTAGGTTCTATAGTGACCTTTTTTCGTAGTCATTTGCATATTTTAGTATTATGCCCCCAAAATCAAATATCCCCTACTTTTTTTGAATAGTATAGTATTTGGGATACATTCTGGCATTGTTTTTGGGACCGACTGGAGTGACTGCATTTATTTTGTGACCGACTATTTTTCTCCCTTGGTGAAATTTTGTTGTTAGACCAACATACTCACCACAGATTAAGAGTGACGTATGCAATTTAGGCTCACGGATTCACGCATATATATAATATTTGGGATCTATTCTGGCATTGTGTTGGAGACTGATTGCAGTGACTGCACTTATTTTGAGACCGACTATTTTTCTCCCTGGGTGAAATTTTGTTGTAAGACCAACTACTCACAACAGAATGAGAGTGAAACACAACATCTTTTCAAACATTATAAGTTGACAAGGTTATTTTATACTAAAGACTGCTCCTATTTTGCGACCGACTGCACTGATTTTGCGACCGACTATTTTTATACTAAAGTTTTGCGTGAGTAGGGTTACATATACAGTGAGTACTTATTTTGATACCGACTACCCCTATTTTGCGACCGACTGCACTAATTTTGCGACCGACTATTTTGGGGGCTGGGTTGGGGGAGTGTACCCCCCCCCCCCACATTTACGCCCCTGCGACCAGTGTGTGGAGAGACAAACTTGGCCACTGGGGTCAACAGTCCTCCGAGTGTGTTCATAGGAACTTAAGAACACTACGACAGAACAGGGGCTATACAAATTTAAAGGAGACACGAAGCACTCAAAGTACGCAGCAAAACTACAAGCATGTACGCAAATAATTGTTATTGCTCTCGTCATATTTGATATCAAAATGTTTACGAAATTGAATGAGTGACTTTCTGCGAATGACATCAGATTTGTGGAAACAAATGGTCGTATAAATGACCTAATTTAACTACAGTTGAAAAGAAATGACCATTTAACATGTTTTGCTCTGAAAACTTTATGTCTCTCAAATGCGACAAAAACAACAAGCGTGTTTAATGTGCTATAGTCTTGTAAAAATTAAAGAAAATAGTTATTGGCTCACTATGGAAAAAGCCCGCTATGGACGATTTTCGTTTTTTGATATTTTTATGCCTAATGGGTGTACTTTCCCCAGATTATGTTCAATACCCGTGTACTTTTTTTATACCCTGCCGGCAACTCACCAGGAATGTGTGATGCCTTCCGAGAGGATAAGTAGGTTGTGCAGCATTTTCTGAAAATACCTATTTATGGAAATGAAATGGGTAAGGCCCCACTTTTCTGCACCAACCGGGATAATAAAGACGGTCATATGCCATCCGGACAATCTTCAACTGTCAGGGCGTATCTAACGTGCACGCCAATGTGTATACGACGTCATACTCATACCGCGCGTAAAAATTATAAGAATCTTCCTAGATCGACCCTAGTTAGTGAGACAGCGCCGTACCCATTTAGTTAATACCAATAAATTGTTTTAGGCAGAAGGGTATTTACAGCAGGGTGAGCTGTGCCAGTAAGACGTTGGTTCTCTGACCTGGAGGTCCTGTGTTAAAGCCCTGTGTTGGCCGAGAAAGTTCATCGGGGTTTTCTGGCGTGGTTTCCATAGGCGCACGAGCCAGGGGGCAGGGGGGCAGCTGCCCCCCCCCCCCTAACTTTCGGGCGAGCCGACTTTTCGGGCAAACAGGTAAAGTGAGAAAAACAAAAATTATATCATCTACTTGGCAAAATAAAGTGCCCGAAATCTAATAAAAAAAACTAATTTTACGGGCTGGAATAGCAGTAAAACGCGTTTGCGGCTGTCAAATATTCCAAAATTTTCTTGGGGGGTTGAGAAAACCGGCGCCGCTGTCTGTAAACCTGAAAATTTTTCGGGCATTTCTAGTTTTGCTCCCCCAACTTCCCAAATAAAGCACTAATTTTACTTTTCTTTTAATTGAATACCACGAATTTGTACTGAGGTGATTAAAAAATTTTGTCTGGAGCCACTTTACTTTGGGCATCGATAAGTATTTGTGAATGCAGCTGCAACAGTCTGATTGGATGGTTGGAATTCGGTTACAAAATCATTGGATACTTTTGGAGTTACGTACTTACACGGGCTAGAATAGCAGAAATCGCATTTGCGGGGGTTAAATTTTAAAATTTTCTCCGGGAGGGTGAGGCTCCCATACCCCGCGACGATTGATTGGTCCTTTGGAATTCGGGTCAGCAGGTAGGCTGTACTGGACCAAATTGAAGCTTTATTCACAGGCTGGAATAGCAGGAACCCGCGTTTGCGGCAGTTATATTTTCAAAAATTTTCCCGCCTTCGTGGACTGTAGTAAACGATTCATTGAAATTCGAGTCAGCCACCTTAATTCAGCTTTATTAGACCACTTGAAGTTGCTTTGTTCGCGGGTTGAAATAGCAGGAAAATGTGTTTGCAGCCGTCAAATATTCCAAAACTTTCTTTAGGTGGGGGGTGGGGGGTAGGGGTGGGGAGGGTGTGTCTGTAAAGCCGAAAACTTTTCGGGCAATTCAGGTTCTGCCCCCCTAACTGTAATAGAGTCCGTACGCCTATGATGGTTTCACCCTGTCCGTGGTGCAGGACCGAGGGACTGACAAGGACAACATATAGAAGTTCAGATGGAGCCCAAAAGCGAGGTTCTGTGTACACATTGGCGTTCACATAAAAGATCCCTTGACAGTTGGAATTCGATGTGAGCTGTAGCTCCGCTATCCAGGCAAAATTTCTCACACGGCACACTGTATGGCGTATACCCGTCTTCATTAGACATTAGTTCCCTTGGCAGTTGGAATTCGATGTAGGCCTTATCGCCGCTATGCTGGCAAAATTTCTCCCATGGCACTATGGCGTATGCCCGCCTAGACGTTCAACCCTAATTCAGTGTTCGTGTGTTTGCATGGAATCTGGTTGGTTGAAAATGAAGAGAGGTCATTTGTTACATTCCGCGCAGTTATTGTTTTGTTTATTTCCAAGAAAACCGGAGCAAGGTTGAACAGTACTGAAAATACTTAATTACTGGGTTCAAAGTGGTTTGGTTTTCTCCCGGAGGACATATTATTCCCTAAACGATTTATGCAACTGTTGTGTAATTAACATTATAACATATCATTTAATTAACAGGAATAAAGTATATGGTTTCCATTTTATTTTATACCTTTCATGTCAACTTGTCCCTCTTACTTTTATTATCGAAAATATTATACAAAATCTAACTCGAACCGTATGATTAAATTGTCTGACGTATTTGGTAACTGATAAATTCTACGTGCAAAATGAATGTATTGTATATTTTATAGTCTATGTGGGTTAATCACTGGTAAAATAGCCGTAAGAAAATACAACCGTATGATTAAATTGTCTAACGTATTTGGTAACTGATAAATTCTACGTGCAAAATAAATGTATTGTATATTTTATAGTCTATGTGGGTTAATCACTGGTAAAATAGCCGTAAGAAAATACAAGTTGTACCAGTGATGATATTTACATGTTTCATTACAATATCACTTGGGGCTTTATATAAACCTACATTCAAATGTCAAAGTGTAAAATGACAAACAATTACAACAGCACCTTGTCATTATAACTTCTACCCAGGAATATCAGCGCCGTTGAATGCCAAATTTCTCATTAAAAAATGCTTAACGTGAAAGTGGTGCATAGAGGGAACCCGAAGTGAAAATGGTGTATGATAGTAGAAATGGGTTGCATTTCTGGAGAGACTAACATTTTCTAGAAGATGGCAACCATATGTAGAACATCTACTGTTTGTCAGCTATTATTCTAGTATTTATGTAATAAAAGAAGAAATAACAGACTTCGGACGTCTAGGCTCACCTTCGCCATATTTTCTGTATTTCCAAACATACCATGTATCTTAATGTCAAATCAAATACGCTGTTTTTCTTCGCAGGCAAATTTGTTCCAGATTGAAATGGTATGTTTTAACACATGTATCCATTTCGGAGAGCAATTGGCTAAACCCTTACGAGGCGGAAAAGTGAGTATTATTTTCAGTTTACCACTTGCCAAAGTTTGGCCAATATTGAATCACTTGACCTGCCTATTAATAAAATAAACAAATTTTTGTGGCAGGACACGTGGTTTTTATGAAATTTAGATTGAACAGATATGTGCTTTATCTTAGGGTATTGTAAAGAATGAAATACATGTTGTGACGATTTTAGTCGACACTGGGCCCCTGAAATAGACACATTGGCGTACAGGCAAAAGAACCCGTGACAGCCGAAATTCGACAATGAAAAAAAGGCGGAAACGACGCTGCCCTGGTAAACTTTCCCTCGTGGCACACTGAATCGTGTATGTCCATCTCTGTTAGCCAAGTAGGGACAGAGAAGTATCGAGCTTCCAACCTGCATTACCCACGACAATATCACCGAAGATTGTTCTCGGCTCACAGGGGTATTTCACCGTGTGATATTTTAGTTATGGGACAATGTGATAATCACAAACCCCTGAATTTTAAAATGTGTCTTTTTTTTTAAAAAAAAATACGGTCTACATAACCAGCATGTCATTAACAGCCCTCTAAAATCTAAACTGAAAGTATTTATCCCCCTGCTTTCAAATAAATCTTATAATGATGCAATGTTGAATATTTCGAAACTATAATTATTTTCGAAGAAACCAAACCATTTTGTAGCTCTAAGATGTAGCCTTGGTCGTATTTATGGGCTTACTGAATCACTTCTAACAACGCCACTAGGTATCAGGCGAATGCCTTTCATTAATAAATGAAATGGGGTTTAACGTCCTACTGTTCTGTCCCGATTGGGAATGAAGACGGCTTACGTCAGGCCTTGTCCTATTAGAGAAATTTCGCCTACTCTTATATCGAAATCCACCTGCCAAGGGATCTTTTACGTGTATGCCAATGTTTTGGATACTAACCTTACTAAAAGCTTTACGGTACACTGTATCTAAATAAAGCTGTATTAAACCCGGACGTTAAAGATCAGTATTTTTCAGAAAAAATTCAGTAGAATCAAACAGTTATACTGCCGTGGTATGCCCCACCCGCCACCTCACTCTTTTAACCAGAAACTGCCAATAACCATAGCTATGCCAAAAGAAATGCCGTTATACGCTCCTTTAATTTAAGGCAGCTAAACCGTATAGATTATTCCGGAGCGGTTATTTGTGTTGCATTATTTTTCACTGCTACAGATTTCCTTCTTTTTTTAATCTTGTTTCAGTAAAAGTTATTGCTTTATGATATTTTAATAGTGTTTGGGAAATAACGTAACGAATCTGCGATGGTAATCTAAAATGCAACACACTGTCATAAAACTCTACTTATTGAAACTTTTAACATTTGGTTTATTTTGGCAAACGCTGGGATCGTGTTAAAATAATACTTTAGTAATGACGTTTATTTGTTAAGCTGTATGTGAATGAAGTCAGTGCCAAATTGTTTCAAGGCTCATTGAAAACCTACGAACTGAAGCCGACGTGTGACACAAATGGATCTCTGTTTAATTAACGAAGGAGAGCAAATTTGACACCAAAAATGTTGTTAACCAACTTTCTGAGGTGTTATTATAAGTTTGAGGAATGTTAACAAGTTTTCACGGCCATGTGTATCATTAAAGAATGATGTATGACTTCGAAAGTGTATTTGCATAACCCCTGTGACAAAATACTGCGATCGGTTACAGATGAATTGTTTAAAATGCATTAAAAACGATATTTGGGAACATGTTTTTTTGGGGTTTTTTTTTTTACGTCAGTGCGCATTTGGTCGGACGTCATAGTAGGGGTATTATCAAATATGTGGACGTATTATGTCGTCGCCCCTGTCAGTCCGTCCACAATTTGTTTGTGGACTCTCTAAAGGTCACAATTCTTATCTGATTTTGTTGAAACTTGAAATATAGGTTTATCCCCATAAGATCTCGGCTGCTTTCGATAGTGGCATGTATCAGATCAAAACTTCATGGATTATGGCCCCTGATAGTACGAAAAATCACGTTTTTAGCTTGTGGACCCTATAGAGGTCACAATTTTGAACCGATTTTGATGAAACTTGACATGCATGTTTATAACCAACAGATCTTGGTTGAGTTCGAATTTCGGGAAAATCGGACCAAAATTGACAAACAAAATGGCCGCCATTTGTACGCGAATACTGTTAAAAATGGTATATCATGGTTGTTGACCCTGTATAGGTTACAATTTTAATTCGATTTTGATGAAACTTGAAATGCATGGTTATAACCCAAAGATCTTGGTTCCTTTCGTTATTTGCGCATATCGGATCGTAACTTCCTGAATTATGGCCCCTGATTGTCCGAAAATTCGGCTATGGTCCCTCTGGAGGTCACAATTAATAGAGAGGTTCCGCAACCAGTACGAACTACGTACTACCAACACAGCTTCGTACTTCGTATCCGCCAAAATACGAAGTCCGAAGTACGATCTTTAGTTCCACAGTTTTGTTAAATAAAAAGTATTAAATCAAATCAAATTTTAGTCCTCAAGAAGCCCATTGCAATGTGTTTCTTATCGCAGACTGCCGAAAAAAAACAAAATTTCACAGCCCGAAAATTTGCTCAAAATCAAAATACTTACCGACCACTTTGACGCTGATAAACCTCCTACTGAATTGTAAATGTTCAATCTTTCTATAAAACCGCAAAAATACAAATTTCATTCAAAAATCAACAAGAAAATCATGATATCATACTTCGTTTTTTAACCACGAACTTTTCCCGATTTCTTCGTAGAAAATTGACGAACCGATGGCCGCTTATGTCAATGACATCACACAAAAGTGATGACGCCAGCACATAAACACTTCGTAGTTCGTAGTTCGTACTGGTTGCGGAACCTCCCTATTATCCGATTTAAAAAAAAAAACGTTTGACTCTATCACCATTACACCCTACGGAAGGTTGAGTTCGAATTTCGAGAAAATCGGACCATAGTGTAAAAATATGGTATATCATGGTTGTGGACTCTACAGGTCACAATTCTTATCCGATTTTGACGAAAAGTCACATTTCTAAGTTGTGTACCGTCACACCATAATCATTGTCGGCTTCGAATTTCATGAATATCAGACTGAAACTGACCAACAAAATGGCTGCTCCCAATACAGTATGAAATATAGGACTTAATGATGTAGGGAAAATCACTTTCGGTATTGCTTGTTCTCTATCCATCTCTCGAAAATGTGGCAGTGCCAGCCTATCTTATAATATAGAAGCCTATACCGTTTTATTTATGGGGAATACTGTCGATGTAGGCTGTTATTGATAGTCCATTGACCAATCACGCTATTTTACTGAGATTTCGTCTAATAGTTTGGATGCAGCTATGGCGGGTGTGGCGCGCCGGCAGGGTAAGCTTACTCTTCCGGACACCTGTTACCACTGTTTGTCGTGTATTTTGTACACGGGGAGCAGTTCATTTGCTGATTACACTATTTAGCCTATAACGTTTTTAGGACTTCGAATTCTGTCTAATGGTTTGGATTGTTCGTACTTGGTTTTATTTTATTTATCCAAGCACTATATCTCAACGATCTGTCTTGAATTTTGCATACCATTTATTCTGTACAACCTAATACAGATGCATACCCAAATCACTTCGAATTGAAATTTAATTTTTACCCAACCAATGAATATCCCACAAAGAGCTAATATCCTTTTAAACAAGTTTAAAAAGTTCAATTACACACTTTATAATGTTCCGTTTACACAAAGGAAGAGGCCCGTCGACATTTACTTCCATTGCTTAGTTTGTGTTCAACTCGAGCGACGCCCGTATCCCTACAGCCCCGGGACTGTACAACACAGAGGACGCTTACGCCCCCCACTCCCCGATCCGGTCACATTGTACACGGGGAGCAGTTCATTTGCTGATTACACTATTTAGCCTATAACGTTTTTAGGACTTCGAATTCTGTCTAATGGTTTGGATTGTTCGTACTTGGTTTTATTTTATTTATCCAAGCACTATATCTCAACGATCTGTCTTGAATTTTGCATACCATTTATTCTGTACAACCTAATACAGATGCATACCCAAATCACTTCGAATTGAAATTTAATTTTTACCCAACCAATGAATATCCCACAAAGAGCTAATATCCTTTTAAACAAGTTTAAAAAGTTCAATTACACACTTTATAATGTTCCGTTTACACAAAGGAAGAGGCCCGTCGACATTTACTTCCATTGCTTAGTTTGTGTTCAACTCGAGCGACGCCCGTATCCCTACAGCCCCGGGACTGTACAACACAGAGGACGCTTACGCCCCCCACTCCCCGATCCGGTCACATGACTTGCAGTTAATTATTTGAAATGTTTCTGCACTTGTGTCTTGTCCATGGGTTTGTCTTGTGAATTTTGGTTTATGTTATTGTTTGTTATTTCTTGTACACGCATTTGGTCGAATTAGTTGGAACAATAAGTTTGGACATTACACAGATGATTGACCCTTCTCCGCACTACAGAAGTTATTGTTATATAATGGGGGAGGGGGGCAATTTAAAAATCCACCACCCGTCGTCATTCTGTGAACAAATCCAGACCCAAATTTGACCGGGAAAATGTTACACTGCCGCCATCTCCCATTCTAATTTAATCCTCGAGCCTCCACCGTGGATTATAAATTTGGACGCATAAAAATGAATGTATTGAAATTTCAGTTAGTTTGGTTTATTCTCGGCCAAGTTACGAATGTTTTAAGTTGAGCAGAAATGGTCTAAATGGTCTCGATTATGAAGTACCATCCTTACGATGAAAAACAAAGTATCGATTGTTAAAATATTAAATGGTGCAGGTGTTTTAATCCATTCAATATCTCAACCAACCGTTGACCCAGGGAATCGACTGTGGATTTGTCATGTGAATAAATGTTTAAATAATAATTTAATTTATAAAAGACAGAAAGAAGCTCTTACATAATGGATCATGAATATATTGATAGAACTAAAATTGCAATGAGCAAATTTGTCGTTTGGGTTTGGTGGTCTATTGGTCTTTCGCGCTCCAGATCATAAGGTCTTTCATCGAGTAAATTGTCGTGGTTTAGATTCCCACAATGTATTTGACAACGAGTAGGATCGCTGTACAACCTGTCGTACTAAAGATTCTCGTACTGCTAAAGACCCCTACGCACAAGCGAATTATTGATATCAAATGTAACCATGTTTGTCCCGAAATGGCCATCTCTTGATTGTGTTATTTGTATTCGTTACAAGATGGAACCAGAAGTCTTTACAATATATTGTACTTTAATTTCTTAATAGTAAATGTGATAACCCTTACGCTCACTTAAAATCAGTCAATGCCCTTAACATGGCTTATAAACTAGGTATGTAAGATATTAGATTGGCGCCATTCTACCGTCTTTAACCGCGTGTTGCCTTCTTGTTTTCATCCTATTGTGTTTTTTACAGAATTTTTCAAGTATTGTTTAGCAGAAGTCGAAGCGGGAAAATTAGCTAAATAAATGTCAGAGAGGAACAATTTACTAAATCAACAAATATGTCGTCAATTTGGTCCAAACATTTCCCTCTGATATCATTGAATGTGTACCTTAACAAGCTCAAATCTATTGTCTTTGTTCATTTTTTAAGACTATAGAATGTTGGGTTCTACAATGTTAAAATAAATCCAGGCTATTACGATCAAAAGGATTTCTAAGTAAATTATACCTTTATCTACTGAGCGCCATGGAAAACGCATCACTTTTTTCCCAAAGATTTTATTACTAGGTGGTTTTGTATGTATAATATTATGCAATACTATGAACTATTGTTTCACGCTCCCAAAAGCAAAAAAATATCGGCCCGTGTGCACAAAAAATGCATGAGATGCACATGAAAAACCCAATAGCATTGTGTGTGAGCTCTTTAAAAGCATGTTTTCAACTTAAATTGCAGTACATGAACTGTGAAACGTCAATCTGTCGTAATTTGTTGCTGAAGGAATCAAGCTAGAGATGCCGAGACTTACTAAAATCAACGGATGGAAACCATGGAAATGTCCAGGGTTGGCATGTCTACACGTGCTATTGCCAGACACTTCTACTGTCACCAGTCCACTATTGTAAGGTTGGTGGAATGTGTTCGAGTTACTGGATCAACACGTGACCGTCAACGTCCTGGGTCCGTATTCAAAGGATATCTTAAGTCTAAGATAGTCACTTAACTATTAGCTTTCACTTAAATATACGTAACTTCCTGTAAGTTAAGGGCAAGTGGTATTCAAAGACACTGTTAAGTATCAAATTTTCCCTTAAAGTTAAGCTTCAAGTGGTATTCAAAGGTCAGTTTAAGTGAGAAATATCCACTTACTTTAAGTGACCTACGGGAGGTACCTTAAAGTTAAGTGAGATTATAATGACTTATTTTAATGCTGTAGAAGCAGTCCCGTAATGGCGATTTTAAAAGATAGGGAATTCAGATTAAAACAAAGACAATGTCGCCGAGCGTAGCTGACCTCCAATTTATTTTTTCGTCGTCAACTTTGATGTTGTAGTGCCATAATAGAGTATAAAGTTATTACCACCGATTTAGTTAAGGATATCTTTTCCCGATCATTTATCATGTTATGTTTGTATGTTTCCATGGCTGTCATAAAATATAGTTAAATTCATTTGTGGAGTCGTGGCTTTATAGATTTTGGAAATTATTTATACTACCGCTAGAAGCAAGGCATGATCTAATTTTTACAACTCATTCCCATCTATACATATTTATTTTGGTAAAATATAATGAAGCATGAATATTTCGTACACACAATGTACCGTCAATGCCAGAACTGTCAAAATCTAAAGTGTAGGTACTTACACAATATCTATGAATTTCTCAAATGATAGATTTACAAACAACACTGTATAATTTGTCCAGTCTAACTTAGAAGGCGAGGGCCATTGTGTATTGCTAATAATGTGTTGTTTTCTATTCGCTTTATATTGTTAAAAAATTAAAGCTTACAATATCTATCATTATACTACCACTATTTATTGTAATCTATTTGAATGGATTTTATTTTTTTTTTTAAAAAAAGTCTATGAAAACAGCTGTTCCGGCAAAGGATGCACACTATCATAATTAATCTTATATTATACTCATACTATTTTCATGGGTTACAATATAATATTTCGACAAACATTTTCCTGGTGATGCCAACTAAGAATTTAATAGAATACAGCGATGCTCTTATGGGGGCGTAACTAGCTGGTAATGTCAGTAAATCGTGATTTTTGGCAGTGGAGGGCATTCCATAAATAAAAAAATTCATGCTTTTTGGCGAATGTGAGTATTCCATAATTTAAGTGTGCAGTTAAGTTTTCACATAGCCAAGTATGTGTAAAATACAACCTTTGAATACCGATTTAAGGTAAGACACTTGGTTAAGTGGAAAAATTAAGTATTTTTACTTAACCTTTAGAAAACCTTTGAATACGGAGCCAGGTCCACAACGCGTTACAACCCAGGCTCAAGACCGCTACATCTGGGTCACTCATCTGCGTGACAGATTCCGCCCAGCGTCTCGAACAGATGCAGCATTCGTCTGAAGACATGGACCAGTGAATGCCAACACCGTAAGACGTCGTCTAAGAGAAGTAGGAATCCGTGCACGACGACCTTATGGTGGAGCTATCCTCAGGGATCATCACCGTCAGCGGCGTTTGATAAGGGCTAGAGGACACCAGACATGGAGAAGAGTAGACTGGCAAAGTGTGCTCTTCAGTGATGAGAGTCGCTTTCATCTTTATCACGTTGATGGCGACAATGTGTGTGGAGACGTCTTGGGGAACGTCTTGCAAACTGCTGCGTCTTCAAAACGGATCGATGGGGTGGGGGAAGTGTAATGGTGTGGGGAGGCTTCACATTTGCAGGGGTCGCGTTAATGCTGTAGACCGTGATGATGTCTTGCAATCAATTGTTGCTCCGATGTTTCCAGCGCACCCACAACTTCAGCACTTCCAACAGGATAATACACGTCCACATACCGCCCGTGTCAGTATGGACTACCTGGCTGCTAACAACTTTAATGTCTTGGACTGGCCAGCCATGCCTCCGGACATGGCACCGATAAAACATGTCTGGGGTGAGATGTGGCACCGTCTGTATCGGAGACCACAGATGCACATCATTGCTGCTTTAGAGGCTGCTCTTGTCCATGAATAGAACAATTTGCCCCAGGCATCCGGACGGACAGGGGCGACGACAATATACGTTCACATGAAAATGTGGGCTTATAAAAATTCTCTTGATTTTACATATTGGATTGCTACAATGTCGCCCCAGGTGCAGACATGGAATGGGAATCTAGAACCAGACATTAAAGGTTTAAAATGAGCGAAGAAATTGAACAGACGATCTAACTCCATTCCATTCAAATTTCTGCCATAGAAATTGACATGAAAAGAATACAGTTCAGGTACTTAACAGTAAAATACTTTTTAAAGCTATGGTGAGAACAAGTGTACGTAACGTGCAACCTGATCCACCATCACTTGTTGCTTTTGTGCAGTTAAGTTATTCACCAACTCGTGTCAAGAGATATACATAAGATTACTTTTCAATATAATTACCAGAGGAAAGTGTTACATTAATCATCTTCACTAGTCTTGCTTCTTAACGATATATTACTAGAAACTACTACAATATTAAACAACATTTTTAACATTCCTCCATTTCACTTTTTGGGTGTTTGTATCTTTTTTTTCAGAACTGTCATTTCCGTAAAGTAAAAAAAGAGTTAAATTCAAGATAAGCATTTTTTTCTTTTACAAATCTGTCATAAATATTTCATATGCCAAACAAAATGTAATATATTTAACCTTTAACAAGTTTTCCCCATCATCAGTTTGTGTTATTTTCAAGATAGAATTGGAGAAGTGAAAAAATCTGGTGTCAGTTTTTATGACATCTGATGTCTTGTTTTCTGTTATGTCGATATGCAGTATATTGATGAAGACTGAAATAATATAATTAAAACAATTTTTGTTTCACCTTTAAATTTTTTGTATATTATTGAGAGAACAGTTTCTCTTGTGTTTTGATGTTTTTAATTCCATTAGCAAAATATTACAAATAAATTATGCCCCGTGATTACTCTATCTGGCGAAAGTGATCGTTGGAAATGAAATGGGGTTTAACGTCCTATTTTACTGCACCGATCAGGCTACAGTCTACTCCTGTTTCAAATTCCGACTGCCAAAGGTTCTTTGACACGCATTCTTACGTGTACCCGAGATTTCGTTTCTTCGTACCATCCGGACAACAAGATACAATTCCTTGCTAGACCCTCTATCCTGCATCACTGACAAGCCGCGAATTTCTCGGACAACACTGGAAACGAACCCCGTATATCCTGGTTAGTAAGCCAGTGCCTTTATACGTATAGCTGGGTTGATTGAGAATTTTTTTTATGAAATTCAGATAGACTGGCCATCTTTGTGACTGGAAGCTGTCATTAAATATGTTTTTAGCTATTGATTTCTCTAAATTGTTTGATTAAAACTGTACAAATGCAATGCCATTTAAATGACTGCTCTACTGGGTCGAACGTTCCATTTAAATGGAATATTGTTTGAGTTGGATTCAGATATTCTTTACAGTTTCTTTAACGAATTAAAATTTTAGGACATAAAATAGACCGGAAGATTAAAAGAAACAAATTAAATGTTCAGCAATAACATGTTTTCAAATAAAGATTCGTGTAAAATATTTCCCACGTTTTAATCATTTTGAAGAACACCTGTTCATTCATACTTATGCCAGTTTGTTAAATCTATTTTTATACAATGTAAGCTACAGGTGTTAAATACCTTTCAAGTACGGAAATTGGTTAAATTTTCTACTGTGTAATCATTAGGGTTCAAGGTCGAAACTACGGGGGTATTGCATTAATAGCAGAAAGTAAATGTTCCTACTTAAAGATAAGCGATAATAAAAATCCACAAAACCAAAGAAAACAAGCCATAATGTGAGCAGAATAAAGAAACTATCACCAAAGACTGTTCTTTTCAAAGAGGCGAGAGATTTTCTACAGATAAAACATCAAATAAGAGGCACCTTTCATCGGCACCGGATACAGTGATTAAACAAAACAAGATTAAACGAGACGCTTCTTTATCTTGGAATAAAAATAGAAAGAAGAAATTAACAATCTGCAGCCATCGCTGATACTTCAAATTTACGAGCTGTAGTCACACATATATCGATGTCTGCCGTTTGTCTGTCCATTAGGGCTGCCCGTGACTGAAATTTGGTGTATAAGGGCAACATGAGAACGCGAGACATGGGAATATGGTCGCTGCACTACAACCGTTGGAATTCTACTACTTCCGGGCCCTGTTTCTCGAAGATCTTAACAAATTTTGATTGGCAAAGCACTGAAATCAATCCAATATTTTTTAATCAAATTAATAAAATTTGGATTTTATCTTAGTTAGAATTTCGTGAAACAGGCTTCTGGCCCGGGGACCTAAGTGTGTATCATTATAGAGCCGCCCCTGTGTCTCTTATCATAAGTGCCAAGTTATTGATATTCTACATAGTTATTCGTATTGATTATACATTAGTCCATGCCATTTAAAACAGTTGTTATGTTATATGAATTGTTAAGATTAACATAAAAGTGAAGCGGTACTATCGAGTTTCAAGAACTTCCAATAATTTCTTGCAGAGTTTTTGCCCTTGTCCTCTTTGTAGAGTATTTTGAACACTCTAACAATAAAAGTTATCATCTGATCTACAAAGGGAGGAACTGGAGCCGGAGAACCTAGACATCGCGGGAACACCACTCGAGGGGTTGGGGCAGACTTCTTTTTAAAATGGTACTTTTGAGAGTATATTTACCAAACCTCCAGAGACCCAGAAACAACGTAAAATCAAGACTAAAAAGAGCCACCAAGCACATGAGAACATTAACGTCTTCAGGAGTTCTGAGTCTACCATGCTCGTAGGCTCCTCCGCAGTATCTGTATCCACTTAAAATTTACGTTTGGCAATATGTAGAAGACTGCTACCATTCCGAAATCTCCAAGTATTTTTATCTGGTCGTTAAATTCTTCAATTATAAGTTAAGCAAGCTTTGAAAGAACATTTACTATAAATATGGTAAAATCGAATTTTCTGTTGGATATAAACTACTATGTTGAAATACAAATAGCGATACATTTCCAGTTTCTTCGCTTGGCAATGCAACCATGGAAATCGATGTTTCGTGGGAAATTATATTTGCTACCACGTAGATATAGAAATCGGAACATCAATATACACTGTACAAAGAACTTTATAATAGTTGAAGTTGGATGAAATTACAACATAAATATTGATTATAAACTCGAATCTCTAAGAACTAGCCGTGTAATAAGTTTGGAATTCTGACATTATAACCAGAGACCAATTATTCTCCCACGCTTATACTGCAGATTAATATGTTTGACTTTGGCTTACAATAAACCGTAATTAAACGATGTAATTACATATTGCCTGAAACATGAAAATCTTTATTATCTTTTTCAAAAATCTTTGTGCTTGCAGAAGTAAAAATATCCAGCGGTTCAATTCAGTGGAAATCTCGTCTGTTATTTCATTACATCTTTTATTATATCTTGTCTCGTCACTGGTTTTCTTTAATGTTTAGATCTTCCGCTCTAGGGAAAAGATTTATACATCAAAACCCGTCTCTCTGGTTGCAATAAAGTTCTATGATTAGAAGTAAAGCATTTTAATTGGTAAGTTATTTCTAGACCGAAACGCTTTGAATCACCGTCGTAGTATTTTTTAAAATTTTCTATTGATTTCGTGTAGGTCTATTATTGGAACGAGTTTCTTTTAATTTGTGATTAATCGTATGTCATGCAAATTATATACACGAGGAAGTTAGGTCGAGCTTGGGTGTGGGTGGCCGTATACTGTATAAACCCAGAGTATAGTGTGTAACACTCCTCTTGCACATGTTCCTTAATCAATGGCCCGAGAAATCCTTCTCTGACGATTGCTGGATTGGCTTCTGATACTTGAGTTTATGAGGGAGTGTGTCTATTCTTCCCGTTCAATCAAATCTATACCAAGTACAGCAACTTAAGCAATGGCCCGAGAAATCCTTCTCTGACGATTGCTGGATTGGCTTCTGATACTTGAGTTTATGAGGGAGTGTGTCTATTCTTCCCGTTCAATCAAATCTATACCAAGTACAGCAACATTACAGCCCTTCGTTTTATCTAGGATCTTCCCTTAAACGTTAGACAGTGATTTAATGTATAAAAAACTATGAACATGTTGTTTTTCTCCACGTGTTTGTTGATACTGGTCATTACCCAATTAGTTTTCTGCAATATTCTGTTATGTACAGGTTAGTGGAGCATAATATATTTCGTAACGTAATCATATTTGGGGCTTTGTTTAAACCCCAATGATTTTGTTACGCTGTAATGTATTGGTTATTGAATAAATTGTTGACCAGTCATGTTTTGAACAGGAATTTGCGGTCATTTGTGTGGGTTTGATAGATTTAATCAAACGAAACACTACGAAGAGTACGTGATCACAAAATACTAACTGCAAATGGTTCTTTTACGTGTACACTATACCTTGATTCTTTTTAACTTCTATACGTCGTTCCTTGCCACACACCTCCTTCGAGAACCGATCAACGAACACTGTAATTGGTCAAATATTTGCTATGCGGGAAATTATAGACAAAGTTTTTTTGTTATGATTGATTTTAGTAGCCTATAGTGTCCTCTTTCAGAATCTGCCGGGTAAACATCGGTCACCCTTGAGCGTTTCGATACGGCCGCCCCATCAAATAATCTCCTATATCTCCAAGTGTATTTATTATAGGATGATAATTTTGGTGTCTAACCGTATGTTTCTAAGGTCAAGGAATACACTGAACTCATTTATTATGTTGTGGGGTGATTAGATGATAGTAAAATCAAACATCCCAGACAATATGGCCCTTTAACTCGTAAGCGGCGTTTGCGGGCGATTATTTCACCGAACCAAAATAAATCCAGAGACAAACTATATATTTCTGGTCAAAGGAGCGAATGAGTGATAGGATAACATCACATATATCCCTATCAGGGGATCCGGGAACACATGGATCGACCCTGAAAAGGGAGACACACGCTGTTTGTTTAACATTTAAAAAAAAACCCAAATTCTACCCGGAAACAGGAACATAACCCTCGCAAAACTAGGCAATATCCAGTTTAATCCTTTAGTCTTGTTTCTGGCTGCAACCTGTGAAAGCGCAAAATATTGTATATTCTAAGCCATTCCTATTGTAGCTACAGGCTACAGTCTACTCCTGTTTCAAATTCCGACTGCCAAAGGTTCTTTGACACGCATTCTTACGTGTACCCGAGATTTCGTTTCTTCGTACCATCCGGACAACAAGATACAATTCCTTGCTAGACCCTCTATCCTGCATCACTGACAAGCCGCGAATTTCTCGGACAACACTGGAAACGAACCCCGTATATCCTGGTTAGTAAGCCAGTGCCTTTATACGTATAGCTGGGTTGATTGAGAATTTTTTTTATGAAATTCAGATAGACTGGCCATCTTTGTGACTGGAAGCTGTCATTAAATATGTTTTTAGCTATTGATTTCTCTAAATTGTTTGATTAAAACTGTACAAATGCAATGCCATTTAAATGACTGCTCTACTGGGTCGAACGTTCCATTTAAATGGAATATTGTTTGAGTTGGATTCAGATATTCTTTACAGTTTCTTTAACGAATTAAAATTTTAGGACATAAAATAGACCGGAAGATTAAAAGAAACAAATTAAATGTTCAGCAATAACATGTTTTCAAATAAAGATTCGTGTAAAATATTTCCCACGTTTTAATCATTTTGAAGAACACCTGTTCATTCATACTTATGCCAGTTTGTTAAATCTATTTTTATACAATGTAAGCTACAGGTGTTAAATACCTTTCAAGTACGGAAATTGGTTAAATTTTCTACTGTGTAATCATTAGGGTTCAAGGTCGAAACTACGGGGGTATTGCATTAATAGCAGAAAGTAAATGTTCCTACTTAAAGATAAGCGATAATAAAAATCCACAAAACCAAAGAAAACAAGCCATAATGTGAGCAGAATAAAGAAACTATCACCAAAGACTGTTCTTTTCAAAGAGGCGAGAGATTTTCTACAGATAAAACATCAAATAAGAGGCACCTTTCATCGGCACCGGATACAGTGATTAAACAAAACAAGATTAAACGAGACGCTTCTTTATCTTGGAATAAAAATAGAAAGAAGAAATTAACAATCTGCAGCCATCGCTGATACTTCAAATTTACGAGCTGTAGTCACACATATATCGATGTCTGCCGTTTGTCTGTCCATTAGGGCTGCCCGTGACTGAAATTTGGTGTATAAGGGCAACATGAGAACGCGAGACATGGGAATATGGTCGCTGCACTACAACCGTTGGAATTCTACTACTTCCGGGCCCTGTTTCTCGAAGATCTTAACAAATTTTGATTGGCAAAGCACTGAAATCAATCCAATATTTTTTAATCAAATTAATAAAATTTGGATTTTATCTTAGTTAGAATTTCGTGAAACAGGCTTCTGGCCCGGGGACCTAAGTGTGTATCATTATAGAGCCGCCCCTGTGTCTCTTATCATAAGTGCCAAGTTATTGATATTCTACATAGTTATTCGTATTGATTATACATTAGTCCATGCCATTTAAAACAGTTGTTATGTTATATGAATTGTTAAGATTAACATAAAAGTGAAGCGGTACTATCGAGTTTCAAGAACTTCCAATAATTTCTTGCAGAGTTTTTGCCCTTGTCCTCTTTGTAGAGTATTTTGAACACTCTAACAATAAAAGTTATCATCTGATCTACAAAGGGAGGAACTGGAGCCGGAGAACCTAGACATCGCGGGAACACCACTCGAGGGGTTGGGGCAGACTTCTTTTTAAAATGGTACTTTTGAGAGTATATTTACCAAACCTCCAGAGACCCAGAAACAACGTAAAATCAAGACTAAAAAGAGCCACCAAGCACATGAGAACATTAACGTCTTCAGGAGTTCTGAGTCTACCATGCTCGTAGGCTCCTCCGCAGTATCTGTATCCACTTAAAATTTACGTTTGGCAATATGTAGAAGACTGCTACCATTCCGAAATCTCCAAGTATTTTTATCTGGTCGTTAAATTCTTCAATTATAAGTTAAGCAAGCTTTGAAAGAACATTTACTATAAATATGGTAAAATCGAATTTTCTGTTGGATATAAACTACTATGTTGAAATACAAATAGCGATACATTTCCAGTTTCTTCGCTTGGCAATGCAACCATGGAAATCGATGTTTCGTGGGAAATTATATTTGCTACCACGTAGATATAGAAATCGGAACATCAATATACACTGTACAAAGAACTTTATAATAGTTGAAGTTGGATGAAATTACAACATAAATATTGATTATAAACTCGAATCTCTAAGAACTAGCCGTGTAATAAGTTTGGAATTCTGACATTATAACCAGAGACCAATTATTCTCCCACGCTTATACTGCAGATTAATATGTTTGACTTTGGCTTACAATAAACCGTAATTAAACGATGTAATTACATATTGCCTGAAACATGAAAATCTTTATTATCTTTTTCAAAAATCTTTGTGCTTGCAGAAGTAAAAATATCCAGCGGTTCAATTCAGTGGAAATCTCGTCTGTTATTTCATTACATCTTTTATTATATCTTGTCTCGTCACTGGTTTTCTTTAATGTTTAGATCTTCCGCTCTAGGGAAAAGATTTATACATCAAAACCCGTCTCTCTGGTTGCAATAAAGTTCTATGATTAGAAGTAAAGCATTTTAATTGGTAAGTTATTTCTAGACCGAAACGCTTTGAATCACCGTCGTAGTATTTTTTAAAATTTTCTATTGATTTCGTGTAGGTCTATTATTGGAACGAGTTTCTTTTAATTTGTGATTAATCGTATGTCATGCAAATTATATACACGAGGAAGTTAGGTCGAGCTTGGGTGTGGGTGGCCGTATACTGTATAAACCCAGAGTATAGTGTGTAACACTCCTCTTGCACATGTTCCTTAATCAATGGCCCGAGAAATCCTTCTCTGACGATTGCTGGATTGGCTTCTGATACTTGAGTTTATGAGGGAGTGTGTCTATTCTTCCCGTTCAATCAAATCTATACCAAGTACAGCAACTTAAGCAATGGCCCGAGAAATCCTTCTCTGACGATTGCTGGATTGGCTTCTGATACTTGAGTTTATGAGGGAGTGTGTCTATTCTTCCCGTTCAATCAAATCTATACCAAGTACAGCAACATTACAGCCCTTCGTTTTATCTAGGATCTTCCCTTAAACGTTAGACAGTGATTTAATGTATAAAAAACTATGAACATGTTGTTTTTCTCCACGTGTTTGTTGATACTGGTCATTACCCAATTAGTTTTCTGCAATATTCTGTTATGTACAGGTTAGTGGAGCATAATATATTTCGTAACGTAATCATATTTGGGGCTTTGTTTAAACCCCAATGATTTTGTTACGCTGTAATGTATTGGTTATTGAATAAATTGTTGACCAGTCATGTTTTGAACAGGAATTTGCGGTCATTTGTGTGGGTTTGATAGATTTAATCAAACGAAACACTACGAAGAGTACGTGATCACAAAATACTAACTGCAAATGGTTCTTTTACGTGTACACTATACCTTGATTCTTTTTAACTTCTATACGTCGTTCCTTGCCACACACCTCCTTCGAGAACCGATCAACGAACACTGTAATTGGTCAAATATTTGCTATGCGGGAAATTATAGACAAAGTTTTTTTGTTATGATTGATTTTAGTAGCCTATAGTGTCCTCTTTCAGAATCTGCCGGGTAAACATCGGTCACCCTTGAGCGTTTCGATACGGCCGCCCCATCAAATAATCTCCTATATCTCCAAGTGTATTTATTATAGGATGATAATTTTGGTGTCTAACCGTATGTTTCTAAGGTCAAGGAATACACTGAACTCATTTATTATGTTGTGGGGTGATTAGATGATAGTAAAATCAAACATCCCAGACAATATGGCCCTTTAACTCGTAAGCGGCGTTTGCGGGCGATTATTTCACCGAACCAAAATAAATCCAGAGACAAACTATATATTTCTGGTCAAAGGAGCGAATGAGTGATAGGATAACATCACATATATCCCTATCAGGGGATCCGGGAACACATGGATCGACCCTGAAAAGGGAGACACACGCTGTTTGTTTAACATTTAAAAAAAAACCCAAATTCTACCCGGAAACAGGAACATAACCCTCGCAAAACTAGGCAATATCCAGTTTAATCCTTTAGTCTTGTTTCTGGCTGCAACCTGTGAAAGCGCAAAATATTGTATATTCTAAGCCATTCCTATTGTAGCTACAGGCACACGTACTACTTGACCTGCCATCCCGGCATCCACGTCTGATGAGCCGCATGACCGACTCTGGAGCAAGTTGGACGGTTGTAATGTTCTCAATTGGGTATCCTGCTCCCAGGAATAGTGTTCCAGATCAAGTTCCGGTGGACTCTGGTCTTCCTGTGAACGCCACACAATAGCTTGGTGGTGAGCTCCTTTTAAGATCTCTGCAAATGTACCATTCGTTGAGCAAGATTACATTGTTTTGATGGGAAATAATGACGAAACATTTTTAGCTTTAGATGTCCACACCTTCCAGCGTGTTTCAGACATAGATTTCTAGAACCCTGTCCATTACAAACTGTCAAAAATACAGTGGTCTGTTAACCGTGTAAGCAATGATTCTTTTGGATTCTCTATTACTCTGGCGATTAAGAGAGAATACCATCAAGTTTTAACTGTTTTCAAAGCTGTGCCTTTCCCCACGACGTAGCCGCATGTAACCGTATTACATTCAGTAAGCTTGCAGGATTTCAATGATAATTGACGTGTTTCTCCGTAGTTTGACCTATGTCAACGGTTGAACTTTCCTCGATTGGCGATTAAAATTTAATCTTTGTATGGACCTAGCTCTTTCAAATCGATGGCTGAAACACACTGGGGGTATAGGCATCCAAACTTGACATGTATCGACATCCTACCCACCTATATCATGTAGTCTAGCTCCAACGAATGATGCATTTGTAGCGAAAGAAAAAAAATATGGCATTGCAAAGTTATTGAGTGGCGTTCACTGGAACCTCGGAATCCGCCGAAACATGACCCGGAAATGTATTGCTGGGAGAAGGACACTAAATTGAAAACATAATAAGCGGTAAACTTGCTCCGGAGTCTGCAATGTGGCTCATCAATGTGAATGCAAGAGTGACAGCTAATGTAGTACGTGTGCTTGTGTTGTCACAGGTTGCAGTCAGAAACACGACTAAAGGATTGAACTCGATATTGCCTAGTTTTGTGGAGTTTGTGTTCCTGTTTTCCGGGTAGAATTTGATTTTTAAATGTTCAACAATCAGCTTGTGTCTCCCTTTTCCGGACCGACGCACGTGTCCCTGGAGCCCCTGATAGGGATATATGTGGTGTTATCATATCACTCATCCGGTCCTTTGTCCAGAAATATATAGTTCGTCTCTGGATTTAGTTTGGTTCGGTGAAATAATCGTCACCAAACGCCGCTTAAGGGCCATATTGTCTGACACGTTTGATTTTACTATCATCTAATCACCCCACAACATAATAAATGAGTTCAGTGTATTCCTTGGTCCAAGAAACATACGGTTAGACACCGAAATTATCATCCTAGAATAAATACTCTCAAAACGCCCAAGGGTGACCGAGGTTCACCCGGCAGATTCTGAATGAGGACACCCTAGGCTACCAAAATCAATCATAAAAAAACTTTGTATTTCCAGGTTCAGTCATAGTTCTGTCGGACTATTAAAGCTATGAGGAACAACCAAATGAGGGGTAATATACAGCAGTATTTGTCCATAAAGATGTCAGTCAATATTTTCAGTGTTTCTTTTCCCGTTTATTTATGGAATTGAATTTCTCAACTAAACAAGATAAACCACAAGCTGCAAGAACTTTAAAAACATTTTTATAGTTTCCTTATACTTTTAAGTATACATGTATTAATATATACATATCCTAAAACTGATTTAGAAAGACATTTCTGAGAAAAGTATACTTCAACATTTGTTTTCAACAGCCCCAAGTCATCAGTTGACAAGTGTTCACGAAGAAATATACACATTGCAAATTTCTTGCTTTAACAGCTGAGAGATATCAAGCAGGTTTTTTTTTTTTTGTTGTATTCGTTTTTCACTTCGTGCAACCACTTAACACATGTTACTGATGAAGTGTCAGGAAAATATCTAATCAAAACTAGTATCAGATAACATGCTATTCCATCTTGCACAATAAACCAATTCTATCATCACACGAATTGGCATCTATACCTATTATCATACTCAACTACGTGTATATTGGCTTTTTAAATGCCCGCAGCAAAATTTCAACTATGCGAAACTTGTTTCCAATGTTTATATGCCAAACCAAGATTCTCTCCGTTTCAATGTAGATGAATTCTGATACAATTATTTTAAATCTTGTTTTTATTATCTCGAACGTCGCTGGAAATACCAATAGGAAGCGAATTGGTCATGTTTTCACGAAAGCGTCCACGTGTTATCGCCATGCATCTAAAATTTCTATGCCCCCTAATCTATGGAGCCGAATCGTTGCCATATTAAAATTGACAAATTATCATGGTCAAAATGGTAAAAATGGCAATTTGCGTGATTTTTCACTTGTAGATATTGCATAACACAAAATCACAATATTAGTATCAAAACAAAAATTGTTATCCAAAAATTAACAACATAAAAATCTACTTGTGTTTTTTTCACTTTCTACTTTTCGCATTTGCCAATTCATTGTGACTTTTTCATCTTTGCATTTTCAACTATAAGAATTTCACCATTGTATTTTCAACCACTAAAATTTCTCCAATCTAACTGACCATATAAGGAAAGGGGCGTGTTTACGAGTTCGGCCGAAGTTGACGTCATAGGACGTCAATATTTAGTGTCTGGGCTAAAATGAATGTTCCATTGGGTTATTCGTGTCTCTTATCCGATTTGAAGAAAATCAAATAAATACGTTGTAATGTCAGACAATTTTTTGTTTAATGAGATATATCATCGAACCTTGAGGTTGACCCATTGTCTTAATAGACCCGACGAATCTTTAACTGAACATCGGCATGAATGTGAGCGTATTGCTGGCATTATATCTGAAATAAGTGTCACTACCGAAGAGGTGTCTGATTGTCTTAATCAATTAAGAAAAGCTATGTTAATCAATTAAGAAAAGTTCTACAGTTATTAGACGATGCAATAAATTTGCAAACAAGACAACAAGGACACGACAGAGAGTATCATGTTTCGTCAGGAATAGTTGGTCCGCCAAAGTTGTTTATTCCACAAGAACAGTTACAATATTTAGTTGATAATTTTAAATTAGCCGAAATTGCAAATTTATTCAGCGTTTCCAAACGCACCGTTTGTAGACGTCTCAAAGAATACAATATATCCATTTCACAAAAGTACAGTACTTTAAGTGATGATGAGCTAGATAATTTAGTTACTGCTATTATATCAAGATTTCCTGATCAGAATATAGAAGTGTGAAGGGCCATTTGTCAGCTCAGGGATTTACCTTGCAAGAGGAAAGGGTCAGAGATGCCATGAGAAGGATAGATCTAGAAGGCTTACTTTATCGAAGACTTACCATGAAACCTATAAGAAGGAGAAGATACAGCGTTAGAGCTTCTAATTCATTACGGCATATTGATGGTTACCATAAACTTATAACGTATATTTGTAGGCTGAAACCGATATTTTAATTTGAATTATGTGTGCCAGTGCCACCACTCTCCTGGCAGTCTTTAAATGTTATGTTAGTCTCAATGCCCAGAAACAATTTTAACACCGATATTTGATTTTTTCAAATCGGATAATCTTAACACTAAGAGGCACGAATAAGCCAATGGAACATTAATTTTAGCCCAGACGCTAAATATTGACGTCCTATGACGTCAACTTCGACCGAAATCGTAAACACGCCCCTTTCCTTATATGGTCAGTTAGATTGGAGAAATTTTAGTGGTTGAAAATACAATGGTGAAATTCTTATAGTTGAAAATGCAAAGATGACAAAGTCACAGTGAATTTGCAAATGCGAAGAGTAGAAAGTGAAAAAAACACAAGTAGATTTTTATGTTGTTAATTTTTGGCGAACAATTTTTGTTTTGATACTAATATTGTGATTTTGTGTTATGCAATATCTACAAGTGAAAAATCACGCAAATTGCCATTTTTACCATTTTGACCATGATAATTTGTCAATTTTAACTATGATATTTTCTCTTAATATGGCAACGATTCGGCTCCAAACTAATCACATAACGGTATTTCCTGTCTTGGAAGGTTAAGAAATCTAAAAACTTTTTTCTAACCTAAAATAGATATTATGGGTAGATTATTTCGATACCCGTTTTATATAAATGGATATTGTGGGTGGATTAGATGATAGCTGTAATGTATAAATTATTCTACCATGGTCAAAAAGACAACATCTCAAGATCTTTGAAATGCATTTTAAAAATAAATTAGTGTAAATCCAACTTCCCTTCCTAAATAAAGCATATGAAATGAAAATTGCAGAAACCAAACAGTATCCAAGACACAATATCATATAAAGTGGAAATTACTATCAATGTATTTCATCCCTTAACATTTTGTCCTTAATCTGCCTTTAAGTAAAGGAATAAAACAAGATTCCGGAGTAATGTTGGGAAAAAGAAACCCGAGGGAAGAGGGAAGAATCTCGGTTTTACAGATATATGTTAGTGAGAATTATACCCCCTTTTACGAGAAGATGATTTATGTTTATCTCAGATATTATGCCGTCCTAATTTTCTGCACTTAACGGTCTAATTGAAATCAAATAATAATTTTGACCATAGCAGGTTATCATGCACAGCAAAATAAACCAATAACAAGTCATTAATATTATGTAGACTAATAATGTCATACTGGGTAATCATGTGGGAATAGCCTTTAAAGATCGAGCGGCGGATGTTTCTTTTCCCGCATTTCTTGAACTGATTCCATGGCAAACCCCGTTTACAATGAAAACCTTTAAATTTATTTGCCTTCAGTCAGGACATATCAGTTCAAAATGTTTGGTTTTTTTTGTTATTTCAACGACTAGGTCCTGACTATTCAAAGGGCATTAAAATGTCATTAAAGCGCGGATTGACGTCTTTAGAAGTATATACATTTATACATGTCTCCGCAATAAGAGCAAGTTCTATAATGTAATATAACCCTTGTAGATACATAAATAGTACATGATTTAAAAAAATAAATAATCACGCCTGCCATATTTCAACAGCTTAGTTATTGAACTGCCCCACATATTTTGAATGCCAAACTCTAAAATCAAATTATTTAAATATTTCTCGTTTTCAACGAATTATTGATTCAATTTCCGAACTATTTATTTTAGATTTTAGACATAATTACTTAATTACGGGTGTTTTCTTTACTCTCTTTAATATAGTTCTAAAAACCGCCTTGACAGTTATATGTAGCATGTGCAACACGTTTTTAAAGCCGCGGGATTAATTGAATTGACTCCAACGCTTTAAATAACATAATAATATCTAAACAGATTCTAAATTGAGATACACTTAAAATTCCACTTTATGAGAAGGAATGGAAGCTATATATATATTTTTTTCATCATTCTGGTATTCGACGAATTTACAGGTGCCTGGTTTCTGGCAGCAAAAGTTACTAAACTCGTAAGCGAAATTGATTTATGAGATTTAAAATATGAACACAGTGTCGTCCCATCAGGACGTACGGCACAATTTACCAAATACAACCCAATACTACCCAACAGCACCAAATCCTAACTAAACACAACCAAATCATGAGCGATAATGCAGGAAAAAAAAGGAAACCAGATCTTTGGGATATAAAGATATTTGTAAAAGAGATAAATTATGGCATCTACGAGTGGACACAAATATGGGTTGCTACACATATGCAAATTTAGTATGAATATATATAAACAGATTTACATTCAATGTTTGTATACCGATAGTCCATTGGCCAATCATGCTATTTCATTGAGATTTCGTCTAATAGTTTGGATGCAGCGATGGCGGGTGTGGCGCCAGGCAGGGTAAGCTTACTCTTCCGGGCACCTGTTACCACTGTTTGTCGTGTATTTTGTACACGGTCTATTTGCTGATTACACTATTTTGCCTCAACCGTTTTTATTGGACTTCGAATTTTGACTAATGGTTTGGATTGTTCGTACTTGGTTTTATTTTATTTCTGTTTTAACTGTAATTTCTAGTCATTTAAGTTCGCAAGGAATCCAATCCAAAGTGAATGGCAGCTTTGGCGTCTGGTTAGTCCAGTCTAGACCGTGTGGGTTATGTTTATCCTCGTTCAAACCGGTCGCTTCATTACAAATGACACTCGAAATTTTCATTTTGTCTTATACGTCATATAATATTGGATACCAGAAGCCCAATTTTTCACTGTGAGACAAGAACATCAGTTTTGATGTAATCAGAAGCCCATCTTTCCACTGTAAGGTAACAATATCAATGTTGATGCAATGTGGGGGGCTGTGGATGATATTTGCTTCCGTTTGCTCACAACACTTATTATTTTAGCGTTTTCCGAGATTCTATCCGGATTATCGGCCTTATTTTCATTTCCAGTGAAGCCTGTACCACAACAGGCCCGGGACTGCACAGCACAGAGGACGCTTACGGCTTCACCCCGGATCTATTCACTTGATTTGTTATAATTTGTTTATTTTTTGTAATGTCTATTTTTATACGCTCACATTTTCAAGTGGGCGTATTATGCCACCACCCTTGTCCGTCCACCCACAATTGATTGTAGACTCTCTACAGGTCACAATTCTTATCCGATTTTGACGAAACTTGAAACATAGGTTTTCCCCAATAAGATCTCGACTGCTTTCGATATTGGCATGTATCAGATCGAAACTTTATGGATCATGACCCCTAATTGTCCGAAAAATCACATTTTTATCTTGTGGACCCTATAGCGGTCACAATATTGAACCGATTTTGATGAAACTTGACATGTATGGCTATAACCCAAAGATCTCGGTTCCTTTCGATATTGGCGCCCATCGGATCTTAACTTCCTGAATTATGACTCCTGTTTGTACGAAAAGTCACCTTTATTAGCTCGCGGTCCCTCTGGAGGTCACAATTATTACCCGATTTAAAACAAATCGTTTGATTATATCACCGTTACACTGAAATGAAGGTTCAGTTCAAATTTCATGAACGTCGAACCAAAATTACCGAACAAAAGGACCGTCCCATTTACGCGAATAGTGTGAAAATATGGTATAGGTCACAATGTTAATTCGATTTTAATGAAACTTGAAATGCATGTTTATAACTCACAGATCTTGGTTCCTTTCGATATCTGCACATATCGGATTGTAACTTTCTGAATTAAGGCCCCTGATTGTACGAACAATCGCCTTTGTATACGTCCAAATGAAAATGTTTGTGGACACTCTACATGTCACAATTTGTATCCAATTTCAATGAAATTTGAAATATAGGTTTATCTCCCTACGATCTCGGTTCCTTTTGATATTAGCATGTATCGAACGTGGATTATGACCCCTGATTGTACATAAAATCACGTTTTTAGCTTGTGGACCCTATAGATGTCACAGTTTTTATCTGATTTTGTTGAAGTTTTGAATGTTCAGACCCAAAGATCTTAGTTCCATTTGATATTTGGACTGCAACTTCCTGAATTGTACGAAAATATGCCTTTTTATACGCCCACATTGAAATGTGGTCCTATACTGTCGTCGCCCCCATTACCTGTGGACGCTTTACAGGCTAAAGTTAATATCCGATTGACTTTAAATTTATTTATACACAGTGTTTAAGAATGCGACGATGAATCCTATTGATTTTTAGCGATATCCGATAATTACTGTCATAGTTATGACGCTTGAACACTTCAAAAAATTTTGTGGACCCTCTAGAGGCTGAAGTTAATATCCGATTGACCTTAAATTTATACACAGTGTTTAAGGTCATAAAACAAAGAAACGTATTGAATTTCAGTGATTTCCGATAATTACTGGCAGTGTTAGGACTCTTAATCACTTAAGAAAATCTTGTGGGCGCTGTAGAGGCCAAAGTTTATATCCGATTAAATTTATACACAGTGTTAAGGTCATGAGACTAAGAAGCCTATTGATTTTCGGCGAATTCTGATAATTATTGCCAGAGTTATCTCCCTTCAATTTTTATTTCAATAATTCGCGTGCGCGTAGGGGTCTTTAGCAGTGGGAGGAAACCGGAGTGCCCGGAGGAAACCCACGAGGTTGAGACGGCGCCCCTATCTCCATGCCAAATAGGCTCACACCAGGGCTCGAAACCACAGTCGCAAGCCAGAGGTGATCGGCCAGCTAGAGGTCGAAGCGCGGCACTCTAGACCACTAGCCCCCCCCCCCCTCCGCTGTATCATAAATGTTACATTACCGAAAAAAGTAAGAATATGCTCTTGTTGACTGTCCGGGCGATTTAGCTGCTGTGTGCGTATGTTTCGTTGCCTGGCAACCTATTTTTATTTTTCTATCATGTTCGCGGGTTTATCTTTTAGATTTTTGTTTTGCGCGTAGTGCGGTCCTCCTGCATTTACTATTGGATTAAAAACTTCCCTCATCAAAATCGGATAAAAAAAATTGTGACCTCTATGGGTTCCATAACCTTGATGTTATATAGTGTTCCACTATTTGCGTACGGGGGACGGCCATTTTATCGGCCAGTTTCCGTACGATTGCTCAGTTGTCATTATGTTGTATATGTTGTAACGGTGGTATATATTAACAGCTTTTCCTTTTTAATCGGATAAATATTGTAACCATAAGCTAAAAACGCTGATATGTCTGAATATCGAAAGAAACCGAGATCTTTGGGATCTCATGTTCAATAGAAGACTTGATCTCTACGTACATCTTATCAAGGCCTTCACGTAATACCCTCCATATTTCGGCACTAATTCCGATAGGGTACAGACACAGCTTGTAAGCCTATCAGATTTCTCGATCGCCGAGAATACCAAGTCTCGCGCTATCAAACTAAATATCTACCTGTAATAAATGAGTTGCAAAGTTCGAGGTTCGCTCAATGGCAAGGTTCCGTGCAGGTCAGTATGTCACAACCTCTAATTGGACGCTATTGTTCACGTGAAGTAACCTAGCGACGCCCAGCGCAGTCGTTGCTTCATGAGGGTCCACAACCTTGGTATTACACACCTTTACACTAGTTGTAGGTGACCATGTGGCTTAGTGGGTAAGTCGCTGGCTCGCTAGGTATACGATCCATGCATTGGCGGAGAAAGTCCATCCAGATATTCCGGCGTGGTTTCCACTTGTCAGCGACGGCCTACTCTTACACCAAATCCCAACTGCCAAGGGATCTATTACATGCACGCTAAATGTGCACACGGGACCTCGGTTTTTCTTCCCATCTGAACGACTAGACAGTTGTCCTTGTAAGGCCCTCCGTCCTGCATCACGAACAAGGGAAACCACGCCAGATGAACTTTCTTTGCCAATGCAGGCATCGAATACCCGATCTCCGGACTAGCGATAAGCGCCTTACCCACGTGACGAAACCCTCCCCCGCCCCCCTCAATCAGAAGTCAAAAATGAGATAAAATTATTTGGATAACGACTCATTATTTGTAGAAATAAATAATTTTTTCAATGTTGAGCCGTTTCATTTATCCCGGATACTATAAATATATATGACCATTTCAAATGTTTGCATTATAAGAATTAACTCATTGATATTGAAGTTATTGCAGAATTCTGTTAGTTTTGGGCAATAATATGGTAGTATGTGGTTGAATTTGCAATTTTGGCTAAGAATTATAAGATATTTGGTCATATTTGGCCAGACTTTCAGACGCTTGATCGAATTAATTCATTTTCTTTTTGTGGTGGTATTTGGTAGTATTTAATTAGTATTGGGTGGAATTGGGTAAATCGTCCTGCCACACCAGAACTGTTTAAAATAACTGGCACCCCGTGTCTCTTTCTTGCGATCTTTAATACATTCTCCAAATTAAAGAAAATAATGAAATCAATATTTGAGAAAAAAAAACAAGTTATGAAACTGCCATGCACTAACATGGCATTCTACAAATTTTTCTTGTTTACCATTTACCATGAACATGTAAACAGACGAGATTTGTGCCAATATTCACTCGTTTATGTACTTCGTCAAAAAATATCATCTTGAAATAAAGTTGTTTTCGTTAATGATTAATTCCATATGAAATCCGCGCTATTGCGTTGGGTATTTCAGCAACAAAAACGTCTCAACAAAGAAAATCTTCAAATCACAATATTATTATATGCTGCTTCTAATTCATAATTACCAAATGTCATTTGCAAGGCTATTTAACATAATTATTTATGAACTAGATTACAAACTATATAAACGTTTATCAAAGAGTTTTAGATAGGAATTTGGAAAGAAACGGTTCTATACTATAGAATCTTGCCATAGCTTGGCGATATAGAAAAATCTACAAAAATGTTGGAAAGGAAACATTTAGCAAACAATACGATCCAGTTTCTTTTTTCTTTCTTTTTTTTTTTATAGTTACTCACGTAAATTCAATTTCAGTGATGGACCTGCTTTTGATAGGTATGTTAAATTTTGTTAGGTAGTGAAATTAAATGGATTTTTAAAATAAATAGTTATTGGCGTTCGAAGACATTAAATTTCATCACTTCGCGTAAAGGATTGTTATTCAAAACACAGATACTTAAACAGCCCAATCTTCTTATCAACACCCCATAAACACCACATTTCTGTGCATGCCGTAAATTCCACGGCACCACAAACTATTAGCACTTTGATTTAAAATGTTGGAATGATGAGGTGACTGTTGATTGAATGGTGCCAAAGATTCCAGTAATAGCACTGATTCAACATCCGTCGGTTAATTTTTATTTAAGCATTTACCAGACCCAGAGAGCAAAAGATCACAAAATCGTGAGGCCGTGTACTTGCGTACTATTTTTGTCTGCATTTTTTGGCATAACAAATCTTTGATATATGTACACTGCATTTTTAACAATCTTAATTCGTGACCTGTAAAATATCGAAAAGAAGGACCTATTCCTGTATGAGGGCCCGCCTTTCCTTTAATTAAATTGCAATTGAGGATATCTTCATGAGATATTCTAAGAAAGTAAATTTAACTATTTCCTCGTTGAATCTTTCGGTCCGAAACATGCTTGCACGGACTCATTTATTTGATCATTTACAGTAAATGCGTCATGTGTTTGCTTCATATCTAAGGAAACCCCTTTAAATTCAAAACAAGAAGTGGCTATGTCCTATTTAATATTTAAGAATTTCAATTTATTGCCCTTGCTTCTAGTCAGAAGTTTTGGGTTTATTTCCGTTTTATAAATATGTACCATTTATAATTTATGGACACAGTCAAACAGTAAAAAGGCAAAAAATAATGAAACCTACAAAGGTTTATTGCGCCTAAATAAATATTTAAGAAATAAATGCATGTTTTGCCTTCATAATAATATACATTTTGACAAGCATGTACACGAACATAAAAACACCACCATTTAACGTATATACCATTCACCATTGTCCATCCTCGTGAAATGAGACTGTAAGTGGGCAGGGCGGCGGAGGCCGAATGGTTAACACGTGATTTCATGTCACCCGGAAATACAGAAAACCTGTTCGGTAGTATGCGATTAAGATTGCAGTGTTCCACTCTTAACTATATGTAACATAATTACTAATTTTTATGCAAACTTTGATGCTATGAGTTAGAATTTGCAAATGAACCGAATTTTACTTGTGCAAGGCTTCGAATAGTGTATGTAGTCTCGGTCACCCAGAACCCCCTAGTCTTCAACGAACGGAGGGTCTGGGTCGGTTCTCAATTTTTGACGAAAATTACTGGATAATCTACCACATAAAAAAACAAACATTTGGTTATGCATGGGCAATGGAACCTTTTTGGCTAAAGTCTCGGTAACACTCGGCAAACCTCGGGAGATTTCGGACAATCTAAACTCGGCTGTATGATGCATTCCGCCATATTGGAACTACTTGAAAGGTCCCGGATGAAACATGGCTGCGCCCATTCCGAACACAAGTTGGCGACCTATTTGGCTAGCGACCTATTCGACCGATTCAGCTGACGAAATTACATTTCTATTCTTAAGGAATGGATAAAAAATAATATATTCTACTTTCATTTGATAGACATAACGTTGGATTTTATTGGTTGATAAATAGGTGAGTTAAGGCGACTGTTGTCTTTATACTAAATAGGTTTCCAACGAACAGGTTGCAGCTCGATTGGTCGAATAGGTCGCTAGCCGAATAGGTTCCCAATTTGTGTAATAGCGTCAAGTTTTCCTGTTAAAGTAAACCGGTAGCCGCATCGCAAATGTATGGGCGTAGGTACATATCACTTACTGTCATACAGCCGAGGCTAGATGTAGTTTACGGAATCTGCCGGTATTTGCCGAGGGGTCTCGGTAAGTGCTAGATCTTATGAAGCCGGGCCGATTTTGCTAGATTCTATAAAGCGTGGTTGAAATATATCCCACAATTCACTTGGCACATCTATTATTAGAAACAAAATAGAGACGAGGAATAATAAGCATGATCGCGATGAAGAATTAAGAAGATTGTGAGAAGCCAGATACGTCTGATTCATGACGAGAGAAAATTACCATTTCAATTGTAACCTTTACAAACAAAATATTAAGGAATGTCACCGTTGACAAGCGAGCTGTTTTGATAGATTCAGTAGGTGATAACTTAAAAGTCTGGATAATCCAGACAATGATTTTTTTGCGTCAAATTTTGAAGACCCATCCAGACTAATATTCGTAGAATATTTGTATGGATGATAGAGACTACGAATAGTGTATTATTTGTCTAGCCGAGCATATTAGACAGGACGCGTGTGTCACTACATGTTAAGACCCCTGCGCCCAAGCGAATTATTTGTGTCGAGTGGACGTTAAAACCCATTTCTCTTTAAATGGGCACAATGTTGTATAAGCGTTCAACGGAAACTCACGGTATAAATATGCGAATTTTAAATTTAAATCGATTTAAAGGGACAACTTCAAAATAATACCCGTCCATAACAGCCGGTGTTGATATGTACAGCGAACGGTTTAATAGTAGCAATTTTAGACATGTTCAGTGATCATCAGTTCTTATTCCAATCATTTTCGTCTGCTTGGATGGTGCTTATAAACTGAAACGGCCATTAATGGCTTGACTTATTTCAGGGTTAGTGGGGAAGATGAAGGTAAATGTGTAAATATACAAAAGAAAAGTATCTTGCTCACACCAGATGTAAATCCAAACATTTTAACGCAAAGATATTATTAATATTATGATATTCTAACATTATAACTTACCTGATATCTAACTCGGATATTCACTGTCCTTTGGCTAATAAGTGGTTGGTCGACTGTTTGCATTTATGGACAATAATTCTGAAAATATGTAAGAGGCATCGGTTTTAAAAAAAAAGCATGTCAACGTGTCCTATCGGTCCTCTCTTGATTTTAGTCTATCGACCCAAACGGCTAATATGTCGCCATAAGGTAATAACGAAGAGAGAGAGAGAGAGCAATGGGGTTTAACGTCCACTCAACACAAACTTTGTCATTTCGGGACTAACATATGGTTTAATTTTATTTCAATAATTTGCTTGCGCGTAGTAATAACGAAGAGCCTATTCAATGGAGTGCAACCAAAAATGGTAGAAGTGTTGCTGTTGAGGTGCCTATTTTCATCTGCTCAAACAAATGCATTTCATCTTATTGGTGGCGGAGGGTATCTCTGTATGTTCACAGGGTCGTATGTTTTCTGCCTTAACCGCGAAGTTTCTGTTATGTGTCATATAAATCGGAGGAACACATGAATGACACGTTGATTGGGCAAAGTTATGTGAAGTATATCGATGGTGAGGATTGTCATGTTTTTCTTTTAATTCAATTTGGTCGTCGCGGGGGAGGGGGAGGATTAAAATATTTTCAGTTTTTATCTCTAGCACGCACAATAGATTACAACCAAACTTGATTGATTTCTTATTTGATCAATCAACGATGTTCAACCCAAATGGAATTGAGCTCAGAAACCTGATTTTCTACTTCTTCTTCAAAGCTTTATGGTTTCAACCAAATTTTATAATTATAGTGCTTGGGGAATACTTGTCCAGACTTGTTCAAATAGAGGTCTCGACTTTTCCCGGATTCTGCATATTCCGATTATTTCAAATAAAATAGGGCCCAGATTTGCGCAGATTTTAAAAGAGTATTTGTTATTCAGATATTATTGTCATATAGTATATATAACCTTTATCAATATGTTTTTAAAATATTTTATTGTCTTTGATCCTATCAAGGAAATAACAACGAGTCTCGTGTTGTTGGCATTTATATTTTCACAAAGAAAAGTCTTCAATATACACATTCTTTAAGCCTTTTGTCTCATTAATATTACCTAAAACTATATTTTAATAAGATCTAAGCAGGCGCGGAACCAGAGGGGGGGGGGTCCACCCCCCCCCCACCCCCGCTCAGCTACATAAAACAAAAATAATCACAAAGTGACCCTACATCAGTATAAAAATGATTTCTCTGTTTAAAAAGCTCAATTTGTATGTATGCCTATGTAATTTAGAGACGATGATGGCAGATTTCCGTAACAGAAACCTGGCAACACCCCTCCTGCAAAAATTCCTGGATTCGCACCTGCTAACAAGTATAATTATATAACAGAAAGCAGCAGGAATAATGTTCAAATTGTGGGGTTTACACTTAATTCCAAATTTAAATCTCTGTTTTTCATGTTTTTACAACAATAATATACTATTCAAAAAAAGTAGGGGATATTTGATTTTGGGAGCATAATACTAAAATATGCAAATGACTACGAAAAAAGTCACTATAGAACCTAACAGAAGAAACATTTCCAGTTACATGTGACGCCCAAACGCATCAATAGCTACCGCATGGAATGCAGGTGATGCTTGGGATCATCATGGGGGTCCAACCCAAGATTTGCACAACTCTGACTTTGAATGTTACAGTCATTGTGGCATCGAATTCCAGGGTGGAAACATTGGTTTGATTGTTTTAGTGACCGGAAAACAAATTTTGATATGCGTCGGCTTACCCAAAATGAAAGGTTACGTGCCCTTGGCATGCTACAGATGGGCACAACACAGGCGGTTGTGGCGCGGACGATAAATGTTTCTTAGTCTGTCATAAGCAGGCTATGGTCCAGATACCGTGATACACAATCTGTACACGACAGACCACGCTCAGGTAGACCAATGGCGACAACTCAAGCCCAGGATCGATTTATCCGTACCTTGGCCTTGAAAAATCGTGTCATCACAGCAAATCAGATCAGCGCCCGTCTTCAAACAGACACTGGTGTGAGAGTGAGTGGCCAGACGATTCGGAATCGACTGCATAGGGGTCACCTTCGCGCCCGTCGTCCTCGCGTGATCGTTGGTGTCGGGATCATCAACACTGGGATAATCGACACTGGAGTAATGTGATGTTTTCAGATGAGTCAAGGTTCACTGTTGATTTTTTGGACAGACGTAGGAGGGTGTGGCGGCGTCGAAACGAGCGCTTCCAAGACGTTAACGTCATCAGACATGATCGATTTGGGGGTGGTTCTGTTATGGTGTCGGGAGGCATCACTGTTGCTGGAAGAACGGCTTTAAATGTTGTTGCAGGGCGTGTTACAGGCCAGTACTACCGGGACAACACCTTGACAGTCCATGTTGTCCCGTTCGCACGACGTCATGGCCGCCGTTTCATCTTCCAGGATGACAACGCAAGATGTCACAGTGCCAAGATCGTTACAGGTTACCTCCAACAACAAAACATCACCACATTACCTTGGCCAGCACTGAGTACCGACCTCTCCCCATCGAGCATGTCTGGGACATGCTTGGACAGAGGTTACGTCAACGTCAACAACGTCCTGCCAATGTCCAAGAACTTGCTGCTGCGTTGCAACAGGAATGGGACAATCTGGACCAAAATGACCTTAGACGTCTCATTAGGAGTATGCCACGTCGGATCAATGCTTGTTTGGCAAACAGAGGAGGGTTAACCCGTTACTGACTTTGTTGTGATGCTGTGGTAACTTTGCTGTTTGACCCCGGGTATCATTTTACCCTTATAATGGTCAGTCTGTGCCTTACTTAGTCTAACGATCATTTGGAATAAATCGATGAATGTGAACTTCATTTCATTTCGTCATTTGTTTCTTCGTCAGTTTCATTAGGTGACTTTAATAACACTTAAAAATCAAATTTTTTTGAATAGTATATTAACTAACGCCACTGCAAGGTTCTTTCTGGTCATTCGCACAAAATAATGCTTTAATTTCCCTCTTAATTCTGCTTGATCACTAAAATATAAATATAATCTCTCTTAAAAGGATGCTAACACATGCATTAACTAGCGTTATTAAACCTTCACATTATGTTAATGTCGTCACCGTGGTTGATCTACCCTCTACATCCCCCCGGTTGGTGCAGAAAAGTAGAGCGTTAAAACCCCATTTCATTTCTGGGAAATCAGTCGGTTCACAATTCGTGTAAATACTCTACATACATTTTTGAGTAGAAATTCGACACTTATATTAATGCTATACCCACTGTCGTCTAATAATATACACGTTATCTGTAATAGGCAGTGTTTGAGGGGTGGGGTGGTGAATAAACTTTATTATCATCTACGCTTACGTGTTCATATTCAACTCATATACTGTCTCAGACATATCACAAAGCATTTGAAGTCAAAGATATCTTCGCCACGTTAATGTTTATACGCCATTTAAACTACACAAAACTCAATGGACAATAATTTAACGACACATTCTAGTTGTGACTTCATCTAGACAACCATCTCACCAATCTCTGTCAAAAGACCGAATTGTCCTGTACATCCAATTAATGCCAATCTTATGATACAATGACAATATTTAGGCTCCGGAAACTACAATTGTTTTCCTACAACGTGTTTACAATGCAACTGGGACAAGGGCAGTACCTCTATAACTAATCGCACCAATACATCTATTTTCGATACAATTTATCCTCATAACTGTAGGATTAAAATAGGTGTTTTTTCTTTAAACAATTTTCACTTTTCTCTCAAATGTTCTCACAGTTTTGCCCAGGTAATAAAAATACATAACCTTTAACACAAAATCAAAATATCCATCATTCACAGGGGCTTACATAACGATATTGTTGGGGGGGGGGGGGGTAGCCAAAATGAGACCGACTGATGCCCATGCCCCCCCCCCCCGCCAGTGCGAGTGATGCAATCAGGAGCCGAGCACCACAGGTGCGAGATTTCTAGGGAATATGGGGTGGGGAAAGGACGCTTTCAAATGTAGACCGTAATCCACAATCTCACAACACAATGAATTTCAACAAAATGCTGGCTATAACATTAAGCTTCCCGGTAGAACATAGATTGTATAATTATATAGTTATTCGCCGATCTTTGTCATATATTATGATTGTGCCTATAACACAGAGAAATTGAGAAATTGATTCAATATCCTGGCATTAGAGGTCATTGCTAGGAGCAATTCTTGTGGACGACTGAACCTGAAATGTCCGAATCTGTTTTGCAATAGTTGACATAACATCTGTACAATCTGACGTCCCACGATCCACACACCAGTGGTACTACAAACTGGGTAGTTCACTATAATCGTGAATATGATACTGCTGAGTCAGTGTAAGACAATAGAGGATTAGAAGAATGATGTGATAATGGAATGGAGCGCCGAAGGCGCGACAAAATTTCAGATATTTTGTAACCATATTGAAGAATGATGTTATGATGGAATTGGGCGCCGCAGGTGCGAAAAAAAAATCAGATATGTAACAGAGCTTTTACATTTTAGGGACTGGGTTTGAAAATTTGAATCAATGTCATGGAAAATGGAATCAAATTTTCGTTAACGTGAGCATAAGAAATGGACAGAATCTTGAGGGCTAATCTGTTAATTTCGCCAGTTTTGTTACCTCATTAATTCATTTAGTCTGCAGAGACCGACTGCGATGGGTACTTGTCTTGAGACCGATTATTTCTTTGCCATGATATAAAACATTTCATAGAACAAAATATTCAGAACAGAATTTGACTGACAAACACTTTTTCAAACACGACAAGCAGACCTGGTTATTTTATACTATAGTTTTGTGTGACGCATGCAATTTGCTCACGGATTCACGTAAATACATAGTATTTGGGTTCTATTCTGGCATTGTTTTTGAGACCGACTGCCGTGACTGCACTTATTTTGAGACCGACTTTTTTTCTCCCTGGGTGAAATTTTGTTGTTAGACCAACATACTCACAACAGAAAAAGAGTGACGTATGTAATTTAGGCTCACGGATTCACGCAAATACATAATATTTGGGATCTATTCTAGCATTGTTTTTGAGACCGATTGCAGTGACAACTTATTTTGAGACCGACTATTTTTCTTCCTGGGTAAAATTTTGTTGTTAGACCAATATATTCACAACAGTATAAGAGTGAAACACAACATCTTTTCAAACATAAGTTGACAAAGTTATTTTATGCTAAAGTTTTGCGTGAGTAACGTGACAGAGAGCACTTATTTTGATACCGAATACTCCTATTTTGCGACCGACTTTTTATACGCCCACATTTTCGTACATTGTCGTCGCCCCAGTCCGTCCGTCCGTCTGTCTGTCCGTCCACAATAAAATTGTTTGTGAACAGTCTACAGGTCACAATTTTTATCCGATTTCAATGAAACTTAAAATATAGGTTTATCACCCTAAGATCTCGGTTCCTGTCGATATTGGCATGTATCACACCGTAACTTCATGGGTTATAGCCCCTGATTGTACGAAAAATCACGTTTTTAGCTTGTGAACAGTGCAGAGGTCACAATTCTGAACCGATGTGGATGAAACTTGACATGCATGTTTACAACCCAAAGATCTTGGTTCCTGTCGATATTTGCGCCCAGCGGATCGTAACTTCTTGAATTATGACACCTGAAAAATCACCTGTTTTAGCTTGTGGACCCTCTGGAGGTCAAATTTGTTATCCGATTTAATACAAACCGTTTGATTATATCACCGTTACATGGTTATGGGGGTTGAATACGAATTTCGTGAAAATCGGACCAAAATTGACAGACAAAATGGCCGCCATTTGTACGCGAATAGTGTGAAAATATGTTATATCGTAACTTCCTGAATTATGTCCCCTGATTGTCTGAGAAATCGCCTTTATTAGCTTTTGGTCTCTCTGGAGGTCAAATTTGTTATCCGATTTAAAACAAACCGTTTGATTATATCACCGTTACATTCGAATTTCGTGAAAATCGGACCAAAATTGACAGACAAAATGGCCACCGTTTGTACGCGAATAGTGTGAAAATATGTTATATCGTAACTTCCTGAATTATGTCCCCTGATTGTCTGAGAAATTGTCTTTTTTAGCTTTTGGTCTCTCTGGAGGTCAAAATTGTAATCTGATTTTTAAAACCGTTTGATTTTTATCGCCGTTGCATGGTTATGGAGGTTGAGTTTGAATTTCGTGAAAATCGGACCAAAATTAACAGATAAAATGGCCACCGTTTGTACGCGAATAGTGTTAAAAATTTGTTATATCAAGCTTGTGGACCCTATAGAGGTCACAATTTCGAACCGATTTCGATGAAACTTGACATGTATGTTTATAACCCAAAGATCTTGGGATATTTCGATATTTGCGCCCTTCCTGAATTATGTCCCCTGATTGGCCGAAAAATTGCTTTTTTTTAGCTTGTGGTCCCTCTGGAGGTCAAAATTATTATCCGCTTTAAAAAAAAACCGTTTGATTATATCACCGTTACATGATAATAAAGGATGAGGTTGAATTTCGTGAAAATTGAACCAAAATTGACGGACAAAATGGCCGCCGTTTGTACGCGAATAGTGTGAAAATATGTTATATCAAGGTTGTGAACCCTATAGAGGTCACAATTTCGAACCGATTTCGATGAAACTTGACATGTATGTTTATAACCCAAAGGTCTTGGGTCCTTTCGATATTTGCGCATATCAGATCGTAACTTCCTGAATTATTGCCCCTAAATGTACGAAAAATCTGGAGGTTACAATTATTACCTGATTTAAAAAAGATAGGCTGGCACTGCCAGGCAGGATACGCCCACATTTTCGAGAGATGGACAGAGAACAAGCAATACCAAAAGTGATTTTTCCTACATCTTTACGTCCTGTATTTCATACTGTATTGGGAGCAGCCATTTAGTTGGTCAGTTCCAGTCTGATATTAATGAAACTCGAAACCGACAATGATTATGGTGTGACGGTACACAACCTAGAAATGTGACTTTTCATCAAAATCGGGTAAGAATTGTGACCTGTAGCGAGTCCACAACTATGATATACCATTTTTTTACACTATTCGCGTACAAACGGCGACCATTTCGTCCGGCAATTTTGGTACGATTTTCACGAAATTAGAACTCAACCTTCCTCATCAAAATCGAATTAAAATTGTGACCTATACAGGGTCCACAACCATGATATATCATTTTTTTAACAGTATTCGCGTACAAACGGCGGCCATTTTGTCTGTCAATTTTGGTCCGATTTTCCTGAAATTCAAACTCAACCTTCCTTACAGTGCAACGGTGATATAATCAAACGTTTTTTTAAATTGGATAATAATTGTGACCTCCAGAGGGACCACAAGCTAAAGAAAGGGGGATTTTGCGTATAACCAGGGGCCATAATTCAGGAAGTTACGATCCGATATGCGCAAATATTGAAAAGAACCAAGATCTTTGGGTTATAACCATGAATTTCAAGTTTCATCAAAATCGAATTAAAATTGTGACCTTTACAGGGTCCACAACCTTGATATACCATTTTTTAACAGTATTCGCGTACAAACGGCAGCCATTTTGTATGACAATTTTGGTCTGATTTTCCCGAAATTCAAACTTAACCTTCCTTACGGTGTAACGGTAATATAATCAAACGTTTTTTTAAATCGGATAATAATTGTGACCTCCAAGCTAAAAAAAAGGCGATTTTGCGTAGAATCAGGGGCCATAATTCAGGAAGTTACGATCCGATATGCGCAATTATCGAAAGGAAGCAAGATCTTTGGGTTATAACCATGAATTTCAAATTTCATCAAAATCGAATCAAAATTGTGACCTCCACAGGGTCCACAACCTTGATATACCATTTTTTAACAGTATTCGCGTACAAACGGCGGCCATTTTGTATGGCAATTTTCGTCCGATTTTCCCGAAATTCGAACTCAACCTTCTTTAGGGTGTGACGGTAATATAATCAAACGGTTTTTTAAATCGAATAATAATTGTGACCTCCAAGCTAAAAAAAAAGGCGATTTTGCGTATAATCAGGGGCCATAATTCAGGAAGTTACGATTCGATATGCGCAAATATCGAAAGGAAGCAAGATCTTTGGGTTATAACCATGAATTTCAAGTTTCATCAAAATCGAATCAAAATTGTGACCTCCACAGGGTCCACAACCTTGATATACCATTTTTTAACAGTATTCGCGTAAAAACGGCGGCCATTTTGTATGGCAATTTTCGTCCGATTTTCCCGAAATTCGAACTCAACCTTCCTTAGGGTGTAACGGTGATATAATCAAACGGTTTTTTAAATCGAATAATAATTGTGACCTCCAGAGGGACCACAACCTAAAAAGGGTGATTTTTCGGACAATCAGGGGCCATAATTCAGGAAATTACATTCCGTAAGCCGCAAATATCGCAAGGAACCAAGATCTTTGGGTTACAAACATGCATGTCAAGTTTCATCAAAATCGGTTCAAAATTGTGACCTCTATAGGGTCCACAAGCTAAAAACGTGATTTTTCGTACAATCAGGGGCCATAATCCATGAAGTTTTGATCCGATACATGCCAATATCGAAAGCAGCCGAGAACTTTTGGGGATAAACCTATATTTCAAGTTTCGTCAAAATCGGATAAGAATTGTGACCTGTAGAGAGTCCACAAACAAATTGTGGACGGACGGACGGACGGACGTCCGGACGGACAGGGGCGACGACATAATACGTCCACATGAAAATGTGGGCGTATAAAAACGTTTGATTATATCACCGTTACATGGTAATAAAGGATGAGGTTGAATTTCGTGAAAATTGGACCAAAATTGACGGACAAAATGGCTGCTGTTTGTACGCGAATAGTGTGAAAATATGTTATATCAAGGTTGTGGACCCTATAGAGGTCACAATTTTGAACTTATTTTGATGAAACTTGAAATACATGTTTGTAACCTAAAGACCCTGGTTCCTGTTGATATTTGAGCATATCGGATCGTAACTTCGTGAATTATGGCCTCTGATTATACGAAAAATCGCCTTGTGGTCCGTCTAGAGGTCATAATTATTACCTTATTTAAAAAAAAACCATTTGATTATATCACCGTTACACTGTAATGAATTTTCAGTTTGAATTTCGTGAACATCGGACCAAAATTGCTGAACAAAATGGCCGCCACTTTTACACGAATATTGTAAAAATATGGTATATCAAGGTTGTGGACCCTGTAGAGGTCACATTGTAATTCGATTTTGATCAAACTTGAAATGCATGTTCATAGCTCAAAGATCTTGGTTCCTGTCGATATTTGTACATATCTGATAGTAACTTCCTGAATTATGGACCCTGATTGTACGAAAATTCGCCATAATATTAAATGTTTCTTATCCAGTGGAGGTGACAGCTAATTCTATAATAAATGTTTCGTATACTTAACGTTAGCATGGGGCAGAACGTTATAAAAACCAAACAAATTCAAATGATTTTCTGATAATAACTTTCGTTGCCTGGCAAACTATTTTTTCCCTGGCGGAGTTCCCCCCCCCCATACACAAATTTACGCCCCTGATCATTCAGTTGCTTACAAGAAAATACGACCTTGTTTAGAACAAAAAAGCGATTGTCATGCAAGATATGTCCACATTTTGCAAGAGATATTCAGATTATAAGCTAAACAAAATCGATTTTCCATTCAATCAGGAACCACAATCCTGCATGCTATGGTTCGACATGCAATTGCAAGAATATCAAAAGGAACCAAGATGTTTGGGACATTAACATCCATTGTAATATATATTTTGATTCTCATATAAATCGAACAACACTATGAACCTCTAGAGGGTACACAAGTTAAAAACGTGAATTTTCTTAAATCATTGGCCATACTCCATAAGATACGGTCAGAGATCTTTCGGATATAAACATATATTGTACGCTTCCTCAAAATCGGATGACAATTTAGACCTCTAGAGCGTCTGCAACCTTGGTATTTAAGGCGTACGAGAAGCGGCCATTTCACGAAATTCGAAATCAGTCGTCATTACTGATGAACGGTAATATATTTGAATGGTTTACAAAATTGGATCAAAATTGTGAACTTTATATAAGGAGACCACAAGCTAAAACCACTTTACGTACAACCATTGAACATAATCCAGGAAGTTACGGTCCGATAAGCGCGAATATCGACAGTCACCTCTAGTGTATCCACAAGCTACAAACGTGATTGTTACAACCAGGGGCCTATTTCACAAAATTTTAACTAAGTTAAGATCTGAATTTAAGTTATTTGATTGGACAATATTAGACTGATTTTAGTTCTTAGCCAATCAAAATTGAAGTTCCGCTAAAATTTGGATTTTATCTTTAGTTAAAATTTCGTGAAACAGGGCCCTGGGGTCACAATCCATGAAGTTATGATCCGATACATGCCAATATCAAAAAGAACCGATATATTTTGGATATAAACCTTCATTTTATGATCAGTAGTGCAATACCGCGTTTTATCGGTGAAATAAAAGTGTTATTCCACTGGCGGACAAAGTAGTCCATGTTGTTTTACCTAAAATGATTGTAAAATACCTAAAATGATTGTAAAATCATAAAATAAATAGAATATGTGTCGTTTTGTCGTGAATAACATATTTTATTTCATCTCTAAGCAAGAAAACAGTTTACAGTTTTCTTGCTTAGAGATGAAATAAAATATGTTATTCACGACAAAACGACAAATATCCTCCATATATATTATATTAATTCAAGTTTCGTCAAAATCGGATAAAAATGAACCTGAAGTGTGTCCACAAACAAAATGTGGACGGACGGACAGGGGCGACGACAATATACGTCCACGTGAAAATGTGGACGTATAAAAAAAATGATTAAAACTAATCATACAAAACCAGTGTCTATACTATGATAATAATAATAATAACGATTGTCATATTACGCTTAATTCCAGAACAAAATGTCTGCTCCAAACAGTAAAAAAATAAGTTTTCTGTAAAAGAAAATGTCGAACAGATAGATCTTTAAACGTGATTTAAATGTTGTTAGTGGCGTACAGATTTGAGAGATACGGGTTCTGAATTCTATTTAATTGCAACTGTGACTTCCAAGGTCTTGAATCCAAATGATTTCAATTTCCATGTAGGCCCAACTTGAAGGTTTGTAAAGTCTGAAAATATCATTCAAGTATGCCAGGCCACTTCCATTTAAAGTTAACCAGATACATAACAGATGGAATTTTAAAAACATTTTTGTCGGCGATACTGAACCAATGAAGTGATTATTGAATGTTTTATAGGCTATGTAAATGTTCACTTGAGACGCCGCAGAAGAGAATGTTTACAATAGTCAAATCGTTACAAAATTAGCGGACGAGCAAGTGTAACTGTGATCTCAGTGACTTATCATGCTGTAGTTACTATCTAAATTCACTGGAGAGTTTGATCAAAGAATTTCCAACTTGAATCTATTCTTGATGATAGTTCAATCAGAATAACTTCCGTTTTATCGCCATTTAGTTTCAACTTGTTAAACGACAGCCTTGATTTTATACTCGAGATACATGTTTCAATGTTCTTTAGAAGATTGTTGGAGTGATTTATTTAATAACAATGAACAAACTTCGATACAAAACCAAACCTGCGCTCAAAACTGTACCCCGAAGTGTCTCTCGATATTCGCTATGGGAAAATAAAAAAGAGACATTTTGACATTTATAAATACATTATCACATCAAATATATACATAAAATACAAATAATCATCATAATACCAACAATGGGAGCAATACATGGATGACAAAGCACGTATACATTAACAGTTGAACCACAATACATGAGGTAGCAATATCAATATTCCTGACAAAAAAAAAAAAAAAAAAAAAAATAATAACAATATCTATAAAACATTACTTTAACACATATACTTTAACATCACCATCAATATAATACCCTCCTTGTTAAAGGAATGTTTGTTTCTGGTGTATTCCACAAACCAAATAAAAAGAGGTAAATGGTAAAAAGTTTTAAAGTTCAGTACAGGGGTCAGTTCTTTAATTTATTTATAAACTTATATGATTATTTAACATAGACAAGTATGAAAGCGTATATAATAGTGATATGGGCACGTTCTCCTCCACCTACGGTTTCAGTTTCCAATAATAACTGATCCCTGTTCTGAAAAGTATCTGTCTGAAAACACTAACCAGTTGCGTTTGTAACCCGTTGTGATACTGAATAATTCAAATAAACACCTTAAAATCCACATTTCGTCCCTGAGAATCTATCAGCATGAGACAAAACATCCTCCATACTCCAATGATATAATATGTACTATCCCTTTACAAATCGCCACGATATATATCGTTTATCGCTAGCATGTATATTTCTTCTGTTACTTTGCCATCGTGTTGTCATTTCCTTTTCCTTTTTTGCCACATAACAACACTTATGAAATTCACCGGGTCGCCTCTCAAAACATTTTTTAAACACAGTCACTTTTATATCGGTCCCATGTTTTTTAAGATGAGTCTTTAACCTTTCCCCATACCTATTCCTTCCATCCACAGGGACTGTTGCTAGTCTATTGTAATGTAATTCTGCATTGCAATGAATTCCGTTTTTCCCAAACGCATAACCAATAGAACAGCATGACATGTGTGTACCTGAAAAGGATAAAAATTGTGATTATACTAAAAACAATCTAAACCACAAGAATAAATGACTGTTCCCGTAAATATGTATATATTATAGACATTGCGGTGTTAAAGGGGTGTTTTCTCTGTCACAAAAATGCAACAAACTATTTTCATGCCAGCAAAAGTATCAGATTCTGTCGTCTATTTCGTTTACTGAACTCTATGCTGTAGTATTAATGATTAAGTAAAGCATGTACCTACGGTCTTCGGCAACGAAAACCATTTCACATTTATTTTAAAATTCAATGTTGCCACAGAATGTAGCAGACCATTTCTGCAAGTAACATCAATTCGTCTTCCACATATCGTGGGGGGGGGGGGTGAGATGGCCTAGTGGTCTAGAGTGCCGCGCTTCGACCTCTAGCTGGCCGGTCACCTCTGGCTTGCGGCTGTGGTTTCGAGCCCTGGTGTGAGCGTATGTGGCATGGAGATAGGGGCGCCTTCTCAACCTCGTGGGTTTCCTCCGGGCACTCCGGTTTCCTCCCACTGCTAAAGACCCCTACGCGCATGCGAATTATTGAAATAAAATTAAACCATATGTCAGTCCCGAAATGACCTAGTTTGTGTTGAGTGGACGTTAAATCCCATTTCTCTCTCTCTCTCCACATATCGTGTGTGTTGCCTTCTGGGATGACAAGTAAAGTGTCTCTCAGTCGTTCGAATAGGACTTCAGAACGTGTAAGAACGGCGGTGTCAAAAATATTATACACCGTAAACGCACCCCCCCCCCTTTCAGAGAAAATCATTAGGCGAATCCGACACAGCACCGTACCATTTTTTAAAATGAATTCTCCAGTTTGTTACAATGTAAGTTTTGTCAACGAATTTGTCGACAAACTGAGATAAACATAGATTCACCCACTGACACTGCAAATTTAATTAACTATAATAAAATGAATTTGATGTACCATCTACCTGCTAAGGAATGTAATCCGCTTGGATCAGTTTCACTGCCACTGCCTTCGATTATCAGATCTTCATCATCAGTTACGTCACTTGAAATAGCAGGTTTGGTCCCCTGGTCGTGCGAGTTTTGGGGGCGCCAATTCTTATTCAATCTGAAATCTAAATGTGAAAGCTTCAGATATATATTTTACATGTACAGACTCCCCGCTAACGATACTGTAGAGTTGCTGACAATAGCCATGTTCGACAGTAAACAATCATTCGAGTTTATGCTTAAATATACTGACCGAACACTTTATTTGGAATTCCTATGCAGAAAAATGATTAAGGTTTCATTTGCAAGAGGCATGGAAGGCATAAAGCTCTTTTGATACTTTTTAAAAGTCACGCCTAACCCTTTGGATACGTTTTCCCCCTAAATTGAAGAGAATATTAAGACACCATATGGTTTATAAAGCCTGATCTATACCACGGAGCGTATGAAATGCTGTACGAGAGCATTCTTCGTCTATATAGGTTACAAATAACCTTGATATTTACTCGATAAAATACTGTTATGGAATGCTAGCCAATCGTAGGCTCTCGTTTTGTGTCAACTAGTTCTGATTGGCTGATAACATCTCTGTAATCTTAATCCAAGAGCACGTGGCTCCCATAAACCGATATGTAGTAGAGTGTGGAATTTTACGCACAAATACCGCGTTTTGCTGTGCTGGCACGCAACGATATATTGAATGCCAACTCGTAGTAATATATTATATGTGCTATTCTTATCTTTAATATGTCCAAACGCTAATGAGAAAAAGTAAATATAAAAAAAATATGAAAACAGAAATGAAAAAATTGTTGGAAGTCGATAGACCAATGCAACTCTTAGTACGTCTCTTCAGACCTGCGACCTGAATTTATGACAACACTGATTCCAGACTACACGAACTGTTCTGCTTCTGTATCTTGCCATCGTAACATAAGTACATATGTACAAGGTCCTTATTCACACGATTCTTACCATTTTAATACAAGTTTGGTTTTCATGTCCACTTAAATGCAAGGAGAATTCAGAAAGGCAAGCATATTTTATTGTTCATATTATATCGATTATACTTTCAGAAATACTTTTTATGAAACACATGAAGTGTGTTGGATAATGCCAAAGTAGTACCGAACCTTGACTGTGACTCCGCGGGGAAATACAAATGAGCTAGTTAACCAATTGCCTGTTTAACATCTGTTTTGTACAGCGTGCTATGTTTTGAAGTGTAAGAGAATAATTTCAAAGAAAGATGTAGACTATTCCATCGTCACGTAACAATTCTAAACATCGCATATGTTACTTATGTGAATCTACACGCGCATTACATTGATAATAGCCTACACCATCTAGATACGATATCAGACAGTTGCTGATCACAAAACATACAAATTTAACAGATAATTTGGTGTGTGTGTGGGGGGGGGGGTCAATATAAAGAGTAGAATATGTACGGAACGGCAACTTGTAGCTGGGCAAGTTTCTACGCCCTTTTCTTTTTTTTTTAAAAAAAGCGTTTGTTTATTTACTTTAAATAATTGAGTGTGTTTGAATCTGTTGGTTGAAAATAGCCAACATGCAAATAGTCTTCAATATGCATTTCGATGATGTTTAACCACCAGAATTCGATCATTGAATAGTTATCATCAACGGGCTTCTAATTTTAATATTTTTCGGGATCGAAAGGTTAGAAGAACTATTTTGATTTTGACTCTTTATTTCAGTATAGTGAAACACTGTCGGCAAACACATGCCATCGGTTACTTACATGCACTAAAGGCAATGAAAACGTGCACACTGTCATGTTTATATTCGTAGTGTAAATTTTCACTATAAATATAAAATGAATCATAGTCTCTTTTGGTGAATGTGACAGAGTGCGTAAATAAGAAATAAGTTTTCTCAATATACAAATAAAATAGAGTCTGTTATTAAAAGCACTTCCTGTCTAGTGAACGACACTAGCCAATATCTGTAGCTTACCCCACTTATCCTTCTATATTTTTCCGATCGCGACGACCTATACAGATGATGAAACATTTTTCATCGTTTCATCATCATCTAACTTCTTCGTAATCCGATATAGTGAGCGAAACCATCTACTGTTATGGTAAATTTTGTTTAATTTGACTTTACATTAGGTAAGAAGAGAATCAATAAAGTCGATATCAAACATGCAAATATTGGTGTCGTACAAGGGAAAAATCTAATTATTCAGTCATTCAGTAGTGGAATAAGGTTTAATTAAAACACATAAACCTGTCCAACAGTAATTGTCTTCGGTAACTAATTGCAACAGGTGTATTGAACAAAGTGTCATATACTTACCCACAGATTTTCCTAGAACAATTCCTGGAGATGGACGACTTGATGTAACTGTGCCAACAAGAAAGAGCAACATGCTCATATGCACGGACCACTTCACGTGCATAGCCATAGAAACTTCATGCGCATCGGATAGGGATGTTTAGAACATCCACACATGTGGTACCATTAACGATCTCTGGAGGTAATCGCGTGTCATGATAAAAAGTGCACAAAGAATACTAGAACTGCAGTCAGTTCGTGTGTATGTATAGTCTTATCTTTTAGACAGCTTTCACTGTAAGATATATCACGGTGTAAATTACCCAAGCTAAATAACAGAGCTATAAGAAGTGAGTCACATGTTATGTTTGGACGAGACCCGAACATGGCACATAGGCTGGAGTAAACGTCAATCACCATCCAATAAGAAAGCCACATTGTTGATATTACATAAACCTTTACCAATCAGTTAGATTGTTTACAGTATTAACCAATAGATGTTCACAAAACACGTGCTTTTCCCCTTCACCTTAATTCACTGGTAATTTCTGTCTGTCTAGTGGTCAGTAACTTCACATTTTTTTTACAGTGAAACTCAACTTCCCACGATCTCAGGATCGATCTGGAACAGTTTACTTAATATATTTGCTGAAAGACTACTTCGATGCGTTTCGATCACATATCAGCAGCCTACGCATTAAGGAAATTTCATGCAAATAGAATGAACAATAAACTCTAAATGACTTTTTTCCTATAGAGATCAAATTTACTTCTTTCTGTCATCTTATCAAACAGTTGCCCACGATTTAGATCTAAGTGAGTTTTTGTCTTGATTCTAAATTACAAATTAGAAGATCAATTTTATTATCTGATTTCAAAGTTTCTTTCATGACTATAATCATGAACTTTCGGAGGTGGTTTCGGCTACATCACGAAAGCCAAATGGGAATTTGATTGTATTGAATGTTTTGTGGGAACTTATCTTTGGATTTGCATTGATATTACGTAGTTAACGTTCAGTAAACCATAAAACAAATCTAATTTCACTACGGAAGTTGTATTGTGGGCACGAATATTATTAATTTAACATTAATCAGTGATTTGTTATTCGTAATTTGTTGAAACCATCCCCAACTCGCTGTTGTTTTGTATGGCTCATCTCGATTCCTATCGGAAATCTTTGATTAATTAGTGCAGCAAGTAACTGTGTAAAGCAGGGTAATCGTTCAAATGTGGATACAAGTATCAAAATTAGCACAAATACTTCCTTATGAATATTCTTGTGACCGAGCCGTTTAGATAGTCGAAAATCTAAGATGGCGACCCCTTTCAAGAAGGTCGACTTTCAAGCAACGAAATATCACTCTTTGCGATACATTCATACCAAGTTCTCATAATTTATTGATCTTTAACACATATTTTAAATTTCATCTAAATCGGTAGTTGCCTTCCGATCCGAACCAATCCGACGAGATATGAGGAACCTTTAAGATTTATTAAAATCAGTTAAAAATTGGGACCTCTAGATTGACTTGTCAACAAACAAATGTGAACGGGCAACAAAATACGCCCATGGGCGTATAAAACCCTCCTCAATTATTCCTGTTGAAAACGACGACCATTTTGAAAATTCATGTAAGTAACAGGATTTATTTAATAAATGACCCTAAATGGACACCCATGCAAATTTTAATGCCTGTATCTGTCCATATTTGAAACGTTTTGAAAGCTTTTAGATCTTGCTCTTAGAAACTTATAGAGAGAGAGAAATGGGGTTTAACTACCACTCAACACAAACTATATAGTTCATTTCGGGACTAACATTGTTTTTAATTATTTTTTTTTATTTCTATAATTCGCTTGCGCGTAGGGGTCTTTAGCAGTAGGAGGAAACCGGAGTGCCAGGAGGAAACCCACGAGGTTGAGAAGCCCCTATCTCCATGCCACATACGCTCACACCCGGGCTCGAAACCACAGCCGCAAGCCAGAGGTGACCGGCCAGCTAGAGGTCGAAGCGCGGCACTCTAGACCACTGGGCCACCCCCCCCCCCCTAGAAACTTATAAGAGCCTCTTATAAACTTAGGAAACACCATCTACCCAATCCAAGGGCGAATTGAACTACTCCAATTTAACCCTGATTTCGGGATGCGATATATAAAACAAAATCATTGTCCTTTAGCAGTTGGGAATCAAGGTGGCTAAGTAGGTAAGGCGCTGGCTCGCTAGCCTGGAGGTCGGGTGTTTGATCCCCGCATTGACCGATAAACTTCACCTCGATTTTCCGGCGTGGTTTCCTCTTGTCAGTGATGCAGAAGGAAGGCTTCACAAGGACAGCTGTCTAGTCGTTTGGATGGGACGATCAACCGAGGTCCCGAGTACACATTGACACACACACAAAAGATCCCTTGGCAGTTGGAATTCGATATAAGGGTAGGCCATAGCGCCGCTGCCCGGGCAAAAATTACCCTCAAAGCACTCGGTATGGCCCAGGTCAGGTGCAGAAAAGAAGGACGTTAAAACCCATTTCATTTCATTTCCTTTAGCAGTTAGCTGTCACGCTGAGAAAGCAGGCGTTGTAAGATAAATACTTAAAACACCCATTAACCATGTAAACAATATTTTTTGACGCAATTTTTTATTACTTAATGGTATTATATTCAATTCATAAACATTGTTTTATAATGATTTTGTTTTATAATCTTGTTTTCTTATGATTACCCCTCGGGATTTATTTACGTACAGATGGGACGTGGTGAACCGAGATCTGCAAAAGTCAGACGTCACATATTAGGATACACATAACCCCTATAATATCGGACTCTTGTTTCATTTTGTCTTTTCAGATCCTTGGATGGCCTTTAGATGGAAAATACTATATGTTTTTTAAATCGTGAGTCAGAGTAACTAGGCGTTCGGAAGGCTCAAAGGTGGCCACATTGCCCATGCAGTTGCCAATCACTTCCAGATCAATGTTTGGACCGCCTACATGTCTAAGCAACGCTTTCGGACCACCAACACCACGGTTGATCACCGCCTTACTGGTAGACCAAGAGTTACGACCAGCCAGGTGACATGTTGTGCGACAGCACATTCAGAATTCCCCCACACACGCATTTAGCGCCGCGCTAAATGCGTACGCATTTGACGCCGCGCTAAATGCGTACGCATTTGACGCAGAAATACGGCGTCGGCACACGAGCCGAAAACGACGCTGCGCGAAAGCTCTGTGGCAAGTGTGTCGTTCACGTGACCACCACTCATCCGGCAGCGGTCTCGAAATTCTACGCATTTTGTATCATATAGGCAAGGATATTCTTGCCATAAATCGACGATTTAATCCTCTAAAATTGCGTCACTGACGAACTCACTGGGTGCCGCCAATTTGCAGAAGTGATGACGCATGCGCATTGACGACGAATGAAACGCAAATAGCGCTGAGTCGCCCGCACACGTCTAAAAATATCAAACATGACAGATATTTGGCGAACGTCAAAATCCGCTCGAAAATACCCCCGCACACGAGCCGAAAATGACGCTGTGCCATTTGCGTACGCAGTTTTCGGCTCGTGTGCGTGGGCCTTTAGTGAGTTTTTATCTTGATTCTAAATTACAAATTAGAAGATCAATTTTATTATCTGATTTCAAAGTTTCTTTCATGACTATAAAAATGAACTTTCAGAGGTGGTTTCGGCTACATCACGAAAGCCAAATGGGAATTTGATTGTATTGAATGTTTTATGGGAACTTATCTTTCGATTTACATTGATATTACGCAGCTAACGTTCAGTAAACCATAAAGCAAATTTAATTTCACTACGGAAGTTGTATTGTGGGCACGGATATTATGAATTTAACATTAATCAGTGATTTGTTATTCGTAATTTGTTGAAACCATCCCCAACTCGCTGTTGTTTTGTATGGCTCATCTCGATTCCTATCGGAAATCTTTGATTACTGCAGCAAGTAACTGTGTAAAGCAGGGTAATCGTTCAAATGTGGATACAAGTATCAAAATTAGCACAAATACTTCCTTATGAATATTCTTGTGACCGAGCCGTTTAGATACTCGAAAATCTAAGATGGCGACCCCTTTCAAGAAGGTCGACTTTCAAGCAACGAAATATCACTCTTTGCGATACATTCATACCAAGTTCTCATAATTTATTGATCTTTAACACATATTTTAAGTTTCATCTAAATCGGTAGTTGCTGTCCGATGCGAACCAATCCGACGAGATATGAGGAACTTTTAAGATTTATTAAAATCAGTTAAAAATTAGGACCTCTAGATTGACTTGTCAACAAACAAATGTAAACGGGCAACAAATACGCCCATGGGCGTATAAAACACCCCTCAATTGGTCCTGTTGAAAACGACGGCCATTTTGAAAATTCATGTGACTAACAAGATTTACTTAATAAATGACCCATCTGAGACAGCACGTCAGACAGATCAATACCTTTACAGTGCGCCGACGTCTCACGAGAGAGAACATCCATTGCCGTAGACCTTAAAGTGGACCGATCCTCACCCTTCACTACTGCTTGCCCAACAAGGCCAGAACTGGCGACACGGGGAATGGAGAACTGTGGGCAGTTTCACAAAAGTTCTAACTTTAATAAAAAAAAAACTATGTTAAGAAAAACTTATAGAAAAGATACGAATTATTTACGCTGGTTTCACAAAGGCCGGCGTAAGTTTTTTTCTTAATGTTCCAATAGCATATTTTTAAGTTATATCTTTAAATGTATTAAAATAAAGCCCTAAAACAGATTGCGTCTATAAACAGTCCTACCTTGTTAAAGAATAATCCTATTAATCCTATAATTCAGTTGAGAAATTGGCAAAAATATCATTTTCAACTTCAAATTCAAACGTTTGAAGATTGCCGTCCATGGAGAGGAATGGGAAAACAAGGGCGGTAATACTCTTGTTAGTAGACCTAGTAATAGGCTACTAGGCCTAATAGTAGTAATAGTAATACCGGGCGTTAGTCTACTGGGATTGTTTGTTTGTTTGTGATCAATTAAATTTAATAGTATGTTGTGCGTAAATACTGGTTTACAACAGAATGCCAACAAGGCCTTATGCTCCATTCTGAGTCTGTCAAGCCTATACGCTATAAAACTTAAAAGGCAATTACTCCTGACATTGATGGTACGCTAACCCCATTTGCCATCAGTAATGGGCTTTTGGAAGGTACCTGTGGTATAGTAGCTTATCATAATGCAATCAGAACTTGTGCAGATGACAAGGATTTCGATCGTTAAGTTGCGGTTTCGATATCATCATTAATACAGTAATAGGCTATACTGGTCCGATCAAATTTGCACCGCGAAACTAGCTCCTCGTCTGCATGGGTGTCGAGGAGTTTAATATATCCCCCAATTTTGCCGAAGTTGCCGATCCGCATAAATTTTTACGTTACGATAAACTTACAGTTACACAGAGTTTTCATCGTAAGTTCTTTGTAAAACTGCCCCCTGTTCTGATCACATATTATGCGTATCAACTGCAGATGGCAGGACCAGAATATGGCGTCGAGGTGGTCAGCCTTATTCTGACCAATGTGTCACAGAACGAGACTCAAGGGTAATTCCAAGCATTATGGTTTGATGCGGAATCGCTCTGAACCAGAGAGCGGGTCCAGGGAGAAGGGGCGGCATCGCATCAGTGCGCTACATCAATCAAGCTCTCAGACCACACATCATGCCGCATTTCGCACGTCACTGAAAAGTTTTTCAGCATGACAACGCCCATACCACCAACGTTACTCCGGACTTTATACAGCAGATCGGAGTCAACGTTATGCATTGGCCAGTCCTTTGTCCGGAATTAAACCCAATTTGACTTAATAACGTCGTATCGAGACCAAACACAACCCTTTCTGTCAGTATGGTTCCAAGTGCCAAAGGCGTTCATAATAATGCTACTGTAATGAACTAATAACTAATGTGTCAACATACTGCTATCACCCATTTAGTAAGTTGTTTTCTAGAATGATTTGATAAATGACGCTGATTTTGAAATCGAATAGACGTTGTTTTGGGGTATTTTTTCTGTTTAGTATATAGTTTGGGATTATTATGCAACCACAGCGATATAACACACACACACAAGAACAGACCATCAATTATATAATGTAATAGTATGTGATTTTTATCCAACCACCGCAATATATATATATACAACCTAAGCGCAGGTCATCACTTTGGATTATTATCCACTGCACGCTAACAGCAGACTATCAATTATTATCCAGCCACCACGATATAACATACGTATAAGCTTATGCTAGGTTCTCACTATCATGATTCGCGCTACGATTGAAATCGAGGTTTTAATCGTGGAGTAATCGTGGTGGTACTATCAGGTCGTATCTTAATGTAAGTCGTGGCAATCATATCGAAATGTATCCGAACGTCTGCACATACCCGATCCTTGACAATTATATCGTAACGCATTGCACGACAGTGGGAACCAAGCATAAGAGCTGACCATCAATTAATCAAGTAATACTTTGGGATTAGCATCCAACTACCACAATGTAATATACCCGCCAAGAACAACCATCAGTTAAATATGTAATAGTTTGTGACTATTATCCAACCACCACCATATAAGTGATCTATTTATCAAAATGTCAATTATTAAAGAGGTAAACAAAAGTATGTGTTATATGTGTTTAACCGACACCCCAAGGTGCCAATTAGCGAACTGTTTAGACGCAGTGTTATAACGAGGATGTGTCAGACACACCAAAATAGTTGCCGATTTATAATAGTTATCTTTATCTAATTGTTGGAATCTGTTTATAAAAGATCATAATTCTGTTAGACCTGTGGATCGAAATAGACACTTCAATTTACAACTAATTCGCTCGATTGCCGACAAATAACCTTGGTATTTGTTTAACATGGATAAATAAATTATATCTACACGTGGTATTCTCTTTAGCATCTGCAGTATATATGTATAAGTAATAAGATAATGTAAGTTACTCATAACATATGTTATATACCGCTCTGACGACGAACTGGCAACAAACAAATTCTCCGGTATTCCTGCGTCATTACCATACATCAAGATCGCTCCAAATATTTCAACCCTACCGTAGTTCAATATGCCAAGAAGTAAAATGTGAAAAAGTTCCTTGGGAAGAGAGAGAGAGAGAGAGAGAGCGAGAGAGAGAAATGGGGTTTAACGTCCACTCAACACAAACTAGGTCATTTCGGGACTAACATATGGTTTGATTTTATTTCAATAATTCGCTTGCGCGTAGGGGTCTTTAGGAGTGGGAGGAAATCTGAGTGCCCGGAGGAAACCCACGAGGTTGAGAAGGCGCCCCTATCTCCACGCCACATACGCTCAAACCAGGGCTCGAAACCACAGCCGCAAACCAGAGGTGACCGGCAAGCTAGAGGTCGAAGCGCGGCACTCTAGACCACTAGGCCATCCCAACCCCCTCCTTGGGAAGAAGAATTAGTAACAAAGGTCAGCAAGGGCCACAAGAAAAGGAAAATGGTACATTTCAACCATCTAACAGTGTTGTGCTTCGTCCATATAAGCATTTTACCCTGATCAACGGGTTATAGCAACAATACACACGCAACGTAACTTGTTAAGCTTCAGATGCTTCACAAACACGTGTACGCTCGAGCCTGTATAAACTGCCCATGCTAAACTGTAAAACCCCCATCTCAGAAACAAGTTCAAAAAAGTTATCAAAAAGGCCCTACCCCGTCCTGGAAATCGTTAAATCGGGATAGAATGTGTAAATAATGTCTATAATATGATCCTAGTTCGGTCTTAAGCAGGCCTCGATACTTCCATATCATCTAGTACTACCCGAAGCAATGACCAGGGAAATTCCTCTCTGGTCATTGCTGGAATTGCTTCTGATACTTGAGCTTTTGAGGGAGTGTGTCTATTATTCCCGTTCCAATCCCCAATACAGCAACATGACAGCCCTTCGTTTAATTTGGGGTCTTCTCTAAAACAATGATTTAAAGTATTAAAGCGGCGAACGTTTGTTCGCCTCCAAACAGTATTGATTACGTGGCTGTACGTGACATGGAGTATGGTCGCCTGTCCAACCTCGTGGACCCTGTAAATCTCCACACTTTGCCTCAGTAGTCCCCAAAGAAAACCAATGCACTCGCTCATCCCACCCCTGGGAAGAAAGAATTCACGTTTTAATGGCTCGCGGTCAATAAAGTCTTCTGCAACAAAACACTTAAGGACCATAAGCAAACCGACCTGGTAGAGCTAGAAACTGAACCAGTCGTATTGTTAATTGATGCTCGATCAAGTTCCTAGTAGGGTCTAAGTACGGTAATTCCGTTCAGAGCCTAGTACCTTCCGAGATTGGTTCGTGTTATAGAAAGTGTAAAAATAGGTTGCCAGGCAACGAAACATACGCCCACACAGCAGCCAAATCGCCCGGGCAGTCAACAAGAGTTGTTGCATTTTAAGTAATCATCAGAAAATCATAATTCAAACTCACCCATAACTACGGTAAACCTGTGATATAATCAAACGTTTTTTTAAATCAGATAATAATTGTGACCTCCAGAGGGACCACAAGCTAAAAAGGGTGATTTTTCGTACAATCAGGGGCCAAAATTCAGGAAGTTACAATCCGATATGGGCAAATAAGCAATGGAACCAAGATCATTAGGTTATAAACATGTATTTCAAGTTTCATCAAAATCATTTCAAAATTGTGACCTCTATAGGGTCCACAACCTTGATATAACATATTTTCACACAATTCGCGTACAGACGACGGCCATTTTATCCGTCAACTCTGGTGCTATTTTCACGAAATTCAAATTCTCTCTTAATTACCATGAAACCATGATATAATCAAACGGTTTTTTTTAAATCGGATAATAATTTTGACCGCCAGAGGGACCACAAGCTAACAAAAGCGATTTTTCGGACAATCCGGGGACATAATTCAGGACGTTATGATCCGATGGGCGCAAATATCGAAAAAAAAAACAAGATCTTTGGGTTATAAACATACATGTCAAGTTTCATCAAAATCGGTTCAAAATTGTGACCTCTATAAGGTCCACAACCTTGATACAACATATTTTCACACTATTCGCGTATAAACGGCGGCCATTTTCTCCGTCAATTTTGGTCTGATTTTCACGAAATTCATACTCAACCTTCATAACCATGAAACAGTGATATAATCAAACGGTTTTTGAAATCGGATGATAATTTTGACCTCCAGAGGGACCACAAGCTAAAAAGGGTGATTTTTCGGAAAATCAGGGGTCATAATTCGGGAAGTTACGATCCGATGGGCGCAAATATCAAAAAGAACCAAGATCTGTGAGTTATAAACATACATGTCAAGTTTCATCAAAATCGGCTCAAAATTGTGACCTCTATAGGGTTCACAACCTTGATATAAAATATTTTCACACTATTCGCGTACAAACGGCGGCCATTTTGTCCGTCAATTTTGGTCCGATTTTCACGAAATTTGAACTCAACCTTCATAACCACGGAACGGTGATATAATCAAACGATTTTTTAAATCGGATAACAATTTTGACCTCCAGAGGGACCACAAGCTAAAAAGGACGATTTTTCGGACAATCAGGGGCCATAATTCAGGAAGTTACGATCCGATTGGCGCAAATATGGACAGGATCCACGATCTTTGGGTTATAAACATGCATTTCAAGTTTCATCCAAATCGGTTCAAATTTGTGACCTCTACACTGTTCACAAGCTAAAAAACGTGATTTTTCGTATAATTAGGGGCCATAACCCATGAAGTTACAGTCCGATACATGCCAATATCGAAAGGAACCGAGATCTTAGGGTGATAAACCTATATTTTAAGTTTCGTTGAAATCGGATGAAAATTGTGACCTGTAGACTGTTCACAAACAATTGTGGACGGACGGACGGACGAACAGGGGCGACGACAATATACGTCCACATGAAAATGTGGGCGTATAAAAACTATATCCTGTCTCGAGGGTTCGCCCCTTTATTGATCCATGAAAAGCAATTAGTTTTGGGTGAATGAATATAACCACAATTGAGTTCTCTGGCATATATGTATTGATACATTTTTGAAAATGTAGTTGACCTCTATTGGGAAAAATTGGGTTTAACGTCTCCTTAAAATGCTGCCCCCCCCCACCCCGCCTGTGTACAGACCGTATGTTTTGATTATATATTCCTACTAAAAGTAAGCATACTCAAATTAATTGAAGTTTGCTTCAAATCCTTCTCAAAACAATTTAATCAGAAGAAAAACACCCCATGCCGCCAGAATACATTTTAAGGAGTCTTGATTATCAAGTGACTTGATTGAGGAGAATTCATTACTAGTTTGTATTTGTCGTTAGTCACTATTCATTTACCATAAATTTATTTATTATCCCCCGCCAACTTTCTTTTCCCACGTTGAGTCTACTGGACTGTTAAATCCATGAAGCGCACCTTAGTAACATACTCTCATTTTTCTCCTGTTGGTACCCCCTATTTTTTTCAGGGAATCCAGTACTTTTCTGGTAAGATTGAATGTCTTTACTTTATATACCAAATATGCCATTTCTGAGGGAATGCATCTATAAATCTACCCTTTAGGGTCTAATTTTTGTTGCCTAAATTCGATGGATCTTATCACACAAAGGCATTTTCGCTGGAATGTATATCATAAGCAATATTTCCGCCTATTTTACATAAAAGGCACCAATTCTTATATCTTTGGCACCTAGAAATTGACACAAACGAGTCGCATATAATAATTACCGTCATTTCTAATCTGGTACGTTCGGCGAATTCTTTGGCGTCAGGTTGTTTTCCGTTGGGATACATTGAGCCTTCTTAATCACGTCGCGTCATTACAAATGGCGTTCAAAAGCATTCCGAATTCTGACTCTCGCAATTCGTGTGCCAGTTTTAAAATATTCACTGTGTCTTATATATTGGATATTAGAATCTGCGATCTTGGGTTTGACATATTTTATCACTAATGGTCCAGTTAGCACTACTGGCTATATCTTTAAATGAAAAAAAATGACCCCAAAAGCATTAATTTATATATTCGAAATACATGTATAGGGTCTTAAACCAACAGTTTTGGGTTTTCTAGAACATTAATTCAATATCAACCATCTTGCATTTTACCATTTCCAGAGAGCAAATTTCCGTAAACTTTTGGGATTTTATAAAGTACACCTTAATAAACGCAAAATGCATAAAAACCTTTTATTGCAATTTATTTCTTTTATTGGGTGGGGGGGTGTAAATCATAAATTGACTGATATATTTGAAATACATGTAGTGGTAAAATACATAAAATATGTCTATACAATGCAATAGTTTTTCTGCTTACATTTTATAATTTAACTTTGTACTCACAGAAATTGTATTTACATAATAATATGGCAGCTACATTAACCCCCGAAAATTGAAACGATTTCAACTGAAGAATACGTCTTCTGAATACTTAAAGGAGCTTGTTAGTCCCGAAATGACCTAGTTTGTGTTGAGTGGACGTTAAACCCCATTTCGCTCTCTCTCTCTTAAAGGAGCTAAATCGCTAATTTGACACAAGTGGGTCGCAACGCATATAATAATGTAATATGAATGTATATAAAGTGATTTACGGTTTCCGTTTTAGTCTAATTTCAAATCAGTTATGCTCGTCGAAATAAGCCAGCAGTCTCACTCGAATGCAAATTTCTAGCGTCTGATTATTCCAGTCTACATACGCCGTTTGATTTGGTGCAATGTTTCTCGTTCCTCTCTCTAGTTACAACTGGGGTTGAAACGCATTACGGTTACACGATTCGTGTACCAATATATTGGATATCAGAAGCCCATCTTTTTCTGGTTAGATCACAGCATCACTGTTGATTTAAATTGACAAATAATTATCCCCTATTTCTAGGCAACATTACAATGGTAATAACTTTGTTCAGAATAAGGTAATTTGACTGAAATTTTCAATATATTCTTCTTTCATCATCTTTTTTTGAACTTTTATAGCAAGAATGACCAACTCTTCAAAAAAAAAAAAAAAAATCTCCCATAATGTAATGTATCTGCCCTGGGATGTCGATAAAATATATTTTAATGCATACACGTCAGATTTACAGTTACTCATACTACGTTCCTTCTAAAATAGGAACATCTATGATAGACAATTTCGAGAAAATCGTATGGTTATTATTCAGTTTTATGATAAATGGAGGCAGCACCAGGGCAAAGCATTTGTCTTCGGATCGTTAGCTATTACTTAGTCCTACACGTACTGATATTAAATACTAGTTATTTCTGATCATCAATTCTTTTTGTCTGAAGACCCAGTTAAGTCTTACAAAAAGAAATCGCTTGAATAAACTTGTAATATGAATCGTCGACGCTGTCTAAATAAGCTCTAAGCGATCTACTTCAATTAACCAATTTGCAGACTTGTGTGAGCACTAATAGCAGCTCTTTCGAAAGCAGTAATTTTCATTATACATCAATTTGAGTTTTGTCCGCCATCTAAATTACGCTATCATCATGACTGGAGGAAATCGTTTGTTATATGAGACGAAACCTGCTCGCTATTAATTTCGTCTATAATGGACTGAATGCGGAGGAGTAAAGGAGAGGATTTCAATTTACATGTTTAATAAATATATAAAATATGAATCTATATATTCATCCAGAACTATCATAGGGCAATCAGGTATATTGACAATCGTTATATTTATGATATAATACACCCACGCTGCTTGGGCAATCCGTTTTTAAATGCCAAAACCTTATTTACAAAGTGTAAAATATTATTCTGCGCTGACAGTTTGTTAAGTATGATGATGAATGCATTTTTTTATCATTATTGATATGACAAAACTTTCTCCTATATCCGGACTGCGGAACTGAATTCACATATTCTTTGTGGGCAATTATGGATTGGTATTGTGTAGAGTGAACGTCCTGGACAAATATACCATATTTACGGAGACCAAAATAGCCCACAGAGAAAAGATTGGAACTAAAATAAATCCGATTGGTTACAATTACTTTTCAATAATTCGGAATGGAAATGATGTTAAATTTTAAAACGACAAACTTGTACAAGAGCTAAATCTGATTATTGCAAGTCTTTATTTAGATGACATCTTTATTTATACAAAAAGAACAAAATCAACTCTGTAGACCCATGGATGGCTTGGGTTTAAATAGGATTTCATTGATTGATGTAATTTTAAATGGCGTCGTGAGCGGAGATTAACCGTTACGTTGACGTCATACTCCCGGAAATTTTAGATCGAGGCTAAATAATATAGTGTACGAAGCGAGGCCGCTGTTGAGCGAGGCGTGAACAAATGACATCTAAAACTAAAAGTGCAATAAACCAAATACAGATAACGACAAATTGCCTGGAGACCGTTTGATGACTAAAACAGAAGGACGGGTCTTCTGTATCAGTAATATCAATATGGCTTTAATATTATGTTCAGTTGTTGGTTAAATTGAGAGTTTGGATGTCGGTATTATACGCTCTTTTGTCACTTGCGTTTACTCGTTTAGGGTAAAATTATGGAAATTGATAAACATCGCAACTAACATCACCCCAGTTGGATTACAGTCCCATGGGATCACTGTTTCCTATTTGTATGCTTCGGGAATCACGTCGACCTACCAGTTACTGTACACGAATACTCAGGCTAACAAGAAGTCGGCTATAATTATGTACAAATGCTTCCCCGTTGATTCGTCCATTCCTTTCAAACATTAAAATCCTATTACAGACTTTCTCTTCTTATCTACATCTTTTCTTATCTACATATCAAAGGTCTTATTTTTGATTTGTAGTGTAATACGAATTGAATTGCAGACCCGTCTCAAACCGAACAGGCTAACGTTAACAGAGCGTTTAATGCGTTACTTGATAATCGAGATTATGTAGGTGGAGTTAACGCCTGTCAATCATACGACCGGCTATTCCCGTAAAAGGTGAACATACAATTATCCCCTATTTCTAGGCAACATTACAATGGAAATAACTTTGTTCAGAATAAGGTAATTTGACTGAAATTTTCAATATATTCTTCTTTCATCATCTATTTTTGAACTTTTATAGCAAGAATGACCAACTCTTCAAAAAAAAAAATCTCCCATAATGTATCTTTAAATTGGGAAAGGATATTATATCTTTCTACTTTGCTCGCCATAAGTCTAAATTGCGCAGTTCAGCAAACTTACATTCTAACGACGCTTAGATATTCACAGCAATTGAGTATTTTACTTAAATCTTTATCTTGGCGTATTTATTCCTAACTGATATGTCACCGAACACCGGTGGGTTACTAATCTGTCATATTACTAATCTGAAGTGAATATTTTTACCCTGGGCGTAATAAATCTGAATTAAAAATTGTGCATGATGTTGCTGTATTTGACCCCACTTCGTTAGCTGTCATAACATGTCCACCAAAACTTTCAAAATAGGTTGCCAGGCAACAAAACATACGCCCACGCAGCAGCTAAATCGTCCGGGCAGTCAACAAGAGTTGTCGCATATTAAGTAATTATCAGAAAATCATTAAAAGTTGTTTGGTTTTTGTAAAGTTCTGCCCCATGCTAATGTTACGTATACGAATCATTTAATATTATGGAATTAGCTGTCACCTACACTGGATACGAAACATTTAATATTATGGCGACTCTTCGTACAATCAGGGGCATAATTTATTAATTCAGGAAGTTACGATCAGATATGTCCAAATATCGACAGGAACCAAGATCTTTCAGTTATGAACATGCATTTCATGTTTGATCAAAATCGAATTAAAATTGTGACCTCTACAGGGTCAACAATCTTGATATACCATATTTTTACACTATTCGTGTAAAAGTGGCGGCCATTTTGTTCAGCAATTTTGGTCCGATGTTCACGAAACTCCAGACGGATCACAAGATAATAAAGGCAATTTTCCGTATAATCAGAGGCCATAATTCAGGAAGTTACAATGCGCAAATATCGCAAGAAACCAAGATCTTTAGGTTATAAAAATGTATTTCAAGTTTCATCAAAAACGAATTAAAATTGTGACCGCTATAGGGTTCACAACCTTGATATACCATATTTTTACACCATTCGCGTACAAACGGCGGTCATTTTGTTTGTCAATTTTGGTCCAATTTTCACGAAATTCAACAGCATCTTTTATAAGAATGTAACGGTGATATAACCAAAAGTTGTTTTAAATCGGATAATAATTTTGGCCTACTGAGGGGCCACAAGCTAAAAAAGCAATTTTTCGGCCAATCACGGGACATAATTCAGGAAGTTACGATCAGATGGGCGCAAATATAGAAAGGACCCAAGATCTTTGGGCTATAAACATACATGTCAAGTTTCATCAAAATCAGTTCAAAATTGTGACCTCTATAGCTCGATATAATATTTTTTCACACTATTCACGTACAAACGGCGGCCATTTTGTCTGTCAATTTTGGTCCGATTTTCACGAAATTCGAACTTAACCTCAATAACTATGTAACGGTGATATATTCAAACGGTTTTTATAAATCGGATAAAAATTTTGACCTCCAGAGGGACCACAAGCTAAAAAGGGTTATTTTTCCGACAATCAGGGGCCATAATTCGGGAAGTTACGATCCGATATGCGCAAATATCGAAAGGAACCAAGATCTTTGGGTTATAAACATGCATTTCAAGTTTCATCGAAATCGGTTCAAAATTGTGACCTCTACACTGTTCACAAGCTAAAAACGTGATTTTTCGTACAATCAGGGGCCATAACCCACGAAGTTACAGTCCGATACACGCCAATATCGAAAGGAACCGAGATCTTAGGGTGATAAACCCATATTTTAAGTTTCATTGAAATCGGATATAAATTGTGACCTGTAGACTGTTCACAAACAATTGTGGACGGACGGACGGACAGGGGCGACGACAATATACGTCCACATAAAAATGTGGGCCTATAAAAATGAGAACCTTACATTTGAAGGCGATGTAATGGGTATCTTTGGAAATTGAAGTCAGGAAGTTACGTTTCGATATGCGTGATTATCGAATGGAACCGTGATCTTTGTGATATAAACATAAATTAGAGGGTTCATCAAAATCGGGTCAAAATTTGACATTTAGTGGGTCAACAACCTTGATATACCATACTTTTACACTATTTATGAAAAAGAGTGGCCATTTAGTCACTCAGTTTCGGTCCGATTTTCATTAAAAGCGAACTCAACCGTTATTAAGGTGTACCGTTGATAGATTCGAACGTTGATTTTTTTTTAATCGGATAAACATTGTGATCTCCTTAAACTGTGTTTAAAGTCGGATAATAAATTGTGACCTGTTAGATTATCCACAGCCAAAATATCATTTTTTGTACAGGGGCCATAATCCAGAAAGTTACGTTCAAAGTGTTCAGGTTTAGTCCTAAAGACACCAATCTTGTACACGGGTGGTAAGAGAGACAGAGAGAGAGAGAGAGAGAGAGAGAGAGGGAGAGGGTTTAACGTCCACTCAAAACAAACTAGGTCATTTCGGGACTTTATTTCAATAATTCGCTTGTGCGTAGGGGTCTTTAGCTCCGTAAGTTGTTCATTTAAATCCTCAACTCTTTGTTTTAACGAAATACTGCTAGATTCCGAAGCGCAACTGACTTTTTAATGGAAGCCTGGTTTGGTTGAGTGGGCAAATAAGACCACTGAAATTAAATTCGACTAGTGTTCTGCCATTCAAACTAAATCACTACTCGAATATTCTCCAAATACCAAGCAGATATTCGGCTAGTTAAAATAAAAAACGAGAACGCGGAACTTTAAATGAATACGTACTATTTCTCGACCATCTATTAATAATAAAATAGCTAACAAATTCTGTCTTAATGAACTCATTATTCATAAATTCGGAAAATCTCTCCTTTTAGGTCGTTCCTTTCTTTTCACTGATTTTTTGTCAAAAATATTTCTAATACACAGAAATTATTGTAAAAGTGACCGACAATTAAGGAAAAATATGTTATTTATACACATATTATTTAAATGATTTCCAAAGAAATTAAAAAATAATGGATAATTGAAAATTTAGGGTAAAAATGAGTAATTCAAGATGGCTGCATACATATCATAATGTAAACCGTTTTATTTTAGAAATATCTTCATAATATGTATCCAACCGTAGCCATTTTTGGCCATGATATTGATAAGTATAGCTCTATCTAATATTTCGTCCTGCCGCTAAGTGTATTTCGTATTTTGATCCTTGTCTTTGATTGTACCATGCTTATTGGTGAAATCATGTTTTTTTTAAAGACATGCGGTACCTCTTAGGTCCTCGTTGATTTTCATTTTTTATTGGAGATGCATGAGATACCTATCTATACCCTGCACATTATTCTTGTCTGTGGGTTTAATAAATAATTTATCCTGCGTAAGCTATTATCCCTAATGTCGGCTTTACGTCGATTTTCGAACATTTCATTTATCCATAATATTGTCAATTTTTTTATGTGTATCCATATCAGTCGATAATTGGCTGACAGGTTCTAACCTGGACCAGCACGTGTGGAAACGGTTTATGCCCATTTTGCCAGCAGGTATTGTTCTCACCGATCTCATAATCCCTTATTTAGTATTTATACGTACTGTTAATCTGCTGGCAAACTGGTCGGGAACACCCCACGGAAAAGTGTTAGGACCTGGGAATCACGGTGGCTAAGTGGGTAAGACGCTGGCTCAATAGCCTGGAGGCTGGGAGTTCGACCCCTGCATTGGCCGAGATGGTAATTCAGATTTTCTGCCGTGGTTCCACCTTGTCAGTGATGCTGGACGGAGGGCCTGACAGGGACAGCTGTCTAGTCTTTTGGATGGGACGAAAACCCGAGGTCCTGTTATACATTGGCATGCACGTAAATAATCACTTGACAGTTACTTAGAATTCGATATAAGTGTATCCGACATATTTATGGCGTATGTCCGTCTTCATTAGCCCAGTTCGTATAGCAGAACAGTAGGACGTTAAACCCCATTTCTTTTTATTTGTAAGGACCTGTGAACCAAATAACTGAAGTAACATCTGTGATTATAATGCAATTTCAGTGAATTTATACCTTAACGAAGAGCGGCTGCATTGTACAACTAAACTTGTGTATCCTAATAATAGAGGGGGGTTGGGATGGCCTAGTGGACTAGAGTGCCGCGCTTCGACCTCTAGCTGGCCGGTCACCTCTGGCTTGCGGCTGTGGTTTCGAGCCCTGGTGTGAGCGTATGTGGCATGGAGATAGGGGCGCCTTCTCAACCTCGTGGGTTTCCTCCGGGCACTCCGGTTTCCTCCCACTGCTAAAGACCCCTACGCGCAAGCGAATTATTGAAATAAAATTAAACCATATGAAATGACCTAGTTTGTGTTGAGTGGACGTTAAACCCCATTTCTCTCTCTCTCTCCCTAATAATAGAAACTGACTGGGATAGAGCAAATTTAATTCATGTCGAATATCAGACTGTGAGTTCTGCCGAACACCAATTTCATGATCTTCAAGAATTCACGAAAAGTGGGCGAAATGATACCCCTTATTATGTGGACTTTAGACCATTTAAACGAAAGATAAATAGATACAAATATCAAAACTTGGTTTTGGTTTGGTCACAAGCGGAGTGAGAACATAAAATTTATACTAAAATTCGAAGTTGTGACAGTTGACCTAGGTAAGACTAAACTTGAAAAGGATGACATTGATCAATGTTGGGAATTTTGTAGTCTCTATCACCCAAACAAATATTCTACAAATATTAGTCTGGATGTGTCTTCAAAATTTGACGGAAAGTAGGTCATTGTCTGGATTATCCAGTATTTTATGTTACCACGTAGTGAATCTACCAAAACATCACGATTCTGAACAATAACACTCTCTAAAATTTTGTTTGTAAAGATTTTAATTGAAATGGTAATTTTCTCTCGTCAAAAATCAAACGTATAGCTTCTCTCACAATCTTCTTAATTCTTCATCGCGATTCATGTTTATTCCTCGTCTTTATTTTGTTTCTAATAATAGATGAATTATGGAACATATTTAGAGACTTTAACCAAAAAGTTCCATTGCCCATGCGTAACCGAGAGTTTGGTTTTTTTTATGTGGTAGATAATCCAGTAATTTTCGTCAAAAATTGACAACGGACACAGACCCTCCGTATATTGAAGACTAGGGTGGTTCTGGGTGAGCGAGACTAGGAATTTTGAAATAACCGCCGCGCCTTACCATTCATAATTCGAAGTGGAGGGAATTGAAATGAAATGGGTTTGACGTCCTATTTTCCTGCTCCCTTCAAGATAATAAACCGCAAATAAAAAAAAAAGATAATAAGGCGTAAATAAAAAAAGATAATAAGGCGTAAATAAAAAAAAGAACAACGGTCACTTACCTTTGCGACAAACAGTCCAACTATTTATTGTTAATGCCGAGCCGATGACGATTGTAGATTTGACCATAGCTCTGGTGGAATACCTTCAAGGGTTTGAAGCCAATGACAACTCGCAAAAACCTTTTCAGTTTCCGCCATTGTTTGACAGAAAGGGGCATCGGAGGTCGCACAAAGAATAAACACCTAAAGTAGGCATACATACTGGCTACCGTGATGCCTGCATGCCGACGCTATTAGCAACTACACTACAAACTTAAAATTCCCGCGCATTTAGCCGTCTGGTAATGCACGAGCTATGCTTGCAACATATAGTCTGTTTCTTAAAACTATAAGCTTGCGATTATAATGCAGCGGAAACTATCATCCAATAGTCCTATTAATGCTTGGTTGTGCGATACACATGGGTTTTGTTCGCCTTTTCTGTATTGTAACCGTGGATTTTGTTTATACTAGGGGTAGTCGTTTCTCACACGTGGAGCCACAGCGGGGTGGATCGTTACCCAGCAGAACTCAAGTTCGATTGCGGTGTTGGCTAAGCAATAGCATCTGCGATATCCTAGTCTGTATTCAGTATTCACCGAAGCCGACGCATTGGCGTAAACTAAACCAAGTAAATGCCCCGTTAAACAAATTCTCTCAGACTCAGCCCCAAGTTACATATTATCTGCCATTGTTGTACGCATACGCCGCGTAAAGCTCAGTTATATATATATTATACGTAGTTGTCTGAAATTTTTTCGCATACGCCGCTTAAAGCCCAGTTACATATATGTTATACGAAGTTGTCAGAAATTTTTACGCGCCAATGGCGCTCGATTTCATTACATCATCATTCTTCTATTCTTGATCTGTGGTCTTAATAGTGGTATACTCTCTCATCACTATCATATTCACTATGTTAGTAGTACCAGTTGTGAGGGGGGGGGGTCGTGGAACGACCGACTATACAAAACGTTCTGTCAACTCTCACAAAGCAGCCGGAATTACCACGCAGACCACGAGATTCTGCCCCATGTGTTATCCACAAATATTTGCCCCCACCAATGAACTCAAATGACAGTCAATGTAGGCCCATTCCCCAAAAATTAAACGCTAAAGCCAGGCTGACACTTTCACGACTTTGGCCACGATTTTGTCGTGCCCATCAGTGTCCACATTGACACGAACTGGCACGACGAGTTCACGCATAGTTTGCGCATTGTTTACGCACTTTCCGCATTGGCACGACGAGTTTGCGCAAATCGGACGGTGTCCTGCCGACTCGAGTCATGCCAATGCGTGCCACAAAATCGTGCAAGTGTCAGCCTGGCTTTATTTACATATTGCTACATATCACTACCTTCGTCCGTATACTAATCTCATCACTACCATATTCACGGTAATAGTGACACCCCCTCCCCCTCAGTTAGCAGTACGTCTGGTGCATGGGGTACAATTTTTCTGTTATCTTATCTCACAAAACAGGTGGAATTATTAACAATCAGATCTCAAGATTCTGTCCCACACGGTAACATGCATAGTGTGTAGAAATGTCGTCAGAGCTTTTAGTATTGGGCTTCTGCGTTAGAAAATCCTCTGAGCAAGTAGTAAAGCTTAAGTATGGTTACTATTAATGAAAACTAGTGAGAAATATACGTGTTGTCAGTTTTCCTTAAACCCGTCAGTACTTGTACCGTACGTCAGTATTTCTGTTAATGGTCAGTAATAATCATACGGTGAGTATGTGAGTTAATTGGTTAGTATTCCTTACTTTTGTCAGTATGTAAAAAATACGTGAGTAATTAAATAAACGTGAGTTTATCTAAACATATCACTATTGAGGCACGTGCGGGAGAAATTGACGAAAGCGTGACTAATTAAGAAAACGTCACTATTTGAGCTAACGCTCACTATCTGAGTATAACCGCCAGTTACCTTTGATGTGCGTTAGTAATTGGACACGGCGCCAGTAGAGCGTGAAATCGTTAACTATATACATTTCTGGTGAGTATTGTTACTATAGGTAATTTAACTTCCCGATAAATTGTCGCTACCTTCTGAATAAAATATTAATTATTTATTATTATTCTCGAATCAGAAAATGTTTTATTTTTTTTATCAATAATGGATGGTAGTGAACACGGGTATTTTTCGGTTACCGCCGTAGTTTGCAGAATACTGTTTTAAAACATTAACGGGTGTATTTTTCTCCGATTTCCATAACCGCAGTAGTTCGCAGAATACGGGGCAATGTGTAGTTTATAGAATACGGGGTTTGCAGAATACGGGGCAATGTGTAGTTTGCAGAATACGGGGCAATGTGTAATTTGCAGAATAAAGGGCAATGTGTATAGTGTTATTTCATTTACAATTTATATTTATTCTCGTTCATGCAGATTAGCACTTGTTTTGGGACGTGCGGCGCTTTACTATCTGTATGGTTTAAATTGGAATCACAACTAATGGTTAAAAAAGATCACCAACACAAATCTGTTTTCACTAATTTTATTGAAACAGATAACATGATAGCTGATAACACAAATAATGAATTTCAAACATACGCATACAAGCTGAAATTCTTAGCACTGAAGAATCGTGTGCATACCGGACTGGTATGAGGCATCGCACATCTTGGGTTGTCGCTTATCGTGAAATAGTTCCAAATCTTACTACTTCACGTTAGTTTTATCTAGATCACTGCTGGTATTGTCTGGATACTTAATCATTATGAATAGAAGTATTGGAAAAGGCGGGAAAATATACCGCATGGTTTACATGTGAGTAGCATGAAAGATGAAAGGGAGGATATCCCTTTGATGTCACAAGATTGACATTCCAGCTTCTATCTGCCAGTGAAAATTTAGAAATATTTTTGTGATTTCTTTTGTTATGTTAGGCTACTTTAAGAATTTAGACACAATATGTATCAACAAATAATAATTTATGATATAGATCATACTTTATTTATTAATAATATTACAAACAAATAAGTTCCCATTAGATGGTTTATAGTTCTGGAAATGACGAAAGAATGTCACGTGATTGCTCTTCGCTTTGATGTTTCATTCATTGCCGCGCGAACCTTTCAGTTCAGACACCTATTATAGACATACAGGTGCCAATCATTTTAGGAATTACATCGGAATCAACACTAGTTACTATCGTACTTATAGTAACTATCGACTATCAACACATGACATATTATAATCTCGACTTTATTTAATGATACAGCAAAAAATTAACGTCCGCTTGACAAGATAGACGGAGTGTATTTGTGATTGCGTAGAAAGCGTGACACAATTTTATTTCTTCAAAAACGCGGCGTTTGTGCTTATAACCGAGGTAGAATAGTACCATGTGTTTCCTGACTAACAGTCACATTCATCTACAAGGATTATTATGCCATTCGAGACATTTCAATGTGTAATAGTATTATATCCACCACTATCGATAATTATATGTATCAGCCGATATTATATGTTGCTGTCAATATTTGATATCGGTAAAACTGATAGGTGTCATATCGGACCATCACTATTAATGTATTTAGGACCTAGAAATTGGCCCAAATGGGTCACAACGCATATAATAATGTAAACTGATTGTATATGAGCTAATTTACATTCAATTGTTTCCATTTTGACTCTAATGTCAAATCAGTTACGTTCAGTGAAATACGGCATGAATCTGAACCCAACCATGTCATATATTTGTTAATGTTTGTTTAATATTTAGCTCGGTGTAAGAATTTAGAACCAAAGAGAATAGTCCATACATTAGTAATATAGATCGAACGCGACGAGAATATACATTCACTTGATACACTCACTCCGTTCATTTGACACCTCCCTCTTTGTTAGGATAAGCTGCTGATTTGGCGACGAACAGTATCGGACCAGCTCAATTTATCTCGACAGCCAGTGTCTGAATGCTGCCTGGATGCATTTCCGACAGTTTATTTCACAAAATATTTTGGTGAATATATTCATTCACATTGAGTCACTCACCCCGCCCGTTTGACACTTTCCTCTGGTCGGATAAACTAGTGATTTTGCGACATTTTCGAGAAAAAATAAGTTAAATATATCGTTAGATTTTAACACTAAATCACGTAACAACCATGTCATATATTTGTTAATGTTTAATATTTCGCTCGGTGTTAGAATTTAGAACCGAAGAGAATAGTCCGTACATTAGTAATATAGGTTTTGTATATTAAATCTTTTATGGGATTAAATTCTGTTAATCTCACCACTTAATTAGCACCTTTGTGTTATAGTGCTCAAGAGATTAAGAATGTTGATTGGCTAGGTTTATCACCTCAATAGAGCGTGAAATCATTTTTATATAGTTAAAACTATATAAATTTCTGTTAAGTTTATTGATAAACTGTATCATTAAAAGACAATTTGTTACCGGTGTGACTATTGAACAAAAACTCAAACGACAATTTCGGATATGTAAGTGACAAATTTTAAGAAATAAAAATGCTCTATAAATTTGTTGGAAATCTTTAACAAAAGTTTTGCTATTGTGTTTTCAATTTCTTGAAATTTCCCGTGTTTAGAATTGTCTCAGTTTTGAATATGTAATATAGTGTAGTTATAAATGTGTTTTTTTAGGGGATAATTTTCAATGTTCCTTTAGAAGTATTTCTATCAGCCTTTTGTTTTAATAAAGAATTAATCGCACAGGATATCTACATGAAAAATATCCCAAGATCGAACGTCGGACATGGTTTTACTATTTCAACATTGCATGCGATGTATCAATTATATTTATCGTGTGCTAAATAAAACAATTTCTAAATTATTAATAGAATCTTCTGTGCTCATAATTTCGAATTACTTGAATGAAATTTATTATTTTTCTGTTACGTACGATCAAATAGTATTTTAACATTGTGTATCGTACCTTATTATATGCTATTATTATTTTCATCGTTATTTATTTTGTTTCATTGCTATATATATTGTTTAATAGCTATTATTTCTCAAAAGTAAATAGATAATCACACGATTCTTCGGTGTTCAGAATTTCAGCGTTCATATGTGTATGAAGTTCAATATTATCTGCTTTCATAATTTATTTCAATAAAATTACCGAAAACAGATTTGTGTTGATGATTGTCTTAAAGCCCCAATAACACTCTTGTTGTAACTGAATAATATGTCCCAATCTTCATTCTGGTCAACAAATCGTATTATTTTAGAATATTCCAATTAAATGATGATATAAATTTCATCTTAACACACCTATTTTAAAAAAATTGTAAAAATTCAACCAATTGATTTGAAAAGTCTAACGTAAACCTTTTCAAATGTGACTTTGATTTTAAAATATTTTCGAACCCTCTGGACAAGTAAAATAGGTTGTAATGGATAATTTACACAACAGGTAGGACACTTAAACATCTAGTACTTAGAATAAGGGTATTATTTATTTTCTGGAGCTACCAAGCCAGCAAGAATGTTATTGTCCCTTTAAACCATTAGTTCTGATTCCAAATTTACTAATCCTTACCGCGCCACCTACCCCAAAATATGTACCAACCCGCATGTAACGAGAATACATATAAATCGTAATATATATTGCGCCGTATTCTGTATGGGAACCCCGTTGTAAGAACGTGAACGGGTACAGATAATGTGACGAATAAAACCTCGCCACTGAGCATTTAAATTCATATTTATATATGAAGTGGACCCTGTCTCATCCGAACTCTGATCACTGTATTTAGAGATCGATCTATCTAACTATCTTTGGCGTTGTTTTGCAAACTACGGCGGTAAGCGAAATTGCCGACAAATAGTCCCTTTACTCATTGCCACCAATTATGGTTTAAAAAATCTCCTCCGATTCGAGAATATTAATAAATAATTTTAATATTCTCGAATTGGAGGAGATATTCAGGTTAGTAATAAAAATATTATGATCACTTACAGTAACAATACTCGCCAGTATTTTATATAGTTAATGATTTCACGCTCTACTGACGTCAGGTCCAATTACCGACGCACATCAAAGGTAACTGGCGGTTATACTCGGATAGTGAGCGGTAGCTCAAATAGTGACGTTTTCTTAATTAGTCACGCTTTCGTCAATTTCTCCCGCACGTGCCTCAATAGTGATATGTTTGGATAAACTCACGTTTGTTTAATTACTCACGTTATTTTTACATACTGACAGAAGTAAGGAATACTAACCAATTAACTCACATACTCACCGTATGATTAATACTGACCATTAACAGAAATACTGACGTACGGTACAAGTACTGACGGGTTTAAGGAAAACTGACAACACGTATATTTCTCACTAGTTTTCATTAATAGTAACCATAATTAAGCTTTACTACTTGATCAGAGGATTTTCTAACGCAGAAGCCCAATACTAAAAGCTCTGACGACATTTCTACACACTATGCACCTTGTAGTGCCATTGACTCCCATTTGTGATCCTCTCGTTCACAAGAATTTGCTCCCAGCAATGACCCCAAACGCCGGCTATTGAATCAAATTTTAAAAAATTTCTCAGATCCTCCCCCTTCCCCACACTTTCAGGTAGCTCAGTGTTATAGCCACTTCTTTAAGGGTGACAAAGATAGGTTGCCAAGCAACGAAACACTGTGTATCAATTTAAAGCCATTCGGATATTAACTTTGGCCTCTAGAGCTTCCACAAGATTTTTCAAAGTGGTCAAGGGCCATAACTCTGGTAGTAATTAGGAAATAAAAACGTATATCATTTCATTTTGTCAGAAAATGAATTCTTGGTGTCACGCGATTATGTTTGCCATTATAGGATAATCATTCAATGAATGGACATTATGAGTGGTTTGAAAAAGAAAACGGCTCAAACAACTTAAATACGAAATGCGTGTGTATTAAGGATTTATAGTCTCCTCCGTTTACTATATTGTGGTGATTGCGGGTTTAAAGGATATCTGTAATATTAATAGAGCGAGCTACCAATATAATTATTGTTTATTCTAGAGAAGATCTGTTACCTGTCAAAATATAGATAGAGATCTGTTTGATACCGGTATGTACACTAAGCTCATTTAACAACATACAATTACACTAACCCCCTTTTTTTGGTAAATGGCCACATCCAGCAGCCCATGCAGAAATTAGCGTCATTTCCACCAGCAGATGTTTTCAAAGATCGGAACATGTTTTTGCATTTAGGAATAGTGCCAAAAATCACCAATTTAGTAAATGTATTATTCAGAAAAGCTGACTGGCAAAAATATCATTGTAGGAATGCGTTATTTATGGGACGTGTGCCCCGTGTTCAGATTATGGTTCATTGTTCCGAAAATAAAGTAAGGAACTTTTTAAGATGACCAATTATTTCTCAGCCAAAATGATAAAGACACAATACATGTTAAATATAGGTGATAGATAAATGGAATGTAAATATGTCAGTCTTGTCGGGGATAATCACGTGAAGGGTTTAAACTTAAAGGCACCTTTCCCAATGTTATTATACTATTATTATCGCAAACCAAGGGCACACACAAACATATACAGACACACACAAACACACCCACACCACGCCACACTGCACACCTGGCCCGTAGCTAGCTCAAAATTGTTAGGGGCGCCGATGTGGCTTTGGGGGCGTCGACGTACTTACATTTGACGGTCCACAGCGAAAGGTATCGTGGACACGCCTCCCTACGGCGGGGTGCTCTTTCGCCAGAATATTTGCACCTGAAAACGACGACCAATTTCAATATGAATTTGATAGGAAAATTATAAAAATTTGAAGGAATAGGACTTTAACGTACCAATAATAATTTATGAGATAAACTAAAAGTTGTCAATCGGGTTAGAGTCTGACTTGTTGGAATTCTGAAGATTATGGGCGACCTATTAATTTCGTGGACACTTAACCAATCTCAATCGGCATTATGAACGCCCCTACGGGATGAGGCATTTTTGAAAATTATTACGTCGTTACGTCTCACCATTTCGGGGGCGTCTCATATATAACGACATGATTGGCGAAGCGCCCATAAACCAATTGACATTGCTTGGGCGCCACACAAATCTCGTTTTTTTATATTTTCGATGGCCTACATGACATGGAGATCTGACTGGTTCTAGTGGAAGGTTGCTTCAGTGATCGTACCAGCGGCTTTTGACCGTATGACGTCCGACAATGATTAATCATCGCACGCCAAGAACTCCGTAACATACCGTTTCATTGACTAAGCCCTCACTCAACCAGAACGCATGTTATATAACAACGCTTCCAGATCCTAGTGCTGTGAAGACAAGTATAAAGCGAAATTTTGAACTATAAAAACTAAACGAAATAGGATTAATCAGATTGCGCATAATCTTGTATCAAGTTTTACATTCCCATCGTTTCCGTTGAAATAGCAACAAATTGGAAGGAGTAGCGTGTACAAGATGGTTATGTGCATTTTACCATTTCCCTTTTTGCCATTTGAGCTGGAAAGGCCTGAGAACTATTTTCAAATTACGCAAGTTCCACAAATAAATACGACCAGCTTCCAGATGTTCTAGAAGCACGGAAGGACAAATCAAACTCACGTAGATAACTCGTCAGTTGGTTACTTGGAAGCTAGATGAAATTAAATATTTCAATGGCAGAGGCAATTCCAGTTAGCGAGAGAGGGAAATTGGGTTTAAGGTTCACTCAACACAAACTAGTTCATTTCGGGACGAACGTATGTTTTTCAAAATGTTATTTCAATAATTAGCTTACGCGTAGTGTCTTTAGCAGTGGGGGGCAACCGGAGGACCCGGGGAAAACCCAGACGGTTGGACTGGCGACCCTACTCCTTGTCACGTACAACCGGAGATTCGAAACCACAGGACTGATATCCGTCAAGCTGCACGTTGTCATTATCAGATGTTCTACAAAAAGTAACAATATTATCACGACAGCCGTCTTTCTTTGGATAAGCCAACACACGTGTCGAATAATTCTTAATTCATGTTGCATTTTTTTTCTTTCTGTTTTTAAAATGTAATCATAATGAGGTAAGTAACAGAGAAAGGTGTTGAAAGTATATCTGAATATAATATTTCGAATTTAGTGTAAATGGGTAATTTTTGAAAATTATTAATGTTTCAAATTTAGTGCAAATGGGGAAATAAAATAAGACGCGAAGGCATATTATGAGAAAAAGGCTCCAAGTCTGCCACGACCAGTATGTCTACTACATCTGATGTAAACAACGCATTGGTATCGACAGATGCGATGTCACCCATATACTTTACGTGGCCTTGAAGGCCAGTCTTCTTGTACATAGTTAAAAGCAGGCATTTGCCGTAGCGCTGTGAAACAGGTTGCCCATCTATCCGTGGACAGAGGTAATTGAAATATGTATGACACGTTTTAAAGCCGAGAAAAACAAAATGCGCACCTGTACAAATACAATAGTTTATAGTTATAATTATTATGCATTTATTCATAAAGTATTTATTTAAAATCGTACCATAAAAGAATATCTACATCTAGTACAACACTCTGTATGAACATTCACTTTTTCACAGGAACATTAAATATCATAAATGTGAACATTTTATATGAACAGTAAAATAATATAACATCTTTTGGCTTCTCATCTCCCAGCTTAAATTCAAGAGGCCTTCACACTCTCACTTAGAAAATATAGATACAACTATTATACCCGTCACTTCCATTATTTATACCGATTCGATTTTTAATCACCAGGAAAATCTATTAAATATGTAATTGAAATGAAATGGGGCTTAACCTCATAGTGTTCTGCAGTATACATGTTACAGTGTGTTATGAGGTAATTTTTGCCCGGACAGCGGGCTACGGCCTGCTCTGGTAGGAATTCTATCTGTCATGGGTTCTCTTACGTGTAAGTCAGTTTGTAGTAGTTTGTAGAGAGAGAGAGAGAAATGGGGTTTAACGTCAAGTCGACACAAACCAGGTCATTTTATGTCAAAAATTCGCTTGCGCGTAGGGGTCTTTAGCAGTGGGAGGAAACCGGAGTGCCCGGAGGTTGAGAAGGCGCCCCTATCTCCATGCCACATACGCTCACACCAGGGCTCGAAACCACAGCCGCAAGCCAGAGGTGACCGGCCAGCTAGAGGTCGAAGCGCGGCACTCTAGACCACTAGGCCATCCCAACCCCCCTGTAGTAGTTTGTACACAGGATGTTGGTTTATGTCCCATGCTGACGATTAGACACTGTCCATGCAAGGCCTTCCATCCTGCATCACTGACTAGGGAGAACTATCGATGAACTTTCTCGGCCAATACCAGTAACGAACCCGAAACCTCCAGGTCTTAATCACCAAGCCACAACCACTCTCCTAAATATCGCAAAGACTCAGCAATGGGTGATAAATGTTAATTCGATCTATAGTATAATTAATTGTTGTTCCAGGCAAACATTTTATACGCCTTTGCACTTATAAACTTACGGCAACTTTTTACTCATCTTAAGAAATACTTAAATTTATAAACTAAAATAGAATAGCTTGAGCACAATTTTGGCTTATTCTTGGCCCATGTTTCTGTCATAATAAATCGTGTGTACACCACGGGGATTTGTCCCTTTTAAAACTACCACGCACTTGGTTTTCAAGATAATATATTGATACGTATCCCTTAAGATAGTAGAAATACACACATGGATGACGTCACACGTAAAATCGATACGGACCAGGAATTTACGCTTGTCAAAATTCTCTAGTCATTCGTTATGATTCATCAAGGCCGGAAAAGATCTATATTTCGTTTCGTTTCTTATACTTTTGATGGCCTCTACTATATGAAGATCTGATCGGTTCTAGTGGAAGGTTGCGTTAGGGGGTCGTACCAGCGGCTGACAGGTTGTTGTGGGAGGTCGCGCCAGGATGCCCACAGTTCCGCGCACCGCACGCCATAACTCACCGCAACGTACCGTTTCATTGGTTAAGCCCTCACATCAACCAGAAAGTAGGATACATAACTCTTGAAGATCTTAGTCTAGTAAAGACATGTAAAACAAAATTTTGAACTATATAAAACGAAACCATGTAGTTTTTTTTTTTTAAATCGGGTTGGACAGGGAAGTAGCTTTTCTCAAAATCTGTCCTGACGAACTCTTATGGTTTACCCGATGCTATTTTACATGTAACTGACTCTCTGGTGTCCACCAAGAAAAAACAGATTAAGAGTTACTAGTTCTATCTAGATACACCGTCTATTCAAATGAAAATTGCTTGACATTTAGGATTGTATACCTTTCACGTAGCGGTATCTATGCAAATATGGAATAGCACGCATTCTTATAACCATTGGCTTCTACCTAGATTGAAACAAAAATGATTACAAAGGGCAAACTTTCTGTGATTCGAGTTAATCTCTATGCGCAAAATAAACATGTCTAATATTTCCTGGTGATTAAAACTTGAATCTCTCATTAAATGTACAGTAAAAGAACGCAATTAACACGCTATATCAATAACGTGATTTCAATATTAACAACTTATTAACAAAAGCATAATAAAATATAATATGGTAAGGTAATATCTCTTTTACACCGTTTTCAATGCTTTTATTATAGTTTTAATGTTTTCATTTGTTTTTTCTTTAGATTACCTCCAATTTCTCGATTCGTGCTCTTGATGTCCAAGTCGTGATTTTGTTAGACTTTGCGGTAAAATACACTACAAGTATTAACTATATTAAGCTTACATGAGCAAGATAATAAATATAAATTACATTGTTCACCGGGACTCATTATTTGCCATGTGTTAGTCAGGAATCGTGTTTGCCCATGTAATGGGAACCTATGTGGATATGCGACCCAGGCACGGGTGTAAACACCCCACCAGTACCTTGTAGCACGACATGAGCCGCCCTGAGAATACGATATAATACATTCACCCGTGGCCGTCATAATTTTGGGAAGAAGCTAACCATAGCAATAAGGAATTTAACTATATCTTCTTCTCACATTGCGCCGACATTGTTTTCTTACTGCCTTTGGTCTCCTTTTTCTACACATCTCCAAATGTTTGTAGTATTCGGCGCGGTAGTTACAGCATTTCTCGAAGTATTTGGGGTAATTGTATGAACATTTGGCAATTTTAGCTGACAATGCCTTGGGATATCGCTTCTTCCTTTTAGAAAACATCATCTTCACCTTGGATTTAGCCAATCTGCGAGTCACAGCATGGACTCCAATATTACACGACAATCGTTTCTTAGCCGTCTTTTCGCCGAGTTTACAGCAACTGCTAGAAGTTGGTTTCCATTTAGGTTTACCTGCTGGTCGAATGTTACCGGAAGGATACCAAGCTCCTGGACCAATAATCACCGAATCGACTGAAAAATACAAATTTTTAAAGCATCTAAATAAACAAAAGGTACAAATCGAGAGTTGGCGGGGGGGGGGGGGTCTGTAGGTGTGTGTCGGGGGGGGGGGCTAATGGCGCAGTTTTAATTTTGTATTAATTTGCGCGCAGAGGCAATCTGAAAGAAAAACACAAAATTATACCGGTTATCTTGTAACCTACAATCATGTACAGCATTGGACCTTTACTTGCGCACAGAGGCAATCTGAAAGAAAAACACAGAATTATACCGGTTATCTTGTAACCTACAATCATGTACAGCATTGGACCATTCTGCTACTCAACCTCAATATTTATCTTTTTATAACTAGCCTATGGCAGACCTGGTCACCTTGAACCACCAAGCAAGGGGATGAGAAAACTACATCGCATAATCCAGGGAATACGTTAGTCTGCCTTCTCTCGGTTTCGATTTTAACCACAGCAACTCATCTCTCGGAGATCGTCCAGGCCACATGCACCATCGGCAATTAAAGTTTCGTGTATACCAGTATCAGATTCCCTGGTATCTGGAAATCGAAATAAGAGTAGATGGTAGCACGACGGGGAGAGTAAAAATACCCCCATGCAACATTGCATGGCCGAGGCCCGTCTTTATTAACGCGATTGTTATAGGAAAGTGCGTGATCGTAAAACACCACTTCTTTTATTTGATTTGATTTTTCCATTTTTGTATTGAAAAGTTTACACCTAATTGAAGAATAGATAGACAGAAAAACAAATAAACGAAAGTCCCATTTTTATGCGCTAATGTGTGCTATGAGGGAATTTGCCTACACCGCAATTGAATTTCAACTATCTTGGATTCTTTTACGTGCATGTCAATGAGTTTACGGCAAATTTGTTTTTCGTCTCATCCAAATGACTAAACCTACAGAAACACGTAGATGTCTATCTTTAATATAATAATGTATAGTGCACTTGTATGCCCACTTGTATTGACATTCTCATCGCAATAATTCACACTTTAATAAACCAACGTCTAAATTAAAGGGGCATTGTGTACGATTTAGATAAAGGATTAGCTATATATTTCAAAAATGGATAATGCAAAATGAATATATTGAAAATTTCATTCAAATTACTTTATTTTGAGCCAAGTTATCAATGATTGTAGACTTGACAAGATGTATGCATTGGTCGCAACCAGTCTTAGCCGCGCCACCCCATTTTAAAATCAAACCATTAAATGGCCGAATCGTTTTAATCTACTTAAGATCGGTCCCTCGATGGCATCGAGAGTTGATTTTGGTCTTGTACATGTCTAATTAATAATTCATATAATATTTAAGGCCAAAAGAAAGACCTCCTGCAATAGGCAGATTTAGCTCTTACATAATGCCTGTTTGACCTTAATTAACTTCACTAAATTCGCTGATTAACATCGATGTTGGAATGAAATGAAATGGGGTTTAAACATCTAACTCTTGTGAACCTACATCGATGTTGAAAATGAGAAATGATCTCTGTGATTGGCACCACGTAATGGTATTTCAAGTAAACTTAAGTCAAATTATTGGAAGGAAAGTATATCTACATTCCAGAAATAGCTGGCATTCAACACGTGTCAAGATGCGAGAAAGTAACAGTACACCTTTCACTAGCTTTCATCTAATTATTTACATACTTTTTTAAAAAACAGACAAGTATGTTTATGCTGTTTATTATGATTTTTTTCTCCTGGTTAATATATTTCAAGGTTTAAGGTAATTTATTGAATTTGAAATAAAGTCTTAAATTCCGTCTTTGGAGAGTAGGGTGTGTTCTCGGGGACTGTTAGTCTACTGATGTATGTGAACACCGACTTCTTTGGGTAAATAGGAGGCCATTGGTTATTACCGTGCAATACCATGAATTTTATTAAGTATAGAATGAAAAAATAGAAGGGAATGCACGGACTTTTTCTTTTTTCCCGTTTTCCCTTATCTAGTGACATTCAATTACTTTTTTGAATTATCAGATATCGTCTCACAGCCTCACATAACAACTTTTGGCCTTTTGGGTTCGTCACTTCTATTTATTTAAATCTTCATAGCGCATCTCATCGTAGCAATGATCTCTGTGTTAAAATTATATTTGGAGCGTGTTTAACCAGTTCTATAACACATATGTTATTATGACTGATACCAATTTTGTCCTTTAACATTGAGACCATTTCCCCTTTGACTTTAATGTTAATTCTCGTCTCTTAGACCGGATGTATCATTTTCCCAAATATTCGTTGGATAGAACGCTTTCTGCCACCGATGGAGCAACATGTGGCAAACTATTGTCCAAAAGCATGCATGAGGTTCACTATGAAAAACTGGACAAGCTGGACGTAGAGACAACTAAACATGCAATTTTCGGCCCTCCCTTTCAACGTAACCAACCTCACAACAAAACCTGGTAAAAAAATGTATTTTCAAACCCTCTTCTTCGATTCTATACCAAAAAGTCAATAAAAATAGCCATACAAAAGGGCGAAAAGGGAAAAGGAGAGAAAGACTAAAAGTAACTTTCGCCCTATATATATTCGTGACAGCGTAGAAATATTTAGTAGATCTGTGTCCATCATGAAGTGAAATGGGCGTTTAACGTCCTACATTTTAGCACCGATTGGGTGAACGAAGACAGGTTGGCATCGGTATCATGGTATTTGGGGTTGTTTACACGTGACCCTATTCAATCTTTTCTCGAAAACCTTTTTAGTTTTGTACTATAAACCTATTTTGTTCTGTATTTTGAATCATGGTAAAAATTTCCCGATGCCTTGGCGTCACTCGTATTGGCCAATGATCAACACGGTTACTATTTCAACTCTCTCGAGTCGCATGCGTCACATTTAAAGCTCTTAGGCTGATTATCTGCCCGAATAAAAGCGGAACCATCTGATTTTCAATCAATTCGATTCTCTCGTTCATTAACTAAGAGATATCAACCGACAGTTTGGATAGAAAAGGAGTAGTAAAATGGATATAAAGATAGAACCAAGGCTATAAGCATCGTAACACGTTCCAATCTTATCAACAGATTGGCTACATTTTTTTCTCCAGAGGTCTATTAATAGGTTAAAACGGTCGTTTTAGCTCAATCAGAAAAAATCCAATTCAGACATGTCTTTTTTCGGAAAGAGGACATAAATCAATGCTGATGAATTGTAACCATGTCAATAAAAACGAGATAAATAGTCTTCATTTTTCAAAAAAGGAATAAATTAAAGGAGATTCAATGTCCACTCAACCCAACTAGGTCATTTAGAGATTAGCATATGATGTCTTTATATTTCATTCTTTAAGAAACAGGAGAATTCATAGAAGACCAGTAGTCAACCGATCATTATTTTCCAAAAACAAAGGTAAATGCGACTCGCACATTGTTGTGCCATTGCATTCTGTTGATTGGTTGGTGTGTAAGGTGTGCTAACCAATGAGAATCTACTTTAACAGCTTGTGACGACGATGGTTCACACTTTATGTATGATCATAACCAAATTACGGGACAATATGAATATAAGTTATTGGGTGAAAAAGGTGGTGCACTCCTGTCTTTCCTCCTCGCCCCAAATGTCTTTGAAAATAAGATCTTTGGGCAAAAGGGAGCAATATTCAGACAATTTTTTTTCCAGCAACATGCATACTAGAGCGATTTGGGACCATTTGCAATTGTGCGAAAATTTTGATCATTTCCCTCCTCCCGTACTCTAATGCAACTTCTGAAGACAGGAATCGGGAATTGATCTTTACAATCGCGATTTAGCCTACCAAGAATGTTAACGACATCAAATTATCTAAGGGGACATAACTCGTTAACATACAATTTACACCCTGTGTTGCTTGATTAAATCACGGTAGGTTATTGGCGTATTTTGGCAAGAATAGAACAAGAATAATTATAATGACTTACTTCTTACACATTCCAATGTTACGAAATAACTAGCACTGTAAAATATATAGGTGTTATTTTACAAACATAGCAGTCTGAGTATCGTCAAAAGAGCACGCAGTTTCCGGTCCTGCCAGTGGCGCAGGGCGGAGGGACTGACAAGGATAGCTGTAAAATCTCTCGGATAGGACAAAAAAAACCCGAGGTCCCGTGTGCACATTGACGTGCACGTAAAAGATCTAATGGCAGTTTGATATATGTAGCTCAGATTGTATGGCGTATGTCCGCCTTGTAAGTAAGTTTGTTTTCAATATAATATTATTTCATGATAACTACAAAATAATTGCTGATAGCCATCCGTCCACAATTGTCCAACAGTCAATTGTAAATGAATTGGCGGAGCCACAGGCTTTCATCCTAAAGAAGAAGAACAAGATGACTAGCGCCCGGGACCAGTTCCTAATCCAAAAAGATTTCAAATGAAATGAAATTGGTTTTAACGTCTTACTTTTCTGCACCAAAAGGTGATATGCCAGAAAACCGGCGTCACAGACTATTCTTATTTCAATTTCTAGCCACGTCCTCACTCACATTCTGGACTAAGGCCTGGAAATGTCGAGTTGTGGTTTGTGAGGAAAATAGTTTTGTACATAGTTTCCACCCATTATTGCTCTTATCAAAAACATGTTTTATTTCGTTGAGGTAACATTTCATATCCGCCACGCTTTTTGGTCACGATTATAAACATGAAGTTGTAAATGATTATCAGTGAATTACACCCCAGAGAATAAGTTTATTATTTAAATCACGAGAACTGCTTTTATATAAATAGCTACATATTCATTAATCTGTCATTACTAGAAACTGTATATAGTTTACCCCTTTTATAAAAGTCGGCCACCGAATCAGGTTAATCATTTTATGTGTGTATTTTTCTCACAGTATGAAAGTCAAGTATTATTCGATAAGGATATGTTTTTCATCCAGAGTCTTTATAGACCGCATGTACTAAAATTCAAAAACACCGTTTATTTGCGTACATACGCTTAAATTTTTCAAAACCCATACACTTATCGTTAAAAAAAAGTAAAATAAATAAATAAACCCGCTTATGTCAACATAGCAATCGTGTTTGGCTTTTTAAAGTTACCGGTCGAAGTAATAAAATAAGATAAATGTGGTAAAGCATCCAAATAATTATATATTTTCAAAAAAAAAACCCAAACAATTGGATTTGTAAATCCCGCATTACGATATCGGGCATTTTACAGCGTTCATTGTTGGCAAGTGAACTCGGTCAAGGTCATCTCTATTGTTACATATTATTACAATTCCCTAAGGGCACATTTTTTCTGGCTTATAAAGGCTATAATACAATTGTTTTGTTTTTTTGTTACTTTAGCATGCATTGTATGTGCAAATATAAGATTTGCAGACATTAGATTAGAAAAGAGGATTGTGGATCTTTCCTATCAAGATGTTTATCAAAATGTCGACATCTCGCCAAACTCTAGAATGCAATCTTTAAATAATAAATGTGAGAGACTTTAAAAATAGAGTCAAATTTCAACATGAGTCAATTTCGCTAACATTATGAAGTATATACTGTCTTGTATATCCTACAATCTTGTCGCCAAAATGTGAAATGAAATGTCAAGAGGTTTAACGTCCTACTTTTCAGCTCCAACGGGATAATTGCAGACTTCAGAGATTTAGAATGGAAACAGGGAAATTTTGTCAGAAAACAGTGTCTCCGTCTACTCTTCGTCGAATTTCTGCAGTTGCCAAGGGTTCACGGGATCCTGGCCTATCGTCTCACCCAAACAACTAGACGCTATTCCTTGTCAGACCACCCCAAAGAACGCTCTAGCAGCAAAGGTCAAAATTTGATCTACTTTTTCAGGAAGTAAAAGAAAATGTTTGCTTTTTATTCGCATCAAGTATTACAACGCGAAAACCTTTGTGGCCTGATCAGACGGCTCAGCTGCTGTAGGCGTAAGAATTGGTAAGAGGCAGCCTATCTTCAAACGATTCCGCCAGACCACCGTTGTCTGATTCAACATGTGTCACAAAATCAGAATTTTATTCAACATTTTATTCAATGTCATTGCAGATCAAAAACGGTTCTTATTCCCGAGAAATTGGTAGTGTTAAACACAGACATTTGCACAACGCTTGCACAAGCCTTACTAAATATAAAATCAATCCATCTTTCTCGTCAAAGTTTTAAAATTATTCCAAACCACAATTAGCGTACTATTTCCTAAAATAGTCGGATTTGAGGCACATAAGTCGTCTAAGAGGTATGAAAGATATTAATACTTGTACATAATTCACCGTTATGTAATAAATAAATCGCCTTTTCTTGGGTAAATCAAGCGAATGCAATACATTTATATAACTATACCCGTCTAATAATCGACGGTCGTTGTCACTACTGATTTAACCACAACAAATTTAGTGATTTCAGAATTGTGTATGCCATAAACACTCATACCGTACTTAACGCACCTGAACGTGTCCATTAACACAATATATCATGTGAATTACTTTGTATATGGGACAATCGTAGTATTTAAATGGTGTTTATATAAAGAAACAGGGTCAATATTACAAATAGTTGTAAATATTTGAGCTGTCTCACACACTTGATATAAAAGCCTACTTTATACTTTTGATTTATGATTTGTTTATAAATATATAAGGAATTTAGGACACGTTAAGAATGATAGAGTAAACAATGGAGAAGGGAGATATAGGGGAAATGTGGGTTTAACGCCCACTTGCCACAAACAACTAGGACATTTCGGGACCATGATATTTTAGCAGTGGGTGTAAACCGGAGGACCCAGAGAAAACCCACGAGGTTGGACAGGAGACCACACTCCTAGTTGCGTATACGTGTTAGATCGAAACTATGTAAATTGACATAATGACAGACCTTATGAATACTTATGATGTAACCTGCCACAATGAGAAATAATCACAATTTGTATAAATCCTATACAGCCAGGGCAGTGGCATATTAGACATTTATATCTAAATTCAGCTGGGGCCCTGGTAGTTCCGATAATGTCGCTAAACAGGGAGATATACTTAACGTTCTTCTGTCACTGAAACGACGAAAGTACAATGTTGTCATTTCTGGGGCCCTTGTAGTCTGGCTATCAACGAACTGGACTTCCAAGTCCCGACTATAACATCTCAGTTACTTTGGTATACCTCTCACTGGTAGAACCGACAAGAAACGTGTGACTGGTCCCTCTGATAATACAGAAAACTGGGGGGAATATCGTGCACACTACAATGTCGTTCCCAGCAAAAAAGGGTAATGAATTTTGAATGATATCGTATCTACCATAACCTTGGACTCCACTAATCACCGAAAACCCATACACTCAAGTGAGACGATTTTCACAGGCTACGTTAAACTACATGAAAACCATCAAAAGATATGTACAGATCTTTAAATTGAAAGCCAAATCGTGTTTATCTCACCGATGGGTTGATAAACGTGTCTTAATTTAAACATGGAAATTTATTTTCTTACCCCAAAGCGTCATTTAACGTCTTTTACAACGCGCTCATCCTGTATGGCAGAGTCAGATTTGAATATTTTAAGCATGTTCGTATAACCAGTGCAAATAAGACAAGCGATTCTGATGAACAACATGACACCCGTTTTACATAAGAAATAAAAACACACATACATAGTAAATGAATACGTATTGTTTTCACGGAAGCCTAAGAAAAAATGTTGACAAGTGGCAGCTAACTGGAAAAGGCAACTAATCATAATAATGTCAATGATCTCATTGGGGTCAGAAGGTGATCTTTTGACAAGCAACAGCGCAACCGAACTCTGACATGATAGAAAAACAAAGTGAAATTGTTTTGAAAATAAATACCACGTTCACGTTTAGACTGTAATCCCTATAAACAGATATTTACAAACCGGTAAAGCGTATTTAGTGTTACTATTTTACAAGAAAAATTATCGAAAGGTTTCTGGTTATAAAATAACTATGTATGAACTTGGTGCGTTTGAAAGGAAATTTGTTCTGATGGAGTGATTGTCATCCATCAAAATGAGGACGATTTGCATGAAATTCTGATCATTAATAAGATAGTAAACAAGTTTCAGATGCTACTTCCTTGACAAACAGCATTATTCATAGATTACTAATTCATCTAGACAACACCTGTACACCTACATATATTGTTGACATTATACTTAAAGGAATAGATTGCTGGATAATATAGTATAACTTTTATAACACAATGGACACTAATTGTTCCACTTCAGTGCATGTGAGTATTACAATTACTGTTGATAAAATACAACACATATTATAACGAGAGAGAGAGAGGGGGAGAGAGAGGGAGAAACGTATACTAGGTAATTTGGGGGCTAGTGTGTTGTGCAATTTCGGTATTAGGCTGTGGGTGGAAGGTTCCCCGGATGGAAATCGGAGGACCCAGAGAAGACCCACTGGTTTGGGCAGGCGATCCTACTCCTTGTCAGGTACAAATTATTAAAAAAACAGAATGTCATGTACTATTTGTTCCGCATCAATGCAAAACTTGTGTTTTATAATTTAATGTTAATAATCAATAAACTACCATATTTATCCTGAGAAGAACACAAATATAGATTCGTTTCTAGGGCTGATCTATTAGGAAATCGACAAGAAATCGGGTATTAGATTGTAATCTACAACTGCGTCAAGCGTTATCGTAGTCATTAAATTAAATGACATGGCTATAAAAGTGTCTATCAGCTCTGGGTTTTCTTTTCAAAATATAAATGTCTTAAGTATTTACCTGCAGTTCCCAGCATATAGGTAGAGAAAATCGTCATCCAAATTAAACACTTCATGATGAGTTCCTCTTGGTTTTAAATTAATTAAGTCCAATGACAGTTATTCACTTTAGAACTGAGTATGATGCAAGTAAGGTTTTACATACTAGATATAAGTATAACGTCTTGCTGCTCGGTCTTTAACTGTTGATCTGTCGATTTGAGGTTTTTCTTGCTCTATACCAGACCAGCTGATTAAAGTAAGTAGAGTAGCTATTTCTACACAGGGCCGCTAATAACAGCTGATCTCCCGATCTCTTCTCTTACGTGACGCTTTATAAATATCTCAGTAAGGAAATGAGTACAGCAGATATAAGTACTGTATATAAAGCCTTTCTCGTTGCCTCGTATTAAAACTTGCTAAGGGGTGTCAATCAGAAAGGACCGACCAATCCACTTCTTACCATATTTCTACACCGTAATTTTAGTCTGGGCCACCACCACCCTTTCTATTGTTTTGTTTGAGATTTGATTTTTCCAGCAATAACATCGATGACGTCTTACTGCGAACGACACCCTTTTACAAAAGTACATTGTTATGTCGTTATCCTTGTTTTACGTCAAGTTAATTATTCCCGTCGACAAAAACAATTATAACTGTTTATAGGCGTCTCTTTGATGCACGCACAATATAAATGTCGATTGCTATTCTTTTCGTCCCTATGATATGTTGTTAAAGACTAAGTAGATCCAATTTTTAAAAATACAGGATGGTGACCTAACACGCTGTAATCTGTACAGCAACCTAGAAACTATCTCTTCAATACAGATGCTTAAATGTGTGTACTAGCGGCGGTGCATTTTCTCAGATGTTTATGCAATCATTAGCTCTGAATAACAACTTCACCGAATTAGCATGTAAATAATATGTAATTGCAGGTATGTTATACTTGCCTTTGTCTGTAAATCAAACTTACAATTAATTTTAAGAATTAAAATAATAAAAAAAACCCATTAGAATTATACTTACTTTATAAAAAATATGCCTTCATAATATGTGTATGCTAATGAGTATGACGAAACCTGTCATAAAGGGAATATACGTATAATATGCTCTCTCTCTTAATCAGATCGTTTACTTAGCCTACTCTATGTATGAAGGCATGAGAGAGAGAGAGAGAGAGAGAGAGAGAGCGAGAGAGAGAGATCTATTAAGACGTGTCGAGAACTCATCAGATTGGGCAACCCACTTGGGCAACCCACCCGATTAAGAATACGATTATCAGGAAATCGACAACCAGCCATGTCCAGTGAACCCCGGGGAGCTGACTGACAACTGCGGTCGCCTTTCCTGATAATCAAGTAAGGCGACTAGATTTGCACAGCTTTATAATACTTTAATAGCTGGTCACATTTAATATGCTGTGGTGAATCCATAGTAGGGCCTACTGTAACAGCCTTTTAGTTATCGGGAACATTTACAAACTGTGAAAGAAAGTAAATGTTTAGGACGTGGCTTTGTGAGTAAGGTGCTGGTTCGCTAACCGGGAGGACCCGGTGGTGGTCGAGATAGTTTCTCCCCTTTCAATAAATATTATTTTACAGTTTGCGGTGTTGATTTCTTACTATACGTGCATAGAACTTTGCATTGTTTGCATAATTTCAATAATGACATGGTGTTTAGCGCTTTACTTATCAACACTAACCCGGTAAATACTCATCATCATTCCATCTTGCAAAGTGTTCTATTACGTCCACTGGTACACAGATGAAATCCATTTTTTGTTTCTTCTGAACCACTGTACGTTTTTCCTTACGCCATATACTCACCCAGTAACGGTGACTTCCAATACTGTTTGACCACCATTCCTATGCTGGCGATACTCAGCTTGTCTGACATTCAAGCCCGAGAAGGTTACCAAGGCTCTGATTTGTGTGACCGAGTGTTTCCAGGATATAAAGAATTGGATAACCCCAAATAAACTGAATGATAGCGAAACTGAAGCTATGTTTTTTTGGAACAAATAGACTCCTTCGGGACAAAATGTTAAATTTGAAGACTCGGTTATTCCGTTAGCTAGTGTTGTGAAGGATCTTGGTGTTTATCTAGCTAGATCCTTGTTTAGTTTGTCATTTGAAACACAGGTTGATTAGCTGCGCCAGCCCTTTTATTTTTTTTTTAGCGGCGCATCTGTAATATTCGACATCTTAACGCGATTGACGCCCCAAAATCTCTAGTGAAGTCACTAGTTCTTTTCAGAATAGACTATTGTAACATTTTGTTGTCTCTGGGATTACTCAAACCAGTCTCTACACGCTACGGAAAATACAGAATACAGCAGCCAAATTCATAGCACGAACCAAAGCATCATATCACATAACACCTGTTCTAAATTCCTTACATTGGCTACCATCTCCACCTCGCATCAACTTTAAGGTTCTGATGCCTCATATACCAGTGTCTAAAAAATCTTGCGCCCAGCTGTTTATCAGAACTACTATGTCAACCAAAACGGTCCTTGTGATCTTATAACCAGAAACACTCTTTTCGTTCAACAGTAAAACTGAAACATTTTGGTGACAGAAATTTTAGTGTAGTTGCCCATAAATTGTGAAATGCTTTATCTCTGAAAATCCGAAACAGCTAGTGAAACTTTGACTACTTTAAAATCACAGCTGAAGACTCACTTATTTCGGAAATGCTATGAGTATGAGAATTAGACTTTCTGTTCATTATGTATATAACTATTGTCCCATTGCGCTTTGGGCATGCTTTAGTCTCCCGCCAGACCGCGGCGGCGTCCTTACTGTGCTGCTCCGACCGTACGGCGACCAGAAAATGCATAAGATCACCGACACACGTGAACACATAGCAAGATAATGTCCCAATAAATTACAAACTTGAAACAAGTCGCGTTATGACAGCTTTCCATGTCAGATGGAACGTGCCCAAGACATGCAAAATACCGAAGAGTGCACGTTGAATGATAGCCTTTGGCGACTGGTTATTCCCGTTTACACCATTAGTATTCCTCCGTGGGATATGTTTAGCCTCGTTCAACGGATATCTTCAATACACATGGCGTCCGCAAGCCATCTGGCGAGCATTTTTGCACGCGATTGAACTAATTTACATTCTGCTTATTACTGTAATTTCTAATCAATAATATTCGGTGAAATACATGAAGGGTACACATTGAATGTCAGTCTTTCGTGCCTGGTTATTCCAGTCTGCACCTGTAGTATTCCTATGTGGGCTATGTTTAGACTCGCCCATCGCGTCACTTCATCACAAATGACGTTCGAAAGCATTCTGGGGTGCGATTCGCGAGCCAATATTAAAGGAGCTAAATCGCGAATATTTGGGACCTAGAAATTGACACAAATGGGTCGCAACGCATATCGTAATGTATTTGAACTAATTTACATTCAATCGTTTGTGTTTTTACTCTAATTTCAAATCAGTTGAGTTGTGTTCATCGAAATACGCCAGAAGTTTCAATCGAATAGAAATCTCGAGCGTCAGGTTATTCCAGTCTATTGTGCATGCTCTCGCCGTTTGGTATGACTTATGGTACGCGATTCGATTACCAATGGTAAAATGTTGTTTTTTGTATTAAATATTGGATATCAGAGGCCCACCTTTTCCCTGTAAGATCACAACACGGATGTTGATTTAAATTGACTAATAATCCGTGTTTTCAATGTCGTATGTTCAACCTTGTTCGTTGCGTCGCTTCATTACAAATTAAATAGGAGTCTTTGGCGTCTGGTTATTTCAATTTACACCGGTACTATTCCTTTGTGGGATATGATCAACCTTGTTCGTTGCGTCGCTTCATTAAAATGGCGCTTGAAATGTGTGTACCAATATCATTTTTTTGTCTTAAATATTGGATACCAGAAGCCCATGTTTTCACTTTTAGATAACTAAATCAATGTCGATTTGAATTGACCAGTAAGTCATGTTTGCAATGTCGAAGACTGTAGATGATATTGAGTTAGAGGCTCGCCTCCTTTAGTCCTTTAGGAGGTAAAATGTAGTAGTTCTTTTTATTATCAATGGCAATAAGTTAAAGGTAATATTATCACGTGACTTGTTAAAGACGTAGGCTATGCTGTAAACTATTATGGGAGAGGTTGTTTTATTTGACCACAGACATTCCGCCTATTTATATACATATCTATATAAAGAATTAACCAAGGGATTTATCATATTAATACCACGATATATTAGTTGTACTTAAACAAGTAAAAGCCACATAACTATGCTAGTCCCTGTGGATTTACATGATGTTGATGAATATCTGTCCCGCCCTTAAATTTCTATGGAATGCGATCATTCGGTACTATTATTTCAAGTTAATTATAATTTACCGAAGGAACGAAAGATTCGTCCTTCAATAAACGTGTGGTGTCATTAAGTTTAAGTATGTAGAATCAAACGAATTTTACCCCTGATTAGTAGTATAAATCGATGGTTAAAAATAGATGAATGGCCATTGCCTAATACCAGCATTAAATATCTTGAATAGGAATTCATAGACATGAGGTTACAATGTAATTATACTATTGAAATGGCATCACTTCTTCTAGAGATTCAAACAATCACGAGGAAAAAAGTGTTGTTTTTTGTTTTGTTTTGTTGTATTTGAAATATAAAAGAGAATTGAAATGTATTACTGAACCAATTCCCCACTGCACAGTGTCAAAATCTCCACTCATTTCTAGTTTCATCCTCTTCGGTGTTTTGAAGACGAGTGGGGTGGTGGTAAAAACCTAAAGGAAACTTGAGATCACATTAACTGAAATAACACTTGGTTGTACTATTAAAATAATTTCTAGTCGAGAATTTCATCAATTTCGGCACATTAAGTGTTGAAATTAACGGTACAGTTTGCACATCCAGAGGAAATTTCAAGAAATGTGTCATTTTTCTTTTTCTCTGCTCATAAATTATGATCAACGAGCACACCTAATTTGTTATAAATATCAAATGAACATGTAGTAAATTACTCCAGACTCCATTTTACCAGTGTAACATGACTAATAGATAGCTGGGAACATAAACGTCTTAAAATACAACCGCACCTTTTTTTTATTGTTGCGTATCATTGACAACATATCCATAGATACGTGCAATTTAAAACTATGCATTGTATTATATACACTTTATAAAAAGGTGTGAATAGAGTAGGGTGTGTAAAAAAACACTTAAAATATCTGAGTTAGTTGCTAATTACCGGTTATATCGAATATTAAATTCATGGTAACACTATATTTTTCACACATTAACAGACATGAATAACTTTAATTTCAACCGTGACCGTGTTAGCTGACCCTGCTCTAATGTTTGGCAGGATTTAAGATATTTCAACATTAAAGATGCATTATTTAAGGGCTAAATCTGTATTTTGCAGGTTTTTATTTTGGCTTTAAATGTTATATGAATTATTATTTCGACATGTATTCACACGAAAAGCTTTAACTCTCAATATCTTCGGATTCAAACCTACTGGAATGCAATCTCCATTGAATGATTTAACTTAAAACCGATAAATCTTGACTGAGTCTCGATTAACAACGTTGTTCATTGTTACGGTAATAAACAGTTTTTCTCACATCTTGCCAAAACTTCAAACACTGATAACTTGTCTCAGAATAAATTAATTTGAATAAAATTTACAATATATTAATTTTTAACCACCTGCTTTGGAACTATTATAGCAACTCGTTATTCATTCGCACATAATGCATTTTTAGGTGAAAAATAAAAATAATTATTGGGTCATAAATATCCCGAACAGCGAGAGAAAACAAAAAAATATATAATAAGTTGGGTCAAAAATAGCCCCTACATTAAGAAATTAAATGAAAAGGGGTTTAGCATCCTACTGGGCTAATGAAGATGATATACCATACAGTGTACTATGAGAAAAAATTTGCCCGGGCAGCGGTACTACAGCAAACTTTTTTATTGACTTCCAACGGCCAAGGAATCTTTACATTCACGCCCTCCGCCCTGCATCACTGACAAGTGGAAACCATACCGGAAAATATGTATGAACTTTCTCTGTCAATGCAGGGATCGAACACCCGACCTCCAGGCTAGCGAGCCAGCGTCTTACCAACTTGTCACGTGATCATTAAGAGAAAATAAAAAGAAATGTTTAGTCCTGAATAGCCGAAGATTAAGAGAACATACAAAATATGTTGGGTCATAAATAAACTCAATTGATTTTATAGTGATTTCTAGGCAGCGAGACGTGTAGTGGATTAGTGAGTATGACAATGGATCACGATTCACTGAGCAGGAGGTTCTGGGTTCGATACTGGCGTTGGCCTGTTTTCCCTTCGTCAGTAATAAAGGGAGGGGGGAGCTGTCAATGTCAATGTCCGTGTAAACATTTCGACATGTTGCAATCTATGGTGTAGACCCGTTTCCGGTAGATGCAGAGAAGTAGGTCGTTAAACAGCAAGACGAAGAGATTGTGGAAACCAAATTTTCATCGCTGAAAGGTAACTCCAACCCCAGTGTGTAGTAGTTTAGTGGAACTATTTCCCAAAATCACTGATGATGATTATTGTGCAAATAGCGACGGCGGGATATCTCTCCAATTTGTACTAGCGAAGCCTACTTTCATTTGGTATCTAATCTCATATCGCTGGAACATCACTTGTGGTTTTAAAAAGGTGGTTTTTATCTCCTTATCTTTTACCAAAATCATTTTTAACAAGAAACCAGATTAACCATGCCAAAGTGTCATGACTTCTGTTCTAAATACCGATGATGTAAAATACTTGGACTATCTCATATCTATTTAGCAGCACGTTATAATAAATAGCCTCTTTATTGTTATTATCAGTGGTAGCTGAACACAGATGGTGAAATGCCAAGGACGATATTATCTAAATACTATCTGGAACTGGCATATCAAAGACTATACTATTAATATCCTACTATATAACATGCTGTATCCAGTCTGTGCCTTTAAGATATGTTTCTGTATGAAACAAGGTTACTGACCACTTGTGGAATGGGGGAATCATACTTCACAGTATTTTAACATATATTTATTTATCTAGTATAGTAGGCATAATTCCAAACTTATATGTTTTACGTAGATTTCCAAGATTTTATTTTGGCAGTGATGTTTATTAAAAAAATAAAAACTGTCTTTTTGAAAATATTTATAGATAATAATATTGAATATTTTCACCCGAAAATTCCAAAATGAAAATTGTATATTATAATAGCCAATTAGCCATTATAACAGCGGTTGGGGTGATAATCTTCTAAACGAAAGAGCAATAAGGATTATTTAATGAGATGGGGAGTAATAACTTTGTTTATAAGTTAGTAACGTGTATCTATAGATTTGGGATCTAAATGATAAATAAACCCAAGAAACATTTACTTCTTCATATAATGAGAAATGGGGTTTAACGTCCACTCAATACAAACTAGGTCATTTCGGGACTAACATATGGTTTAATTTTATTTCAATAATTCGCTTGCGCGTAGGGGTCTTTAGCAGTGGGGGGAAACCGGAGTGCCCGGAGGAAACCCACGGGGTTGAGAAGGCGCCCCTATCTCCATGCCACATACGCTCACACCAGGGCTCGAAATCACAGACGCAAGCCAGAGGTGACCGGCCAGCTAGAGGTCGAAGCGCGGCACTCTAGACCACTAGGCCACTCCAACCCCCCGACTACCTGACAAAGAATACTGATGTAGTAAATATATTAACTACTAATATGGATCTTAAATGGCTAGTTTTGACTCCTGTACCACTGACGAGGAGTGTCCATGCTTTCTCGACCAACGCCAACGAACACAGTCCCGCCGCTCTCACATAGATAACGAACCAGCGGTTTTTCTAACTGAACCACAGTGGTTCCTGCTGCCAATGGCAGAGAACGCTTTGGGGGTGAATTTCGGAAACAAGTTGTGTGTAAAATAACGTGTATGTCATCGACCACGCCAGCGGGGAAGAGACGGATTAATATGAATATGGTTTTGGTTTCGAACATGATGTATCGGTAAAGTCTACGAGCCATCCAATTTATCAATTTTAACCCCCTTCGTCACAATTAAAACGTATTATAGACGGACGGGTTGTATTTGAAATTTGTCAAAACATAATGTGTGGTCTGGCTTATTTAGAATAAGCTGCGAGAAATATGTTTAAAATGTACAAAAACATCGAATTATCGTATTATTGTAACACCAGGGTTATGCATGTATTACAAAAAAAAATACAATTACAAAATAACGCCGAAAAATGCCGCAACTTATAAACAAAGTTTATCTACAAACAGAATTTATACAATTACTCAAGCTGTTCGCAATTGTTTGAATTTTATTCTTTAAAATACATACCACAGTGCATTATATTCAACTGTTAGCGGGGACATTTTTGTTTTAACGTTATCTGTTGCTGTAATAAACAGCTGGTGTAAAAATGCACTCTTGATCAATACAAATCGACTTGATAATTATTTTGACTCTGATCCGAAAATTTAAAGGAGGGATCCATGTTTCGATGGATCTGTCAAAAATAAAGTAGTTTAAGTATTCCAAAATAGTCCGCCATTTTACATTATCTGAAATTGTCAACCTTTTGGGACTGATCCCCAAAATCAATACACTTATAGGGGTAACATAAAACACTTGCCGGCAAGTTTTCATTTGGTGACCTAAATAAACGCAACTAGTCGATACCGTTTGTTAACTTTGTCATGATGTAATTAACAAGTAGCAGAAAACTTCAAATTCTGTCACTCTATTGACGAACACTTCGACCAAAGAAAAACTTCAGACAAGGTTCATACCGATAATATTTGGAGAATAAAAATGTTTAATTTTGTGTTTAAAATCCCCCACCTAAGGGCAGAGAAACTACCTCAGTATTTGTGATACGTTTCAAATAACCTAAACCCGTCAATCTTCATCTGGAAAGGAAACAAGTGTCCCAAGCTGTATTGTGCGGTGTCTACGTAAAACCAGGCTTCTTTTATGAAAAATAATTCGTAGGTGACATTTACCTTTCGATATCAAGTACAGTACATGGGCCATTCACATTATGGACCTCTCAACGAACGGGAGTTGATTATCAGGTCACCAACGAAAATATAGACCCGAATTCTTAAAAGGGTTACGTGTCCGGATAAGCAGTTTTGGTATTCACGCCCAATTTTGAGCTGAGATTTTGAGACAATGTTAATACACCAGTCTTCGATATTTTGGTGTTTAAATTTCATACATACTCAGACTTTATTTTTGAGACTCCGTTTAAAACGGGATAGTCCCTTTAACAAACTCTTCCCCAAAGCCCAGTATTTCTGAACGTTGTTATATCTTTGAAAACGTATCAAGATGACATTCATTGGTGAGAATATCGGGTCTAGGAGTCTATCGCACAGAATTAGTTTCATTCAATGAAATATATTGGGGTTCCCACTTTAATGAAAGTCACAATAACCCTCGATTGGTTATTAAAATACCAAAATGATCACCAAAGAAACATTCACTTGGACTATTATATATCATACGTTTTCCGGTTTCCCCTCACATTATTGATATGCAATCAAACCATATATATTAGTTCCGAAATGACCTAGTGTGTGTCGAGGGGACGTTAAACACGAGCCGGCTTCTCTGGAAGTAAACCGTAATTGTGAATTATTCATATACTATTAAAAAAAGGGGGATATTTGATTTTGGGGGCATAATACTAAAATATGCAAATGACTACGAAAAAAGTCACTATAGAACCTAACAGAAGAAACATTTCCAGTTACATGTGACGCCCAAACGCACCAATAGCTATGGCATGGAATGCAGGTGATGCTTGGGATCATCATGGGGGTCCAACCCAAGATTTGCACGACTCTGACTTTGAATGTTACAGTCATTGTGGCATTGAATTCCAGGGTGGAAACATCAGTTTAATTGTTTTAGTGACCAGAAAACAAATTTTGATATGCGTCGGCTTACTCAAAATGAAAGGTCATGTGCCCTTGGGATGATACAGATCGGCACAACACAGGCGGTTGTGGCGAGGACGATGAATGTTTCTCAGTCTGTCATAAGCAGGCTATGGTCCAGATACCGTGATACACAATCTGTACAGGACAGACCACGTTCAGGTCGACCGAGGGCGACAACTCAATCCCAGGGTCGATTTATCTGTACCTTGGCCTTGTGAACTCGTGTCATCACAGCAAATCATATCAGCGCTCGTCTTCAAACAGACACTGGTGTGAGAGTGAGTGGCCAGACGATTCGGAATCGACTGCATAGGGATCACCTTCGCGCCCGACGTCCTCGCGTGATCTCTTGTTTGAGAGATCATCACATTCAGGCAAGACGTCGTTGGTGTAGGGATCGTCAACACTGGGATAATTGACGCTGGAGCAATGTGATGTTTTCAGATGAGTCAAGGTTCACTGTTGATTTTTTGGACAGACGTAGGAGGGTGTGGCGTCGTCGAAACGAGCGCTTCCAAGACGTTAGCCTCATCAGACATGGTCGATTTGGGGGTGGTTCTGTTATGGTGTGGGGAGGCATCACGGTTGCTGGAAGAACGGCTTTACATGTTGTTGTAGGGCGTGTTACAGGCCAGTACTACCGGGACAACATCTTGGCAGTCCATGTTGTGCCGTTCGCACGACGTCATGGCCGCCGTTTCATCTTCCAGGATGACAACGCAAGATGTCACAGGGCCAGGATCGTTACAGGTTACCTCCAACAACAGAACATCACCACATTACCTTGGCCAGCACTGAGTCCCGACCTCTCCCCCATCGAGCATGTCTGGGGCATGTTTGGACAGAGGTTACGTCAACGTCAACAACGTCCTGCCAATGTCCAAGAACTTGCTGCTGCGATGCAACAGGAATGGGACAATCTGGACCAAAATGACGTTAGACGTCTCATTAGGAGTATGTCACGTCGGATCAACGCTTGTTTGGCAAACAGAGGAGGATTTACCCGTTACTGACTTTGTTGTGATGCTGTGGTAACTTTGCTGTTTGACCCCGGGTATCATTTTACCCTTATAATGGTCAGTCTGTGCCTTACTTAGTCTAACGATCATTTGGAATAAATCGATGAATGTGAACTTCATTTCATTTTGTCATTTGTTTCTTCGTCAGTTTCATTAGGTGACTTTAATAACACTTAAAAATCAAATATCCCCTACTTTTTTTGAATAGTATATTACAACACAGGAATGACCTAAAATACTGAGCTGATCGTTGAACGAGATTTATCGTACTTTTATATAACGAAATCTTTAAACTTTCCAAACTAAATACTATGTGCACATAGATCACATGCGTAGATAATGTGCTGTTCTTGAAACCAGGAAAAGAAACATTAACATTTGTAATAATCATGTCTCCTTGGTCACTCTATCTTATTCATTCATTCATAATTACAAGAACGCCCTTCAACTAAAACACGATTCTACATATTTGACTAGGATTTCAAAAATATTTCTACGGAAGCAATAAAATACTTGGAATCAAGTGGCTTTCATCAAATAGTATTTAGTGGCACACTTCATAAACTGTTAACTCTCATTAAGATCCTGTTCTATTACCACTCTTTGCCAAGGCTATATTGAATCTCAGCATCCGCAGGATACAGTCGTCTTACGTATTTAGTGGGTGGTGGTGGTGCACAAAAAATGCCACAAGACATGCATTTTTCACATATCGTGTTATTGTTTATAAGCCATTTCCTTGCTATTCGAAAGGTTAGTAATAATAAGTCATGTGATCTAATTATGTCATAGTTGCAGTTTTGAAATATATGACTGGTTCAATGAAATGCAATGGTTGGGCGCCTGGCACATGTTGATCCATATATTAGATATTGACAATTACATAATAATATATAAAGCACCATGACAGTCAAAAGAAACCTTAAGTCTTAAGTCTAAGTTATTCCGTTACTACTAGATTTCAATTAAATACATTATACGTAAAAGAATACAAACACAGTTATATGACATGTTGTAAATAAACTTAAAGATGCATTATATAAGTGCTAAATCTGTCTATTGCGGATTTTTCTTTTACTCTAAAATGCTATATAAATCAATTAAACATTTATTCATGTGCCGAGGCCATAATCAATTCTCTAGAACTTTGAGTGATTAAGATTTTCAATGGATTTAAAATCGATTGTAAGTTAACAATTTAATTTTAGAAATTGCTAATCCAGTCTTTGTTTATCATCGTAACAACGGTAGCAATAACACTCGAGACTATACACTGTTCTTCAAACAGCCATAACACCGTAAAGAATGAAGTAATTTGGCTGACATTTTCAATATATTCAAGTTTCATGTTCTTGTTTTTAAAGCATCAACATACCAGAAAAAAAAGAGTTACGTACAGAGTTTAAAACCATACACAGTCAAAGATACACATATAAAAAATATACTTCCCAAAAAAGTATTTAAATCGACCAATAACAATCCGTGAGTGCACAAATCTTTCTATTGATTACTTTATTCTGAGAAAAGTTATATACATGTATGATTGTTTGAATATGTAGAGCAGATTGTTTATTTTCGCGTGACTGCAGTAAACTTGACAATTTCTTAAATCTCGCAGGTGTTTTAATCCATTTAAATCTCTGTCATGTGATTGTCTAGCGAGTTGATTATGGGCTTATCGTGTGAAAGAAAATAAAGACCAACAATAAACAGATTTAGCTGTTACATAATGCATTTTTAAATTTATGCACTGTGCAAATAAAAACACTGGTCAGATATAATCTTGTTGTACATACATTTCTCCATGGGAGCGACGCTCTTGGAAGAGAAATCCCACGGCCCGCCCATTTCTAGAATATAATAATAACAAAACTACAATTTCCTGGTCCGAGTCGCCCTTTAATAATGTTATTTGTTTAAAACTCCAGTCATGGCAAGTAGTTGCGAACAAAGGTTATGGTATATTTCTTTGATCAATAGAGTTTTGCATGACGAAATTACTATAGTACACATGGCGCGTGGGTGGCTAACTTAATAATATAAGAAAATTATACCACTGACGCTAATCGACTATAGCTAAAAGTTGGGTCGTGTAATCACCGTCGCGGTATTTAAAATTATAAAACTTGCTTTGGATACTCACTCGCTAATTACCCTCATCAATTTTTTTTATTGATATTCATCAAATAAGATCTAATGAACCGATAAAATTCCAGAATTAGAAAAAAAAGTTAACGGCAATTTATTATGCTACTGATGGACGTTTACACGTGCTTGTTATCATATATGTCAGATATTTAAAGACCAACTGTACTATCATTACTTTTCATAGATTATGGACACTCAATAACATGCCTGTGCTTTTCATTCATTTCTTTAGCTTTATCGTTGTCAAAGGATTGACCGTCAATAGAGAAAAAAACACGGAAAAAATCAGGGATAGGACTATAGATAATAAGGTTTTCAATCCATTATCGTATTGAAAGAATGCTGGGCGTATATATGACTGTATGATGAAATAACCAGATAAAGTTTAAATACAATATCCAATGGTGTGTCCTCACTGTGCCCACTTTTGATTAATCCAATTAAGGTCTAATTAGGATTAGTGTATTAAGCGGATTAACCTATCCAATAACCTCTTTAACATCAATCAGTGTTTCATTGACATGGATAAGTAGAAGCGAACCATCATTCTTCAAATTCACAATTTCGTGACAACAGATTTTATAGGGAACACCTTGATCAAAACATACTGAAATATTTCAATTAGAACAATATTCTGGACATTTAATCTTTAATATATTCCAGGAATATTACCTTTACACGGGACTTAATAATTGGACATGTAACATCTTCGTAACAAGAAATCCAAAAAACTACAAGAAGCCATCCAAATCAAGAGATTTAAACCTGAACCTAATAGAGGCGAGGGCTTATAATTCCAAGGAGTAATGATATCTTAATTAACCCTTAATTCCTTAATAAATATCTTTAATATCCATTCTGTATTTTTATTATTGTTCTTGTCATTAGCCCTGTGATGGTTTCAGATTAGTTACTGTTTATGTTAACTTGTTGTATATAAGATGAACTTGTTGAAACGTAGTGTTAAATAAACGCAGTGATTGTGTTCCATATAAATTTGAGTTTTTATATTTATACGAATATTACCGTTAGTATAAAGGTTATAGGTGTCCGTAACGCCTCATAACAATTAAGTTTGAAGTTGTTCCGAAAAATAATCAATGGTTAGAAGCTAATTTTGACAAAAAACATTACTTATTGGGGGATCATTTACATCGGATGAGAGGTTCATAGACGAGAAGGTAGAAAAATATTGAAAAATGCTACCAGCTGATGAAATCCTTAAACATCGATCGTTAAACTAAATACAGTCCGTCATTGTAGAATACGGGGTTATACACGTCATAAATGCAAAGGACGGTTCGGTTTTAAAATGCAGTAACCTTTAATACTTAAACTTATTGGCGACTCACAAAAATGTTTGTCTCTGTGTATTATATTTCAGTTATCAAAAGTGCCTTACATGGTTAGAAACCAGACGATCGACCACATCCACGTTCTGTTAGTCGTGAACTGTAAACGATAGGTCTCTGAAGCAGAGTTAACCCCGCCTTTCCTAAACAAAATTTTCTTCAAAACAGTTTGTCCTTCATAAACGATACGGTAATTGTTGAAGATCAAAAAATATATTTTTCGTAAGAATATGAAGCTAAAGACTATAAGTTTCCAGAATATAGTCTTGAAAGTGTTACAGGTCGATATTAGTAACTTACCAATACAAACATTCTAAATTATAACAACACGAGACTTAGTACAGTATAAATGAAATAATTTGATATGCATCCCATTGAAAAAAATATTTCTATTCATTATTCCAATCCATTAAACATTTATTTTGTGAAAGTGTTACCATGTATTCTAGCGATCTGTTTACCCAGATATGTTCTTTTTCACGCTTTAGATAACATGAGTTTAAACACACACACAGGTCAGATTTCACGATAATAAGATGCATCTCAAGTGTTACACGACGGGATTCTTGTTACTTTATCTTGTAATTTACGAGTAAATTATTATCTGCTATACGATCACAAATTTGGAAGTAGTTTATGGTCGCTCCCGTCCATTTGTATATATTCTCGTGATGCTGAGAAGACAATACTTTTTGCTAAATTTCACTCGTCCGCAAGAATTGTATTGATGCCTCGCTACGATCTAAAACATGGACGTGACGAAAGCCTTCTTAGATGATGAGTTCGCGGTAGTCACATGGAGACTGGATAGGCCATGACATGACTTCACGGCAACGGAACATGCACCAAATCCGCGACGTCGTGATGAAAATGAAAGTGCCGAGAGCAGAGACGGCTAATCGACAGATAGGAGGACGTAACAAGGTCTTCGTTATATGTTAAAGGGATGTAGTCCAGTTGTTAACTGGAATTAATAAGCTGGACACTAGAAGAACCCAATCGAAATTCAGTGCTATTGCCCTAGCTCGTCACTGCAACTTTGTAAACGCTCTACAGAATCAAATCCATTCTTATTAGCCTGAATTTCGCTTTCAAACGTGTTGGGAATGTACTTCTAGCTAAAAGCAGATGTTATCGCCCACGTCATCGAAATCTTTTAAATATGTCAGGGCTTTTGAGATTATTTTAAAACTTGTCAGGATTGTTCGCTTAATTGAAAGGTAGAACAAATTCAAAATTCAGATTTCCGCTCCTTGTTTCCTTTCCTGGAGAGTTAATGTCTCTGACATAGAAACTTTAGTGCAATTTATACTTCACATTCTGAGGGTATGACTATTTCGCATGTCAGAAAGAGGTGCCAAAATTCCCATACGAAAACCTGAAGGCCACCCTTTAAAGGGCCCATGGTGGGTTTATATTCGCCGATTCAAATCCATAGCATAGCGTCTATTCAACTTGTAGTTAAGTTGAACTCAGTCCACGTTTTAGTCCATTAGGCAAACGGTCCAAGAGGCCTGTGTCATATCCCTTGTCATTCGAGTATTTTTTATTTTCGTCAATTTGAAGCGCTTGGTGGATTTCAGTTAAATTTTATATGTATTTTGCTTGGGGTATGCCTATTCAGATTACTGGGTTTAAACTAAATTTTGCAGCAATGTTGCTTATTTGTGTATGTTCAAATTAAGTTGATAGATTTCCACTTCTATTAGATCACTTAAGAGATTCCACCCAGACTATTTAAAAATCCATCAAGTAATACAAATTTGTTTGTCAAGAATGGCATATACATTACTGTATAAGTATGCTCTATGTAAAGTAATGGCTTAACGAGTTTGTATTTTGCTTAATGGTAATAAAATTGACTTCAAATTTAACTTTGTGTCACGATTAACAATAGCTTATTGACCAAGCTTTCCGTTATAAAGTGCCGTTATTGTACACAGCAAGAATTTTTTTAATGATGTTCTCTTATGAATAAAGACAATGGGAGAGCTATTTCTAATGTATGGAATGAATTATTATGTTAAGCAAGTTATTATCTATCATTGGAACTATTTATAAGGATAACCATAATTATCTATTATCAGTGAAGTAAAATTAAAATATTTTTTATCAGTGGAGTGGAACTATAATTTATCATTGGTATCAGTGGAGTGGAACTTAAAATTTTATTTATCAGTGGAACTATTATTTATCGGTGCTACTACAGTCTCTAACAAAAGTTTAGGGACACCTTGTGAAATTGCCTAAATTTTGACAATTTTGATTCGATCGACGAATTCTAAGAGCTTGTTTGTCCTAGTGGAATGAAACTTTGTATATGCGATCTAGAATATATTCGGCGTCACCAGACGTTGACGTTTCATACCACGTCGCAGTTGGTGACGTCACAGCACGGCCATGACGTCATAGACCAACCTGCAAAACTTGATCAATTTGAGTAAATTCGAAAGACAGCCGTGGAACATGAATGAACTTGTAAATGCAATAAAATTGACATGAATTAATATTTCTAAGGAGTATTGTAAGACTCTGATCGACAGTATGCCACACCATGTGGAATATTGAAGTTGCAGACTAGGTTGAGCCAACGATATGAACTGTTCATAACAATATGAAATATTCAACAAATTGTTCTTTTCATTCATGAAATAATCAAATAATAAAAGAAAATAGAAGGCCATGCTTTTTGTTGAGATATCTCAAACGAATAGAAATAATGCTTAGTTTAATTTAATCCAAAATACTGTCATACAATGTAAACATTGTTTCTGAAGTGATTTGTTATCTTTATTTAATCCGAAACACATTACTTATTAACATATTGATGACTTCACAATCGACCATTGGACGTCATAATGTGAAGCTGACATATACCAGCATACTGTCACTTGCATGCTGTATCCCCAAAACATCATATGTCGTTTCGTCCGTTCGTTTTTTTCCAACAAACAGTGAACGAATTCACTCAAATTGGCCAAGTAATACTGGTTGGTCTATGATGTCATTATCGTGCTGTGACGTCATCAACTGCCACGTCGTATGAAACGTCAACGTCTGGTGACGCCGAATATATTCTAGATCGCATATACAAAGTTTCATTCCACTAGGACAAACAAGCTCTTAGAATTCTTCGATCGAATCAAAATTGTCAAAATTTAGGCAATTTCACAAGGTGTCCCTAAACTTTTGTTATAGACTGTATAATTTATTTATTTGTTTTAGTGGAACTATAATTAAGAATTCTTTCTATGTAATCATATGGTAAATATATGAGCAAGAGGGGATGGGTTCAACCTAATTAAATATGCATAGTGGCTTCAGTCCCCACTTTTAACACCTTAGATTGAAGAGAAATGGTAAAGCCATATTCAAAGGGAAATGTTTGTTGTTATAAGTCTTAATTAATGTTATGTTTTTATTGTTAAATTGTTCTTACTCATGGATGTACTATAAATGTAGAGTTGTTATTCATTATTGATCATTGCTTGATAAAGATACCTGTAAGAGTATTGAAACGTTGCATGTAATAAACCAAGAAGTAGTAAATCCATAAAGTTGTGTTATTATGAATGTTCTCTTACGGTCTATATTTGTCTATATTTGTCTAGTTATCGGGGTCCTTGTGTGTGTTGCGGTCCTCTTTTACTGGCTAATATCGTTCAGTTGCATTGATTGGATGATTACTCCATATAAAGAAAACGAACATGTGCTGAAAATGCCAAAGTAATTAAAATAGGACCATTAAGGTAAATTAAGAACCGGTAAACCTACGCCGGATTAGATTTTCTTTAATCATGCTCAAATATGATTCGGTTTTTAAAAAAATGTTTAAAAAAAACCAAAAAAACATTACCACAGTTTAATGGAGCCCTTCTTTTGAATGAATTACAAATGTACAGAATAATAAGAGCGTTGGCGTTGCATCCTTTGTAATAATTTCAGTAATCAAAGGAACAAAGGCGAATTTACTATAGATTAAAAGAAATATTTGTTTTATCGTACTTCAAATCATTTGGAGTCCACTACATGTAATGTATATATATAGCGTCGCCTGTACGTTGGATTAGTTTCCATAGAGCGTTTTTGTTGTTTTTCATGAATTCATCAAACTTAGAATTAAAGATTAACTAAAATGACAGCCATATAGTTGTGAAATTGGAACGTTTGGACAAAATGGTAGACTGGCCATTGGTTTATCAAAAAATACTATATGTACTCGGTATAAAATGACTTTTATAATAAACTGGGAGCAAAAAGCAAATTTCCACGAAATTTACCGTATTAACCTGACTGGTCTATTCAGGCTGATGTGGGAAACTTATTTTCCTCAGCACTGACTTCAAATAGCACTCCTTCAGCCAATAATACAAAACAACCAGCACGATAATTGTGGACGGTAAATCCCACTCCTGCGGTAAAAGGTACAGCTCTTACCGGGTTATGGTAATGTGGGGAAATAAATGAAACAAACATATGACTTTGTGGTCGTGTGAATGTGATCACATTAAATCAGACCGTACCATATTTAATCTTTGATCCGGACCCTCCAATTATATCATGCATAGAACTAACTATGTGTCATGCAACTGATTAGTACAGTTACGTCTGGATTATATAGCACCGACCAGCAAGAAATTAAAAGTAGAATAAAATATAAATGCACAATTCGAAACAGCATGTTTAAGCTTGAATCTGTAAACTGGATAGCAAGGTCATCAGAATGTATAATATTACTACTACAATAATTTCCCTTTCTGTATTTATTGACCTCAAGTCCCTCGGGATTTTGTATCTATCTCCTTTCATTTGTTAGCGAAAGGAACATCTCACTATAAAGCGCACCCACCCTAGTCCTTTTCACTTCAGATCATGACCCCTTTCTTTTACTCAACGACTTACATCAGTTTAGAACCCAGTTTTACTGTGAAATCTATTATAGCTACAAGTATTATTTAACGATAATAAGAACATGTGTTTATAGATTTAACACGATTATCACTGTTCTGTTTGGTTCTTTAGTTAAATTAATATTCCGCAATTACGTTTGTATTTTGTAAGATACGTTAAAAGATTGTTAAAACACAAGAAATTAGAGCAGGGTGAGAATCTATACGTAAAAAGTAAACGTGAAGTAAATCGTCAAGTTGAACACCTGTTGTTATTAACGAGGTATTTACAAAATCTCAGCTCATTTGGTGTTTTTTTTATCTACAAACAGGCTCTATATTAGTAATACTGCTCCCCCTGGATATTATTTATGACTATTTTCATCTTAGTTAACTCGGTAACTGATTTATTGTCCAACTAAAAACACTAGTCTGTTATCGTTTAGATTTCGCGCTAAAAGATCGTAGATATACTTTTGTTAGATACATCATGTTTTTATGTTATTAAATATACTTACATGCATGCTTTTATTTTTTATTTTTGAACATAAAAACGAACTTGTTTTTTACCCCGTAAAGTGATGTTAACATAAATAATAAAAACAACTCGAAAGCAAAAACATAAAAAAAGTGAAAATATCCAAAAGATGTGAGTTGCCAGCAAAATGAATTAGTTTAACAAAAATAGTAATAATTTGTCTCTAAAAAAATCAAGTCACTATATTTACAGAATTGGAATAATGAATAGAAATATTTCAATGGGATGAAAGCCAAACTATTTCATTAATTTACACAGTACTATGTCTCGTGTTGTTATAATTTAGAATATAATTTATAACTCTTTATTAGCCTACATACAGAGAGTCTGTAAGACTTCCAAGATAAATGGTTCTAAATTCCAGTAAGGGTTTGTCTCACAGAGTATAAAAGTCTGGCATTCAGTCTTCAGCTTCCAGTTATGTAAAAAAAATCATTTTGGGGGACCATCAAATGCCTGCCGAGGTCCCCAATTATTTAAGTATAGCACGCTCCCGGGACTTGTTGGAAACTGTTGACATTATGACTGTTTATGTAGACTTTATTGAAATTGTATTATCTGAGGTTTCACTTAATTGGTAATTGCTTCCCTAATCTAGTACCCGTAGTGGGTCCAAATATAGCAATTTCCCCTATATTGCATGTCGTTTTGTGTGTTTACTAGAGACTTTATTGTATCATCTAATCCTTGACTTATCTTATCGTTTATGATGGGTGTTAAAAATTGCTCTTACATATTTAAGGAGAATACCAGAGAAGTTACTGCGGCGGCCAACTGAGATCGTTTGATAAGCACTGAGCAGTCTTTTCCCCGAGACCATTCGGCATGATTAAAAGAAAAGCAATGTGGTCGTTCTGACTTAGTAATAGAAATAGGGTTTAACGTCCACACAAACGAGGTCATTTCGGGACTAACATATGGTTAATTTTATTTCAATAATTCGCTTGCGCGTAGTGGGGTTTAGCAGAGGGGGGAACCGGAGTACCCTGAGAAAACCCACCAGGTTGGACAGGCGACCCTACTCCTTACCGCGTACAACCGGGGATTTGAAACTACGCCAGTCGACTCAATGACAGACCATTAGGCCATCCCCAAGCCCCGACTTAGTAATCGAAACCATGGGTATGTCCGACATGAGTTTAAACAGCTCCTATTGGGCCAAGGGACCGCATAAGCACTGACCTCGTACGATGGAAATTTTGTTCCTGGTATTTCTTTATATTATATTTTACACAATAAATGAACATGTATATACAAAGTTGTCTTGTGGTACTGGTGGCTTGCTTATGGTGTTGGTGGCGCTGATGGTCTTACTTAGATGATGCTGTTTTTCTTATGGTGTATTTGTTTCTGAAGAAAAAAGAATAAATTTGAGGCTCTGTTATGTATTCTTTGTCATGCAATTCATATAAGATGTTGTTTAATATTTAAGTTGCGGTGTCCTTAAAGAAAGGTTGGTGTAATGTTAGGGTTACTTAACTGTTCTTCTCCCTCAGACATAATGTAGCCAGTGCGATTCATTATAACACAACACGAGCCATTGTTACTTTTCTTGATTATATTTCTGTCTTTTTGTGGGTGTTTAATGCTATTTTGCTGAACAGCTGAGATTTGGTTTGTGTGATTGTGGTTGAAGGGATAATATCTGGGTGGTCATTTCGTCAAACGTTTCTAGGATGGCTGGTGATAATAATTTCTGGGGGTGCTTTTTCTGTGAATATTTGTTTTTTACCTCTGCCGAGCTGGTCTGTAAAAAATTAAGTCAATGAAGGGGTTCTTTAAAAGCGACGGGTTGCTAAGAAACGGGTTTTTGGATTTTATTGTACGGGTTGGAATCAATTCTTCATCCAGCCCTTGATGATCTCACTGGCCGTGTCTGTGCTCGGGTGGATGCCTTTCAAATCTACTTTGAAGATTAATAGTGTGGTGGCGTTGTGCGAAGTAAAGGTACAGTGGACATCAATTCGTTGTAGCTATTTATGTTTTGTAGGCGATCTGATTTTATACTCCAGAAGAAGTAGGGATATGTGTGGTGAAGAGCTTGGTTATTGGGGAAACTGCCCTGGTCACCTCGAGCTCGAGTAGATCTAGCATCCTTGATCCAGCTTCCTCCCAGTTGTTGAGTCCGACGTGTATAACGATGTTTATCCATGGGTGAGTGGGAGGGATAACAGCTTTAGGGACCGTGGGTAGGAGGCGGTGGAACTCTATCTTCACAAATCACACTATACCGAAATTGCTTGCCTAGTCGATGCGAGGGACGAGGAGACGTCTGTGTTGAATACATTGGAAGACCTGGAAAAGGGCATTGACGACACCTGCATTCTCTGATTGTGATTGGTGATTCTTTGGTGGTCGAATTGGTTGGCGCTGGTTTGGTTGTCGACTTAGTTGGCACTAGTTTGGTTGGTGCTGGCAGTGGAATCCTGGTGGTGTTTGGTAGAATCCTGGCGATGGTTGGTAGAAGGCTGGGGTGGTTGGTAGAAGCCCTTGCGGTGATTGGTAGAAGCCTGGTGGTGGTTGGAATCTGTTCTGTAAATGAATATAGAAGGTTCGTTCCTCGATTACATCGCGATGTACATTTCGGAGTGGTCCTTTGTCAAGCCATGATAGTCTGATGAGCATAACGGTGACCAATAAAGATATTAATGAACCTCGAAGATATAGTTACAGAAACTTCTTTGAGAATACTGATATCTGTAAAATCGATTCCAAATTATGCAGACAATGTAGAAATCTGTTAAATTAATAGTCATTAGCACTTTATGGGAGGCGCATATATAAACCTTAATTTCACAAATGAGAAGATAAACAACTTCGTATATCATACACGGATAATACAAGTATTTCCTTGTATTTATACATAATTACTCGAGTTTATTGGGTTTGTTAAGTACAATACACCACTGTAAAAACCAACGTACTTATGGTATTATTTCTATGAAAAATGAACAAAATAAATGAATAGTTTATTCTGTAGTGACAAAGATAAGCTCATGGCTTTATTTTATACACTATATCAGTACCACCAGGCTTTCATGTCTTTCTACAATTTGCTATAAATCATAAGGCTGTTTATTGTAACATTTAAAGAGCTTCCAATGGGTGGACAAGTTGATTTGATTCCCAGCAGGTATTCCACTATATTAGTATCAGTAATACTTTCAGTGTTGAGTTAATGATACACCCAACCGATATACATGCTATTAAATGAATTCAGAGATTTGAACCATCTGTTTTTGCACCGCTCCGCTTTTCAGTCAAACTGCTTACACCGTACTCGTGGACAAAGATGTACTTACACTGTACACAATTTTATCAAAATACAAATCTATATTTCGTTACGTTTCTTTAATACAGTGTATATACTTTCGATGAAAATAAATTAAACGTAGTTTTGAACAATAAAAAGCGAAACGATCTGTGTTATTAATCAGGTTTCACTTCATATGGATAAATTGCCAGGTTATTTATCATATCTCTGAAAATATGAAAATATTCTCTAACGCATGATATATATATTATATGCTCTGCATAGTTCAACATTATTGATTTCTGTATATTGTAAACCATTTTGGAGAGATATAATAATATTAGTTTGGAAGCAGATAATAATGCTTATTCTTTAAACTTTACTATCATTTTACACTTTGAAAAGACTCTGCCGCTGATATTTTTTGGTTTTGATTTCTTAGTTACATGTTAAACAATCAATATGTGGTTCGCACAATACAGGGAGTTAAAAAAATCAAGTAGTTCATTTTCCCTTTAGTATGACACACATTCTAATAGCAATGTAAATATTTGCGAAGTTAACATTAGAGGATGTAAATTCTATAAATATAGCTTAATATGAATAAATATCTACTTGACAAAAAAAACAAAAAAAAATTAATATTAAAGCGGATTTCCGAAAGGAAACTGTGCTATACAAAATACAATAAAACAGTATAGGGGAATACCTGACATTTGTAATACAACAATAGCTCCTTGTCAATTCTAAAATAATAACATGGATTATTCATATAACCTGGTTCCAAGAAAAGCACATATTTATTGAAAGGGACTTGTCCACAATGCGTGGAAAATAGTAATTCCGATCTTATATCTTTTAAGTATAGTACCCTGTGTATTATATATTTTCTAAATATTAAAATCACGACATTTTTATGACATAGATACTTTTTACGTGTGACCCCTTTAGAGCTTTAGAACATGAGTCACTAAAAGGTTTTTCATGCGAGTATAAGGAAGGATCCAAATGAAATTTAGAACGTGCTACGGGGGATTTAGTTGCCTTTGGAATATTTCAAAACATAAGCATACATTATGCAAGAAGTAAATCTGCATATTCGAAGTCTTTATTTAGGCTTTAAACGTTATAGTAATTATTGATTAGAACTTTATTTACATGACAAGTTCAAATAAAAATTCTGTAGACCCTCGGATGACTTGGATACTAGTTTCCGGTGGCGACGTCAACTACTAAGGGTAAACCTTATCTTGTTCAGCCATTTCCATTTATTGACTTCATTTTAAATGGACGACTGTTTTAAATCCAAACTGTATCCAAGCCATCCGAGATTTAATATGTGTTAGAAAATGTATAATAGTATGTTTTTAGAAAAAAAGACAGTATAGAAAATATTTCCTGTCTCGAGGGACATTTTATTGCCTATACAGATTTACAGAAGGAAAATGCCCGTGTAAATTTGGCGTTAAAGATTTTCTTTTTTAAAAAAATAAGTTGGATTCGTCTAGAACATTCCAGTGGGTTGCGATCATGGACGGCTGATACCGGGCTCAGACGAACTAAATTAAAATAGTGTTAAATATCCAACTAGGCTCATGGAGACGGGTATAGTCCATGCAATGAGGAGAATTTTGCCCGGACTTACGGATTGAACTGGGCGATTTTACTTAAGTGGAAGCTGACGTTAAATAAACTTATTTCATGCACAAGAATTCTTAAATGTTAATAAAATTTCGAAGAACAAGGGAAGTAACTCTGACAGTAACTATCGGAAATGGATCAAAATCAATTGAATAACCTATTGAAATTTCAAAATCATATATATACAGGTTTTTCGTCGTTTTCTTAGAAAGAAATTGTGTGCTAAACGTATTGCGTTTTTCAACCTCAACCTGAAAAAAGAAATGGAGTTATTAATTACGTTGTATTATACTATGTCATTTTAACCCAACATATTTTCTTGTGTAATGAGGGCGTCATCGGAATAATTGAAGAGTTATTGAGACTGATCAAAGAAATGAAAACACCGGCGGAAATTATAAATGGCCAAAAACTAGTTCATAGGCCAGGAAATAAGGATTAAAAACCCCTTAAATGGGTCACCTTATGACGTCAATTAAATACTATATAGCCTATAGGTAACGAAATTATGTTATCATCGGAAACCCGTTTTTAAGTTACAGTCTGGTGGTCTTCAAGTTACGGGCAAAATTACTAGAGAACATGACATTATTATTTTGCCAATTTCTTCACAAAAACAATTTTATGAAATCGTCAAAGGGAAATAAAACGCAAGAGAACCATTAAATCAAAATTTATAGTATATGAACTTAGAGCGGATTCTATTGAATTTCTTTTGAAAAAAAAAGCTTTGATTGAACGAACCTGCTGTAACAAAATCGCGCATACAGTGGACCAGAAACCGAGCATGACGTCATCACCACCATATTGGAATAATTGTGACGTGATAAAAAAAACCCTGATGCCGATCGCGGTTCTTTTGGTGTTTTGGGTTTTTTTCCCCAAAAACGTCGCCCCAAGAACTATGCTGAGCAAAAAGAACCGACTAGAATACTACATGTACATTGGTTCCTTTGACAGGGCACAAATTAATAGCTTTCTGATATCTAGCTGAATAACCTATTTTTTTTTATTATTATTATTTTTTAATGGTAGGCAGTAGTTGGCATACCCATGTATGGACATGTGTAGCGATAATATACGATCATATTTACATGTGAGCAAGAACATCAAAATGATTCGGAGATTGACCATGAAAATGAAACTCTGTGATATATCATGCTAGATGAAGAATCCAGTTCAATTATCTTCACAGCTTCGGGTTTCCCAACATAGTCTTTATCTAACCAGTAGTCTAACCTGACTGAAAATATTATTGAAATCAATTGAACTCGGCATAGAATATTGTACTGCATCGTATTTTTGTTCAGGGCATGTTTTATGCATTTAAAATGTTTTAACAAAATATAAAAATGTCTTTATTAATAAAATCAACCTTAACCTTTTCTTAAGGATATCTGCAGGATAAAAGTTAAGTGAAATTCCCGGTACCACTGTAACATATGGTTCATATTCAACAGTCAGCATGGTAATCGCAGAAATAAAATGTAACCAAATGCATATCTTAAATATCAATAAATCTTGTCCAATTGTTATTTGACATTTGATATTAGAACCGATTCCACTTTTACGAAAGTCATACAAATTATTAATAACTTGTTTACGGTATTCTTAGTTACACCCGATTATCACCTTCCTTTCTGGTAACGTATACGACTAACTTTCATTGGTAAATTTGTACCAGCTTAGATAAAGGTATTGTCACATTTTAAGAAAGGGCGGACACTGCGGATGCTAAACCTTTTATCTGTTTTTATAATGATATAATGGAACAATCATATATTCCAAACTCGGAAAATTATTATTAAAATAACCACTGTAGACAGCTCGGCGCAATAAACGACAAAAGTGTGCTTGCGTGATAGGTCAGATTTTTACTTGAAAACGCTATGGATTTTTACATCTTTCCATTATTAGTGATGATCATCTGTATTTGTTTCACAACATTGTTATTATGTTACCCAACATGTTAGAGTTATAAATTTTGTTATTGTCTCGACTATCGTTGGTTGAAGTAGGTGTGTAATAATATCTGGCCTAGAGTGGATTCGACCCTTGTCACAAAGCATAAAACCTATTTTTACTTCACAATGGAACATAGTGTTGTCATTTCAATGCCATCTCTGTTTATTAAATTTAACAACCTGTTTTCATGGCGATCGGTATCAACCAGTCGGCTATATGAATCAATCAATGGAGTCACTGTAGTCGTATTACCCCCGCAATACACAAATGTATCTGACTAATGATAGACTTCCGTTTCGAACTAATGATAGACTTCCGTTTGTATACCGAATAAAAGCTAACTGTGGGGTTCTTGCTGACATTGGTGAAACAAGATGGTTTGTTTTCCGTTCTATATGTATCAGGTAAAACAGATGACCTTTCTACTTGTAGATCAATTCTTCCTAATTTTAATTTGCCATGTTAACCGGTGTTGCAAAAACTAATTGTGAAATCCTTATACTGACGTCTGCAAGATAGCTAATTACCAGTTCCCAAGAACCCAGAATAAAATATCGAATAGATTGACTCTGTAAAGATGATTAAAACCAGAAAAGGGAACATTTTATTGAACTATTATACGTCTATTTTAATGAAAGAGAGTGGGCTGTAGGTAACAGATTAGGATGATGGTTAAACTAATTTTGGGAGGAGAAGTAACAATGACTACCAATATAAACACGAATGTTGAATTAAAAGTCTCTGATTCATGCTAAAAGAGATGACGTCGCGAAAGTTAACATCATATCGTACTTTAATATCCGTCAATCATTAGAACATTTTATTGAACTATTATACGTCTATTTTAATGAAAGAGAGTGGGCTGTAGGTAACAGATTAGGATGATGGTTAAACTAATTTTGGGAGGAGAAGTAACAATGACTACCAATATAAACACGAATGTTGAATTAAAAGTCTCTGATTCATGCTAAAAGAGATGACGTCGCGAAAGTTAACATCATATCGTACTTTAATATCCGTCAATCATTAGAACTATATTTAGTATGGCGAACATAAAACATTTTTCTGTGTAATTATATTATACTCAGACTTGTAAAAAAAAATTATAACATCAATAATATTTAGCGTGGGCGCAGGTCACTGGCCTTTTTTGGCGAGGAAATCAAGTTTATACAATTAATTTAATTTTCTTTCTCGACGAAATGATTAAATCCGGAAACAAAATTAAATAAAGGCAGTGTATATTGATTTTATGTAAACAACCAATGCAAGTTTTTTCTGTTCAAAGAGAGACGCCAATAAAACCCCATCTATATAAAATCTATGTCTGGAAGATGCTGTTCATCATATTTTTTTGTCACTCGTGATAACCAAATGTCAATAAATTCTAAAATCAGGCTGAGATCCAGAACACTTTAAGGTCTATCAAATTATCAATCGTTAACACTTGTAAATGTCTATCAACATTATAAGAACTGCTATTCAAAATTTAAAATAAAAACAGCAATATATCCCATGCTTTCAGCTTCTTGATTCTTATGAAGTAGACTCTTATTAACGTCACTAACAGTTCACGCATAGGCATTAAAAGACCTAACCCTAACCAGTTACGGCTCATTAAACCGCGTAGCCAAAATTATGGCAATGAAATGAAGAGAAAGATAAATGGGGTTTGACGTCCACTCGACACAAACTAGGTCATTTGAGACTAACATATGGTTCTATTTTATTTCAATAATGTACTTGCGCGTATGTCTTTAGCTGTGGTGTGACAAAGTGATCTCTACATCATATTGAAATATAAATATACAGATAGAACTTTCTGACCTCTGCTGATTTTTGATCATTAATGATATTGACGTGTTCAACTCGACACAACTTCTTCAAGGCACGGACTTAATAAAACATCTAATGTGTTCAATATGTTATTTACGGACTACACACGAATGGCCTCTGCTCGTTTTAACAAAAGGCACGATCTCATTAAATATGCAGTGCAGTTACAGATACTATAATCTCATAAATAAACAATGCCAAATATGTACATCGCTTGTGTATCACTTTTCTTAATTAATTGTATGCTTTATAAGCCAGAGTTAACTGTTAGTTTCAGAAGACTTGGAATGGCGCTCCTCCTGGAGTATGCCTATTTCATGCTCTCAATAAAGGTCTATCAATTATGCTGATATTCTGTTATCTGTATGTAGTGTTACAGATATCAGATTTGGTTGCCGTGACTGTCCAGGGAGATATCAGATTTGGATGCCGTGACCGTCCTGGGTCGTATCAGATTTGGCGCCGTGAATCAGTGAACCAGACAGAACGGGATCCAGTCCCATGAAGCCGCAGGCAATCTTGTTAGACAGAATTCTCCAGTTAATCTGCAAGTTGAAAAGATTTTGGTTTCATTAGTAATCAACCGGGATTGTTAATTACAATTAGTCAAGATATCCGATTTGGTTGCTGTGACCGTCCTGGGTGGTATCAGATTTGGATGCCGTGACTATATGAACCTGTGAGTGAATCGCCATACCGGCGGGAAGTCTTACCAGTGATAATGCCAATAATTACAGCCATCAGTCATGGAATCACTGACGTCCAGGTTCGTAACCGGGAGGAAACCCATGGAAGAAAAAGATTCCAGTCGTTTTTAAGGTAGGTACATATTTCCTTGTAACTGACAATGGAACGCCAAAAATGACCAAGGGATAATTTTAAAATTGTTTAAAGGTTAGGGATTTGATCAATATAAAGTTTTCGAAAAAATGTCAAACAAGTAAATAATTAAGTTTAAATAAGAGTTAGTTTTACACATGGGTAAATAATTTCTATAAACGTCGGTAAGAATTCTAAAACTGAAACAGTATAACTAAGCTAAAAGAAATAAAATGAAGTCTCCGTTCTATAAAGTTATAGATCGTAATAATGTAATGCAGTGTTATGTCCAAGTAATGTATATGTGTTTAACCGGGTATGGTTAAGGTATGAATATGTGTAAAATCGCGTTTAGCTTTTAGGGTTATAAAGGAAAATGCCCAAGAAAAATTAAAAACTTACTGGCCCTTTGTGTGGGTTGGTATTAGGTTTTAAAAAATGTTTTAAATTGAAACAGGGTGCATTGCAATATATAGCGAGTTGCTTATGCAATGTAACTGTTTCTGGATTATTCATGTCGTTTTGTTAAAGAAATATAAAGGAGAATAAGTTTAAAGGATGTGTTCAAACCAAAAAAAAAAAAAAAGTATAACGTGGTAAAATGGATAATTTAAAGTTTGATTTGAATGTGCGATTAGCTGTCGAATAAATTTTGAATTCCCTGTTATGTCATGAGTAATGTTACGTAAAACCATACTAATGTATTGTACACGTCAAGAACTTATATTTGTAATTTTTTATTTTTCGTTACATGTCAACGTCAGGAATATAATAACTTATGGGTTGTAATTATTTTATTTTTACAACCAGGAGTATCATACAATCAGGTCTTGTAATAAATACTGATCCCTTGTATCAAGATGCTGTTTCTCGTTTGAATTCAGAACGAAATGTTAATAGGGAGTATCTATATGGACATCTCACACAGGCACATGTCTGTCTTTTCTGTTCTCAGCGTGTAAGATAGCACCCCTTGGCTACAAGCTTGTGATATATACACGAAGCTCTATATAGCACCAATGTTAAGACGGGTTATAATCTTAACCTGTCACTGTCAATTAGTCAAGCAGACTACTAATGAATTTCAATGTTATTAATGACTTTAGGTGATAAGTACTAATTAATACTGCTTATTTTTACTTAGGGGCAGATTAAATTCTATTGTTAATAGTTTATTCACTTAAAAGTAAATACAATTTTGATTTTAAATAAACTTAAGTGTAAGAATATGATTAAGTATTATGACATCCAATTGAAATCAATGTTGTAAATTAAGGGTAATGTAATTGTAATTGGTCTAATTTAGCAAGTACATTGATCATTTATGGGATTTATTGTACCTTATCTTAACGTACCCCAACGTTGAACCAGACCAGGGCATTCCAGTATGTCAAAAGCTATGACCCTCAAGCCCAGTTTGCAGAAGTGCCTACGTGCATCAAATTAGCTGTGCAAGAAAAAGAACAATTTAACATGACCTGAACTTATTCAGTGGTGGCAACAGTGAAATTATTGACATTGAAAAAGTGTTTTTTGATTTTTTTTTCGGTTGGAACGTATAACCGAGTATTTATGTTGAACTTATATTATTGTAGCATGTTTATCAATGTAATTGTTTTTATAGAATTAGGACTTGAATTTGTGATGTCCATATTAATTCTTTTCAAGTGTTGATATTACGGAAGCGTAATAGGGCCACATATTATTTTTTTTTATTACATTTTCAATTTTTCAAGTTAGTAACTTGAATTTTCAAGATATTAACTTGAATTTTCAAGTTAGTAACTTGAATTTTCAAGATACTAACTTGAATTTTCAAGATACTAACTTGAATTTTCAAGTTACTAACTTGAATTTTCAAGTTACTAACTTGAATTTTCAAGTTACTAACTTGAATTTTCAAGATATTAACTTGAATTTTCAAGTTAACTAACTTGAATTTTCAAGTTACTAACTTGAATTTTCAAGTTAACTAACTTGAATTTTCAAGTTACTGTTATATTATTAATAAGGCGTTTTGATCTAATGATATAGTATGTCATGCAATGCTTTAGTCAATGGACGGCACGGTTATAGACCTCAATGACAAGGTCCGGGAGTAGCCTATTCGATCACGCAGGTTTCCCCCCTGCAGCGAAATTACTCCCCGCGAATTATGGTGTCGACGTACCATAAAACACCATTTATTCATTCATTCATTCATTTTAACAGTATTGAGCCCTATAGAAAACCTTTTTGAAGTACAAAAAAAATATTAAATGACAAATCAAACGTCCCAGTTCCCAGTTCTAAAAATAGTCTTTAGTGACATAATACACGACATTCTCCCCCCACCCCCGCCACATGGATATCTGCCCCCGGATAACCCCCCTCCATTTTAGGACTTTTACTCCCAGGACATTTCCTGCTGAAGACATCTTAACTCCTAGGACATCTCCCCCCGGACTTTTACTCACCAGACATCTGCCCCTGGGACATTTACCCCCACCCCCTAGGACATCTACCCCCAGAGTTTTACCCTCTTCCCCCGACATTTTTCCTCTGGAACATCTGCGCCCTAGGACATGTCTGCTGAAGACATCTTAACTCCTAGGACATCTCCCCCCGGACTTTTACTCACCAGACATCTGCCACTGGGACATTTACCCCCACCCCCTAGGACATGTACCCCCAGAGTTTTACCCCCTCCCCCCGACATTTTTCCTCTGGAACATCTGCGCCCTAGGACATGCCCCCTCCCCGCCACCCACCCTTAAGAGAGAGAGAGAGAAATGGGGTTTAGCGTCCACTGGACACACATAAGTTCATTTCGGGATTAACATATGGTTTTAATTTTATTTCGATAATTCGCTTGCGCGTAGGGGTCTTTAGCAGTGGGAGGAAACCGGAGGTGCCCGGAGGAAACCCACGAGGTTGAGAAGGCGCCCCTATCTCCCTCCATGCCACATACGCTCAGACCAGGGATCGAAACCACAGCCGCAAGTCAGAGGTGACCGGCCAGCTAGAGGTCGAAGCGCGGCACCTTAGACCACTAGGCCATCCCAACCCCCATCCTTTAGAACTCTGGACGTGTAAAATAATGCACTGTAAAATAATTATACCTATTTTACATTGTTTCTTTGAGTACCTCGTAACACCCTTTAGAACCCCGGACGTTACGAGGTACTCCAAGAAACAATGTAAAATAAATATAATTTTTTTCAGTGCATTATTTTGCAGGTCAATAGTACAGAGTTAGATAGTAGAATGCGTCCATCGCCCTATTCCTAGCGTGTCGTAGTAGCCGACTCTTGGGGAGAGGTTCGGGTGACCGATAAGCTACGCCTTGGTCTGCCATCAATAATGTCGAGGGTTCGAGTCCCATTCTCTGCTGTCTTAGTGACAAGGTGCAGGAGCAGCCTATTCGATCACTTAGGGGTACTCCCAGAACATAAGCAGATTATCGGCGATAACACGTAGATTACAATTATTTAGGGATCGAAACCACAGCCGCAAGCCAGAGCTGACCGGCCATCTAGAGGTCGAAGCGCGGCACTCTACACCACTAGGCCATCCCAACCCCCACATTTAGAACCCTGGACGTGTAAAATAATGCACTGTAAAAAAATTATACTTATTTTGCATTGTTTCTTGGAGTACCTCGTAACACCCTTTAGAACCCTGGACGTTACGAGGTACTCAAAGAAACAATGTAAAATAAATGTAAATATTTTACAGTGCATTATTTTACAGGTCAATAGTACAGAGTTAGAAAGTAGAACGCGTCCATCGCCCTATTCTTAGCGTGTCGTAGACGCCGACTCTTGCGGAGTGGGTCGGGTGGCCGACAAGCTACGCCTTGGTCTGCCATCAATGGTGTCGAGGGTTCGAGTCCCATTCTCTGCTATCTTAGTGACTGATTTTCAAGTTACTGTTATATTATAAAATAAGCGTTTTGCTTTAGGCAATGGACGGCACGGTTATAGACCGAGACACAACGACATCTACCCTGGGACTTTCACCCCCTGGACATTCCCCCTCCTTAGAACATCGTGTAACGTCCCCCCCCCCCCGAAGTATTAATGAAGTTATAACCGACTGTGATGTATATTTGGTCCAGGCTTTTATCCGTTACATATCCGTTACATTTCTGGTAGCCTATATGTGTGTCAAGGTTGCTGTGTGGGCGTATTATCTTTCTTGTATGCCATTTTACTACCCGGAATTTTCAGGTTATTGACTTACAGGCTTTAAAATTTAGAAGATAATAAATTAATGACCCTATTACGCTTCCGCAGAATTAACTGAAGCGGCGGAAAGCGCATTGCGTTTATACTCAGCTCTGATAAAGAAAAACAAAACATGTCTTCTCTTCATAAACTGGCAGTATTGACCTAAATAAATGAAAGTTGTTTATAGCACGTCGACACCGTAAATCATGTCAATCTACGTGTTATCGCCGATAATCTGCTTATGTTCTGGGAGTAACCCTAAGTGATCGGATAGACTGCTCCTGCACCTTGTCACTAAGATAGCAGAGAATGGGACTCGAACCCTCGACATCATTGATGGCAGACCAAGGCGTAGCTTATCGGCCACCCGACCTTCTCCCCAAGAATCGGCGTCTACGACACGCTAAGAATAGGGCGATGGACGCATTCTACTTTCTAACTCTGTACTACTGACCTGTAAAATAATGCTCTGTTAAAAAATTTATACTTATTTTACATTGTTTCTTGGAGTACCTCGTAACGTTCAGGATTTTAAAGGATGTTACGAGGTACTCCAAGAAACAATGTAAAATAAGTATCATTTTTTTACAGTGCATTATTTTACACGTGCTGGGTTCTAAAGGGTGGGGTGGGGTGGGATGTCCTAGTGGTCTAGAGTGCCGCGCTTCGACCTCTAGCTGGCCGGTCACCTCTGGCTTGCGGCTGTGGTTTCGATCCCTAAATCATGTCAATCTACGTGTTATCGCCGATAATCTGCTTATGTTCTGGGAGTACCCCTGAGTGATCGGATAGGCTGCTCTTGCACCTTGTCACTAAGATAGCAGAGAATGGGACACGAACCCTCGACATCATTGATGGCAAACCAAGGCGTAGCTTATCGGCCACTCGAACCTCTCCCCATGAGTCGGCTTCTATGGACGCATTCTACTATCTAACTCTGTACTATTGACCTGTAAAATAATGCACTGTAAAAAATTTATATTTATTTTACATTGTTTCATGGAGTACCTCGTAACGTCCAGGATTCTAAAAGGTGTTACGAGGCAATCCCAGAAACAATGTAAAATAAGTATAATTTTTTACAGTGCATTATTTTACACGTCCTGGGTTCTAAAGGGTGGTCTAGAGTGCCGCGCTTCGACCTCTAGCTGGCCGGTCACCTCTGGCTTGCGGCTGTGGTTTTGATCCCTGGTGTGAGCGTATGTGGCATGGAGGCAGATAGGGGCGCTTTCTCAACCTCGTGGGTTTCCTCTGGGCACTCCGGTTTCCCCCCACTGCTAAAGACACCTACGCGCAAGCGAATTATCGAAATAAAATTAAAACCATATGTTAGTCCCGAAATGACCTAGTGTGTGTCCAGTGGACGTTAAACCCCATTTCTCTCTCTCTCTCTAAAGGGTGGGTGGCGGGGAGGGGGCAGACTTGTCCTAGGGCGCAGATGTTCCAGAGGAAAATTGTCGGGGGGGAGGGGTAAAACTCTGGGGGTAGATGGCCGGGGGGGCGGGTAAATGTCCCAGGGGCAGATGTCTGGTGAGTAAAAGTTCGGGGGGCGATGTCCTAGGAGTTAAGATGTCTTCAGCAGGAAATGTCCTGGGAGTAAAAGTCCTAAAAAGGAGGGGGGGGGGCAGATATCCATGTGGCGGGGGTGGGGGGGGAATGTCGTGTATTATGTCACTAAAGACTATTTTTAGAACTGAGACGTTTGATTTGTCATTTAATTTTTTTTTTGTACTTCAAAAAGGTTTTCTATAGGGCTCAATACTGTTAAAATGAATGAATGAATGAATGAATGAATGAATGAATAAATGGTGTTTTATGGTACGTCGACACCATAATGCGCGGGGAGTAATTTCGCTGCAGGGGGAAAACCTGCGTGATCGAATAGGCTACTCCCGGACCTTGTCATTGAGGTCTATAACCGTGCCGTCCATTGACTAAAGCATTGCATGACATACTATATCATTAGATCAAAACGCCTTTTAATAATATAACAGTAACTTGAAAATTCAAGTTAGTATCTTGAAAATTCAAGTTAGTATCTTGAAAATTCAAGTTACTAACTTGAAAATTCAAGTTACTAACTTGAAAATTCAAGTTACTAACTTGAAAATTCAAGTTAGTATCTTGAAAATTCAAGTTAGTATCTTGAAAATTCAAGTTAGTAACTTGAAAATTCAAGTTAGTAACTTGAAAATTCAAGTTAGTATCTTGAAAATTCAAGTTACTAACTTGAAAATTCAAGTTACTAACTTGAAAATTCAAGTTACTAACTTGAAAATTCAAGTTAGTATCTTGAAAATTCAAGTTACTAACTTGAAAAATTGAAAATAGAATAAAAAAAAAATATGTGGCCCTATTACGCTTCCGTATGATATTGATATTGTATTGTATTTAATGTATGTTAGATAACGATAATTTAGGGGATGGTGTCGGGTAAGACCGAGGACGAGAATACGCTCCATGGAACAGATGTTTCCACACCAGCACCAAGAAATAAACAAGTGTCATTCACTTTGTCATAATTAATCAAGAGGAATGCCAGAATTTAATGGTATAATGGTATCGTCCTACAAAAGTCTAGGACCTAGTGTTCCGAATATATCATATAACTATATAATCGCGTGTGTTTTCATTACTATTATTATATCGTGTGTGCTCTTCTTAATTCGTGTGTGATTTAACTTAATTGTGTGTACCTTCAATTGATAGAGACGAAGACAGTGTCCCACCTGTGAGAATGGTATTAGTTATTTATTTTTAATAAATAACTTTAATGGGTGGGGATGGAATGTGACAAAGTGATCTCTACATCATATTGAAATATAAATATACAGATAGAACTTTCTGACCTCTGCTGATTTTTGATCATTAATGATATTGACGTGTTCAACTCGACACAACTTCTTCAAGGCACGGACTTAATAAAACATCTAATGTGTTCAATATGTTATTTACGGACTACACACGAATGGCCTCTGCTCGTTTTAACAAAAGGCACGATCTCATTAAATATGCAGTGCAGTTACAGATACTATAATCTCATAAATAAACAATGCCAAATATGTACATCGCTTGTGTATCACTTTTCTTAATTAATTGTATGCTTTATAAGCCAGAGTTAACTGTTAGTTTCAGAAGACTTGGAATGGCGCTCCTCCTGGAGTATGCCTATTTCATGCTCTCAATAAAGGTCTATCAATTATGCTGATATTCTGTTATCTGTATGTAGTGTTATAGTGGGAGGAAATCGGAGGAACCGGAGAAAACCCACAAGGTTGGACAGGCAACCCTACACCTTGTCACGTACGACCGTGGATTCGAAACCACGCCAGTTGACTCAATGACAGACTTTATGATGCAGCACGCACGTGCTAACCATTCGGCCATCCAACACCCCGGCAATGATATGTGGATTAAGCTCTGCTCGGACTGGGCTAAAGAAGATGACCGAAAAGTTGACCAAGTCATATAAAAATACAATGTCTGCTTATTATCTGATCAAGAAAATTAGAGAAAAGGCAAACAGTGACGTATCCAGAGAAGGTCACTTTCACTAAACAGTTTGTATGACTCGTAAATTTAAAGTTGAAATGCAATATCTTATAAACGGCTTGGCAGACGCGTCTTAAATTCTGCATTCTCGTACGATCAAATACACCATAACTTTTGATTTACGCAAGTTTCGACAATCCATACATAGACCTACTCAAAACAAAGAATTACTGAAGTGCGTTCGCCATAGCTCATCGAAAACCAACTACAATTTTATTTAAAACGTATATATCTAAATAGGTATATGATGGGGCTTTCTTTTTCAACCGTATGTTCTCCGGCGTATTTTGCCTTAAGTTTTGTAACTTCCAACCTGGTCAACTAAAATCCTTCTACTGCCTCTTTAAATTTTGAATCCGAGAACTCGGCCGGCATGAAACTGTGTTAATCCTAGAAGACTGAACAGAATGAAAAACAACATGTTGAAACATCTGATATTATTTGTTAGCGTATCAGAAATAGAAAGTCATTAGAATCAATATTTATTTATCTGTATGTATAGAACAATTATCCAGTGTACTGATTACTTGAATTGATAGTATGTATGATTTGACCTTTATAAACTCTATACGTGGTTACGATATATATATAGGTAGTATGCATACGAAACTATCGCATGAAAATATTTACCTGCTGTTTTCTTCGTGGGTTTTTGTCGTCTCTGTGTTCAGAATGATGTGTTTTTGTGAAGTAAGAGTTGGTAGGCAATTTACATCCCGATCAGCCGCTATTCCTTGTTAAAGAAGATATTAAACCAGCATACGAAATCTAATGAAATAGAATTTTTTTTATTTTTGATCCAGATGAAAGTAGTATAGTCGTACACAACTACTAGGGTAATCACTTCCATATATCGAGGTAATCACTTCCATTACATTGCACATGTGTCCACAGGGACTAAAACGCGACCATTTATCAGTGAAAAGTTGCCCAGTACAATTAACTGGAAATCGAAACTGTTTCGACAAGGATTCACTGGGACGGTTCCTGGACGTACAGCCGGGGTGGGTGGGTGGGGGGTACTAAGATCTACGTTCTTGGCTGAACTACTTACATCAGTGTCATCAAGTTCAACAAAATTCTTTTTCGGATCCGGATATACTCACCTGTGGACCCCAAACTTAGTAGCTCATCAGTGGGTCCCCAAATTTATACAAATATTGATTGACATATTTCAGTATCCAATTTTAAAGGTTTGGTTATACACAAAAGTAAGACATTTCCCTAAATCATGTTGTGATTAATGTCATGGGTACACCGTGATAAATACAGAACGTTAGCTACAGAAAAGTTTGTTCAGTTTATTGTTAATTTGGTTCAATGTGCAGATTCATTCGTTTATCGCTGTGATCGATTACGTCAACACGGAATATTTTTAAAATCGGATAGAGTGGCTTGTCTAACAATAATGCTACAATAGACCTACAAATAACATAATATATTCCTTTTTCATGCTAAAGATCTCACAAAAACACAAAACAAACACCGGCAAATGACGCATGACATTTCATGACCACCCTATTTTGTGACCTGCAAAACAACACGTAGCTCAAAGTGAAGGTATGCAATTGCAACAATTAAAACGCATTAATTCCACCCACTCTTTAATTACCCAACTTCAGTAGAGTTAAAGTAGCTAAGCCTCCAACTCAAATTCATCCAAAATCTTCGAAAATGTAAACACGAATTATTTGTCAATTAAAATCAACATTGATGTTATGAACTTACCGGTAAAAGAAGGGCTTTTGATATCCAATATGTTAGGCAAAACGAAAAATTTACCATTGGTACACGAATCGTTTACCATAATGCGTTTCAGGCCCATTTTTAACAAGGGACTTGAAGACCGAAGCTACACGGTGACGCATTCTTATCTGGAGAGATGCAATAATGTAGACTGGAATAACCAGGCGCTAAAAATTGAGACCTCATGCAGGTGTATTTCGCCGAACATAACTGATTTGAAATTAGAGTAAAGACGGAAATTATTGAATGTAAATCAGTTTATATACATTCATATTGCATTATTATATGCGTTGTGGCCAATTTGGGTCAATTTCTAGGTCCCAAATATTAGCGATTTGGCTCCTTTAAAATTAACGTGTTTTATAGGCCTATACATTTCACGAATGACGTTTCAAGGACCCGTTGTTGAAGTTTGAGAACGTCGAACCTAACATTTTTGTGTTTCCTTTGTAACCGCTCCCACTTTTATACTCTTTCATCTAGTTTACTATTAAATAGATTTGTAATTTAAGTATACCGTAATAATTACTGAACTGGAATCTAAATTTATTCATATCCCAAAAACAAAGCGTTTATTGACTAATTCTGGAAAAGTTTAACGTAATTCCAACCTCAAACGATGAGAAGGTGTTTCGGATTTATAATGCTTAATACTTTGTTTCGTGCACGTTACGTGTTTATTTCCCACAGCTAAATAGGGCAATGGTTTGAACTTTCAGTAGGGCTTTTTATCTGTTTTGGTCCGTTGATTTTCCTGTCCTTTATGATGCCCCCCACCCCTCCGAGTTAAGCACTGGTTCGCAAAAACGGACACACCTGATTCAATCGAGCAGACGCTGCTCTAGAAAGTTCCTAGCGATTTTCCAGCTCTGTGTCCCTCTTGCGTCAGTGGTGTAGGAAGGGGAACTTGCTACAACAGCGACCAACACACTGCATGGCGTATGCCCGTGTTCATTATACCAGTAAACCTCATTTCATTTCTATTGAATTTCAAGATGCCACAAGATTAATAGATCTTTAATATGTAAACACTATATGCATGTATATATTTATATACGTTTTAATAGATCTTTCAGTATTATTTATAATCATAACTTTGTGTAGTATATTTCTAAAGAAGCACCACGCCTTGCTTATTAACTTAAAGGAGAAAGACCACATTCAAAAATAGCGAAAAATATCGGTATTCAATGGATTCTGGTAGAGAAATGACTTAACATAATTTTCCTATTTGAGCACATATTATTAATGACACTAATCTTTTTTTTTAAATAGACCGTTTTCTTTCTTTTCTCAATAAACTGGCTTTATTAATTCTATAGCAATTCGAATGTTTATGAGTTAATTAAAAATAAAGTGTTTAATCGGGTTGATCTGAGGTGCCTGCTCGATGCAATTGGCATTTTAAAACGATTAGAAATGGGGTTTGTCGTCCACGCGGTATTATTTCTTTAGTTCTGGGGAATCACAGCCACACAAATTGACTTGATGACAGACCGTGTGATATAAATCGCACACAGTGGAATAAGAAGTTGGCAGAGAATAATAGAAACAGTTTAATGTAAATAGATAGTGGTTAACTACAAATACAATCTGGGTGGGTTTTCCGCCAATCAAGCTATGTGACAAATAGGGAGGCTTAAAATAGTTTATTGCGACCATGGGGTAGTTTTCTTGAGATTAAAATGAGAACCCCAGAGGCCCAGTGGGTGAAACGTTCAGTAAGAGGGTTCATTTGGATTTCCTGACGAGGTTCCCACGTGTCAGTCGTGTAGACCAGAGGACCTGGCAAGGTAATTCGAAATAAGAGTAGCCTAGGCTGTGGCAACATTTCCCTTATATCACACTGTATTATGTTTGCCCGTCTTCTTTCCAGTAGGGACATGTGGACGTTAAACCCCAATGCATGCAATGAGATTAAAATGCTTTCTAGTGCTTTGTTAAACGATAAATTAGCTTAAATGTGTTTTTGGGCCAAATCATCAAATCACAAGTTTGTACCCGGGGAAGAATCTTTAACACAAACAATAAATATAAAACATTCATCAATATTAGATAATGGTGTATAATACGTATTATACGTCACACATAGCAGGTGCCATTTTAATATAAACCATAATCTCTAACCAAATTAACAAGGGCGTGTCTGTCAAGGGGTGGAGACCTTGATAATCTTCCCAAAATAATTTGTTACGTTCTGTAGTATTGTAAGTATTGGTAAGTAGGCTAGATAGAACGTGACCAAAACATTACGACGAGAACCATAGTTCCCACTTCAAACATTTTTCAGGGTGGATACAAAATGTAATCATAACATAAGTAATAAAAGAATTGCTGTTAAACAGTTTTATTTCAACAAATCTGGTAAATCTCGAGTTTACACCATCTTTAGTATTGGTGTTGAAAACCATCTTGAATTAATGACAACCTACACAATTTACATAGTGCACTCCTGTTGTCGGAAGAAAAAGCCTTGTAAGAATTACCGACTTGAATTTATAATTCTTACGAGAAACAGATCATTTTAAAGTGCGTGTTGGTAGCTCTTTTCTTTGAAACCTTTAGAAATACGAAAATGGATCTAAAAGTACATATTATTACTCTAACATTTTTATGAATTTTTATTGTAATGTATAATCAATTATTTTGAAACAGTCGAATTTTAACTGTCGCTTGTATTTGCAAACATGGTTTATTATCATTATTTTGTCGTTTGTGAATCGGACATTTATAATTACTTCCACATAATCTTCTGGGTATTTTTTCTTTGTTCATCACAAATGGCGCTTGAAATCATTATGTCCACAAGGTACATGAAGTCGTCTACTTTTTTTAAAATGTCAATCTGTGTTTGTAAATATTTGACCCATATTTTCACGGTAAGATAACAACATGAATATTGATTGAAACGGACGATTTTTAATACTAATTCCTGCTTTTAATTTCGAATATTATTGATATTGAGTTTGGGATTTAGCTCCTTTAACTAAAAAAAAACATTGTTGATGGGCGAAAAAGAGTCTTTCAAATTGTAATGGTGTTAAAGTGATACTAACTGGTTCCACCTTTCTCTTATAAAGATTATTATTCGGGGATTAAAATGTCTTATTATGGAATGTGTGGGACGTAGCCTACTACCCCTGTTGTTGACAGGCACATGGTAAATAATTACAATAGCCAATATCATTGTTAGCTTGCATTAGTTAGTATATGTCCTCTCTCGGTATGTCACATCTATCTACTAACTATTTTTACCTATAATCAAATTACAAAACCCACTTGGAGACGTATACCGATTCCTCCCCAATGATCGCATTTTTAATGATAAAGACGTAGGGGTCGATTCTAACTCAACAGGTCGAAAAATGTACGAATCTTGAATATGAGATCTGTGGAGAAGCAGCGATCAAGCTATTAACAATTAATACTAATTAATTAGACAAATTGTCTTGAACTAAACATAATATTGTTTCTGGTTAATGAAGCCGATGATGCAAAAATGGAGTCGTTATAGCCTACTGTATAATATCACTGACACGTTGTTGGGGTTCTGTTATATAATAAAGTCAATAGCTGTATAAGTACTTATTATCGTTTAAATAATGCATATACATTTCAACATTTCAAACAGATCAGATGATAACTTTTGTTGTTAGAGCCACAATGGCTCACGTAGTGACGTACGTAACTAACGTACGATAATTAATTGGAAGCTGGCTTTTTTCGCATTCGTTGAATCTATTATGGAAGATGACGTCGGTTCTATGAGTTGTAAAAGAAAAATCATTGGAAGAAGCGAGAACATGTTGGGGCTGTACGGATTATTTAGTCCGAAAGGTTGTAAAGGAAACAATGTAATGTGTTGTGGAATGTTGACGGTGACATTTTGTTGACCCCATGACCTGTGATTTGTAGATCACTTGACATGGATATAACGACTACTCAGTACTGAATGTGTCTGAGATAATTCTCCGCAGATAGCGTGTCTCAAATGTTCAGATTGGATGACTTAGTCAGTAAGGTGCTGACTCACTAACAAGGATATTAGGGTTCGGACCCTGGTGTTAGCCGAGAAAGCTATTTTTCCTACTTGGTTTCCATAACGGAGCGGCATACTTGGAACACGACTAGCTAGGGACGAAAATCAGGGGTGTACGTAAAATAATCTCTGGCATGTCTGGGTGCCTTCCTGCATGGGGTATGCATGTATTCATTAGCGGGGTTTGTGCGAAAAGTAGAAAGTTAAACCACATTTCATTCATTCATTGTTAGAGCACCCTCGAGTTTCTACAATGTGGCCTATACAAAGCTATAACACTAGAGGTAATTAGCGGAAATTATTGAAATTTAAATTATTAATATATTGCATATCAATATAATAGATTAGATTATAACTTAAAGCCATAGCCAGGATTTACATAGTGATCAAAGGCAATTAACCAGGGAAGTTATCTGAACATGACTATTATATCAATTTTTAAATAATGTGGGATTTTGTCTGTTGGGTGTTAACAAGAAATTGTGGGCGACTAACCGCCGGCAAAGTGGACGTATAAAAACAGATAAACTGTTGACTTGGCGAAAATAAAACAATTGAACGACTATTTTTATTGTTTCTGAGGTTGCTTTGTTTAAATGTAGGATATATTTTCATACCCCTGATAGCAATGAAATGAAAAGATAGGCTGGCACTGCCAGGCAGGATACGCCCACATTTTCGAGAGATGGATAGACCCCAAGCTAAAGAAAGGGGGATTTTGCGTATAACCAGGGGCCATAATTCAGGAAGTTACGATCCGATATGCGCAAATATCGAAAAGAACCAAGATCTTTGGGTTATTACCATGAATTTCAAGTTTCATCAAAATCGAATTAAAATTGTGACCTTTACAGGGTCCACAACCTTGAAATACCATTTTTAACAGTATTCGCGTACAAACGGCGGCCATTTTGTATGGCAATTTTGGTCCGATTTTCCCGAAATTCGAACTCAACCTTCCTTACAGTGTAACGGTAATATAATCAAACGTTTTTTTAAATCCGATAATAATTGTGACCTCCAGAGGGACCACAAGCTAAAAAAAAGGCGATTTTGCGTATAATCAGGGGCAATAATTCAGGAAGTTACGATCCGATATGCGCAAATATCGAAAGGTACCAAGATCTTTGGGTTATAACCATGAATTTCAAGTTTCATCAAAATCGAATTAAAATTATGACCTCCACCGGGTCCACAACCTTGATATACCATTTTTTAACAGTATTCGCGTACAAACACCGGCCATTTTGTCGGTCAATTTTGGTCCGATTTTCCCGAAATTCGAACTAAAACGGTTTTTTAAATCGGATGATAATTGTGACCTCCAGAGGGACCACAAGCTAAAAAGGGTGATTTTTCGGACAATCAGGGGCCATAATTCAGGAAATTACATTCCGATAGCCGCAAATATCGAAAGGAACCAAGATCTTTGGGTTACAAACATACATGTCAAGTTTCATCAAAATCGGTTCAAAATTGTGACCTCTATAGGGTCCACAAGCTAAAAACGTGATTTTTCGTACAATCAGGGGCCATAATCCATGAAGTTTTGATCCGATACATGCCAATATCGAAAGCAGTCGAGATCTTTTGGGGATAAACCTATATTTCAAGTTTCGTCAAAATCGGATAAGAATTGTGACCTGTAGAGAGTCCACAAACACATTGTGGACGGACGGATGTCCGGACGGGCAGGGGCGACGACATAATACGTCCACATGAAAATGTGGGCGTATAATAAAATGGTGTTTAACGTCCCATTGTTCTGCTCAATTTGGGATAATGAAGGCGGGCATACGCCATGCAGTGTACCGTGAGGGAAATTTTGACCGGACACCGGAGACATAGGTGATTTTCATTTTCGTTTGCTACGTTACTGTTGTAGTTTACACATCTGCTCTTTAATAGATCATATAACCATGATTTTCGCATTGTCTCCGCCCAAGCAATCCAAGGTTGCAACGTATTACCCTTTGCTCCAATGTATGCACCTCCTACACTCGACAAAAAAAAAATCCTTGACCTGGGCCTGTAGCGAGTATTAAACAAGTCTGCTTTCAAGTAAAACAATAACTTAACGGCCGCATACGTGTTTCCTTCTATTCCAGTCCTGGAATACAAGAACTTCAGCGTGGTCCAATACAGCCTAACTTAGATGTCTGACCTACGTGCTTTTATAAAAACACCAAGGTTATCCTGACAGTGACTAGGTCGATTCAATTTGGTTTTAATAGCCATCCATAAAACCGTAACCTTAAAAAGGTAATTAATAACTTTGGTTTTTGCAACCGACGCAGAACACATGCACCAGCCCCCAGCTTAATGAATTGCTGTTTTAGTTAACACATGGTAGGGGTAGGGCCTATTAAAAATAAACCTGGTGATGAATAAAAGCGTTGCCATATTATTAGGGTTTCACACTGCGTAGCTTGTGTGAAACACTATTGTTTTTGTTAAAATTATTAGGGTTTCACACTGCGAAGCTTGTGTGAAACACTATTGTTTTTGTTAAAATTATTATTAGGGTTTCACACTGCGAAGCTTGTGTGAAACACTATTGTTTTTGTTAAAATTATTATTAGGGTTTCACACTGCGTAGCTTGTGTGAAACACTATTGTTTTTGTTAAAATTCTTCTTATTATTATTCTTATTATTATTATTTTTTTTTTTCCAATTTGCTTATATCTCAGGAACTACTTGTCGGATCGATGCAATGTCTTGAGTTTTACTGCGAAAGTGGGTGTGACTTAGAGATTAAAGCTATTTCCGGCATTCTGCGACAATGCGAAATGTCCGAAATCACCGAAGTTGTCGTTTTTTGAAATATTGCCGTAATATTAACAACAATTGTTGGATTTTATCGTTTGACAGTTTTTGACATAGCCAGAGACATGGCACATAGCTACGGGTCTTTAGAGTTTTAAATTTCGCCGAATCTTCGGAAAAATAAGGCGCCAAATTTTAAAAATTTTAATTTTGACAAAAAACTTTTTTATTAATGAATATTTTTTAATGACCTTTTACCAAGGGTTAAAGGGTCGTCTGATTTGGGCAAAAATTTGAACATTTTTTTTCTGGATAATTTTCCTTGGTCGCTATTGGCTAATTCAGTTTATCGGTTCTATATAAATTATTTATTTTCCGTTTTGTATAAAACAAAGTTTATATGCTCCATGGTCTAAAATGTCATTTTTTTTGTTACCGGCAAAGTTTCCTGTCGGCACCGTAAGTGACGTAAATTTAGCAAAAACTACAATTTTAACAGTTCGGTACCACTTTTTGAAAGCAAAACTTATTTTTTTCAAATCTAATATGACTGAAAAGATGTGCCATATAAAGGCGCACAAAACATCGCGCTCAGTTTTTTTAATTTCGATTTCGTTTTCGGGCAATTTGGATTAAAGGGTGAAAAAAGGTGTCAAAATAAGCTATTTACAACCCATCCAGCGTCATCATATTAAAAAATATATCTTCGTAACACTCATAAACTCGTAGTAATAACCCATACGAAGAGAATGTATGTGAAAATTAATTTGTAATATACGCAGTTGCCGAGAAATAGGCAATTTTGCATGAGTCACTTTTCACGTAATTTTGGCTGTAAAAGAATCAATAATTATTCGATTTTCAATTTTCTTTCGCCATTGGATGCCTAATGCCATAGTGGACTATGTCAAACCATTTTACCTCTTGCGCTCTCACCAGAAATGACGTCATTTACTCAAAACTTAAATTTTAGCCCTCAAAAACAATATTTTATTCAAATGAGTCGTACTTGTTATTTGTTTCAAATTATGATATTTGATTCTATTGATCAAATAGAATGAACCCATACGATCACACAGATACCACAAAATGGTTTCCAACTTGTACGGTTGCAGAGAAATTGGCGATTTTCCTTAAGTCACTTTTCAAGGTTTTTGGTCTATAAAAGTGTCAGTTATTATTCGATTTTAATAAAATTTTCACCATATGATATCTTATATCATTTATGATTTCATAGAACTAATTTAACATTTTCAGTATTTCCGGAAGTAATGTCATTTTGGCAAAAACTGTATTTTTAGCCTTCAAAACAGATATTTTTTTCAAATGAGTCTGATTTGTAATATATTTAAAATTATGATATTTGATTCCAATCAACAAATAGATTGAGCCCATACGATCATATTGATACCAAAAAAATAGTTTTTATCATGTGCGGTTGCCGAGAAATAGACGATTTTCTACAAGTCATTTTTCAAGGTTTTTGGTCTATAAAAGTAGCAATTCTTATTCGATTTACATACAATCTTCGCCATCTGATGCCTTATGCCATTTCTGATTTCATAAAACTAATTGAACATTTTCATTATCACCGGAAGTAATGAAATTTTGCCAGGATCACTTACAAGTAACACATATATAAAATGAATTGATATTGATGGATTTGGTTGATTCTTCGTCCATTTTATTTGATGTTTGCAATGCTTATGTGGAAACCTGTTTAATGGTTTCATTGGTATAGGAAGTGACATATGTTCAAGGGCAACGTGGCACCGAAAGTAACGTGGCACCAGTGAAACCCGTCATTCCTGCATGCAGGTCTAGTTCTTATTATTATTATTCTTCTTTTGTTTTGAGTAGATCTCAGCAACTGCTTGTCGCATCGTTACGATTTCTTCGGTTTTACTGGGAAAGTGGGTGTGACTTAGAGGATAAAGCTATTTTGAACGTTCTGCGACAATGCAAAATGTCCGAAATCACCAAATTATCGTTTTTTAAAATATTGCAGTAATTTTAACAATAATCATTGAATTTTAACTTTCGATACATTTTGGCATAGCCGGAGACAGGGCACATAGCTACACTACTTTCGATTTTTGATTTTCGGTAAATCTTCAAAGATATTAGGCGCCAAATTTTGAAAATTTAAAATTTTACAAAAAATTTTTTTATTTATGAATATTTTTTAGTCGTATTATGCACAGAATTAAAGGGTCATCTGACTAGTGCAAAAATGTTAAAGAATTTTGTCTCAGTAATTTACCTTGGCCGCCATTGGCTAATTCAGTTTTTAAGTCCTAGATTCATTTTTTATTGTTCGATTTGTATAAAACAAAGTTGATATGCTTCGTTGTATCAATTGTCATTTTTTTTATTACCAAAAGTTTTATCTGTCGGCACCGGAAGTGGCATAATTTTACCAAAAACTACAATTTTGACAGTTATTTTCCTTCTTCGAAAACAAATATTATTTTTTAGAAAAATTATTTGACTCAAAGAGTGTGCCCTTTCAAGGCGCAAAAAATGTAGGAAGCAGTTTTTTTAATTTCGATTTCATTTTCGAGCAAATTCGATTAAGAGGCTAAAAATGGTGTAAAATTGGCCTATTTACAACCTATTCAGGCTTTTCAGATTTTAAAATATTTCTTCGTAACTTTTATAAACTTGTAGCTATAATCCATACGAAGAAAATGTATGTTAAAATTCGTTTGTACTATAAGCAGTTACCAAGAAATGGGCAGTTCTGTACAAGTCACTGTTTTCGTTATTTTGCCTGTAAAATAGTCAATTATTATTGGATTTTTATAAAAGTGACATCATTTGATTCAAAAAGCACGTAGCGTCATATCAAGTTGATTACAATTTAAAATTGACACCGGAAGTGACATCATTTGGTCAAAAAATGCATTTTAAACTTTTTAAATCAATGTTTTATTCAACCAAGAATAACTTAATATGTATTAATAATTTTAACTTTTGGTTTAAATTCACATATAAACACAACTCATACGGTCATATACATATCATAAAATTGTTTCTAACTTGTTCGGTTGCCGAGAAATAGACGGTTTTCTACAGGTCACTTTTGAAGGATTTGGCGCCATAAAAGTGTCAATTATTATTCGATTTTCATAAACGTTACACCATGTTATACCTAATGCCATTTGGGATTTCATACAAGTAATGTAAGATTTTCATTATCACCGGAAGTAACGTCATTTTGGCAAAAACTGTATTTTTAGCCTTCAAAACAGATATTTTATTCAAATGAGTCTGTTTTGAAATCTTTTTCAAATTAGGGTATTTGATGTCAATCAACAAATAGAATGAAGCCATACGATCATACAGATACCACAAAATGGTTTCTAACTTGTACGGTTGCCGAGAAATAGCCGATTTTCTACAAGTCACTTTTCAAGTTTTTTGGTCTTTAAAAGTGGCAATTAATATTCGATTTACATAAAATTATCACTATATGATATCGTATGCCATTTCTGATTTCATAAGACTAATTGACCATTTTCATTAACACTGGGAGTAATTTAATTTTGTCAAGATCATTTACAAGTAACAAATGTATGAAATGAATTGATATTGCTGGATTTGGTTGATTCTGCGCCCATTTTATTTGTGTGCAATGTTAATTTGGAAACCTGTTTAGTGGTTTCGATGGTACCAGAAGCGACACTTGTTCAAGGGTAACTTGGCATCGGAAGTGACATGTTTAAGGGTAACGTGGCACCAGTGAAACCCGTCATACCTGCGTGCAGGTCTAGTTCTTATTATTATTATTCTTCTTTTGTCTTGAGTAGATCTCAGCAACTGCTTGTCGCATCGTTACGATTTCTTCGGTTTTACTGGGAAAGTGGGTGTGACTTAGAGGATAAAGCTATTTTGAACGTTCTGCGACAATGCGAAATGTCCGAAATCACCAAATTATCGTTTTTTAAAATATTGCAGTAATTTTAACAATAATCATTGATTTTTAACTTTCGATACATTTTGACATAGCCGGAGACACGGCACATAGCTACACTACTTTCGATTTTTGATTTTCGGTAAATCTTCAAAGATATTAGGCGCCAAATTTTGAAAATTTAAAATTTTACAAAAAACTTTTTTATTTATGAATATTTTTTAGTCGTATTATGCACAGAATTAAAGGGTCATCTGACTAGTGCAAAAATGTTAAAGAATTTTGTCTCAGTAATTTACCTTGGCCGCCATTGGCTAATTCAGTTTTTAAGTCCTAGATTAATTTTTTATTGTTCGATTTGTATAAAACAAAGTTCATATGCTTCGTTGTATCAATTGTCATTTTTTTTATTACCAAAAGTTTTATCTGTCGGCACCGGAAGTGGCATAATTTTACCAAAAACTACAATTTTGACAGTTATTTTCCTTCTTCGAAAACAAATATTATTTTTTGGAAAAATAATTTGACTCAAAGAGTGCGCCCTTTCAAGGCGCAAAAAATGTAGGAAGCAGTTTTTTTAATTTCGATTTCATTTTCGAGCAAATTCGATTAAGAGGCTAAAAATGGTGTAAAATTGGCCTATTTACAACCTATTCAGGCTTTTCAGATTTTAAAATATTTCTTCGTAACTTTTATAAACTTGTAGCTATAATCCATACGAAGAAAATGTATGTTAAAATTCGTTTGTACTATAAGCAGTTACCAAGAAATGGGCAGTTCTGTACAAGTCACTGTTTTCGTTATTTTGCCTGTAAAATAGTCAATTATGATTGGATTTTTATAAAAGTGACATCATTTGATTCAAAAAGCACGTAGCGTCATATCAAGTTGATTTCAATTTAAAATTGACACCGGAAGTGACATCATTTGGTCAAAAAATGCATTTTAAACTTTTTAAATCAATGTTTTATTCAACCAAGAATAACTTAATATGTATTAATAATTTTAACTTTTGGTTTAAATTCACATATAGACAAAACTCATATGGTCATATAGATATCATAAAATGGTTTCTAACTTGTTCGGTTGCCGAGAAATAGACGGTTTTCTACAGGTCACTTTTGAAGGTTTCGGGGCCATAAAAGGGTCAATTATTATTCGATTTTCATAAACGTCACACCATGTTATACCTAATGCCATTTGGGATTTCATACAAGTAATTTAAGATTTTCATTATCACCGGAAGTAACGTCATTTTGGCAAAAACTGTATTTTTAGCCTCTAAAACAGATATTTTATTCAAATGAGTCTGTTTTGAAATCTTTTTCAAAGTATGGTATTTGATGTCAATCAACAAATAGAATGAACCCATACGATCATACAGATACCACAAAATGGTTTCTAACTTGTACGGTTGCAGAGAAATAGCCGATTTCCTACAAGTCACTTTTCAAGTTTTTTGGTCTTTAAAAGTGGCAATTATTATTCGATTTACATAAAATTTTCACTATATGATATCGTATGCCATATCTGATTTCATGAGACTAATTGAACATTTGCATTAACACCGGGAGTAATTTAATTTTGTCAAGATCATTTACAAGTAACAAATGTATAAAATGAATTGATATTGCTGGATTTTGTTGATTCTGCGTCCATTTTATTTGTGTGCAATGTTAATTTGGAAACCTGTTTAGTGGTTTCGCTGGTATCGGAAGTGACATATGTTCAAGGGTAACTTGGCACCGGAAGTGACATGTTTAAGGGTAACGTGGCACCAGTGAAACCCGTCATTCCTGCATGCAGGTCTAGTTATTCTTATTATTATTATTATTATTATTATTCAGATTCCAATTTGAATAGATCTCAGCAACTACGTGTCGCATCGTTACGATTTCTTCGGTTTTACTGGGAAAGTGGGTGTGACTTAGAGGATAAAGCTATTTTGAACGTTCTGCGACAATGCGAAATGTCCGAAATCACCGAAGTTATCGTTTTTAAAAATATTGCAGTAATTTTAACAATAATCATTGGATTTTAACTTTCGATACATTTTGGCATAGCCTGAGACAGGGCACATAGCTACGCTACTTTCGATTTTTGATTTTCGGCAAATCTTCGAAGATATTAGGCGCCAAATTTCGAAAATTTAAAATTTTACAAAAAACTTTTTTATTTATGAATATTTTTTAGTCGTATTGTGCACAGAATTAAAGGGTCATCTGACTAGTGCAAAAATGTTAAAAAATTTTGTCTCAGTAATTTACCTTGGCCGCCATTGGCTAATTCAGTTTTTCAGTCTTAGATTAATTTTTTTATTGTTCGATTTGTATAAAACAAAGTTCATATGCTTCGTTGTATCAATTGTCGTTTTTTTTATTACCGAAAGTGTTATCTGTCGGCACCGGAAGTGGCATAATTTTACCAAAAACTACAATTTTGACAGTTATTTACGATCTTCATAAACAAATATTATTTTTTTGAAAAATTATATGACTCAAAGAGTGTGCCCTTTCAAGGCGCAAAAAATGTAGGAAGCAGTTTTTTTAATTTCGATTTCATTTTCGAGCAAATTCGATTAAGAGGCTAAAAATGGTGTAAAATTGGCCTATTTACAACCTATTCAGGCTTTTCAGATTTTAAAATATTTCTTCGTAACTTTTATAAACTTGTAGCTATAATCCATACGAAGAAAATGTATGTTAAAATTCGTTTGTAATATAAGCAGTTGCCAAGAAATGGGCAGTTCTGCATAAGTCACTGTTTTCGTTATTTTGCCTGTAAAATAGTCAATTATTATTGGATTTTTATAAAAGTGACATCATTTGATTCAAAAAGCACGTAGCGTCATATCAAGTTGATTACAATTTAAAATTGACACCGGAAGTGACATCATTTGGTCAAAAAATGCATTTTACACTTTTTTAAATCAATGTTTTATTCAACCAAGAATAACTTAATATGTATTAATAATTTTAACTTTTGGTTTAAATTCACATATAAACAAAACTCATATGGTCATATAGATATCATAAAATGGTTTCTAACTTGTTCGGTTGCCGAGAAATAGACGGTTTTCTACAGGTCACTTTTGAAGGTTTCGGGGCCATAAAAGGGTCAATTATTATTCGATTTTCATAAACGTCACACCATGTTATACCTAATGCCATTTGGGATTTCATACAAGTAATTTAAGATTTTCATTATCACCGGAAGTAACGTCATTTTGGCCAAAACTGTATTTTTAGCCTCCAAAACAGATATTTTATTCAAATGAGTCTGTTTTGAAATCTTTTTCAAATTATGGTATTTGATGCCAATCAACAAATAGAATGAACCCATACGATCATACAGATACCACAAAATGGTTTCTAACTTGTACGGTTGCCGAGAAATAGCCGATTTTCTACAAGTCACTTTTCAAGTTTTTTGGTCTTTAAAAGTGGCAATTATTATTCGATTTAACGTTTTTATTTATAAATATTATTTAGTCGTGTTGTGCACAGAATTAAAGAGTCATCTGACTAGTGCAAAAATGTTAAAAAATTTTGTCTCAGTAATTTACCTTGGCCGCCATTGGCTAATTCAGTTTTTCAGTCCTAGATTAAATTTTTATTGTTCGATTTGTATAAAACAAAGTTCATATGCTTCGTTGTCTCAATTGTCATTTTTTTTATTACCAAAAGTGTTATCTGTCGGCACCGGAAGTGGCATAATTTTACCAAAAACTACAATTTTGACGGTTAGTTTCCTTCTTCTTAAACAAATATTATTTTTTGGAAAAATTATATGACTCAAAGAGTGTGTCCTTTCAAGGCGCAAAAAATGGAGGAAGCAGTTTTTTTAATTTCTATTTCATTTTCTAGCAAATTGGATTAAGAGGTGAAAAAAGGCGTAAAATTGACCTATTTACAACCCATTCAGGCTTTTCAGATTTTAAAATATTTTTACATAACTCTTATAGACTTGTAGCTATAATCAATACGAAGAGAATGTATGTTAAAATTAGTTTCTAAAATAAGCAGTTGCCGAGAAATGGGCAGTTCTGCATAAGTCACTGTTTTCTTTATTTTGCGTGTAATAAAGTCAATTATTATTGGATTTTTATAAAAGTGACATCATTTGATTCAAAAAGCATGTAGCGTCATATCAAGTTGATTACAATTTAAAATTGACACCGGAAGTGACGTCATTTTGTCAAAAACTGCATTTTAATCTTTTAAAATCGATATTTGTTTCAACCAAGAATTATGTCACATATAATAATAAAATTAATTTTTGGTTTAAATTCACATATTAACAAAGCTCATACGGTCAAAAAGATATCATAAAATTGTTTCTAACTTGTTCGGTTGCCGAGATATAGGCGATTTTCTAAAAGTCACTTTTGAAGGTTTTTGGCCCATAAAAGTGTCAATTATTATTCGATTTTCATAAAAATTTTCACCCTTTGAAGCCTAATGTCATAGACGATGTTCAAAAACTAATTTAAAGTTTTCATTATCACCGGAAGTAACGTCATTTTGGCAAAAACTGTATTTTAAGCCTTCAAAGCCGATATTTTATTCAAATGAGTCTGATTTGTAATGTTTATACAATTATGATATTTGATTCCAATCAACAAATAGATTAAACCCATACGGTCATATAAATACCAAAAAATGGTTTCTAACTTGTACGGTTGCCGAGAAATAGACGATTTTCTACACGTCACTCTTCAAGGTTTTTGGTCTATAAAAGTGGCAATTATGATTCGATTTACATAAAATTTTCACCATGTGATGCCTTATGCCATTTCTGATTTCATAAAACTAATGGAACATTTACATTATCACCGGAAGTACTGTAATTTTGTCAGGATCAATTACATGTAACAAATGTATAAAATGTAATGATATTGCTGGATTTGTTTGTTTCTGTTTCCATTTTATTTGATGTGTGCAATTCTTATGTGGAAACCTGTATATTGGTTTCATTGGTACCGGAAGTGACATATGTTCAAGAGTAACGTGGCACCGAAATTGACACAAGTTCAAGTTCAAAGGTAACATGGCACCAGTGAAACCCGTCATTCCTGCATGCAGGTCTAGTTAGAAATGTGTTTGTTGTAACTCAGGGTAGGATTCGACAGGGCACGTATTGTAGGAAGACGGGTCTGTCCTGTTCAACATTCCAGTTTTAACATGTTTCAAGGCACTGTCAACATCACATTTTACACAGGAAAAATGAAATGTAATGTCCACTCAACACAAACTTTATTATTTCGCAGTTAACATAATATGGTTAATCTTTATCTAATTATTTGCTTGCTCCAAGGAGGGTATAGCATGAAACCAAAGATCACAGAGAAAACTACACCATGAGAGGCCTTATTATCTAAAGTTACACATTTGATAACCTCACTGATTTTTTTTAACAAAACCCCTATGTCCACCCTTCTCCCAAATTTATTAAAATATGTTACAATTATTTGACGTGGAAATAGACATCTTGAATGGAAAGAAAGCTAAAAGGTTATTTTTAGAATGAGGAGCTCTATTGCCCTGGCAAAATATGAATGCAACAAAAGCCAAAGAAACTTGTAAAATATGGAGACTCTGTTAATGGAATTATCTTAAGAAACATGGAATTCATTGCTCATTTATGCCAAGTTCTTGTTTGCAACACTTTAGTAACTTTACCCATTTATTGCCATTTATTGAAGTGAAGTTGATTGACGTGCAACATAACAGATTTAATCAACCATCTAATGGTGAATGTTTACCTTTCGATAATGAAATGAAATTGAGTTTAACATTCTAGTTTTCTACACCATCCAGGCTGCTGATGAAATGCATTAATTCATACAGTGTAATATGTGGGAAATTTTGCCTAGATTGTGAAACTACCACTTACCCTTATATTGAGTTCCACATATCAAGGGGTCTGTGCTGTGCATGCCAATGTGTAAAAAGAAGCTTGTTTTTTTAACCATATGAATGACTAGACCCTGTTTCTAGCCAAGACCTCCGGTCCTGCACAACTGAGGAGTGAAACTACACAGTAGCCTCTGGAGTACTAACAGACTGACGGAAAATCTGAATGTGGGCATATAAAAACATGTGACACATTTCTGGTTACAAGCAGGAGAGAATCCAGAGAAAATTTAAAATACAACTCAACTTTAAATATTATGTTATTTTTATTTTATAATGGGTAACACAATTACCCAGATTTTATCATACATTTATAATACTATATACAATCAGCGATTGAGACAGACAGACATTTAAATGCATCACAAATTGGTGACTAGTCCAATCACAGATGGATATAACTTAAATATTTATACTATATACAAACAACAACTATATACATTAACAACCATTATCATATATACAACCACTGGGGTAAATATACTTCTACTATTTGGGCATAAAGGATTCATTGTAAGAGTGAAAATGTGAATAAGTCACTGTCAAAACAATATTCCATATACCGTGTATAGAAAGGGGGCAATGACTCTGTGCATCCAATCAAAGCCTGGAATAAACCAATGTTTTTTTAAATTGTCGCTGTTGACTTTACCCTACTTACTTTGCATGTAAAGTTTATTTCATCTGTTACATCATATTTAAAAATGTTTTCCATTATCAAATTTCTGAGTACAAGGCCCTGATAGTTTACAATCAAGGAATCGGCTCCTTGCATCACCAAATCTCTACACAGGACTGATTACATTTACTGGTAATCGTATTAAACTTAATAAAAAATTTACTAACATGGCCTAAAACAGTGACCAACTTAAAACGATGTGAATAAATATCGCTTGGTTCCTTTTCAATATAATATTTCACCAATTTTCAATGTTTGGGTTTGTAATTTTTTATGGGTTTTTTTTTGACAGTGGCCTATTATTTTTTCTGGATAACATAATATTAAACAATTAGCATCATTATACTGTAAAACAAGAATTTAATGCAAACCTTCAAGCCACATTTCCAGGTGTATTATCGGCCGTGTTGACAAGTAAAGTGTTACCTAGCCACATGGATGAGACAAAAACCAAATTCCACACGTGAACACATTGGTGTGAACATGAAAGAACCTTTGACAGTTGAAAGGTAAAGAATGGCAAAATTCAATTCCTATGTTAGCCTTGAAATGAAAAAGATAATAAACTCCAATACAACACTGGTTGTAATATTGTCTCTTTTCTTTTCTACGACGACATTAACGGTACTGAGATTTCGACTTTAAATACTTGCATAAATGTCTTGTTTTATAGTAATTCAATACAACCCATTAACAACACATATCTATATCACAGTGATTTCATTTTCAACATTTACTAATTCTATACAAGGATAAATAATTCTATTTTGAGAAATAAAGAAAAATGAGAGATATTTAGCTGGTATATATGTAGTTAATAACGTTAATAAATAAAGCAAAATTAGTTAACAACATAATTATAACAAAAGTAAATCTGTTATTGCACATAGTTAAGAGTATATTATTGTTAAATAAATAAAATAAAACAGAAAGATAAAGTTAATATAATATAAATGTAGAAGTAGCAGTCTAAGGAGAGTTTTCTTCTATGACGGTTGTCAGATTGTTAAGTACCATTTTCACTTGTGAATTTGCTGACCATCAGAAAATATTTTTACATTACAGTGTTTCTGTATCACAGTACAGACATAAAATACATCAAACACAGCATTAAACATTATTTTATTTAAAGAACACATCAAGTTTCATATACTTGAAGCCTGTATTTATTAATATAAACACTTTCACCAATTGCACACCAATCTGATTGAAATTATTAGATTTATGACTGTGGCAGACCATCTAATTTGTCGATTTCAGTCTTAATCCAGTTGATATGCATGTGTGGATTGACAATGCGCTTCAATCAACATGTTGGATGTACTAATCATAACCCAAGTTATATAAAATCCATATACTGTAGAAAGATTGTTAACAGGCCGTTCTGGTCTAGTATTATTATAGATTATAACTTATGACTGGATTATAAAACTTTAGAATAAATTTGTTAATGCTACATTATCAAATGTGGCTTATAAAGGTATGGTATATACTGCTCCTTTTATTAATTTACCAATTTAATCAGATTGGGGTGTACTTACTGTAAAGCATATATAGTAATCACTGGCTTTAAGTACCCAAAATTTTGTTTTGCCAGTTATGAGCTCTTTAATATGTTTTTTAGGCTATTCTATAACATTTCGAAGAATGCATTTATTGTATAAATTTATCAAAACTGAAGACTAGATCATATCTTGATTTATATCATCAGCAACCAAACATTTTGACCATAATCCTGTCAGATAATCATGTCATCCAACTCTAGGTAGATACTTTAAAATACACCCAATGATAATTTGGCAATAGTTCTTAAAAACACAACCTTGCTATTGGACTATGAACATTTTTGACAAAAACATATATAAAACATGCTATGATAAATGAATATTTCAATCATAAATTACATAATTATAATCAATACAATTGATAACATTTCAAAATAAATTTAACTAGGTACAATATGGTCTATATACAACATAATGGAATAAATTATATTGGAATATTCAACTTAACAAGTGGAAGGGAAACAGTATAATAAGAAATCAAATATATATAGAGAGAAAAATGGGTTTAATGTCCACTTGACTTAAGCTGGATCATCAGGGGCGTACATAACGATTTCGTTTGGGGGGGTGTTTAGCCAAAATGCGACCAACTGATGCACATACCCCCGCCCCACACACCAGTGGTACTACAAACTGGGCAGTTCACTATTATCGTGAATATGATAGTGCTGAGACAGTATAAGACAACTGAGGAGTAGAAGAATGATTTTAAAATGGAATCGAGCGCCGCAGGCGCGAAAAAATTTCAGATATGAAACCGAGTAGAAGAATGATGTTATAACGAAATCGCGCCAAAGGCGCGAAAAAAATTTCAGATATGTATAACAGAGCTTTTAAATTTTTGGGACTGGGGTTGATAACAAATGGGACAGAATCTTGAGGCTTATCTGTCAATTTTGATTGTTTTATGATTGTATGTTTATCTCATTAATTCATTTAGTCGGAGACCGACTGCGGTGAGTACTTTTTTTTGAGACCGACTGTTTTTTGCCGTGGTAGAAAACATTTCATAGAACAACATACTCACAACAGAATAAGAGTGACAAGCAGACATGGTTATTTTATACCATAGTTTTGAGTGACGTATGCAATTTAGGCACACGGATTCCCGCAAATACATAGCATTTGGGATCTATTCTGGCATTGTTTTTGAGACAGACTGCAGTGACAGCACTTATTTTGTGACCGACTATTTTTCTCCTTTGGTGAAATTTTGTTGTTAGACCAATTTAACATACTTACAACAGAATAAGAGTGACGTATGCAATTTAGGCTCACGGATTCACGCAAATATATAGTATTTGGGATCTATTCTGGCATTGTGTTTGAGACCGACTGCAGTGACTGCAGTTATTTTGAGACCGACTATTTTTCTCCCTGGGTTATTTTGTTGTAAGACTAACATTATACTCACAACAGAATGAGAGTGAAACACAACATCTTTTCAAAAATGATCAGTTGACAAGGTTATTTTATACTAAGAATGCACCTATTTTGCGACCGACTGCACTGATTTTGAAACCGACTATTTTTATACTAAAGTTTTGTGTGAGTAGCGTGACGTATACAGTGAGTACTTATTTTGATACCATCTCCCTCTACTTTGCGACCGACTGCACTGATTTTGCGACCGACTATTTTTTTTGCGTGAGTAGCGTGACGTATACAGTGAGTACTTATTTTGATACCGACTACATTTACTTTGCAACCGACTGCACTGATTTTGCGACCGACTATTTTTCTACTAAAGTTTTGCGTGAGTAGCGTGACGTATACTTATTTTGATACCGACTACCTCTACTTTGCGACCGACTGCACTGATTTTGCGACCGACTATTTTTTTTGCTGGGGGGGTGTACCACCCCCCCACATTTACACCCCTGCATTTAGTTTCAATTTTATTTAAACAATTTGCTTGAACGTAGGTGTCTTTAGCAGCGCGAGGAAACCAGACAACCCAGAGAAAACCCATGAGGCTGGACATGCAAATGTAGGTAGTCCTTGTCAATAATAACCAGGGAATCACGCCACTTGACTAAATGGCATCATCTAAAGTGAATGTTTTAGACCACTTGGCAACCCAACCCCCTTCTTCAAACAGTACCGGTAATTAAAGCCAATTAAAGCCATATTCAATCAAAGTTACTTAAAATAAAAAGTCTGTTGCTCCTAATCCATCAAATTTCATTTTACCATTTTCAATTACTTAATTTTCATGCCAAGCCATAGAAATTTGATGAGCTTGGATACGACATAAGAATAAGATTGTAATCAAATATCTTTTCAGTAAAATAATACAAATTTATGACTATTGAAATAAATTTTGAAAATTTCAGGCTTCAATATTTCCTACTGTGCAATAATATTTATCTTTTTATTCAATACATATGAATTTCTTTTTTTCTTAGGTAGTCAGAAAGTCTGAGTTTCTCAAGATGAAATGGCAAGTATTCCTTAAGCAAATAATAAATCTGATGATCTGATAGTTTGTTAGAGCTATTAGAAATGATGACCTACATGAACATACAATAAACATGTACATGAATACAATTAGCACAAATCAGACCAAAATACTGTTTACCATGGAAGCATAATATTATCACATTAAAATAAATATTATGGCCATGTAGTTTTAATGTAATGTATGCAGAATATGTGGTACTGGTATATTAATCAGGGCAGCTTTTAAGATGGGCAGATTAAAAAGATTCTCGTATTTTACCATGGATTTAAACTTACTGCATATATGATAAAATACATGCCATAGTATCAAAAGCAACCCTGTTAACATTACAACATTGCCATGATTAAAATAAACAGTTAATTAAAAAAAAAAATAATAAAAAATATATGGTAATAATACCATAATAATACTCTCTTACTATGAGTAATAAACACATTTAATTAAAGGTCCCAACTAAACAGATGATGTTTAACTAACATATCCTTGACCCCATCCCTGAAAGGTCGGAAAGTGTCCGACTGTTTTGGAAGTTCCCAGTCTCTTGATAAATTAAAGGAAAACTGTGACATCAATCTGAAATAGTCAGGTCATATACACATAATTATACATCTAACAATTATAAACTTCATTTCAACTTACATAAATACTGGTAGAAATTTTATGTGGGAAAAAATGACTGGGTAAATTATCGGATTTAAAGACCTGGGGCCGGTTGCTCAAAGCTCTATTAACTTTTAACGATCCATTAACATGGAGTAAACGGATCGTTAACTTTAACAGAGAGAAAGGTTGTTGCTGGAAGCCCCATTAACTTTAACGGATAATGAAATTGACTTTCCAGCAACAGAAATTTAACGGACCGTTAACAAAGGACACATGAAAGATAACGATCGGATCGTCCTTTGTTAACGGTCCGTTAAATTTCTGTTGCTGGAAAGTCAATTTCATTATCCGTTAAAGTTAATGGGGCTTCCAGCAACAACCTTTCTTTCCGTTAAAGTTAATGATCCATTTACTCCATGTTAACGGATCGTTAAAAGTTAACAGAGCTTTGAGCAACCCGCCCCAGCTGAACATTTTTATTCTTGCAAAACAAATTGTTGACAGGCTTATGTTTATATACCGAAAAATGAAGATCGATGAAATTTCATTTCAACATTACTTTGTAAATACTGAATGAAATTAAACCATTTTGGTCCAATAGTTCAATATTCCCATTAGTTTGAACAATATTCCTACTGCTTCAAATCATATACTGATACCACTAAATGTATTAGCTTCATTATAGTTTTCAGTGATGGGACCAATGTCTTTGACTATTGTCATCTACTAATAAAACTTATTCAGTAATACATGTACCATACATAATAAACAGGAGTAAATTTGGTTTTATCACAACAGTGCACATTGCATACTATATAAAGCACATCAACTAGTGAAAGGAGAAGTTCAACCGTTGCAATTTTTTTATATTCTTTTAATCATCCAATATTAAAATAGTTTCCATAATGCAGTAAGCTTACTCAATGTATAAGATAAGCCACTGTTTATAACAAAACCTTGTGCTACTGCCACAGCTTATTGTATTCTGTAAACGTGTGAATACACTGCTTTATGTGGACATGAAAGTTGGGGAAATAATGTCTTGCTTGATAGCATTTTTATTTGTGAATTAAAGATGAAATGATTCATGCTTTGGTTATAACTATTTCAGTACTACTAGACGATGAATAAAATTTTAAAAGATAGGTTGCCAGGCAACGAAACATACACCCACAGCAGCTAAATCGTCCGGGCAGTCAACAAGGGTTGTCGCATATTTTTACTAATTTCGGTAATGAAACATTTGTAATACACTAAAAACTGATTAAGAGTAACAACTCATTATGTAATTATCAGAAAATCATTAGAATTTGATTGCTTTTTATAAAGTTTTACCCCACGCTAACAATTAGTATATACATGAAACATTTAATATCATGGATTTAGCTGTTCAGTTATCTAAATTCATTGAAAATCAAAATACTTGTTTGTTTCAACACCTTAAACTCTATGTATCAATCTGAAGTCAATGGGATAGTAACTTTGGCCTCTATAGCGTCACAAGAATTTTTGAAGTTATCAAGGGAGATAACTCTGGCAGTAATTATTTGAAATCTCTGAAAATCAATAGGCTTCTTCGTCTCATGACCTTAAACACTGTGTATAAATCTAAAGTCAATCGGATATTAACTTTGGCCTCCAGAGCGTCCACAAGATTTTTTGAAGTGATCAAGGGCCATAACTCTGGCACTAATTATCGGAAATCGCTGAAAATCAATAGGCTTCTTCGTCTTATGACCTTAAACACTGTGTATAAATTTGAAGTCAATCGAATATTAACTTTGGCCTCTAGAGCGTCCACAAGATTTTTTGAAGTGATCAAGGGCCATAACTCTGGCACTAATTATCGGAAATCGCTGAAAATCAATAGGCTTCTTCGTCTTCTGACCTTAAACACTGTGTATAAATTTAAAGTCAATCGGATATTAACTTTGACCTTTAGAGCGTCCACAAGAATTTTTGAAGTTATCAAGGGCCATAACTTTGGCACTAATTATCGGAAATCGCTGAAAATCAATAGGCTTCTTCGTCTTATGACCTTAAACACTGTGTATAAATTTGAAGTCAATCGGATATTAACTTTGGCCTCTAGAGCGTCCACAAGATTTTTTGAAGTGATCAAGGGCCATAACTCTGGCACTAATTATCGGAAATCGCTGAAAAACAATAGGCTTCTTCGTCTCATGGCCTTAAACACTGTGTATAAATTTAAAGTCAATCGGATATTAACTTTAGCCTGTAGAGCGTCCACAAGCAATGTGGACGCCGGACGGACGGACGGGGGCGACGACAATATACGACCACATTTCAATGTGGGCGTATAAAAAGGATGCACTTCTCCTTTGAACATTCATCTATTAATCTAAGAATTAGCAGAAAACAATTAACAACTTTACAATACATGCATGGTTTTAAACCTTTACATAAACAACATGGATGTGTTATATTGAATTAAGTATTTATAACATCAAGACAACTTTACATTTATTTATTGTTATAGACATTTTTCTTTATCTCTAGATATTTTTATAATCTATATTCATCTTAGCACAAGTTTACACAATTAAAATGCAATATGTCATAGAACTGAGATGTATGGTTAAAATGTTACAAAACCTAATTTTTTATTTTAATATTAAATATTCAAATTGGGAATCATATTTTACGTCTTTTAATTAATTCACAGAGTATAATAATGTACTTTATTTAGACAGATTTCTAGGATGGTAATCTATATTAAGATAAATTATGTGCATGTATTCAACTTAATATTGAGAGATTAATATTATCTGACATATAAACAAAAGTGTCTCTTGTGCGCTTCCTTACATACAACTTAAAATATTTTACAGCTGAAACAACAAGGAGATTATTGATCATTACTAATGTTTAAAGTTTAAACTTTTGCATAGTTATAACTACAAGACAAGAAATCTAAACTTCTAGTTCTTTAAGTCAATAATTAATATTAGTCTGTGAAATAATTAAATCAATTAACTATAATTTATAAATCCCAACTGAAGAGATGATGTTTTATTAGCATGTCTCTAACACCTTCTCTTAAACTATCAGGTGAACTACGCTTCTTTGGTAATTCCCAATTGGTCGATAATGTAAATGCAAACTGAGCTAGTATTCTGAAAGAGATGAGATAGGATATGGTGTACAACAGAATAACGATAGAAAACAGCATACAAACAACTAACATCAAAATACAGAATGTCTACATACAATAAAAGGTACATTTAGGAATGAATTAAAACACAAGTCACATACAAATATTAAACTGTAAGTGGCAGTCAAGCATACAATTTATGTAAAGACAATTTCAAAATATTGCCGCTTAAGGTGGAAAATATTGAGTTACAAATATAAATCATTAAAATGACTAGAAAATAAAAACATAACGAAAGAGAATTGCAATGTTTTCATAAATAAACAATGAAAGTGGAAGAAATAGAATAAATATCTCAAAATGTACAAACAATAAAAAAATACAGAAAAACCAAATTCCAAGTAAAGTATAAAACATAATCAATATTAAAAAAAGATATAATGGTCATGCTTGAGCATGCAGAAAGTGACAATAATAAAAAATAAAAAAAAGGATTTTGAACTTTAGTTATATTATGTCATGTATTGAACAGGTCAGTTGCATTGTCTACAACATTATATAGTAAATATTTGATTATTTGAGATGTTGAAAGGGTTAATGTCAATGATATTATATAGATATGTCTGCAGGTGTTTAAGTAGATATCAGTTGATAATTTATCATGTTATTATAAATAACATAGTCTAACTAATCTGTTTAATATTCCCAACTAAATAAATGATGAGTAACAAGAAGGTTTTTAGCATCTTCTATTATTCGGTCGTTAGTCTTTATAGGTAACTCCCAATTTTGTGATAAAAAGAAGGCAAAGTGTGATAAAATCCTGGAAAAATAAATAAATTAAAAAAAAAATTGTATTAAAAACAAGCAGCTATCATGAGAAGGCAGTCTTTGCTTAAAGTAGCAATATTGTTGTCAAACCGTATAGTTCAAATCGTGTCAAATTTTTGCATTGTGTAAAAACATAAATAAATATGGCTCTTTAAAAATTACAGTGTAGTGTCCTAAACTAAAGCCTTTCAAATGGTCTCAAATGGTCGTTTGAAAACATCTTAAATGAGATGGCAACCAAATAGTGTTTGTTGACATAAAAAGATGTCATAAATAGATAAACAAGGGATGATTTAAGAAACCAAGCTTCAATCATTCAAAGTTTTAAATCAATATGCATATTTAACATTTATTATGATAAAAAGACAGACGCATGGGAGTAATGTCCATTTGACACAATCTAGGTCATTTTGGGACTGACATATTTTATTCCAATAATTTGCCTACAATAATTTATTTAGCAATTGGAGGAACCATAAGAAAACCCATAAGGTTGGACATGAGACCCTATGTTCATTGGGAGAAACAAAACAACACCACTTGACTCAATGACAGACCGTATCATCTACTGAGCGTGTGTTAAACCATTTTGCCACACTAACCAACTTTATAATGATAAAGACTAATTCATTTCTGCTAGTTATTTCAGAACCTCAACAGTTTAAATTTTTAAACTAATATGCATATTTAACATTTAGTATGATCATTGGCTGATCAAACAACGGCAAATTATTTCGAATGACATGAGTGTATTGCCACTTTAAATTAACATTGAAACAGTCACGCCTACAATCTATTTTTTCTTTTTAAGTTTCGTTCGTCATGTGTTCTCATCTTCTGTTAAAATTATAAAGCAAGCAAATATATTAAATCTTATAACTAAAGAGAAATAAGAAGTCACCACCCTCGGAAAAAGGAATGAAAAGAAACAAAAGTAGAATAACCACCAATATTCAGAGCAAACGATATAATCTAGTAACACATAATAAATTAAGGATGCATTATGTAAGATTTGGATAAAGAGCTGGCGATCTTGTTATACTTCCAAGAAAGATAATAAAAACTGAATATATATATATATATAATAAAATTACAGTCATATCAATTCAACATCTGACCATCAATTGTTTTAGCGTTGATTATGGGATGGGGGATGCAATAGGAAAATTTGCCTCTTACATACTGCATCTTTAATCTTTAATTAACATCATACAGAAACACTGAACAACATGAAATATCAAAACAAAATTAACAAGTGGATGCCTTACCACTGGGTATCCTTGGGACTGCTGTTAGAAAATATAACTTATAATTAAACATACCTGAGTTCACATTTAATCTGCACCCAACCCGGACTTCTAATGAAAGACCAAGGATGATACCATTTCTCAACAATTTCAACACAAGAACATAACGTCTCCAACCATAGATGTAAAACTTGTTCACTAAAATAATTCATAAAAATTATTATTTTGAGTGTACATACCAGTTAAATATTTACTATTATCATAGCATATTTCCATTAATCAAGCATATTTAACAAGTGGGTGCCATGCAAGATACGCCTACATTCTGTACGAGAGGGACAGAGAACAAGCTACAATATGGGGCCATAATCCAGGATGTTATGGTCCAACATGCGACAATATGAAAAGGAACCATATATTTTTCATTTTCATCATAATCAGATAAAAAATGTGACCACAAGCTAAAAATGCTATTTTTTGAACAATAAGAGGCCATAGGGCATAGCTAAAAACATGAATTCTCGTACAATCAGAGGCCATAATCCTGGAAGTTACGGTCCAAGATCTTTGGAATATAAACATACATTTAAAATTACATCAACAAAATCGTATAATCAAGGATCAAAATCCATAAGTTAAGATCTGATACATGCCAATATAGAAAGGAACTGAGATCTTTGAAATACATAAACCTATATTTCAAGTTTCATCAAAATCGGATAAAAATTGTGACCAGTAAAGTGTCCATTAACAAATCAGGAACAGACGAATGTTTAGAGTCTGAACTTCAGACTGACATCCAGAAGGACAGGGACGACTATAATATATGTCCACATAAAAATGTGGGTGTATAAAAATGGTAGCATTCCCAGAAAAGCCAAAGATTGTTATTTGTTTGATCATCAATATCTGATGTTTTGGTAAACAGATATTTGTGTCGGGCATAAGATAAACATGTTACTAAATGTCAACCACAGCATGATATCGGTATTTTTTTTTCCCCTAATCAATTGTTTGGAATGATCAACCAATAAATAAATAAAATGTATTTCCCACTATGTGGCTACATGAATCAATAGGAAGTGCAATCTGTGATGTCAGTACAGAAACACAAAGAACTGAATGCATCAAAAAGGTACGTCCAATTTCAAATTTCATGTAAAAGGTCTTACTTGAGGCCACCACAAATAAGTGATCGAAATTTAACATCCATCTGAGCATGCACAGCATCATGAGATATGTTCACTGCTTGAACAGCCTGAAAGTAAGATAAAAATAAAGATAGGCTGGCACTGCCAGGCAGGATACGCCCACATTTTCGAGAGATGGACAGAGAACAAGCAATACCGAAAGTGATTTTTCCTACATCTTTAAGTCCTGTATTTCATACTGTATTGGGAGCAGCCATTTAAGTTGGTCAGTTCCAGTCTGATATTAATGAAATTCGAAACCGACAATGATTATGGTGTGACGGTACACAACCTAGAAATGTGACTTTTCATCAAAAGCGGATAAGAATTGTGACCTGTAGAGAGTCCACAACCATGATATACCATATTTTTACACTATTCGCGTACAAATGGCGACCATTTCGTCCGGCAATTTTGGTACGATTTTCACGAAATTAGAACTCAACCTTCCTCATCAAAATCGAATTAAAATTGTGACCTATACAGGGTCCACAACCATGATATATCATTTTTTTAACAGTATTCGCGTACAAACGGCGGCCATTTTGTCCGTCAATTTTGGTCTGATTTTCCCGAAATTCAAACTCAACCTTCCTTACAGTGTAACGGTGATATAATCAAACGTTTTTTTAAATTGGATAATAATTGTGACCTCCAGAGGGACCACAAGCTAAAGAAAGGGGGATTTTGCGTATAACCAGGGGCCATAATTCAGGAAGTTACGATCCGATATGCGCAAATATCGAAAAGAACCAAGATCTTTGGGTTATAACCATGAATTTCAAGTTTCATCAAAATCGAATTAAAATTGTGACCGTTACAGGGTCCACAACCTTGATATACCATTTTTAACAGTATTCGCGTACAAACGGCGGCCATTTTGTATGGCAATTTTGGTCTGATTTTCCCGAAATTCGAACTCAACCTTCCTTACGGTGTAACGGTGATATAATCAAACGTTTTTTTAAATCGGATAATAATTGTGACCTCCAAGCTAAAAAAAGGCGATTTTGCGTATAATCAGGGGCCATAATTCAGGAAGTTACGATCCGATATGCGCAAATATCGAAAGGAAGCAAGATCTTTGGGTTATAACCATGAATTTCAAGTTTCATCAAAATCGAATCAAAATTGTGACCTCCACAGGGTCCACAACCTTGATACACCATTTTTTAACAGTATTCGCGTACTAACGGCGGCCATTTTGTATGGCAATTTTCGTCCGATTTTCCCGAAATTCGAACTCAACCTTCCTTAGGGTGTAACGGTGATATAATCAAACGGTTTTTTAAATCGAATAATAATTATGACCTCCAAGCTAAAAAAAAGGCGATTTTGCGTATAATCAGGGGCCATAATTCAGGAAGTTACGATTCGATATGCGCAAATATCGAAAGTAAGCAAGATCTTTGGGTTATAACCATGAATTTCAAGTTTCATCAAAACTGAATCAAAATTGTGACCTCCACAGGGTCCACAACCTTGATATACCATCTTTTAACAGTATTCGCGTACAAACGGCGGCCATTTTGTATGGCAATTTTCGTCCGATTTTCCCGAAATTCGAACTCGACCTTCCTTAGGGTGTAACGGTGATATAATCAAACGGTTTTTTAAATCGAATAATAATTGTGACCTCCAGAGGGACCACAAGCTAAAAAGGGTGATTTTTCGGACAATCAGGGGCCATAATTCAGGAAATTACATTCCGATAGCCCCAAATATCGAAAGGAACCAAGATCTTTGGGTTACAAACATGCATGTCAAGTTTCATCAAAATCGGTTCAAAATTGTGACCTCTATAGGGTCCACAAGCTAAAAACGTGATTTTTCGTACAATCAGGGGCCATAATCCATGAAGTTTTGATCCGATACATGCCAATATCGAAAGGAACCGAGATCTTTTGGGGATAAACCTATATTTCAAGTTTCGTCAAAATCGGATAAGAATTGTGACCTGTAGAGAGTCCACAAACAAATTGTGGACGGACGGACGTCCGGACGGACGGACGGACGTCCGGACGGACAGGGGCGACGACATAATACGTCCACATGAAAATGTGGGCGTATAAAAACAATTCTTCTAAAATTAGTTCAGACTTAAAATTCCATGTCTACAAATTAAGTTAAAAAAAATGTAAAAAACACTACCAGTATCAGAGTGATTTTATTATATGTATATGAAAGAAGGGAAATCAAACTGTTACAACAAATATTGGCATTAAACAAATTTATATCTCACCCTGTACATAACTTCTTCCGGTGTTAAAACTTTACCATCTTCATCTAACCTAGAAAAAAAATGAGCAAAGCCTCTATAATACAAAAACAAATACAATATTTAAACATGAATGAAAAGATGTAATATGTCTCAGTCATACAAAAATCAATAAAAGATCTAAATATGAATGAAAAGAAGTAATATAAGTATACAGTGGAATCTTTTATATAATCACTAATGAGTACTGTCTATACATCAAGGACCAAAACAACACATGTCCTAAATTATGCAATTTATGTGCTAACCTATAAGTTTTACATAATACCAATCTGGAATAAACACTTTGAAAATCTTTCTCTACTTCTCTTGTAGCTGCCTGTAAATAAACAAATACACTTTTACAGATCAACTCCAAAATTCTATCATATTTATTCTTATTCTACATACTACTATTTGATTTTTAAGATTTTACAACATTTTTTTCATTATTGTATTGGTGTATTCTACATACATGTAGATGTTATTGTCTGTAACCCAATTTTATGATATTGTGTTATTTTGCATAGTTTATATGTCACTGTTTGCAACCCAATCTTATGGTGTTGTGTTATGTTGCATTGCTGAAATATCATTGTTTGTAACCCAATCTTACTACATTGTTATGTTGCATAGCTTATATATGTCATTGTTACAATGTTTGCAACCCAATCTTATGATACTGTGTTATTTTGCAATTCAATATAAAGTAAAGCAAGTTTAAAGTCTGCTGTCTGCCTACTCTTCATTGAAATCTAACCCTGCAGTGTTCCAAGGTGGACCGCAGTTTTTGGTCACATCTGAATGACTAGTCAACAAGTGTGGTAATATTGGATGACGTAGAATATATAGAAGTCAACTGGATATACATGTAGAATCTTTATTAGTATTGTACATCACAAGAACCATCTTGTTATCAATTGATTTTTATTTAGGTTTACTTTTAAAATTAAATTTTAAAAAAGACTGAAAAAATTGGTTGACATAACGTTAAAAAGTGATATTATTTTTCTGACAATTGTATTGGTATTAGTTTACTAGATGTACTAGAACCTGTAAAAAGTAGTCTACATGTATGTGTTTATGAGACGACTGGCAGTACAAAGCTATTAATCTAATGCACTATTTACAGTAATGTTTAATAGACAGCTGGTGTATGGTTTGATATAGATGACACGACACATGTAAAAAGAAGTAGACAGTATGTAGTCTATCAGGTAAAAAACATACAACAGTAAGTAAACATGTCAAATCAAGTACCCCTTTACTACTGGTAACAAACTATACCCATTACAACCCACCTGCTTCAAACAATACAACATACTCTCAACTTTTAAATTATATACAGTACTACTGAAATAGAACCCTTTAGTGGATCAACTAGCTTTAATCACAAAATAAAATACTTAACATATTAATAATCTACATATTTGAACGAGCAGAGATTTATGATTCTTCAACATAATTTATGGGGGCGAGAATGTATGTATGTGTATGAAATGATACAGGATTGAATTTTTAATGTTTTACATTCTACACCAACTGGGATAATGCAAAAAAAGGATTTGTCAAGTCAAATTGTGATACGAGTCAAATTGTGCATTTAGTCAAATTAGACAGTGAGCTAAATTTGTCTGAATAACAGCATTTCCGTTCACCCTTAATCAAATTCCAACAGTCAAGAGTTCTTTACAAGTACCAGGGTGGACCTCAGTATTTTTTTATAACATATGAAGGACTAGACAGTTTTTATTGCTGGGTCCTCCATCTAATTATTTATCAAAATCAAATGGGAAAAATGTAGGCTATTTCTTGTTTACAAGCAAGTGTGGACTGATACATGTACATTGTAGATTAGAGTGACAACACTATATGCCAACCTTTGTAAGTTATGTCACAAAATGTCAACTTTTGTTTAAATTTTTCATTTTAATATTAATAGATGGTTTTGAAGTTGTTCTAGCTGAATGCCAAGGCTAAACAAATATCAATGCAGATAGTTCATCACAGTTCAAAGTTATGAATAAACCTGACCATAGAGAATTAACTGATTTGAATGTCAGTCAATTCCATTAATTCAAATGTAAATACTGTATGCAAGATATATTTGATTTCTGCTTTCCCTGATAATGGTTTTGCCTCCTACATTTGGACATGGTCTACTCATGAAATAAACACCCATATGTGCTCTGCTCATGTACATGAAGCCAGAAGCAGCAATAGACCCTTAGTTGTTATTACTATTTCATTTATACTTTTTATATAATATGATTATTCAAATTTTTATTGAACAGTGATGCATGTTTTCTTTTAAAAAAGTGACCATCTTGTCTTGTATTTGAAATAAAACTAGATCTGCTACTGTCCCATGCAGATATGAAAGCTTTCATATTCATCGTCCCAATTATATCAAGTATCCTAAATAACAGGATAAGAAGAAAAAATTATCAAAATTGGTTAAAAACTCGCAGGAAAGAACTAAAAATGGCAGGTTGAAATACAACTTTTTTGATTTTCAATATCTTTTTTTTCGGTTACCCCGGACATTAGAAAAAAATGATACAATGATTTCACACAACAGGCTAGCTGTTAGACTCTCAATTGACAAGAGTTTCATCGCCCTCCCTTCATTATAACCAAAGTTATCATGCCCTAAAGAATCAAAAAATCAGCTTGTTACATGTATATCTGCTTACCCTAACCAGAAAATTCACATCTTTAACATCAATCATGACATTGACCTAGTGAACGTCTACAGCAAGACTGAACATTCTAGCTCAATAAGAAGGAGAGTTATTGTGTTCCAAATTCTCGGCCCTTCAAATTGCTACCACTTTTCGTATTCACTTTAAAATGGCGACCATCAGTTGACCTAAATCAAAATTCTGCTCTTTAACATCAATCATGACATTGACCTAGTGAAGGTCTACACCAAGATTGAACATTCTAGCTCAATTAGAAGGAGAGTTATTGTGTTCCAAATTCTCGGCCCTTCAAATTGCTACCACTTTTCATATTCACTTTAAAATGGCGACCATCAGTTGACCTAAATCAAAATTCTGCGCCAAATGTTTTTTAGGCCTTCCTTCAAGGATTCAGAAAATATAACTCCCATGTCTGTAAGTACAATATCGACAAACTCCATATTTTGTATGCGAATCAGTAATGACTGGTCTAGTATCGAAAACAAAAATAGGGTCATGCTGACCTATATTTCGTAGATTTTTTTGAAAATTTTGATCCTTAATTTCATCAAGGGGAGATAATTTAGAAAGTTTGTGATCATACTTTTGAAATCGCATCGGTAGGATCTACTTACTTACTAATTTCATGACAATCGTGCAACTATTAAAGAAGTTGTCAACTTGGTCTAAACTTCAGGTTCGAAATCACAGCGACAAATTTTTGAAATTCGAAAATCTGAAACTGCAGATGAAAATGTTTTTTACAAGGTACTCAAGGTAAAAGAATTAGTAAAATAGGTCAATAAATAACAAAGTTACGACTATGCATTGTTAGTTTTTTCGTTCGTAAAATTCGGTGATTTCGAATTCGTAAAAAGTTTTGAAAATATATTTTAACAACTTTCGCACCCCATTTTTTTTTGGGGGGGGGGGGGCAAAATTTCAGTTAGATCCTATGGATAGATTCTGAGAAATCCGATTTGCAGAAAATACACACAAAAAAAAAATAATAATAATCTTAACAGAAACAATAAGCTTAATTATGGATGCTTAATGCTTAATTATGCAAAAAGTATTGATAACTTGTGGACATAGAGAGAATTGTGTATGGATGCTTTTCTCTCCAGACTAATATTTGCTGTGGTTATAGTAAAGACAATTTAGTGTGGAGTGATCTTATGCGTGTTGTTTTTGTAACTGACTGAATAACACATCAACACCTTGAGTATGTCAAACAAGAGGAAGAAATAGGTTGCACTATCACGATATATATACCATGAATTAAGCTGTGCCAAGTATTAAATTGCTTTTACTTTCCAACTTTTATAGATAAAAAAAACCTGTTCGAATGCATAAACACAGGTTACCATGGCAGGAATCAAAAGGATTCACCCTCGTATATACATGTCGACTGCAATTACAAATTTCCAAAAGAGAGAGGGAGAGAAACAGGGTCTAATCAACACAAACTAGGTCATTAAAATATGGTATAATCTTTAGCAGTGTGAAGAAACTGAAGGACCCAGAGAGAGAGAGAGAGAGAGAGAGAGAGAGAGAGGGGGGATTTAAGATCTACTTGACACAGTAGGTCATTTTGGGACTAATGTATGGTTCAATTTTATTTTATTAATTTGCTAGCCACGAGAGAAAAACAAAGGAACTGTAGCAAACCAATGAGGTTGGACAAGGAAACTATTTCTTGTACAAGCAAGGAATCAATGGCAAACCTTGTGATTTCATGCACACATGAGTTCACAAAGCATTCTCAGACTAAAGTTGAGAATTTGCTCAACTTTGAATCATAGTTTATGAGAAATATATTTGATCCAGAAATACAAAACTTTACACATAGTTTATTATTGATGTATTTGATACATTAAAACAATAAAATTATTATAAAGGGCTACCGTATATTTTAGTCAAAATGAGGCAAACAATTTTGACTAAATTCTCAACTTAAGTCTGAGAATGCTTTGTGAACTCGGGGCCTGACCATCTAAATCCCAAGACCAAGAGAAAGGCCACAGGGTTTGGCAGACAGGCAGGGTACCCAACTTCTTGTTTATATACTAGCTTTGGATCAAAAACACTGCATCTATTGTAGCTATTAAAAAAAGTGTGCAAGAATCGATATGGGCAACAACAATATACACTATATAAAAATGTGGCCGTACAAAAATGTATTCATTTTTATGGAAAAACAAACTTCATCGTTACATATTTTTATGATCATATCAAATGATCATTAAAAAAAAGCAAAGTAGTGACATATGTGTACTTAGAAAAATATAGGTAAATCCAATTAAATATTTACGAGAAAACATATTAAAATAGTTATTGTACTTAGAAAAACTTCCTACAGGTAAATAAGATTGAACATTTATGAGAAAACATGTTCAAATGAAAATTACTAAAGCAAAGCAGTGAACTATGTATACTCAGAAATACCTCAAAGAGGTAAATAAAATGGAATATTCTAATATTACTAATCAAAGTAGCATGGGATATTAAGAATATTCTGCTATGTGCATGGTACCATCCCAACTGTAACATCTAACAAGATTTATAAATGAATAAGGTATATTGAATAAATAGCATATTTTGTGTGGGTTTTTGTATAAATAAATTAAAGTATCTATATATTGGAAGGTAATGGATTGGTGGATTACATCATATTCTCATGATCTAATTTCATTAATGAAATCATATATCAAACTGTATAATTTACCCATCGACTCATAATCATAGCTGCTATGGTGCCTCTTTAAGTAATTAAATTTGTGCTAATGTCTTGTCTTAATCTTAAGCATAATGTATAATTAAGAAACCACACATTGTGGCATGCCATAGTAACTAAGTGCATTTATGCATTAGCCTTAATAAGATTAAAGCACAAATTTAAGAAATTTATGAGCACAGACATGGTACCCAGCAGAATACTTTTTCCCCATTATCTTATATTCATTCATTAGGAACACCTTAAAAATATCTTATAAGGTAGATATATCTAATGTTGACGTCTTTCAATGTTATAAAAATATATGTTTTGAAGAAGCCAAGGTGTTGGTGCAGAAAAGTAAGACATTGTGCAAAAAAGTAACATGTTAAACCCCATTTCATTTCAGAAACCTGGAATTTTCAGAAGTTCATTGACCTGAAGGTCACCAAACTGAAATCAATATCAATCAAGCCCTGTACTAGCGTATAGTGAACACCTGGCATTGTACACAAAATCTCACTTTACCTACACACAAGAAAAATCATACATCCACTTAACATTTCTTTCCTAAAATACAAACTACCTGGCTAAACAATGTGGCTGATTTTCAAAGAAAAAAACAATCTCTGCAAATCTCAAGAGCTGTGGAATTCCAAGGTAAGATTGTGTAAACATTTGTGAATGATAAATAAAAGTAAGACTAGTGAGTAGTGTTGTATATTGTATATATGCCAATAATAAGTAATCAGACGGAATGTAGATCAGGTAACATTGTTATCAGGTAAAACTATATATCATAAAGATAGATATGAATTTTATATCATTCTTATACATTCTTTATCAGAACAAAAGCAGATGTAAGCAGGATTATTATGAACTAAGCAAATGTTTCTAGTACCATGTGTATGAATGGAAGGCAAATTCTTGCTAAAATTACATGAATATAGTGTACACTTTAATAAGAACTGCCTTTTGAGTTATAATAAGAATGTAGAGTATATGCAAGATGTATTCACAGCATTTACTAGAGATTAACATACTGTATATACCAGAGTATAAAAACATGATTCAAACATTAGGAAAAAAAGATCTTAATTAATAGGCTCATGGGTCTTAAACACAAATCTATTATGTATCCAACGCTACAGAAGCAGAAAAATTAAAAGCATTTCATGAAGATGCCCATGGGTCATAACAACACATCCATAATATGAGTATTCAAACATGCATCTAACAGTACACTTCCATGAGACACACAAATGTAAGGCTATCACAAACCGGCAACCCATCGTCCTGTTGCCTGCTCAAGTGACGTAGGAGACACATGTCATTTGTTGATTGAAGCTAGGGTTGTGAGAGAATGTACACATGAATGAACATCAGAAAAGAAATTGACAGATGATAATCTAAGAATATACACAAATTTCGATATTTATGGTAAATGAATGAGCAACGACAAATACCAACTGTAAATATACAGTAGATGTATACTGCGCATGAAGGGTTCTTGCGATTAAAATGTTTTAAGAGGGATTTGACACAAACTTTTGATAGATAGATTAATCTGAATGTGGATTTAGATCAAACATATCAAATAACACAGTTAATCCTGGGAAGGCATTTTCAATAACAATTCAATTACCCTTTACCCCATGACCTATAATTAATGTGCACATCCTACTGTTGGGTCCACAAATAAATCAACTTAAAAGTTTTAAATGTTAATAAACCGTGTTCATTTGCATCCTCTTTAATAATTCTTCTTTTTTTTGTGTGTGTGTTAGCAGATGTACGATACCTATATTTGTTCTATATACAAAATCTGATTTTGTCTGTTTTAAATAACTATTGTCCAAACCAGTTGTTCCAGTCATGAATGGTTGCCATTGGTGACAAACAAACAGTTTACAAGGACTTAAAGGGGAGAAGAGAAGAAGATGATGACTCAAATGACGAGAATGCTAAGACCACATGCATAAATTGGCCAAATAAAATTTTAAGTACTTATAGCCAGTTATTACTTTGCACTTTATGGCAAGTTCCCACCAATCTGATTAAGATTAATTGAGCCATCTTCACTCAAAGTTGCAAATTTAGATCTTCTGTAGAAACAATTTTGCCAATTATCGAGAAACACACTAAATCCCCTAAAACGCCAGCGACCTCACAGTCACCGAATGATTAGTAGTATTAGAAAAGTTAATTCCTTAATCCCCAAACACAATAAAACAATTAACAATGGAATAATTTTTTGATATATATGAAATCAGCAAGATAAATATTTAGCATAGCTTAAAAGAGACATTTAATTTTAGAATTTGTTCTATAAATGATATAATCAAGACAATTGTTAGTGATAATCAGAATATCAATTTGATCAGATTATATTGGAGTAAGTCAACTTTACACCTACAATAATAATAAGCTTTAAATAAAAACAAGAAGTGTATGAAATTTTTCTCGACGCCCCTAATATATGAACACCAATGAAGCCAATGTAATTAATTATTATCGGATTTTAAGAACCAAATGGGTTTCAAATAAAAATCACACAAATTTAGTTCAACATTATTATTTATGTCATTGGTCTTTTACAAAATGGAGGAAGAATATTTAAAGAGCAATCTGATTAAAACACAGATCCAATTTCGTTTCGTTTTTTATAATTCAAAATTTCGTTTTTTTACTTGTCTTCACTACTCTTGGATCTGGAGGACTTGTTATTTGTCTTGTGTTCTGCCTGAAATGAGGCGTCAGCCAATCAAATGGTCTGTCGAATCGACCGTTTGACCTTTCCATGCATGAAACTGTGGGTATATATTACCAGCGGATAGAAATGAAAAAAAACAAAAGTAGATTTTAAAAAGCATGGCGGTCGCTAATTGGTTAATCGAATGACTGACGTTATTGGGTCAAATGTACAGTGCTTGATACCTGACGTCATAGAACGTGAGCTCCCACTATAACTAGTTAGATCTACATGAGTGTAGGCCATTGAAAGTATAAAAAACGAAACGAAATATAGATCTATATTTTAATTAGATTGATTTAAAGAGATTATACACATGTTATAGTATTCTTTCAATTCGGACAAGATTTGTCAGGCAAATGATTGGTATAATCCCATCATATACGTTTTGTCCATATTCATCTCATGCAATGCAGTTTTTTCGTAACAAAATATCCAAAACACATGCACCATATTCACATTTACTTAAACGGTGTTACAATTTAGAAGAAATCAAAATTAGAACTTTCATACATTAGTAATCTGTTTTGTATAGTATAACTTCTAGGAGAATAATCTCTGTTAATCTCACTAATTAATTAGCACCTGAGAGGTCAGGAGATTAAGGTTGTTGAATGGGTAATCAAGTTTAGTTTGTGGCATGTTAATTGAAGCACCCCCCATCAATTCACATTACGGGTGTACAGTGATATGACGTCTAGTACCTGTAAATAACGCACTAATCAAGTGAATTAAGAAAGTAAATGAAAAGTGTTTTACAGGGTCTGACACATAAAGGGCAATATATTGAATAATTTTGATAAAGATTGATTGTACATCCAAGTTATCTCTTAAAATGTTGAGTTGTACTCACAAATGAAATTGAAATAAAGAACTTTTTAAAACTAACTTTATACATATGATTACTATAAGAATGCTTTACTGAATTGACAGCCTTCTACTTTACTTATTTTACCTTATCTTATTTCATTTATCTTTATTTATTTTTATCTATTTTTGTTTATCTATTTTTGTTTATCTATTTTTGTTTATCTATTTTTATTCATTTATCTATTTATTTATATTTTTATTTCATCTACCTAATTAGTTGATTATTAGTTTCTATACCCCCACCCCAACCCTGAAGCCTTACTAGACAAAACATAACCACGATAACACCAGATACTCTCTTTTTTCTTTTCTTTTTTTCAGGTGCTGGATTCTTCCTTCAGAGAACCAACAAACAACAAACTAAAGACATTATCAACTACCATAACCCACAAAAAAACAAAGAAAGAAGAATGGACCAAGACATATACTCATCAACAAGCCCCAACTGGACAGAATGACCAGACCAACGAAAACGACCGAAATATTTATATATATATATGTACATATTATGATGTACATATTATGTCACTGTGTGTAATATATATGTACATATTATGATGATGTACATATTATGTCACTGTGTATAAATGTTCGTGTCTGGTTGGGTTTTTTTTCAAAATGTCAATATGTAAATGTCCATTTTTGTCTAAATGTCCCTCCATGTTTATGTCTGTTTAGCAATAATTTCGTCTGACTATGTCTGTGATCATCTCTACTGGCACTTCTTATTTCTACACTTGTTACTTAATGTCTTCTGTACATATATATAAATGTCTGATTATCCTTTTTTCCACTAATCACATTGTAAATAATTTCACTATGTATAAATAACGTGTTATTGTCTGCAATATCACCTCGGTTGAAGCGGAAGTTAAATTAAGCTATTTCACACACTAAATTTCAATCAATTGGTTAAGTGTGTATAAAAATAAATACTTGCTTCGAGTATACAATTGTGATATGATCCTGCCCCTTAACAGTATTTGTCTGTTTGGAAGACTCTAGTTCTCTTACATAGCAATAGACATTGACAAACTTTTATTAAAATGAAAATTTAAAAATTAGTTGTTTGTAAATTTTTTTAAAGAAGCCCTTCATCTTTGACTGAGGAACAACTTTACATCAAAGATGACTAGACCATAAAGGCCAGTATTATTTAAAATAGCAGCAATAAATACCATGTAAACGGATACATTAAGAAAAAATATAAAAATATTACCTCTTCTATAAATAACCATGGATGACAGTTACTTCCTAATAAATTAGATCTCTTTAATCCATGCTCAAATACAGCTTTTATAGCAGGACATAACCTACAACAGATAAAATATACATTTAATCCTGCTAGAGTTCTGGCCCTTTTTTCACTAAATGTATAAGTATACTGTTATTTTCAAATTGGCTTGTTGGCAATATCACTTTGGTGGAAGCAGACTTTAAATCTATTTCACACCCAGACTGACTGGCCTGCCTTCAATAGGCGAAAAATTGATGAATATGCCTAGAAACCTTTGTTCATTCCTTCAATGAATGTTTTCGAGTATAAAATAACAACACCATTAATTCCTGGCCACATCCATCCAAACAAGTTGTGAAGGAATTTAGTTTGTTCTAGTGGGCTTTATTACCATCTAAACAAATGTAACCACACTGCCTCATTACTTTCCTGCATTGTAATATCATCAATCATAGCTTAAAGGGGATGTACTGTTTGTTTTATTCACAGCCTAAATACCTGATGGTGTCATTAATAAAATAGTATAAGTTATAAAGCAGCTTTGTGCTCACCATCAATCACTGTTGACAAACTTCCCTCGCCGCTTATATCAATAAATAAACTATTAAAATGAAGTTATTTCCCCTGAACAATTAATTTATTATTAATGGTCATTGTTGTAAGTGACTGTGAAGAGCCCCACAGCAGTGGTTGTACCATGTTGAATACGACGTAAAATATTTTTCGCCAGCCCCACATCCAACATCAATAAATTTGTATGATTAGAACACATTCTACTTTGTAATATTAACTGAAATAATGATACTTACGTTCCTCGGACAAGATCTGTTATAGCTTCAGTTATAGAATCATCACCAGCTTGAGAATAATTTTTACTTCTTTCATCTAATAAATCTACAAATTTAGCAGGAAACCAACCACGTAAACCATTCAACTCTCCAATCCAACAATGTTCATCTTTCTGAGATATAATCTGAACATACAAATTAAAAAGATGAATTACTTGATTACTACTTGTCAGAAAATCTACATCATGTAGGGACATAGTAAAGAGTGCCTCAATGGTCAACTTAATCAAAATGGTGGATATATCTACAAAATATGAGCACCTGTAGAAAATAAAATGCCTATAAAAAATAATAATGACATAAAATTGACATCCTCAAAGCAAATTAGACCCATCTTACAGTTAGCCAGGTTACAAATAAATGTAGGAAATGATATTGCTCATTATACATTCAATATATGTATATAATGAAAAATACTCACTGTAATAATATCATTCTTTCTGAAACCCAATTCATCATCATCATTTCTTTCAAAATCTAACAATGCCTTAGCTCTTCTTCGTCTCGTTCTAGCAACATTAACATAGTTTTCTAGATCTTTGGCATGACTATCCATTGTATAATCTGCTGTTAGTATCTGCAAAATACCAATATCATTAACTGATTACAAATCTATGTATGGTGTATTTATGGGACGCATGTCTTGTCTATTCAACATACCAAATGTCTCCTGTTGATTCATTACATTTACTGAATTCTCTGGATGAAATAATACATTTATCATTACAAGACTAAGGATATTTTTCACAGAGTCCAATAACTCCTCAACATCAACACATATCGATAAGACACTCAGCACACAACCTACCCATAAGACTCAGCACACAACCTACCCATAAGACACAGCACACAATAACACTTAGTACACACCACACCCATAACACTCATCACACAATATACTGATAAGAAATAACACACAAAATACCGATCATACCGACAACACTCAGCACACATCATTACCCATAAGACTCAGTTCACAACATGCATATTAAACTTGACACACAACATACCTATAATACTCAGCACACACCCGTCTTCCATTAGCCGAGGTTAGGTGCAGATGAGTAGGACATTAAATCCCATTTCATTTCATTTCACTCAGCACACAAAAATTTCTAATTGAGTTCATGTTTAAATAGCAATGTTTATTTAAGCGTTCAGCAATACAATGATTCAATAATATGGTTCTGGTTGAAATCAGTGTATGGTACCTTTGATCAGTTACTTACCACTTTATTATTTTTAGGATCTAGGGACTGAAAATGTCTAGCGACTTGTAGAATAGCTTCACGAAGATCTACCAGTATTTCTGTTTGATGAATATTTTTAGCTTTACCAAAGTCATCATCTTCACTTCCCCATAATAATATAGACAGTGATGATCTCGACCTTTTTAAATGCCTTTTGTTCAGTTGCTGAAAAATTAATTCATTTATTTTTGATCATAAAGTGAAATGATAAAGAGAAATACTATGTACATTGTAAAACAGATAACATGTTTTAAAAACTATTCTGGAGACAAGGTGGTTCAAGGAGTATATCACTTGCTCACTAAACTAGAGATACCTTGTTCGAGTCTAGTGTTATTAAACATAGTTCTTGAGGTTTTTTTTCTATGTGGTTTTCCCAAGTCAGTGTTGTGGGACGTTAACGTCTAATAAGGAGAAGTGTCTAGTCTTTTGAATTGGACGAAGAACCAAGGTCCTGTATATAGCAGTACATAAAAGATCCCCATAAATAAAAGCATGCGGTCCACTATTTGGGCAAAATTTCATGCATGACCATCCATCGAGATTGGACAGGCGACCCTACTCATTGTCACGTACAACTGGGAATTCGAAACCACGCCAGTTGACTCAATGATACGCGTGCTAACCATTCGGCCATCCACCCCCACCAGAAAAGTAAGACTTTGTACCCATGCCATTTTATTATATAAGGAATCTCCTTCCCAGCAATGTAGAAGAGAGTAGACATGACTGTGTGACTAGTAGAAGTAGTAGAAGCTAGAAATGGGATGATTTATATGTAACAGTTACTAACCTGTTTAGGTAAATTACGCGAGGATTCTGGATTTACTAAAGCCCCATGATCAGCCATTAAATAGGCCAGATGTTTTCTTCTGTGAGTATCAACAACGACATCAGACAGTGAACCAGCAACTCGGAAAGCAATCTAAAATATGCAAGGAATAAAATTTTAAAATTTAATAAAAGTCATTATTTGAAGTGTGAAGGGTGTTATATAGGGTAATATCATTAAACTATAACACATACTTATGGAAGAACAATCACAGATTTATTTAGGCAACATCTCCAACCAAGAGTATTCTCTCAACGTTTTAAAGCAAGTAGGGTAATATCATTCTCCAATGTTATTCAGGTATCCAAGAATGAAATATTTTTTAGCAAAAAGATAAAATCATAAAAACCTTGGTATTTTAACAGAACATGCAAATTAGTAAGTCTCATATACCTGATATTTGCCTTAGAGAGTTACAAATTTCATATACTTTAGTTGCTCGTAATTTTAGTATAAAATGAATATCAAAATAAATCAATACTAATGACCCTAGGCTTCTAAATCAACTGGTAAACTGATGCTTTAGATGATGTATAAATAGACATAATTGTATTTATTCAGCATTGTCTGTTTGAACCAAATAATGCTTTTATAAACTTATATTACAGATAACTAATTTTCAGTCTGTTTTAGAACTATCTGGAATTTATCTGATTTGAGATGTTGATTATCTTTAACAGAAATATATTCAATAACATTTACACAAACACAGTGTTCTGGGAATTCATAAAAAGATTTTTACATAGATTTTTGGTAAATAAATAAAACACTGAAACACACTCTCAGTGGGTTTGTTTACAAATTTTTCTTTTCATTTCACAGCTCAATTACAGATCAAAAAGGTGAAACAGGTACAAGTCACAAAGATGGAACAGGGTTGGACAACTGTATTAGTAACTAACCTCAATTAATTCTTCGACATCTTCTACATCACCAGGTACATCAGATAGTGCATTAAATATCTGGGCAGAGTTATCTAAACCTTCCAATTCTTGTTCCTGGATTGAAACACAAGCGAAAGATTATGCTCTCTTCTGTGATATGGCTGATAACCATTTTGATTATTAGTATGATTTAACTTGGGTTTAACATTGTTTAAGCAATTGTAATAAGAAATGGTCAATGCTTGCTTCTTGCATATATTTTGTTATTTTGTAATGCCTTACAGCCTATATCCAAAGTTCAACCAAGCACAAATAAATTTGGTCACATTTTATAAAAAGAAGATGGTCAATCTCTAGCACATTTTACATTAGTATGGTTAGTAAATATTATAACCTACCTTTAACTTCAACATGCCCATGGTAATTTGAAAAATAACCACTGATCCTTCATAAAAGAAGAGATCCCACAATCGTAACAAAACTCTCATATGAACCACGCTGGCAAACAGTGTTAAAAACCAATGTAAGCTGATTAGGGAGAGCTCTGAAATCATGCAGGGAAAACATGCAGGTTAAGCATACGAGTGGATATAAATATATATAAGCTTTTAAAGCATTTACAAATATATTTTGATTGTAAACAGACATAATTTGTTCAGAAAATATTTTACTGGAATGTTTTTCTTGAGCCAATGGTTTAATTAAACTCCAGGGTTAAGTTGTTGTGTCTGTATTTAAAATCACCCAGTGAGAGAGAAATGGAATTTAACATCCACTTTACACAACTAGGTCATTTTGGGATTAACATAATAAACTTGTGTTCCCGGAGGACCCAGATAAACCCACAACGTTGAACAGGTGACATGACTTGTCAGTAATCACATAGAAGTTGGGAATCAAAACCACGCCATTTGACTGAATGACTGACTTTATAACTTAAATTACACTTGTTGGCTACCTACAACATGTAAGCCCTTTAAAAACTATTCTAGTAAATGTCTGTGCTGTTGATGTTGTATTATATATTGGTCTAATTATGATTGAAACACAAAATTAATCCTTTTGTAAATATTTTCAATATCCTTTTCTAGGTTTATGTAAATAGATTTGTATGAAAATAAGGTCACAAACTGGGATTCATATATAACAATTTATACCAAGAGAAAAAAAGTATTATGATCATAATAATTAAAATAATTTCAGAACCAACTCAACCCTAAACTTTAGTCATGATCATCATGTGTATTTGTAATGTTACTTTTGGAAGAACTTTGTGTATAAAGATGCATTATGTAAGATTTAGATAAAGAGCTGACCATTCTTGCTATAATGGTTCGAAAAAAGAACATGCAAAATAGATATATTGAAAATTACAGGTTATGAGTGTTATCACAATAGTCTTGATTGTTAAGTACCATTGCTAGTATGATAAACAAAGTCTCATTATCCATTTCTACATTAAATCATTAAATGGCGATTGCATTTAAATATTTCAAATAATGGCCAATGATAGCTTGTCATGTAAATAAATGTCTAGTTAATAATTCATATAATATTTATAAGGCAGATTTAGCTCTTAGTTCATAATGCATCTTCCAATATTGAAATACTCCCCTAATTGATACAGTTGAGTACGTAAATCATATGCGACACCAATAAGTTGTTAATATACTTCTATCTCTTGTTTGACCCTAGTGAATACAACACCAGACAAACACAACCATAACCTAAGCCAACATATGTTCTGAATTCACTCAATGCAATGTATTAAATTCATGCATCATGATAAGTAATAGTAAATAATTCCTATCAGTACAAGTTTTGAAAAAAAAAACAACGATTGTATTAATATTGCTCACATGTATTTACATAACAGAAATGTATACTAAGTGCCGGATTTAGATGAAGAGAGGCCGAAATCCAAACAAGGAAAGATCAACTCTCAAATAATAATCCATTTTTCCCCAACAACTGATCTAATTAGAATGTTTGTATATACTGGTGTTTTCTGTGGTGTTGTATCTGTGTGTCCTATTAGGCTATTATTTACATCCCACCCCACACCTTTTTTGTCTGTTTGTATTTACTGGGTAGGACGATTCACCCAATACATACTACCCCAACATCATCATGTAGTACACATTGGGTAGTATTAGGTAATATTGGGTAAATTGTCTGCTGGTTTATACTTGTCATGTATATATTGTATGTATGTTACTATAGTTATAATAACATGTGTGTTTATATGTTTTCAGATGAGTCAATAGAATTAAAGAAATAAAGAAAATAAAGGAAAGTTTGTCTAAACACAGTTAAGTGAAGCCACTGATGATACATGTAAGAAAAGATTACACGAGAGCGTCCAAAATATTACACCTTGGACGGATGCTCTCTTGATTTTGCGACCCTAGGCTACAGGTAAATCCGGCACTGTGAATACCATACAGAAATTAACACACTTTCAAGCATTAATTTCTTACATTATAATAACCCATCTTTCATAAAAAGTCATTAAAATTTTTCATAGTTATCATTAACAGAATCATGACAGTTTACATTTTCTACATATAGACTGCTATATATGGATTGTTATAATATACATCCCACTCAAAACATAAAAACACGTGAATTTTGCTACATAGTAGCTGTAATATAACACCAGCTGTTACATTTATCTTTTGTTTTGTACAATTTATAACAATACTACCATACTTATCATATCCTGTATTGCATATAGAATATTAAAAAAATAAAAACAGAATAATATGAATTTTAGTCCATTATGAATAATATTAGATCCTATAATGATATTTTTAGTCGTCAAGCAAACCATAATAAATTACAGACTTGAGAGTAATGAAATGTAAATGTTTATATTTTTGTAATAATCTATTGAATTTATTTTACTTACCTATGTCATGTTCTTTGAGTACTAAATCAACATTAGGTAGGTAACTTATTATCAATTGTCTCAATACCCTTTGATCCGCCTGTTGAAGAAATAAGAACAATCAATATCAATATAAACCTGACAGTCCTGACACATTCACCAATATTATTCATTAGAGAGAGGTCCACTCAACACAAAAGAGGTCATTTCAAGAATTTAAGGTAGGGTCTTTAAGCAGTGGGAGGAAACCACGGTACTACGAGAATAGCCAGGAGAATGACCCTGTTTAGGTATTTGGGTTCCTTATTCCTATGTTTTATAATAAAAGGTGCATCAACATTAATCGAAGTGAAATGGGGTTTAACGTCCAATTTTTCTGAATTGGGCTAATGAAGACAGGAACGTTACAAAAAGATATCTAACATGAGCACATCTGATCTTGAAACATAATGCTGCTTATAGAGATATTTAGAAAACAATTCTAGTAACCTATCATTTTAAAGAATCATGTTTTCTTACTTACCTGAATACCAATCAATGTATTAGAATAATAGGAAGCTGGTAATAAATCTTCTATAATAGCACACATCATCCAATAAGCATCTTCTTCTTCATTAAATAACAATAACGATGCTGCTATCTAGAATAAAAGAAATAAAAGAGATTTTAACATGCTACTTTCCTGCACCAAAAGGGCTAATACATGTGTAAGGAACAGGAATACATCATTTTCTGTGCTATGAGGGAAATGTTGACCAGTCAGTCAGGTGTTTATGTCTTGGGGTGTTTTTTTTTTTTAATTCCAACTGCCTAATCATCTAATTAACTGTAATCATCTAATTAGTGTAAATAGGTATATAATTATTATATATGTTAGTTTCATTATACAAGCTAAAAAGACAATAATCATGAAGATATACAACAATCTGAAAATGATAATTGTGTAATTCATTATGTTTCAGATGTCAGTCTAACGGTGACGAGTTTAACTTACCACACCTGTACCCTGACAATATCCTATATCGGGATATAACCAAGCCAAACCTCGAAGAATTCTTCTTAATCGGGGAATTCCTGTGCTGTTGATGTTACAAAAACATGCATTGCTGGGCATGGTCCTTAATAAATCCTGTAAAAAAATAATATTACTATATAGAAACCGATATTATAATGTTTAATATAAAACAATATAATTGCCAATTGTTATCCATAGGAGGCTGAATCCATTCATAACTGCAATATTATATTTTTGTCAAAAATTAGATATTGCATTAAAAATTCAAATGTCAAATTTAAATATTTGATAACTCGTTTAGCAATAAAGAGACATGTATGATTAACTGATTGTTGTCCCCTTTTTTTAACTCACTTTTTCTATCTGTTTGGATGTCATGAGATGATCATTAGCACTTGCTTTCACAACATCTTTATAGCTTAATTCTGAATTCAGTTTCTTCTCTAATGCACCCGATAACCTCATCCAAATTTGACTTCGTAAAGAATGTGGAATGCCATTTCGGACCATACCTCGTAATTTTTCAGATCTAGGTAATCGGGGTTCAACCTGTGAAGCATTCATAAATAATTATACCAGTTAATACATGTTTATTTCGATGCAGTGAACAGCAAATTAGAAAATCCATTCACACAGATTTGGTTCTGGTACATTGTATGTGAAGTAGTTTTAATTGAACTTGCAGATTTTGTGAATTATAAACATCACACGTAATTCTAAATCTCAATAAAATACTGTTAACTATACAGAAAGTTCACCATGTCAATTAGTCTATCAAACTATTCCATTTATTTTTATCAATGACCAAATCAGTACTGACATCATCAATGTTGATAAGTGGATTAGAAACAAAATATTTATTTGTTTAAAGAGACAAATAAATTCTGTAATTCGAAGGTGTAAAGCTGCAACAGGCAATCTCCTTGAAGAACAATCATAGACATGAGACTTGAAATGAAATGGGGTTGAACATCTTACTTTTCTGCACCATCTTGGTGAATATCAAAACAGATATTGTGTGCTATGACTATGAGCCAGTATGAAGTTAATTTTGACCAGACAACGACGTTTCCACCTACTCTTCTTTGAGTTCCAACTCCTATGGTTCTTTTACATGTACATGCACGCAATGTGAACATGGAACCTTGGTTGTTTTTCCCCATCTGAAGGACTGGACAATGTACTTTTCCAGACCCTCCATCTTGCATCAGAGACTAAGGGAAACCGTTTTGGAAAATCCAGAGAATCTTTCTCAATCAACACAGGGATTGATCTGGGGGGCCCCCTTAGTTACTGAGCCAGCATTATATTCACTAGCCACAAATTAATAGAAACAATGGTTCGTTTATCTTTAACAACATGTATGATAATAGCACCTGCATGAACGCATTTTTAGATGATTAAAACTGTATTATACCTTATCCCATGTTAAATCTCCAACTTCATTATTATGCGTAAATTCGAGATAAGCTGTCCATTTTAATCTATATTGTGGATCTTCAACAAAAGGTGTACTAAGCAAAATACTTGAATTTTCTTCTGGTCCATCTGATAATAAACAACATAACTGCATGAATAGGAATTGCTTAAATAACCGTGTAGTAGGCCTACAATTTCAACTAATAAGATAGGTTGCCAGGCAACGAAACATACACCCACAACATGTCAAAGTGATCAAGGGCCATAACTGTGGCAAAAGTTGTAAGATATTATTGAAAAATAAAAGGCTTCTTCGTCTCATGACATTGAACACTGTCAATCAGATATTAACTTTATCCTCTCGAGTGTCCACAAGATCAAAGTGATCAAGGGCTATATAACTCTGGCAGTAATTATCAGATACTGTATGGCTGAAAATCAATAGGCTTCTTTGTCTAATGACCTTAAACACTGTGTACAAATTTAAAGTCAATCGGATATTAACTCCAGCCTCTAGAGTGTTCACAAGATTTTTCAAAGTGATCATGCCTCATAACATCGGCAGTAATTATCGGCGTTAGAGCGTTCACAAGAAATTGTTGACAGCAGAGAGACCCACAGATGGACGGGGGTCAGGGCAATATACATGTATAAAAATAATATGTTTTGAATTAAATAAATGTTAACAGTTTATTTTTAAACGTAACTCTGTAACCTGAAATCATTATCTCTATAAACCTCACGATCCTACTTCAAATACTATATATATACAGTATAACATACAGTAGAATCCGTATGAGCAGCCACTCCTATTCAGCGACATCTCCTTGTAAGCGGTCACAATAAATTCCCCCCGTAAAAATTCTATTGTTTCATCTCCTTATATTTATTTGTAGTATTATCAACCTGTCAAATTACCATTATTAATCAGGGGATAAATATTAACTTGCCTTTTTTTTTTACCGTACATGTATCACAGTTTAGTACTTAATCGAGCCATATGAACATATAAGTTTACACAAAATGAAAATTTCTATTCAAATTTGAAAGTTTGATACTTATTACTAAGCAATAGAAATAACAATTTCATTGGATAATATAAATAGACTACATACAACACACTAAACTACATGTATATTTGTCCACTAAATATAGTGTCTTTTTTGTCAAGGTAATACTAATACACATCTTGTTATGAAAATGTACCACAAATATATAAGCTAGTTTAAAGGTACATTATATGGGAGATCAGAAAACAAGTTGGTAGTTCTCACTACAATAGTTAAACATAACGCTAACGCTAAAATATACGTCCACATTTCTGCTTTAATTGATATGGTACTTTGTCAAGAAGGCTAGGGCTGTAGGCAACACACAGACACAAAGTAAAAATGGGCATGACTCTGCCCCTGGGGGTTGGGCAATCACAAAAAAACAATAGGGGTCATCCTTAGGGTATAAGGAATAGGTATGCAAGGTATGCAAAGTTTGAAAAGAATATGTTAATGTTAAGAATTGCGCTCTGTAGGCAAAACACAAGACACACAAACATTGATGTGGCTCTGTCCCAGGGGATCGGGCATGCACCAAAAATAATAAAGGTCAGTCTTAGGGTACACAGATTAAGTATAAAAATGTTTTCAAGACGATCGATTAAGAATTGTGACCTGTAGTCAATACACAGACACACAAAAAGAAAATGGGCGTGGCACTGTCCCTGGTGGGTGTGCATGTACCCCAAACGATAGGGATGTTCCTTAGGGCACAAAGAATAAGCATGCAAAGTTTCAAGATGATACGTTAAGAAATGCAGCCTGTAAATGACAAAGAAACTAATACAAGAAATGGGCGTGGTCATCCTTAGGGTATAAAGAATAAGTATGTAAAGTTTCAAGATTATCAATTAAGAATAATTGTAATTGTGGCCTGTAAGCGACATAGAGACACACAAAAAGAAAATGGGTGTGGTTCTGTCCCTGGGGATGGGGCATGCACCCCAAACAATAGGGATATTACTTAGGGTACAACTACAAAGTATAAGTATCCAAAGTTAAGGAATGTGGCCTGTAGGCGACAAACAAACAAATACAAGAAATGGGTTTGGTTCTGCCCCTTGGGATCGGGCATGCACCAAAAACAATAGGGATTATCCTTAGGGCATAAAGAATAAGTATACAAAGTTTGAAGAAAATCGAGCAAGAATTGCGTCCTGTTGGCGACCCACAGACTCACATACATACATATACACACACACACAAGACAGGGGTGACGGCACAATATGTCCACATTATTATGAATGTGGACGTATAAAAACTAGCTAATGTAAAGGCAATTTGCTGAAAATTTCAGTCAAATTGATCCACTATGAACTTAGAACAAAGCGAAGGAATGTTCCGCTTAGTGTCGCTCATCATTTCTAAAGTCGGCAAGACAAAACTATTTGTCTTGTTATCCATTTAATCGGTAAATCACTAAGGAAAATATTGAAGCAAATCGAACTACAATCCAACAAAATTCTCATGCTTGCCTCAACATTGAGAGTTGATCGTGGTCTGACTAAGTTAATTAATGTCCAATTAATAGAATTTATAACATTTCAGGTCTAAAGAATGACTTACAATAGGCAAATTTTGCTCTTGCATAATGTATGTTTCATAAATTTTATAAACAACAAATATGAGTAACTTCTTCAGTACAACACACTCTTTATCCACTGTAACTATTAACAGGTCAAAATATAATATGGTTTTGGTTTTGATGAATGGAAGAGGATTAAGTAAATATAAATATTACCTTCTTCCTCTACTTTGAATCCAAATTCATCATATCTGTAATCAAGCTGTCCATGGGAATCCTCAGGCTACAGATATACAAAACAATGTGTTACTTACATACAGTTACTCTCTATATAAAATTATTGTTGTTTATTTTAAATGTACTTTTAAATGTGCCTTACAAATGTACCAATACTAACACGGAATTCAAAACAAGACGCAAACATATTTTCAATACCAAAGAAGTGCAATGATATAAATTTTTTTAAGAGGCGCAATGAGATCATTTTTTTTAAAGATCTGTATGTATACATGGCTTTTTAAATGTCACATTACCTACATGTAGGTGTCAGTGTATCATTGAAAAAGTAGAGAAAGTACTTACTGTGTTTCCTAGTTTGGCTATAATATCTTGTGGCCACATAGAAGTAGTAAGTGCTGAAAAGGGTCCGCCAGGAGTAGGAACAAAGCCAGTTTCATTCGACAGTGTTGGTGTAGCGGAGACACTGATTCCATCTCCAGTACAAACTTTTATAACTTCATCTTCATCTTCAGATAGTGTTTCAGCTAGAAAAACAAGCAAGATCGTGAAAAGGTTGCGAAGTTTTAAATAAATGAAAGTTACATACATTGACGCTTGATTATGACTCAGGACTCCTTAACCCTTAACTGGTCAAAGTCGCATATTTGCACCATAACGTTTTACTGCTAAGTAGCAGAACTTTTTTTAAGCCGCAGTTGAGTATTTAGTTTCGTATATAATTGATATTGCTACATATACAACTGCGTGTCAGTCTGGAACGGAACTTGTCTTGTCAATAACATTTTTTGACAAAAAATGTAATATTTAACAATGTCGGGAATATTAAAGACTCTCAAAGTGGTTGAAATGCCTATGAATGATTCCGATTCTGATTATATTGATGACACCGATTTAAGACAATATTTCTGAAGAAAATGATTTAAAATGATCTGCAAATTATATATCAACTCATCCGCTTCAAGTTTTTATTGATGTCAAGAGTCTATCACTTATAATTATCCGGCAGTATTCTATTAAAATAGGCATACAAAATATATCACTTTAGCTTTTTTAGCTAGCCTGACCACTTGACGTCAAAATAAAGTCGACTTTAAGTGTTAACTGCAACATTTTTTGGGGCCATATACATTGTACTCATGTTGCCAATGAATTAACAGTGAGCATAGAGGTTGGAAATCGTAAATTATTTACTCCGAAACAAGTCAGTTGGTGACTTGGTTGATTGTCCGTCCACCGGGGCTGGGTTTCACTCTCTTAAGTAGGGTCAACACACCCCCCTCCTTTCTGAAAATCCTGGATCTGCCCCTGGAAAGCACAGACCTATTATTTTTTTTTTCTTATCTAGAGTAAATTCTTTGCATGAAATAATGTCAGAAATCATCTCACAGTCTCCTAAAGAGAGAGAAATGGAGTATAATAATAATAAGCTTCATTTGACACAAACTACGTCATTTCGGCACAAACTACTGCTTTAATTTTATTCAAATAATTCGCTTGCACATAGGGGTCTTTAGCTGGGAAAAAAACAGAGGACCTGGTGAAAACCCACGAAGTTAGTCAGACGACCCTATTCATGGTCATGTACAAGTGGGAATTCGAAACCACGCCACTTGACAGGCTTTCTGATACAGTTCGCACGTGCTAACCATTCGCCTCGGTCATTACCTCCCACCCCTATAATATAAGCTAACAACAATTTTTCGTCTTCAATTTTCAAAGGAATCATCAGTGATCTAATAATCAACATGTACATGTAGGTAAGGTAAGCCTATCTGTTATCAAATATAGAAAAGATGCATGTGGGCGGACAACCTGAGTGTATAGAGTAATAGACGCATAAATAATATAAAATTATGGTTAATTTGGATATTATAGTTATTGTTAATGTCAATTTTGTGATGTGCTCAATGCAGTCAAGAGAAAGAAATATCCGTAGTAAGACATTGCTCTTGCAATGATTTTAATATACGATTCGTGGCGTATCGTCTATCGGGGTTATTTGCTTACCAGCTGTAGCCTTGCTACTGTATCCTTCGTTATCTCTGGTGCCAAAGACTGCCCTGGCAATCTCCATGATAGACAAATATTATCGTATGGTATACTAATTTGATAGCATATCGGTTTGTGTAAAATAAATACAAAAATTATATTTCCATTCCTGTGAAAATCTGTTGTTTTCCACCGACAGGCGCAGAAATACCCTTTCTGGTGAATTGTGATCATGTATGAAATACTGATGTAACATTAGATATTCATCTAAAACTATCATAACAGACGGCAAAGTATCCTCTTTGACATCATAAATAATCATAAACATTTTATTGAATTATCGTAAACAAATACAAGGAACTACTTTTTATAGCGCAGTGTTAAATACATATGTAATGCGTTGTATACGTCAAATGGGAGCATTAATTGTTTATGACATCACAAGCACTTGATAATGTCCGCCAATCCGACGCAATTAAGACTAGCGTTAAATATCTATTCTCTCGTCCCGTCCCACACCACCCCAAAAATAGAAATTGTAATCAATAGAATTTTAATGTTAGAATATAATATAATAGAGTCATAAATTAAAAATGCCCTATGGATGAAAGGTTCGTATAACTGTGTGGGATTTAGCCTACATTATTGCGAATACTGTACGAAAAAAGAAAAAAAAAAAGAAGAAAATTTAGATTTTTTCATCTGACGTTAGATCGAAATGATTTACGCATAAATTTAAGAATAAATTGAGTGCTACCGTCGTATCCCTACACAGGTCAGTAGGCCTATAGACCAACATACTTGATGGTAATAGGCCTATAGTTTTCTAGGGGTACAACTTGTATCCTCTATTTAGTTTTATAATCCTCCTATTCTCTGTGATATTCGATAGAAAACTCCTGAAAAAAAAGCCATTTCTATAAAAAAAAAAAAAATAAAAAAAAAAAAAAAAATTAAAAAGAGAAACACAGAAATGAGCATTATTGGCCTATGTAGGCCTATCGGCTATTCTGTAGGCCTACAATTTAAATGTAGCCTATCGTACGCCTATACTTAAATCAATTTAACAGTAGCTTCCTACAGAATAATGTAAGAAAAATGTTCTATACTACAGATTTCATAATTCGTATTATAGTTTAGACTAGGTAACTAGAGGGTCCATTGTAGGTCTATAGTTCCACGCAGAAACCTCTTGGCTTCTGTTGGTTAGCCTACCGTGTCAAATATTCTTTTCCCCTAATTTAGTGTCATGACGAATGACAAACTGTGATAAGCTTGCCAGAAATAAAAAATGTCTTAAAATAATCTTCTAAATTTTCCGTATAATATAAATGAGCTTGATAAAGACGAGAGCATCCTTGTCGAAACGTCGCTTAGTATCAAACTCAGTAATTGTGTATCCATAAAATTGTAGGCCTACCTTGTGTTAAATATGAATGAAATAAAGAGAGGTTATGTTCTCTTTTAAAAAATAGCCCCATTGCACTCCACCCACCACTCGCATTACTATGGAGACTATATAAGTAGCCTATGTTTAAAGCAAATCGCATCAGATCAAAGAAATGATGACAAATAATTAGTTAGTTAATTATAAATACTACATGGCTGTTGGCCTATCATTCTTATTAAATGTTAATGACCATACCCCAAACTGTAAATTGCATGTACCCCCTAACCGTGAATACTTACCGAAAATCCATAATTGGGTGGCTTGAAGTAATTGTATGAGTGTGCTACTGTACGAGTACGACTTGTTGGTGGGACAACGATAAAATTGAAATTGATCTACGGGGAGAAGAATTAACCTAATCAGTTTTTCCGTGAATGAAGATTATTAGAAAAAATTAATAGAATTCTATAGTAACCATTTCAGCAAAAAAAAAAAAAAAAAAAAAAAAAAAAATCCAAACAATCCAAATTCCAAACAAATAGTATAATCGACCATTCTATTCAGAGAGAGGGGGAGACAGTGATAGAGAGGGGCGGGGGGGGGGGGGGGGTAACATTCACACGACACAAATCATGATGTCATTTCGGGACTAACACATAGCTCAGTTTTGTTTCTACAGTTCGCTTGCGCGTATAGGGGTCTTTAGCATTGGGAGGAAACTGGAGGACCCGGAGAAAATCCACGTGCCCGGACAGGCGACCCTACTCCTGGTCACGTGCAACCGGGGAATCGAAACAACGCCAGTTGACTCATTGACCGACCTTATCATATGCATACGAACCAGGAAGTCGGGGAGGAGGTTTTCCCCCTAACTTTCGGGCCGTCGGGTAAAATAAAAACAAAAATTATTATTTCATCTAGTTGCCAAAAAGAAAGTCTAATAAAGCGCTAATTTTACTTTTCTTTTAATTGAATACGCGCGAATTTGTACTGCATTGACTGCGTTAAGACATTTTGTATAGAGCCACGCCACGGGGACTTGGAGACTATTATAGTCAAGCATTAGTAAGAAGTTTTATTTTAATCCCTTCAAGTCCCTGTGAGCCACGCTACTTTATGACACATCTCTCGGGCATCCCAGTCGGCATGGGCTAGAATATGTAAAAAAAAAACAAAAAAAAACCGCAAAATTTTCTCGGGGAGCCCGAGACTTCCACACTTATTTAAGTTGCTGTATTCACGGACGGGAGTAGCAGGAAAACATCTTTGCGGCAGTCAAATTTTCAAAATTTGCTCCCGACGGTCCCGCGGTCCCGTCTCCGTGGATTATAAACGATTGATTGGTTTATTAGAATTCTTCGATTCAGCCACCAAATTGAAAAACTGAGGTCCCGTGTACAAATTGGCGTCTACTTATGAGTTGGAATTCGATTCAAGAGTAGACATTAGTACCGCCGTCCGGACAAAATTTCCCCCATAACACACTATATGACGTATGCCCAACGTAATAAGCCCGTACGGAGCAGAACAGTATGACGTTTAACCCCATTTCATTTCATTTTTACAAATGGGGCATAGATAAATAAAATCTTAAATTTTGGTAAGTTAGGTAATAGCTATATATAACTGGAAGATGTTGGCGTGGGGAGTTTAAATAAAATGCTATGGCCATTGCTTGATACAAACGTGTCTTAACGTACACGCAAAAAAGACACCATTAATAATCCGTCCTTCACCAACCACATAAAGAGTAGAGATTTCGAATCTAAAGTGGGCTAAATGTTAAACTGAAACTGGTATAACGGGGGAATGATGTGTGCGTGTGTGGTGGGAAGGGGACGTAATATGGTGACTGAATAGGTCTGCATGACAAAAAGTATCAGTTGTGCCGGAAAGCCCGCCCCGCAATAAACAGATTATCTTGGAAATGAAAATGAATTTCGATTCTGTCCCGACTTTGATATAATAAAGACTGTAGTTAAGGAATACAACGAAATATCACAGCCCTGGTGACCATTTACAAAATATTTTCAGGCAATAATGATGCGATTTAATTACCTGTTGGTGCATTTTTTCTCACATCATAAAAATATCGATACTCCTCTTGTCTACGTGTCAACCGAACAGTAAAATATACTTTACTTTTCGAGAACAATTCTACACAATCCATAGATATTTGACGCGCTATTTCACTGTTATCGAATCTAGACACCGGGTTAGTATATTCATTTCTACAGCACATTGCACACACACTTAAAAACCTAACAATTCACCAGACAAGCTTTAGCCTGCTGCATATACACAGCTACATTCAACTCGAACGCTGGATTTTGCCTCAATAAATATAATTCTATCTGGCCTTTGTGTGAATAATGTTATGTGTCTGCTAAATTAATCTACAATTGATCCCATGTCACATAATATACAATATCTTCACGATGACAAACATTCCATTTTTACCATGCAGCGTAAAAGACATGCTGTGGGGTGGATGCAACTTAAAGGGGTTAATTTAGACGCCCCATAAACTAATTGGATATTGTGCGGAGTTGGGTCAATTTTAGAATTTGCTATTTTTGTATGAATTAGTCCGGTGTCTGAGGGCGGGGGGGGGGGGGGAGGTCGCCACCCGAGCTATGAATTTATGAGACCAAGTTTTTCTAGACCAGTTTTTCGTCTTGAGGGGGCGTTTTCGAGATACAGGGGGTCAAATTTTAATGTCCACAATAGGCGTACGTGTACGTGTGGTGGGGGTGGGGAGAATGTCATGTTGAGATAATATATTAATAAAGCATAAATGTCAAGGACTGCCCATCTTTAAATGTAAGTCTTTATGATACCCTGGACATCTGTTTTGATATCTGGGGATGGTGGTGGGGGTAGCAAGTGTATAGGTGTTCGTATGTGGAGGTGGAAGGGAAGGGGTGTCATTATGTTGACATGAATGATGATCATGCGTTATATATTAATAAAACATAAGTTTCTAGGACTGTCCATCTCTAAATAAGTATTTATGATGTCCCTTGACAACTGATTGATTTATGGGGTGGGGGTATGCGCGTGGAGGGGTGGGGTGGGAATAAAATTGGCGGGAAATGAGTTCACGTTGATTTAAATGCGGGGACGGGAGTGGACGTGAAAACATGTATTTTTGGTGGACAGAAGTCATTCCGTGCATAATTGAACTTAAGGTAGTATTTCGATACCGTTTTTGTTCCAAATATTAAATTATAATGTTTTTATTCAAGAGATCTGGGAATGTAAATCAAAAACACGGTAACTTAGCTATTAGTTTATTCATAGTCCTCATCAGAAGATTTTAAAATCAAAAGTTCATATCCTTGAGATAAATATTTTCTTGGTTGCTGACCAACAGCTTGCATATCCTTTGGATTTGCTTCAGAAGCCAATTCCCACCGTAAATCTTTATTCCAGCTATGCAGCGAAAAAACGCGCAGACGGCTAAGTGGTAATAAAGAAAGGTCTGTTATTTTTTTCAACCAGAAAATCTTTTTTCTAGCGTTATCTACTGATGTAAGTCGCCTTTCGCGATATCTTCTTCCTTTACCCGTCTAATTATTGATCAAAATTTGTATATTTAGATCATCGTTTGCAGGAGAATGGAAGTTAGAAATTACACGAGTGGAAGTAGAAATTAGACGATAGCATTTTACAATTTTGAATCTAATATACCGCCATATTTTCCGGCGTGGTTCCCCTGTCATCGGAAGGCCTGGTAATGAGTAACGAATAGTCGTTCGGGTGAGACGAAAAACCGAGGTACATCGTACACATTAGCACGTAAAAAAAACCTCTTAAAACATTTGGAATTCGATAAGATACACTGCATGGCGTATGCCCGTCTTCATTAGATCAGTCGGGTAAAACAGTGGGACGTTTACCGCATTTCATTTCTGTATTTTGAATCTAATATACCGCCATAGAAAAATCTCTATTAATTTTCTTGGTCAACCCAAGGATCGAATACGGATCTTCCAGGTTAACGAGAATACGTCTTACTCACTGAGCCATTGTAGCTCCTTCAAGCATACAACATTCATTTTCGTATTCCAGTTGACATCAGTCCGGTCGTTGTAGAAAAATACAACGTTGAACGCCATTATAATTTCATCCCAACTTATTTCTTTTAGTAGCGATATAACAAATAATATTCGCATTTACAGGAAGACATACGATCTAATGAATAAAATCCGAAACGTTTGAAATCAAGCGTTTATTTATAAATAGATAAATATATCATTGTAATTAAACATATACAATGTCAAAGTCAATCTCGACATATTTTTATAGGACAAGCGGTTGCAATGCGAGATATGTCCACGTTTTGCAATAGATGGACAGAGAATGGAAAATCAATAGGGCTCATTCTATCATTGTTCCAATGCTTTACATCGGAATGTAATGGATGGATGAATACCGATAGGATTTGTCCTTTCATGATCCAAATACTACGCACGGAATTTAAAATATCAATCTGTTAAAAGTAGTAGCCTGTCGTGAACCTATCAAATCTGAAAAAAAAGATCTGTTGAAAATTGTAGCCACTTTTGTATTCTTAAAGTTTACGGCTAAAGGGGTGGGGAGGAGGCCTTATTATTTATATTGCGCGATAGAGTTTGTTCTCTTATACGAACCCAATGCCTCAAACCTAACTTGAAAAGAAATCTGTTAAAAACAATAGCCTATGGCATATTTTACGTATAAATTTTAGTTTCATCTACATCAGAGAGAAATTATGGGCTCTAATAGATCCTGTCCTCGGTATACCATAGTAGTTTCATTCCGTTCTATCCCACTAACCCCTGAGTTAATCTATGGGGGAGACACATTATGAAGTTACCCGCCCTTGACGATTGTGCTATTTTTATAGACCAATCCCTTGAATCGTTATACTACAGACTTTGGTAATACAATTAAATGTAAATGACTTAGAAATATATACATTATTTACATAAATCATTCAGTAAATGGACATGAATATGGTTACATACCCTTATAAAGATTGGTTGCCACAGCAGCTAAATCGTCCGGGTAGTCAACAAGAGTTGTCGCATATTTTTACTTTTTTTGGTAGTGAAACATTTATATAACGCTAAAATCTGATTAAGAGTAACAACTCAATAAGTAATTATCAGAAAATCATTAGAATTTGTTTGGTTTGTATAAAGTTCTGCCCTATGCTAACGTTTAGTATACGAAACATTTAACAACATGGGTTTAGCTGTCAGAAATCAAAAATCAATATACATGTACTTGTTCGTCTTAAGACCATTAAAGTTGAAGTAAAACAGATGATAAGTTTGGCATCTAGAGCGTCGCAAGATTTTTCAAAGTGATCAAGGAGGATAACGTTGGCTGCAATTATCAGAAATAGCTGAAACCCAATATGCGTCTTCGTCTCATGACCTTAAACACAGTGTATAAATTTAAAGTCAATCGGATATAAAGTTTGGCCCCAAGAGCGTCCACAATATTTTTGGAAGTGATCAAGGGTCTTAACTCTGGCAGTAATTATCAGCAATTGCAGAAATTCAGTAGGCTTCTTCGTCTCTGTGTATATATTTAATGCCAATCGGTATTTAACTTTGGCCTCTAAAGCGTCCGCAAGCTTTTTTGAAGTGATCAAGGGCCATAACTATGGTAATAATTATTTGAAATCGCTAAAATCAATAGGATTCTTCGTCTCATGACCTTAAACACTGTCTATAAATTTAAAGTCAATTGTATATTAACTTTAGCCTCTGGAGCGTCCACAAGCAATTGTGGAAGCCGGACGGACATGGGCGACGACAATATAAGACCACATTTCAATGTGGGTGTATAAAAAAGAAGGCGAAATGACTGGTCTGTAAACTACTTGGACTGTAACCACAATCGAGGCCAGGGCAGATAATTTCAAATCGTAGAAACCCTATGGATTAACCCAGGGTATAGTGGAGTAGAACGGAATAGGAACGGTGGGGATACCGAGGATTAGGTGGGTTCTAGTTACTATACTTGTAACCTTAAACTGTGTGTTTAAAGTTACAATTGATACACTCCAAGGACCCTTACGCAAGTTCAAATAGGTTCAAACGCACAGTTGTCAACACATAGGCTACCACTACAGTTTGTATTGGAATAAGTATAAGCCTAATTCTATCACAAATAGTGAAGACCTGGACCACTAAAATAGTTACCGAACAGCTTTTCTTCATGGTAATGTGTTTTACATTTGCATAGCGATGTTTATGTTGTAATGACGTTTTATTACCCAAACCGCCATAACTTTGGCCAGTTGAATTTCGCGTAGCAGTTGAGTTTCATCAAATTATATAGGCCTAATTATGCGGTCCGATAAGGCTTCACCTTTATTTCAATGGGAATTGATTTATTATAGGCCTATATATGTTAAGCTATGCGCAGTAGAGTTTTGTGTAAATTAAGGGAGCTATAGGCCAGTAAACTTTTTGTAGTCATGTTGGAAAAACCACTACTGTGCCTGGAGTAAGGCGGAAGACGTCAGTAGTGGAACCGTGCAGGGTCCATGCACAGACTTTGTGCATATTTGGACACAGATCACCAAATATTCATGGGCCGTTACCCGAATGTAGAGCCAAAGTTATTTTCAGTCTTTCTCTCCCTTTTCCCCCTTTTGCATTGCGATTTTTGTTGACTTTTTGGTGTAGAATCAAAAAAAAAAAGGGCTTGAAAATACATTTTCTGTCAGGTTTTGGTGAATATTCATGATTTTGAGGCGGAAGGATACAAGAGTTGATTACGTTGAAAGGGAGGGTCGAAAATTGCTTGTTTAGTTGTCTCTACTTCCAGCTTGTGTATCTCAAATTTTTCATCGTGAACCGCATACATGCTTTTGCCCCATTTTACAGCCAGTCTAAGAGACGAGAATTAACATTAAAGGCAATAGGGAAAAAATTAGTGATCTGTGGCCATTTCACAATTTGCTTAAAAAGAAGGGGACATAACTCCAGAACAGGTCCTTTGGATGCAGACCACCATTAAATTTCTCCATCTAATAATTGTAGTTCGTCTATTTATAGCAAATCGCTATGTGTCTTTTTTTCTCCCCCTTTGCATCCATTTTTGTTGATTTTTTGGTCTAAAATGGACGAAGAGGGGTTGAATTAATACTTTCTGTCAGGTTTTGGTAAATATTCATGATTTTGAGGCGGAAGGATAACGGCGTTATCAATTGGCTACGGTGATATGTACGGCAACTAGTTACATGTTTTTTGTAGTTTTGTATGCTTCTTCAAGTTTGGGTATCTCAAAATTTTGGTGGTCAACCTCATAACATTTTAGTGCAAAGACATGGCCATTCTTCTGTCTATGGTGCAAAGTATTCAGCCTAACAACAATTTGGGGAAAAGTTGGAGGTGGGCAAGGAGACGAGAATTAACATTGAAATCAATGGGGAAATTAATGGTGATCTGCCTTCATTCGATGCTCAACGGAATATGGACACACACACACTGCTCACTAAATATCTCTGTTTCTACATCGTGAACCACGAATGCGGGGCGAAAGTTAGTTTTGAGTCTTTCTCTACCTTTCCCTTTTTGTCCCTTTTGCATGGCGATTTTTGTTTACATTTAAAGTGTAGGATCGTCAGGTGTTTGTGAATATTCATGATTTTGAGGCGGAAGGATGCAAGAGTTGAGAGATACTCCTTGGTTGTTAGGTTGAAATGTAGGGCCGAAAATTGCATGTCATTTGTTTATCTCAAGTTTTTCATGGTGAACGTCATACATGCTTTTGGGCAAGAGATTGTCGCATGTTGCTTCATCTGTGGCAGAAAGCGTTCTACCCAACGAAAATTTGAGAAAAAAGCTTAGAGCCGGTCTAAGAGACTGGAATTAACATTAAAGTCAATGGGGAAATCATTAGTGATCTGTGGCCATATTTTAAGTTTCATCTAAATCGGGCAAAATTATACCCTCTGGAGGGTCCACATTTTTTTATAACATGTCTTGCTACAATTTGTGTAAAGGAGAGCAGTCGAGGCTGCTGAGATTTCCCGACGGAATTGCCGAGAGACCAAGGTTGTAGGCATTCTACAGGTCACAACTTTTATACGACTTTGACAAAACTTGAAACATAGGTTTATATCCAAAAGATATTGGTTTCTTTCGATATTGACAAAGCATGACTTTTGGCCCCCGGACGTGCCAAAAATTCACTTTTTAGCTTACAGACAGTCCAGAGAAGTGGTTCCCAACATTTGTGTGATAGAGTAGGCTACCACCTTGAGGTCGTGTACAGTCGCCGCGTAGACCTACCACCTGTTTCAGCAGAACGCAATTCGATCAAATATCACTTTATTTGCATAATTTTACAAGTAGAACACTCAAATGAACTAAAATAAACTCAACTCAATACGAGGACTGTATCTGCTTCTTCTCCAAAAAGATTAATCAATCAGGAAATAAATAAAGACGTATAGAAATAAAATATAAATAATATAAGTACACAAAATAATAATAAGAATAGTAACATACACATTGAGAAAATAATGGGTATTATCTTGTATTAGACTGTAAACATTTTTGTGAAGTAAAAAACATAACTAAAAATCGTTCATCACCCCGAAAGTGCTTGCGCACCACCTGGAAGCCCTCGCACCACTAGTGGTACACGTACCACTGGTTGGGAACCACTGGTCTAGAGGTCACAATTTTTATCCGATTTTGATGAAACTGGCTATGTTTGTTTATAACCCAAAGATCTCGGTTCCTGTCGATATTTGCTTGTATCGGACTCTAACTTCCTGGAATATGGCACCTGATTGAACGAAAAATTGCTCAGGGTTTTTTTTAGCCTGTTCTCTGTCTATTGCAAAATGTTGGCGTATTTTGAATTACGTTCACCAGCCCTGACTTAATACCTTCTTTCATAACTCAACATCTATTGGCTTTTTGCATTCGTTCGTATAAAACCAGTTATATATATCTGTGTACTTCGATGTTGTTTGTGATATGTTTAAAGATAGTTTACATAGATCACACATGGGTTGATTAAAGTAATGGGAATGGACGTATGTAACGCCTTGTGAAAACTTATATGAATATTCTTCATATAGGCTCTTGTAGCCATCTTTTCTTTTCAGATAAGCGGTATATTGTTCTTCGTTATTTGCTAGATTTTTTAAATAACTGGCTAAATTCTTGGCCGATTTAAAATCGGAATAGTCAATATAAGTTCCCGGCGGAGCTATTTCGCTATAATTCATACCACCTCGAACTATTTGTAAAGTATCGTAACTATAGTAACGAAAAAACTTCTCTGTGACGTAATCTCTACATAACGTATTTTCAAATGAAATATAAAACATATATTCATTTACTTTTTCTTTTAAACACTGGCTGTCTTTATAACGACTGCATATCGTTTTACCACATCCACCAAATATGTCAACTCGAAAAAACTTTCGTAATTCAGAAACGACGCTTTCTCTTTTGCCTTCCGTTACGCAATGGCTGACTATCCAGGCAGCGGCTCTTTTCTTCCTTCTGAAGATTTCAGTGTAGTTCCGTTCGAGATTATTACGTTTAACACCTGTGATCACACCATACGGAGTCGGAACATCAGAATCTCGGCGATATGTAGCTGTCAGATCAAATTTATTTCGCCAGACGTCGGTATTAAGCTTCCGATGCTTTATATGAGGCGGAGCCTCTTGGGTGAAAAATACCCATTTTTGATGAGGCAACTTTATGGGTGATTTATTTGGCAAAGCGTGCGCATTAATAATAACTATATCACTCATTTTAAGCGTGTCCTTATTGCTGGTAAATTCACAATTCAATTCGGGACAGAGTTGCATTGGGTTAAAAGTTGGTGACAACCGAACATAGGAAGGCGGATTGTACCAAAGAATCAACTTCTTTTTAGATGTTGGTTTCACATACGTTTTATTGCCTGGTTCATCTACCAGAATGACACGACTTATTCCCCCGGTTGCTGATGTGTTAACTCCATGATCATGTACTATATTCTGTGTGCTTTGTATACTCTTCGGTTGTTTTATTTCTTTTAATCGTTCTAGTCTGATTTTTACACCGACCACTATAAATAATAACATCACAGTTACAATTAATATCCTTTTCCTACAGAATAACCTGTAAATGTATAAAATACACATAGAATAATGAAAGGTTAATTTTCTATAAACTATTATTTAGACATTTATTCAAATGACTAGCCTATCATAAACCACCATACAATTGAATGGGTTAGCTATTGAGTGGATTAGACAATGTCAATCATAATTGCGTTTAGAGCTATACTGTGAGGATAGTTCTTTTTGGAACTTTCTTTGAGCGAACGATATCCGCTGACAGTTCCTGCAATATGAAAATACGGTAAAATACCGTTATTCCCCACCTCTGTTCGCAGGCTGTTTTATAACCTTACCGTCTCTTTGCCACTATATTTTTTTCCCCACCAAACGAAAAACCGAAGTCCAGAGAACACATTGGTGTTCACCTAAAAGATCCCTCATAGCGCAATGTATGGCGTATGTCCGTCTTCATTTAGGAGCAGAACAGTAGGACGTTAAACCTCATTTCATTTCCATGTTAAAAAACTAATACAGCAAGAACGGTGGGTTCCATGTCTAAATCTGGCATGATATTATTATATTTTTAACATAAACCATTTACTATTAACAAAATCTATTTCCATAATACATGTATACCTATACAATCGCCAGCTGCGATTACAACATTTTTTGATGATAAAGTTGTTTTTGTTGTTTTTGTGTGTGTGTGGCGATAGCTTTTTTTTGCCTGTGGCTATAGATCTTTTTACACAAAATGTGTTCATAAAGTTACATTTTACACGGCCTGTCCCAATAAGGTATCATCGATTTATAATAAATTTCGTTCAATAATCAACCGAATGTACACGTAGCGAAACTAAAATATAGTTGTAATTAGATTCTAAAAGTTATAAGCCAGCCTGCCTCAAACGACCACCGCCATTATTTATAGATTCCAATCTAAACCCGGTCATGTGAATAAAGCATATCACAAAATCAAATGATGCACCCTGCCCACATTTTCATTTAGAAAACACACGCTCTGAGCTATGTACGATAACGCGTATGTCCACGGGGTAGATTCATATCAAATTAAAATAATTCTATGAATGTTTTTCATAATAATATAAAGAAATCTTATCAATTATGAAGAAATAAAAATATAGCTTTGCCTTTGTTCACTTCACAAAACAATTTTCATAAAACAAATCAAATCAACACATTAAATTGAAAATGAGTAGAGGAGAGAGAAATAAAAGGGGTAGGGGATGTGACGTCTACTTGATACAATCTATTTCTGGACTAACATGCGGTTCAATGTTATTTAAATAATTGCAGTGGGGAGAGGTGAGGGTGGACAGGCGACCTTACACCTTGTGAGGTACAAGCTGGGAATCGACTCAATGATAGACCTTTTGATCTAAGGTGCACGCGTTAGGATATTCGGCAACCACACCCCCTTAAACAACATAAAGTTGAGATGGGGGTATATTCAGACACAATTTTAAATAGAAGGGTGGGGCTGGGAGCTCAAACTAACTAAGCCAGTTGGGGACAAACATGGAGTAGCCTATTTGAGCGTATGGGTCTTCAGAAGTTGGGTATAACCGGTGAACTTGGAAAAAAATTCACGAGGTATTCAGTTGACCCACGTAAAAGTTGAAAATGCATTTTCACATTTCCTCACATTTCTGCTTTAGCGCACCTCCTTAAAGAGGCATTGTTACTCTGGCCAAGGAATCGCCTGGGTATCAAAAATCCAGTGACTGGCCCAAAGTCCTTAAAAAAAATATTGTGTCAATCTCAAATTTGGCTAGACAGATTTGTCTCAAATTTTGTATACAATCTAATTTGACCCCGCCCCATGTAACTGTTTAGATAATTCATGTATAGCTATGGCAATTTTATACTTAGATATTTTAACGAATTTTCGTAAATTGTATATTATAAATTATAATTGTACAGTTTTATTATCTATTTTTTTCCTTTAAAAATAACAAATTGATCATCGTATTGCAATAACTGCAGTAGGTCTATGTGTATATATCTATATTTTGAAGGAAAAGTATTTGAAAAGCGCAATGATTAAAGCAAAGACACAATTGGGTAATAATGTTATTTACTTAAGACGCATTATGGCGAAATCTGCCTATTTCAGATCTTTCTTTTGGCCTCGATATAAATTATTAATTAGACATGTATTCACATGATAAGCCCATGATCGGGTGGTTGTCATTTTGAACGGATTGAAACACGATCACAATTAAATAACTTGATATAAAAATGATTTGAAAACCATACTTAAAAATTATCTTACCTTGAAATAATACTGATCAGAGAAAATGTGTTCACCATGACAAGAAGTTGTATTTTTATGTTTCTATATTTCAATACGCAACAATAGCTTATGTACCTTCGCACCCAAAACCTTGTCATAAATGTAGATTCATACGCCAGAAGCGCATTGGTATAGAGTGCTTTACCGCTTGAGGCTATAATAAGTTACGCATATTACATAACTATAGTCATGCCCGTTTTTATATCCATTGCATTTAGATGTAGGCCTAAAGTTATTTTGACATCACGTGTCATTAAACACATGTATTCCATAAATACATTGCTGCGGAACCAGGCTTACACCTGAAGTGGCAAATCTAATTCCAAACGCTTTCCGCCATTTAAAGCAAATCCTTCCAAAGTAAAACACCCAGTCAATAGTATTATCAATTTGGATTACAATAATAAAGTAAAAAAAAAAAACAATTAACGATAAAATATTTTAACAATATTTAGATGATTCTTTAAAAGCAGATAATTATTCATAACAAATCACAACACAAGGTCTAAATATGGATATAACTACTTCTCTATAATTTAATAACGACGCTTTGTAATACATACCGAGAGATGTATTTATAAGATAAATTGTAACTGTGAAGCCACATACATAGGGAAATCTAAATGCCCAATATCAGTTCGAGTCGATGAACACCGACTGGCCACAACAAATAAAAAACGATATTAAGAGTGTGTCCGCGAGAAAACCATGCAGAAGGTGCTAAGGCTTCAATCACAGATTTTGACCAAATTTGGTTTATAAGTTGGGATAGTCCCAAAACACATATATGTACAATATCAGATAAATCTTTTCATTCCTGGCTGAGAAAAGTGAAAAAACATTTTTCATATGGTGAAATTGCCAAAATCTGTCTTTTCTCAAATACAAACTTTGCCAAGTCCTCACACCTTTACTATACATGGCAAAAAGACCAAACTCACACAGTTTGTAGATGACCTAGTGCTGTTACCATAAAATTAATTTCAGACGATTCCGGAAAACGAGGACTGTATACGGACTGGATATCAAAGCTTTTCTAAATTCCCCATTTTTCGTCACCCAAAGTTTGACGCTCTGTAGCTACTTCTTTCATGGGGTGGGTTTAAAAAATTTATGCTCACGTGAACAAACAACCTCCCATCATGTGATACAAAAAATAAAAATGACCGGAATCGACTTGACAAAAACTAGGTAAAGGAAACAATAACCCATGAAATTAACCTGTAATTTCCTTATTTAGGTGTAAATTAACCGTAGTAGAAAAAAAAACCTAACATTTTTTTTTCCTTTTCATTCTTATCGTGTTTACTACCAGCCCTAAAATACATTCGTATCTGATTTATAAGAATGTCACAGAAAAAAATACTTTAAATGGGCTGTAATCGTTCATTGTTCTTCTGGCACCGATGGGAAATGGTTGCCGCAGTTGTCCATGAGCTTACATCGGAATATCAATGTCCTTAATGAAATGATCTTAAACATATCCATTAATCTCAAATAGACATTATTTTAAATGAAATAATCCAAACAAGATAGGTTGCCAGGCAACAAGACACACGCCCACAACAGCAAAGTCGTCCGAGCAGCCAACAAGGGCTGTCGGCATCGCATATTTTTTCTTTTGTCAGTAAGGAAAACGTTTACAACACATGATCAAGGGCCATAACTCTGGCAGTAATTATCGGATATCGCTGAAAATCAATAGCCTTCTCCGTCGCATGACCAGTTCAGGGTGATTGCCCATGGTCTCTCTCACTCTAAATCTGGCCCTGAAGGTGTAACTGACGGCTCTCGAGGGCTGTAGCTACACCGTTTAGCGTCGACGTCGCCCATTTCGATGCAAGACTGCCTTGCTGTTAAAATTAAAACTTCAACATTTCTGTATTGTGAAATCAGTAGATATGTCCCAAAAGGAACACTGAAAACAAGCTCTATAATTTGTAGCCATTTTCGGTAACCTGTTGGACAATGAAACTTTAAAGAGACAATACAACAAATATGTTAAAGGGACAATACGACAATACCAAATATACAATAAATACAAATACACACTTATATACAGTACCACACGGTATGATGACAAGGTATAAAAGCCAAAATTTTAGCATTTTTCAATAAGCTGTATATTTAAAGTTGCATTCCGGTCATTTTTTTACACCTATTGATACTATGTGCTTAGCACATCAAAACCATCCAAAGAAATTCCACTTGCAACCATGAAGTGTATCTTTTGTTGAATATTGGGATAATGTGAATATGGTACCCTAAAACAAGTCCACAAAAAAATAGTACGGACTGATTTTTTTTTCAAATTTGTGCTGGAGTGGTAGTTGACAACCCGATTTATCAGACAGGGTCAAAATTAGAAGGTTGTTATTGCACCATAGAATACAGTCTATGCTTAAAAAGGGTGATAAATATAGATGTGAAAACCAAGATTTTACCCATAAAATGAATATTTCCAGTACAATCCTTTATAGCGACATTAGGTTGAAACCACATCAGCATGTCACTTCTTGCCCCTAGGGGATGTCATACCATAAGTTTGATCAAAAACTTCCGACCCCCCATCTTAGCACTTTTTGCGATTTTTGCTTGGTCTTCTCGCGGATAATGATATGGCACAGTGATAATGATATGGCACAGTGATGATAGCGTATCATTCAATTTGCCACCAAATAGATCAAACATCAGGTCTTTGCCAAGATCTGTTATGTCCCCTTGAGATTTGCTTTGAAGGGTGAATGCACTAGCACAGGACTTCATGACAGGATCAAATTTCACTAATTTCCGGTAGGCGGACTTTTTTATGATGCCTAAAATCCCTGGAAGTTGAATCACAGCCTGAGTAGACATGTACAAGGAGCAACTCGTTGCACGAATCGTCTCCTAATGTTTCTTTCAACAGATTAATGTTATACACTCCATGTTCTTTTGACTGCTTGTTTGAACGAAAGTAGATGATCTCATTGTCTGCTCTGGAGTAATGTAGAAGTAAGATCAGCAAATCTGTGACAATTCAAACGTTACTCAAGAGCTCGATACTGAGGAAGAGGACGACACTCAAAACTGGACGCTCTGAAACTTATTCTATATACAAAGGCGTGCGAGCCAGGGGGGCAGGGGGGGGGGTTGGGGGGGGGGCAATTTCATAGTGATTCTACAGCTCAGTGATATCCAAAGTTCTCTTAATGTGTTCATTGTTCCCCAAAGCCTGGGGATAGACATCAAGATCATCAAATTGAGTCAATAATTATGGACTTGCGGTCATTTAGAGGTGTGGGCGGCCCTTTTTTGATATGATAGGTCAACATCATTTTTAATGATCTTAATGTGTTCCTTTTCCCGAAAAAACCTAGGGAAGGACAGCAAGATCATCAAATTTGAGTTGATAGTTCCATAGTTATGATCATTTTAAGACGTTTTGGTGGCCATATTTGACGCCATCTTGAAAAAACTCTTTTCCGGGGGTCCTACGTTGGTAAACTTTCAGTATGTTATAACTGACACTAAACCCTACCAGAATTAGTTGAGAAACCTTTTGTTGCAATTTTTTTTTTGGGGGGGGGGGTGAAGGGATATTTTCTATACATTGACTTGACTATAGCGGTTCTTCAGAATTACCCGCAATGATAGCATGGCCCTTGTAAGTTCGATGATGTATAAAATACGAAACGAAATATAGATCTTTATTTTTTAATCAGATTTCTTAAAGTTTTCTATGGAACTGGTCTTTTTTCGTGCAGAAGAAAACAGTAAACCATAAAAAAAAAATAAACTCAACCAAAAAGAGTAAGAGATCGTGCAATCTTGAAATCCAAATCCCAGACAAACCCTACACGTGCTTAACCCCCAGTACAATACACCCCCGCCCCCCTCACCATGCAAACCAAAGATTGTCATGGTTGAAAACAGTGTACGGGCGTCATATACATGTATATAAAAATATCTATTGGATGCAGTACCGACATGCCAAGTTTGGACCAAGAAGGAGAGTGAGTATGGTAAAGTGGGACCCAAAGAAGTTAAGGGTTTCGCGTAGTTTGGGGCCCTCTATTACCTTGCATTTGCGTCGTTGTTGATGATTGGTAAGCAAAGCAGTCTCTGGAGGTTTTACCCCGGATATACTCTACAAGCACCATTTTCTTAGTCCACCACCCTGGATCCACCCATTGATCCGTCCCTGGTAATCGATGCCCCAACATATTAAATCTTTAAGATTTATTCGTAAACACCGTGGTTACAAAGTAATCTTTATTCTTTATTCATAACACTGTGATTGCGATGTAATCTTTATTCGTCAACTCAGTATCAACAACGGTATATGTAGCACACCTCTCAAAATAATGATGTAGTATTGTATTATCTTGGCTTCGTGAAGATGGCGTCAGATATATTCCCACTCATTGTTAAAGGATATAATACAAACTATATCAATAAGTTAAAAAAAACTTCTTAAGGATTTAAAAGACTGTCCCGATTTAAACAGGGTCACAAAAATAAAAGTCCGAGTATGAAATTTAAACGCCAAAATATAGAGGAGTAGTGTATGTAAAGTGTCTCAAACTTTCAGCTCAAAATATATGAGTCGTTTGCAGGTGAAAGTCAAAAATACTTATCCCGACAAGTAACCCTTTTGAGATTTCGTTGGGTGACCTGATAATCGATCCCCGTTCCTCTGTAAGTCTATACAGAGAATGACACTGTACTTGATAACGAAAGGTAAATTTCACCTACACATTATTTTTATAAAATGTAAGTCTGGTTTTACCCAGACAACATACTATACAGCTCGTGACACCGGTCTCCATTTCCTGATGAAAACTGACGAGTTTAAGTTGTTTGAAAACGTATCACGAACATTGAGTTACATGTAGTTGCTTGATCCTAAGGAAGAGGATTTTAAGAGATTTTAACAGAAAATTAAGCAGTTTTATTCTCCAAAAGATTATCGGGAGTGGTCCTTTAACTAATATCTGTTGGTTTGCGACATTGGTCAGGAGAAAACCATTTAGCAATATCGGGATATTTGGACGTTGTTTGTGACGTATTTAAAGCCAACTTACAGATATCACAAAATGGTTGCTGTAAGTAATGAACATGTGTATAAAATCCGAATGAAGCATGATATTGGTATGTTTCGTACAAACTATGATATCCCACTTTTCTCTTTAAATAAGCACTATATTTGTCTTCGTCATCTGCTAGAGTCTTTAAATGATTTGCCAATTTATTCACCGATTTAAAATCCGAATAGTCAATGAAAGTCCCTGCCGGTGCTATTTCGCTATAATTAATACCGCCTCGAACTATTTGTATAGTATCGTAACTATAGTAACGAAAAAACTTCTCTGTGACGTAATCTCTACACAAACTATTTTCAAACGATATATAAAACATATATTTTTCAATTACTTTTCGTAAACATTCTTTGTCATTATGTCGACCGCATACCCTTTTACCACATCCTCCAAAAATATCAACAGGGAAAAAAGGTTTAAGCATAGAGACGATCTGTTCTCTCTTACTTGATGTTGTACAGTGGCTAACTATCCAAACAGCGGCCCGTTTTTTAGCATTAAAAATGGATGTATAATTCATTCGGTGAACATATTTATCAACTCGAGGTCGTATAATTCCATACGGAGTTGGAACGTCGGAATCTCTCATATATGTAGCTGTCAAATCAAATTTATCTTTCCATATTGGACTTATATGACCAGTAGCAGGAGCTTCTTGCATGAAGAACATCCATTTTTGAAATGGCAGCTTCCGCGGTGGCCGTCTTGGCAATTTAAATGAATCAACAATTACAATATCACTCAAATTAAAATTTGAAAGATCTAACGTAAATTCACAGTTTAATTCGGGACAATTCTGTTTTGGATTATATGTTGAAGATAGTCTAATATAATTAGGTGGATTGAACCAAAGAATAAGCCTTTTCTTGTCTGTTATTTTGTTCTTTCTATATGCATTTGTATCTTCTGTATCTGGCCGGGGTGGGATATATTTGATCTGTGACGTGAAGCCATTTGATCCATAAAACTCCATTTTTATCCGAGGAAATGAAAGGTTTAACGTGCCGAAAAGAGAAGGACTATATATAAATATGATAATCACCAAACACAATGGAACAATCGTAGCAAACAGGAGTCGTGGAGAACGTACTAATCTGAAAAATAAAAATCAATGATTTAATTTGCTTGATACTAGTTAACATTAGTACTTGGGCTGGAATTGGGTATAACCGCTTGTTATTTTGAGACTCTCGTGTCCTTATTCGGGGGCGCATAGCAGTGGACGGTGGTGGGAATATGATACAATATGATCATCATGGCTCCATGGTCGATCCAATTCCCCCCCCCCTCTCCTATGTAATGTTCAGTAGAAAAAAGGTTTGGGTTGGGGTTTTTTAGACAAATTGGACAAAATTATTATTTTTCATTTTTTGTCCGACCGGCCCTTCGAGCGATCGTCCGATCGCCCGACGGCCCAATCAGCCCCTGAATGGGGCAGAAGGAATTCCATGGAATTATGCAGTTGACATGCATGCGTGCGATCTAAATCAATTCACATAATTATATCGAACTTCTTTAAATGGCATTTAGTAAGTGAACAGTAATTATATCGAAGTCAAAACATTTATTTAAACTTAGGCATGTGAAATACATTCTAGTAAAACGTGTAAAAACATCTATCTTATATCGATTGGATTAGTTACTTTTTAATACTGAAGTCAAATAATTCATACTCGGTTAAATAAACATTTTATGACAAACAAATAAATAATAACTAAATATATTCGGATGATTATCTATCATTCCTTTGTTTCTTTCATAACTTTCCTTGATCACCCACGATGTAAAATTTAAAAAAAAAACACGAGTCTAGTGTTATAAAAGGGCTGTATTTCCACCCGACTGTTTCTAATATCCTCCAAATCATTCACTGCAAATTGTAGTCTCTACCATCCACACAAATATTCTACGACTATTAGCCTGGATGGGTCCTCAAAATTTGACGGAAAATAGGTCATTGTCTGGATTATCCAATCTTTTAAGTTACCACGTACTGAATCTATCAAAACACCTCGCTTGTCAACAATGACACTCTTTAAAATTTTGTTCGTTATGAATCAGACGTATGGCCACTCGGCAAACCTCTGAAGATTTCGGGAATCTAAACTCGGCTGTATGATGAATTCCGCCATATTGGAACTACTCTAAAGGTCCCGGATGAAACATGGCTGCGCCAATTCCAAACACAAGTTGGCGACCTATTTGGCTAGCGACCTATTCGACCGATCCAGTAGACGTGGTACAAGGGTTAATCAGTGAACTGGATGTATGAAATGTGTTGTTGACGTTTGGGAAAGTAGGTCGAGGGGAAATGTGTAGGGAGTGATAGTTAGATGTATTATGAATTGTTACAGTGGCTGTGGTGTTACCTTGAAATACTATGCCGCTACCGTAACACCACAGCTTTATGATTTGTTAGACAGGATTGATACCGTAAGTCCGACAATAATAAATAAACTATTTCTGATTTTAATGTTGTCTTTTCCCACCGGCACTGGCCGTACGCCAGCAACTGAAAATAGCTGACGAAACAGCTAGGGCGTCGATTGTTAGTTCGCGTACAACTTGAAAAACCGAATGTCGTACGCCATTGTGAAACTGAAAGTAGCTGACGAAGACAGTTAGGGCGCCGATTGTTAGTTCGCGTACAACTTGAAAAAAACCGAATGTCAGTATGGTATTTCTGACATAATTGGTTATCGGTGACCTGAAAGCTGGTAATCTCGACTCAAAGCGAGTAATCTCGACTCAAAAGTATAGTGTATAACCTACTTACTGTCTACAGTCGTCGCTACTCTTATTTATAGTTCATTCATGATTTTTTGTGGACGATTTACTACTCAGTAAGAAAGCCTGTGCCCAAAAAGAGTTCTCTTCTGTTATCATTAGTATAATGACTTCCTCATGTGCGGCAGGTTCGTTTGTTTTTAAAAACACTGTTTTTCGTTCCAAAAAATAGAAAAGTAATTTTTTACCAGATGATCATTGTTTTTCACCGAGACTAGATAATTTCTCTCGGTGTAAGGATATTATCGCTTATGAAAAAGTTCATACACTGTTGAGAAAATAGTCCCATTGGTTTTCTTAGCTGCAAATACAGCGAGAATAAACTCTGTACTGAAAAATTTTCGCGTGATCTATATAAACTGTCTCCACACACTCGATTTATAATTAGCGATATACAGGTACTGTAGCAAGTGTTATGCTTCTCAGGCTAATACCTCAAAAGTACCTCCGCGCAAAACTCCCGATTTTGGTACATGCAAAAGAAAAAGAAATAGTGCCCGTGCGCGTGCCAGTAATAGGAAAACTAAGAGTTCGCGCATAAAAATGCACGAACGTACCAGGCGCGATGTCATCCAGCTGTAAGATAATGACGAAATTGCACTTCTATTCTGAGCTGAAGGAATGGATAAAAAATAATATATTCTACTTTCATTTGATAGACATAACGTTGGATTTTATTGGTTGATAAATAGAGACTGTTGTCTTTACTCTAAATAGGTTTCCAACGAACAGGTTGCAGCTCGATCGGTCGAATAGGTCGCTAGCCGAATAGGTTCCCAATTTGTGTAATAGCGTCAAGTTTTCCTGTTAAAGTAAACCGGTAGCCGCATCGCAAATGTGTGGGCGTAGGTACATATCACTTACTGTCATACATCCGAGACTAGATGTAGTTTACGTAGTTTACGGAATCTGTCGAGATTAGCCGAGTGACGTATGGCTTATCACAATCTTCTTAATTCTTCATCGCGATTCATGCTTATTCCTCGTATCTATTTTGTTTCTAATAATAGATGTGCCAAGTGAATTGTAGGATATATTTCAACCACGCTTTAAAGAATCTAGGAAATCGGCCCCGCTTCATAAGATCTAGCACTTACCAAGACTTTAGGCAAAGGTTTAATTTTTTATGTGGTAGATTATACAGTAATTTTTGTCAATAATTAAGAACCGACCCAGACCCTCCGTGCGTTGAAGTCTAGGGGGGTTCTGGGTGACCGCGACTATGCAAATTGTCAGTTCATCAGTCGGTATTGCGTAATTTACAATACAGTAGCTCCGTAAGTCAACAAATCAAAAATTGCGAAAGCTTGCACTGAGATAATTCAAACATAGAATATTTTAGAACCGGGTTTAATGTATAGACAACACGATACTTTGGTTATAATGAGACTAACATGCAGCAATTTCCTCCAAACTTAGAACACAGGGTAAATTATCTCCTTACGGATATATCGAATTCACGATTTTCATTGGCGAGATCGATCATGATTTGTTTAAAAAAACAAACAAAAAAAACCTAGAGACAACGTAAAATAGACTGAATGGAATCATCGTCAACACGTTTTGAACTGAATGAGTGATAGAGTGAATTTCGGAAAAGTTTTCATTTGTTTCCACATTTAAACCTAAAGTAAGGTTGTTTTAACATTCTATACTATGTGAAAACAGTTGTTTTAAATGGCAATTCTCATCCGATTATTGTTATGTCAATACAAGTTATAGACAGTCCTTCGACGAAATACAAATAAACAAAACGGGAACAATTTTTTCTAGTTTCGTGTAGCCAATGGCTACTATAACCATTTTAGGGTAAATTCAAACTAATCTGATTAAGATTAATTCAGCTATTAAGGTTTAAAGTTACATTCCCGGGTACAAATTTTGTGATTTGATGTTATATTTGGATGGAAAACATATTCAAAGTAACCCATCTATCAAAAATTTGCTTCAATTCCCCCTCAAAAATTTGTATTCGCCGGGGATACCCATAGATATAAAGAAACTGTTGTTAGTGCAATGTCTGTCAACTTACCTTCATTGTGGGAGGGTCCATTTTTCAGAATGTATTTATCATTACTTACCGGGCATTTACCATACATACTGAGGCCTAAGTAAATTGTTAATCATTTTCGTCAACTTTTTTTTCTCACGTTTAATTGTAGAGTCTTTTGTACATTGACACCCCTCAATATTAACAAAACTGCTAACCCCTTTGATCAAGAAATAACAAACGCTCCCTAAATCAAGCTTGCAGACAGTAAGCCCACTCGGCTAATCTCGACAGATTCCGTAAACTACACCTAGATTATCCGAAATCTTACAAGTTTTGCCGAGTTACAGTAAGCCGTCGGTTAGTGATACCCTGACAATTTTGCCCAGTGCTTGCCCCATGGGTGTTTTTCGGGTACTGTTAATTCTAACGTATATTGAGATATTTTTTTCGTATTTCATTTTACGGCCGGGTATTGTTAATTCTAACGTATATTGAGGTTTTTTTTTCGTATTTCATTTTACGGCCGAGTGCCCGTCTCGGAGTTGGATACGGTCAGGTCTGGCGTTCTTCGAGACGACCGCTGCGTGCCTTCGCGGCCGAGTCACGCTCTCCGTAGATTTCAGTGCTTGCCTGTCTCGGGCATGGAATTCCTCGGCCCGACCGAGTGCCCGTATCGGAGTTAGAGGGGGAGAAGCGGAGAAACGGACGTGCTGGCCTGCCGTTCCTCGAGACGGCCAATGTGTGGCCTCGCAGCCGATCGGAGTTAGAGAGAGAGAAGCGGAGGAACGGACGTGCTGGCCTGCCGTTCCTCGAGACGGCCAATGCGTGGCCTCGCAGCCGATACTCGGTGGGAATTTTTCGGGCCGACGGTCTGCCCGTTTCGGTGTTGGAGAGAGAAGTGGGGAATGGTACGACCGGGGCGGCTGTGCTTTGAGACGGCCGATGCATGGCTTCGCGGCCGAATCGCGCTCTCGGGAAATTAAAACCACAATACTCGTCTGATGAAAATGTATCTCGAATCATTATTTGGAGTGCACACGATGGTAGAGGGACTCTATTAAATAGTCACTTTAAAACAGATTACATGTATTAAAATCGCTGTCGTGAGAAGAGAGGCTGGGACATTATAAAACAATCCAAATTACAAAACAAATTATTTCGTAGTCACTTTGTTTTATTTAATTAGAGGATTAAGGAACCAATCAGGCGTCAATATCCCCATTTTATGTGCTCTTTATAAGGTTAATACAAATAGCAATTATTATTAAAGGGGCGAAATAACAAGAGATGAAACCCGGCGATACAATAATTTGTTCACTATTAATGATGTAAAAAATTAACCAAAATGTCTTGAAAACGCAGATGGCGATAATGAAAAGAAAAATAGGTCATAAACATTTTGAGCATACACCGAAAACAAATATGTTTAATACATTGATTTAGTGTATTACTGAGCGAAATTTCAACTATAGGCTTCTCTGATCTTTATCAAGCGTGTTAGTAATTTTGAATGTTATCAACTTTGCTTATCCAGGGCATTATTTTATAATATATTGCTTGGACA